>CM046399.1:2432500-3032500 GCA_025413875.1 Rhododendron molle
TTTTGTATTTTGGGCTAAAATAGTGTGTTTGTAATCGGGCCAAATAATGTTATGTGTTATATTGGGTCTTGTTATTGTATTTTGTAAAAAGTATAGGGCACGACAGTAATCGATTTGACAATCGATAGTTGTGAAAAGTTTGTGATTAAGGGTTGGGATGGAGAGTTGGTGGGATCGTACGTGTTCTCCATTGGCTCTCAATCCTTGCTCTTGAGGATTGTCAGGCCTCTGGCCCCTCTTTGAGTTTGTCATAAAAATCCTCTTTCCCGTGAAAAAAAAGAAGAAGAAGAAGAAGTTAGTGATTAATTTCGCAATAAAATTTATAGAGTTTGAAGCTACACAATCAAATTTGTACGTACTCATGTTTGTCTGATAGAGAAGTAAAACCTAAGTTGTTTTGTGCCATATTTAGCAATTCAGAATCCAGTACTATAATCAAACTTATACCATCACCAGACAAACAATCGATTCATAAATTGATTGCGTTTGCAGAATCAATTCTGAATTAATCAACTGTGCTGAAATTTGCTTGTTTGACCGAATTGTGAGTGACTTGAGAATTTTGACTGCGAATCTCTTGTGCAATTTGGGTCAAATAATCAGACAACCCACCACGAGTTTGACTATTACTCAATCTTCGTTGCCATCTCGAATATATATAGAGTATATATATATTTCTCCAAAAGTCATGTCGGTCACTTGATTCTTTTTTTTTTTTTTTATCGGCAAAAATAATTTCATTCATCACAAGAATATAAAATAAAATCAGTACAACACAGTAAGAGTAGAAATGTATTGAGCAACTTCTTCTTGCAAGATCTAAACCTACTTCTTCGCCTCACATTTTTAAATACACCTGGCTTATTAGCAAGACGCCAACAAGACTCCCAATTAGGGCCAAACCCAATCTACACCTTATGTCGGTCACTTGGTTCTTGATGTTATTATCTCTAAACAAGTACTATGTACTCTTACAGTGAGAACATTCCTTGATTACGTAATTACTATGTGACATTCATATTAGACGAACTTTAGTCACAGATGCATGGATGTCGGGTACGTACGTAGTGAGTTGTTCAAGCTTGAATTGTAAAATTAGCGAGGCTTTTAAAGGTGTTTAAGTTGTATTTGCCGATAACATGGAATCTCAAATGAGCTTTCGCGAGGTTATCAAGTGGATTGAATTATGATTGTTCAAATAGGATGATTTTGTTATACATCTTGTATGTGACAATATTTGTTCAATTTGTTTAGGAAAAGTAGAATTCGACCTCTCAATATGCATGTACTTTTGTATTTTGAAAGGTCCATTAAATGAACAGAAAGTCTAGCTACACTCACCGTTCATAATTCACAGCTCCTTCTACCGCTCTTAATTTCACCATTCAAAAGTATTTTGGATCCTGTTCAAAAAAAATTAAAAAAAGTATTTTGGATAGTCCAGATTTAAAAAAAAAAAAAAAAAAACCCTCTTCTCCGGACCATTGATTTGCCGAGATGACGAACGATGAAATACTAAGCGGTGAATGTTGAGCTGGGAATATCTAGAACGGTGGGCGTAGCACCGCTGTTAAATGACCACTATAACTAAATACGTGACTCAACTATCCCTCCACTGCTAATTAATACTATTTTTACCTTCATACATCCGTCAGCGAAATTTTTCATTTTTTCTAGATTTTCGTTTCAAAAACGTAATTTCATACGTCGAATTAAAATAATTCTATAAATTTCCCTTTGTTGTTTATTTCAGTTTTTCAGCCCTCAAGTGATGCTATGGAGTATCTCTCAAACAAAAACAAAAACAAAAACAAAAAAAAAAGAAAGAAAGAAAAACTGTTGCTATGACGAGGGAAAAAAAAACAAGATCATCAATTTAGATAAACTAGGAATTGATATATAATTTGATAACCTCACTTAGGTATCAAAAAGACACAGAGTATTATTTGATAACCTCACTAGGGAGTTGATAATATAATTGTCGTTGTCCACTAGATTCACGCGCGGATAATCTCAAATCAGACTTTGACTAGACATCAATTTAGATAGTTTAAGAATTCAATAAGTTTAATTATCCCACTGAATATTGAAGTGTTGAGAATAAATGATTATCATTCAATGGCTAAAAATGGGGGTACATTTAGTCCGTCCAATAACAGGGGATGTACCGGTATCAGAATCGACTCTGAATTACCATTTATAGTGTGTGTTTTATTATTTGGTGTGTATTATTGAAGTATATCATACTATCTATGATATCGTAAGTAAGTAAGCTAAATTGACTATAAAATCGATTGACTAATTACTTGCAGTATTTCAAAATTGATTAGCGTATATTCTACGAATCAATTAGCGTATATATATTCGAGATATCATCATCATGCATGATTCGAACTTGTCATTTTATGAAGTTCTTCGAGTGCTTTGTTTATTCAGAGATCAATCTGGTGAATATTTGTAGACCCACATGATGAAGAGAGAATTGTATGACACTTTAGTCTCTGAATTATACTAATCTTTTATGTTTTATAATAAATATTAATTGTTTGATTATGTGATTATCGATATCTGTTTGATTTTTTTCGTACAATTAAATTAAAGTGGTCAACAATTTTGAAAACTGGTTGGTTTGAACTATGATGATATCATCTAGATCACCATCGCAAAGTGCACTATACCCTCGGCCCCTTAATGCATGCGTTGTTTTACTACAAAGAACTGCGAGTCATTAATTGGACCGATCTATACAGGACTTTGGTCAATCTACTCCCCGCTAAATGTAAGATCAATGCCTCTCAAATTAATTAAGATACACGAAGATCAGCTGGAAGGGATATATCTAGAAATTAAAACAAGTACATTTGTGTTCAGATTAACCATAAATCAACAAATCTCAATTCATATATCTCGAACTAAAGCAAAGAGCCCTCAAGCAAGAGCACTGAATAATTTTTTGCGAAGCTCCTATCTTGAAAAATTATTCATTGCAATGGGCACCGTCACGTAGTCAGTGTTTCAATATCTTTTTTCATCACCTATTTATGTAGGATCTAAGGCATGCAAAGTGTGTAAATTCTATACAATTGTATGGTGAAAAAAGAGTACCGGCACCACCTTATGATGGCCCAGGAACACTGAATAATCTCTCATGGATATTTACGTACGTGCATATATATGCATTGCATGCATACAGTTGCCAACCTGACCTCTAGTCTGGAGATGTCACTCTCCCACTTGGTGCTCTCTCTCTCTCTCTCTCTCTCTCTACATTTTTTTTCTTAAAACCCTACTTCTGCAAGCCAATTAACACCCATTTCACCTCTCAGTTCCTCATTCACACACACCCCTCTCAACTCAGTTCCCATTTTCTCACAGGTTCAACGAAAAAAATGGAAGTACTCGAGGACAAGCTACTAAACATAGGCCTCCCAATCCTGGTAACCCTCGCCATCGCGAAACTCGTCTCTTAACCCAAGATCCCCCACCCGCCGCCTCCCTCCGGTTGTCACCATGTGGCCGGTCATCGGTGGTCTAGTCCGGTTCCTAAAGGGACCGGTCGCAATGATAAGAGAAGAGTACCCGAAACTAGGGAGTGTGTTCACGCTGAACTTGTTGAACAAGAAGATCACTTTCCTTATCGGGCCTGAGGTATCGGCCCACTTTTTTAACGGCTTTGAATCGGACATGAGCCAACAGGAGGTGTACCGGTTCAACGTGCCTACGTTCGGGCCTGGCGTGGTTTGCGATGTGGATTACAGTGTACGGCAGGAGCAGTTTCGGTTCTTTTCTGAGAGTCTTAGGGTTAGTAAGTTGAAAAGTTATGTGGATCAGGTGCTTATGGAAGCTCAGGTACTTGGTTTTTGAAGCTTTTCATTGTGTTGTGTATACACTGTTTGATTTAGAAGTATCAAGGTCACGTAAAGCGTGAGCGGGTGCGCAAGTGCTTGTGATAGCCGATGTGCGAATGAGCCCGAATGTGAAAGTATTTTTGAAAATATTTCATTGTAGTTAAAGTGTCGCACAAATGAGGATTAAAGAGAAAAACGAATGGCACTACTACGGAATATCGATTATGCGATGACTAAGCTTATGATTAGGAAGCGGATTTTCACGCTCCATTTCTTACTAATATTGTTCTACTTTTAACGTGAAATTATTTGTAACTTTATTTATTTGTAACTTCATAAACAAAGTAGAACGCCATCAATAAAAAATGGAGCGTGAAGATCAAAATGCTTATGATTATGGTCTTTTGGGATAGTTCTTGACTTTATGTAATTTGTTTACGGACCGTTTTTTATGGTGAGAACGGAGGAAAAGGAAAAAGGGTGGAGCAAATCGATCTTTTGACTTAAAAATGGTATCTCGAATGCTACTATAACTTTAGAGAAAGAGAATGTGGTTTTCAGTAAATTTGGTTATCTAAAGAGAAAAGGTTTCGTTTTGGCTATCCAAAAGTCAAAATTTAGTTATTAGTTAAGGAGTTATTAAATTTGATTATACAATTTTAAATCATATTTTGGATCGACATTGCTAACTTTTGAAACCTTTTACAAGCACTAAAGGTACGGATGGTACTAATGCTTCCGCAGGAGTACCCGAAGCCAGGTGGTGTGCTCAAGTTGAACTTACAAATCAAACCAAATCAAATCAGACCGAGCCTTATGTTACAACAAAATGATTACCCAAAATTAGTGGCTTCTTCCTAGGTCAATTAGTAAAAGATTACAGACCCTTTTGGTCCATTACTGAATTTTAACGTTGAGCTGAAACTGCGCAGGAATATTTCTCAAAATGGGGAGACAGTGGCGAGGTGGACATAAACTATTAGCTGGAGCATCTAATCATATTGATAGCAAGCAGATGTCTGCTAGGCGAAGAAGTACGAAGCAAGCTCTTAATTTGAAGACGTATCTGCTCTCTTCCATGACCTGGACAGAGGGATGCTCCCCATCAGCGTCATATTCCCCCACCTCCCCATCCCGGCCCACCGACGCCGCGACCAGGCCCGCCAGGAGCTCGCCGGAATCTTCGCGAAAATCATAGCCGCGCGCAAGCGCACCGGCAAATCGGAGAACGACATGCTGCAGTCATTCATGGACTCGAGGTACAAAGACGGCCGCCAGACGACCGAGTACGTCTGAGGTCACTGGAATACTGGATTGCTCATAGCTGCTCTCTTTGCCGGGCAGAACACCAGTTCCATAACCGCCGCCTGGACCGGGGCCTACCTCCTAAGCAACAAGAAGTGCCTGGCATCTGTGCTGGATGAGCAGAAGAATCTGGTGAAAAAACACGGGAGAAGCGTCGATCACGATGTCTTGTCTGAAATGGAAGTGCTGTATAGGTGCATCAAGGAAGCATTGAGACTCCACCCTCCTCTGATTATGCTCTTGCGCACCTCCCACAGTGACTTCACTGTGAAGACTAGGGAAGGGAAGGAGTACGACATACCGAAGGCCAGGGCCACATCGTCGCCACGTCGCCTGCTTTCGCTAATCGTCTCCCTCATGTTTACAAGGATCCGGACGCGTTCGACCCTGACAGATTTGCTCCCGGTAGAGAGGAAGACAAGGTCGCCGGGGCGTTTTCGTACATCTCTTTTGGTGGCGGCAGGCATGGGTGTCTTGGGGAGCCGTTTGCTTATCAGCAAATAAAAGCGATTTGGAGCCATCTGCTGAGGAATTTTGAGCTGGAACTTGTCTCGTGGGTGTGAAAGGAAAGGTTATGGTGCGGTACAAGCGCCGCGAACTTCCTATTAACTAACTTGGAGTGGGAAACCCTTGCTTCACTTGTTCTCTTAGGATATCGGTCTTCCATATCTGTCGTTTTTTCGTTTGTGTTGTCGCTCAAATCCAATTTCCTTAGCAATGTTCTTTTTGAATTGTACATGATATCTTGCCTCATGTTGTTTAAGTCTGGGGAAAATCTCGAATTCGGATCCCAAATTGACGGGTTTAGTGTCTCTCATTTGTGATGTTGGTAGTTTGGCGCACCTTGGTTGGGTTTTATTTTTCCAAGCCATTGGCTACCTTTTGTAGAGGAGGACAACTTAGTAGGTCCGGAACCATTTTTTTACCTACTGTACCTGAACCTGAAACCTCACAAAATGCTTCATCATCCTGGTGATGACGCAGAAATTCAAGGGTAAACTGAGGCTTTCAAAGTGGCATCGTACGGCAAATTAAACAGCAACAGTTCCATTGCTATCAGTGGCACAGGCTTAAAACACTAAACATTACCTAATTATCAGAACTCAAACTTTGAATGTTTTAGTCTGGTGTAACAATTTTATCATGTACAGTCTGTTATTTTGCTAGAGTATTGTGTTTGAAAAGAGATCGAACAGAAGCGAAATACTAGGAGCGATTAGAAAGTTAAGTGATGTGTACTTGAAAACGGTGAAGGTTTGAGGACTTTGTTAAGTGCATGAAAATATAATGATGTTTACATACATTAAGTCATAACCAAGAGAGGACTTGGTCTATGGAGCTTCAAAGTGATTTGGTCATGAACTTGCCAACCAAGAGAGAGGTCGGTCTATGGAGCTTCAATGTGTATACATAAAGTGATTGTGACATGGTGTGGAAACGTAGTTTCCTAGAAATTCAAATGGTTTATGGTTGCATACGTTTGAGAAGTTGAATAGTACATGCAAATCGGTCACGGTGAGATTGAGTTCCTAGAGATGAGTCGAGGTGGATGGACTCTGGCAAGTCAAGTTTCATAACCAAATCCTGTTGGGTAATGTCTATTGAACTCAAGGATAACAAGTTTTGCAAACAAGTTGCCGAAGGTTAGTTTCCTCTACGGCGAGGCCAGTACGCTACAAAATTCACTTTACACATGCAGGAGGGTGATTTACTGTTGGCGTGCTCGATCTGATGAACAGGAAGCCTGCACATTGCATTCGTTCACGGGAGTTAGTACCCTAAGGGCCCGTTTGGATGCGGGGAAAAAATTGAGGGTATAAGTTAATAAGGGCTCGTTTGGATGGAGTATTAGGTTTGGAGGTATTATGTAAGAAGGGGGGATTAGATAGTAGGGGGTATTGGTTAATACGGGATGGCCCACATTTATGGAGGGGGATTAAATAGTGATTGGTTTGGATGGGGTATTAGAAAAGGGGGATAAAATAGTACGTGGTTTGGATGGAGGATAAATAGGGGGTATTAGGAAGGGTGGATAATGTAAAAAGCTGTCAAATGACTATTTTGCCCTTGAGCAGACCCAAACTATAATTTTTATTACTTTTATATGTATAATTACAAATAAAATTAATCTTTAAAAACCGTAATTATTTTTTATTAACAAATGTAGTAATTTAATAAAAGTAAAAAATGAAAAAGTCAATTATTTTTTTCTAAAAATTCGTGTTTTATATAATAAAATATCTGATTATTTTTATTTTGTTGGAAAAATACATTGGTTGGTAGTTTAAAATGTGTCCAACAATTTTGTTAGGTAAATTCACATGTGCCCAACATATTTTGTTGGTGAAAATGTGTCTAACTAATATAATAGTTATATAAAATAATTTAAAAACATATCAATTATTAAATGTTTAATGAAAATACTAAATAATGGTTAACATAGGAAATGTTAACATTTTTGAAAAATGTTTAATAAAACCCAAATTTGAAGAATTTTTTTTAAAAAAAAAATTCTTAAAATGAATGGAGAATAGATGGTGGTTGGAAACATGTGGGTGTTAGGTGAAATCATGTGAGGAGTAGGTTCAATAAATTATTGCCTCCAAATTTTCTATAAATAGCACTCATTTTCCATATCTCATACCACATCTCATCTTCATTTACAAAATTTGTAATTTTGTTTATTTCATCATTTGAATGGCACGCCGGCGTTGGAGTGAGGAGGAGGAGGATACTTTGTTAACAAACCTTACGAGCCTTGTCGATCAGGGGGTTTGGCGAACCGACAACGGTCACTTCAAACCTTCCTACCTGGGAGTTCTTACAAATGAAATGCGAGTTTCTTTCCCTCGAGGAGGTATAAACGAAATTCATATTGAAGCAAAGATCAAGAAATGGAAGAGTGATTATCGCATAGTAGACGCTATGCTTAGGCGTCCTGGGTTCGGGTGGAATCCAAATGAAAACAAACTAGTGGTGGAAGATGGAATTTGGAATGATTTTGTCCAAGTATGTACTCTTAATTTTTTTTTGTCAATTTTGAAAAAAGAAATGGTTTGTAAATTTTGATAATGTTTTCCTCCCATGTATAAGCAGGATCACCGATTTCAAAGACATTTTTGGGAGAAGCAATTTCCTCATTTTAATCGATGGGCCTATTGCTTTGTTTCTGATGAAAACTAGAAATTCGAAGTTTAAGGCGGGCATTGGAAGAATAAATTGGAAGTTGTGATAATAAATAGATTGACGAATAAATTTGTAGCCTTCCTAATTTATTTGAAGTATTTAATTTGATGTATGTCTTGTGAAATGAATGAATTTGGCTTTTTTTGGGTTCATAATTTGTTTTATGTATGTGTGTGAGGGTGCATTTATGTTGGTCCTCGTATTGTAGCATTGTTTTCAAGTGAAATGCGAACCACATATACATGACTAGTGTTCCATACGCCATTTTTGAATTGAATATCCAAACCAATATCTAATCAAGTGATTTAAGAAATTAAAAACGTACAAGTTACGGATTTCTTACATTTCATAAAGTCTTCTCAACCTAATTCGTCCAGATTCTTAAAATAAAATACCTACAACTTCATTCCGAACCAAACATATGTGCCAGTAAAAAATAACATACGAAACCGAAAAAAATAGTTACAACGAAATATGTTGGAAAACAATGCTTCTTCCTCGTGCAAGCATCGTCGCTTGATTGATATTTGGTTTCACCCAACTGCATGTCTTGCATAAGCCGGTATCTTTCCTCATGAAATGCTAACAATGCTTCTTCCGCTTCGTCTAACGTGTTGTACTTTTTCAACAAGTTCCCCGGATACCCATTAACTTGCAATTCTGCGGTCGCCCAACTTGTATATATTCCCGGTTTACGCCCAACGAAAACCACCCAATACTTATCTTCACTTCCCATCGGAAATCTATTTGGAGACAAGAATGATGATATTTAAATTGAAAACAATAGGACACAATTTAGACACAGGACACAATTTGGACACAAAACTGGACAGAGCATAAAACTGGACACACACACACACTCGCTGCACCTGCTACACACTCACATTGCACCTGCTGCACACACAACACAGACTACACCCCCTCCAAAACTGCATAACCTTAACTTAATAAAATTGCAGAACCTTAACAGAACAAAACTTCAGAAACAGAAGACAACATAATGGAGACTGCATAAACCATTCAACTCCAACAGTTGACAGATCAGTTAGTGGGCTCAGGAAATTTGTACGAAACGCACGAGGGTACGCATGGCTGCAATCAAAAGATGCCCCGCCAAGGCACTACCTTCATTTACATTGTTATTTTTCATCATTGCCCTATTAAGAACCATTTAGAATACAGAACACCAAACTGGATATAGCAGATGACACTTGGTTAAAATTGGACACACCAGAGAACTGGACACACACACTCTCTGCACCTGGTACACACACACATTGAACCTGCTACACACACACACACACTACACCCCCTCCAAAACTGCATAACCACAACAGGCCAATACTGCAGAACCCTCCAAAACTGCATAACCACAACTTAACATACTGCAGAACCAGAACAGATCAAAACTTCAGAACCAGAACTGAACATATGGCATGTTTGGAAGCAGCATTGTGAAGAGGGATTATGATATCCCCCCAACGAATACGTGGGGCCATGTATAACACAACTGCAGAAATGAAAACAGAACACAACTGCTGAAACCAGAACAGAACATAACTGTGTAACGAGAACAAAACACAACTGCATAGTCCTCACACACACACACACACCAAAACACTGCAGTTGGGGCACACCATTGGACACAGGTGAAAACTGGAGAGATAGGGCTCAGATCATGTCTTATAATTCACAAGGGTACGCATGGCTGCAACAAAAAGTTACCCCGCCAAGGCACTACCTTCATTTACAATCTAAATTTGTCATCATTGCCCTATTAGGGGTACCCAAACTGCAAAACATTGTTCAGAACAGAAACAACATGGCCAAAACTACACCCCCTACAAACTGCAGTGTGTGTGTGCTGAACCCAGAAAATAGGGTCCTCAACTCAGACACACACACACACACATTGCACCTGCTGCACACACATACTACACCCCCTCCAAACTGAACCTGCTCCACACTGCACCTCACACACACACACACTGAACCAAAACCCAACCTGCTACACAACTGAACCAAAACTAAACCTGCTACACACCTGAACCAAAACTCAACCTGCTACACAACTGAACCAAAACTAAACCTGCTACACACCTCAACCAAAACTCAACCTGCTACACAAACAAGAACTGCATGTACACAGAAAAGTGCAGTAACAGAAAACAGCTCAGATTCAATTGTAACAGAAAACAGCCAGGGCAATACACCCCTTTTGATTACACAACAGAACCTCACAAACACTCAGAGACCAACTGATCCTCACACACACACACCCACAATACATCCCCTCCAAAACTGCATGTACACAGAACCATAACAGAACATGCATGTACACAGCTGTACAAACTAGAACACAACTGCAGAAATCAGAACACAACACAACTGCAGAAATCAGAACACAACACAACTGCAGAAACCAGAACAGAACATAACTGCAGAAACCAGAAAAGAACATTAAGTACTGAACCAGAAACTGCATGTACACAACTGCATAACCCATTGAAGTCATCAACTGGACAGAGCATAATTCATAGTGGGCTCAGGAAAGTACGTACAAACGCACGAGGGTACGCATGGCTGCAACCAAAAGTTGCCCCGCCAAGGCACTCCCTTCATTTTGATTCTATTTTTTTCATCATTGCCCAACAGACACACCCAGTTGCACTGCACCTGACAGAGTATGGTGACACACTGAACCTGCTGCACACACACACAAAAACTGAACCTGAAAACTGCAGAGGGCTCAGATCAAGTACACAACTAAAATTGCATGTACACAACTAAACCTGCACCTGACACACAACCAGCACTACAAATACCAAGTTAACCCCAAAACAGTGCAGTTTGGACAACATTGGACACACCTGAAAACTGCAGAGGGCTCAGACCATGTATTTTAATTCAAAACGGTGCGCATGGCTGCAACCAATAGTTACCCCGCCACGGCACTATATTCATTTACATTATAATTTTTTCATCATTGCCCTATCAGGGGTACCAAAAACTGCACAAAATAGGTTGGAAACACAGAATATGAGTTCAGAATGGTCAGAGCTGCAACTACCATGGGCTCCGACAATATAAATCCATCTGAAGGGTACACATGGCTGCAACTACCGTTACCCCGCCAAGGTATGTACCTTCATAAGAATTTAATTGCTTCCATCATTGCCCTAGTAAGACTCACTTAAGTTGCCAAAACCTGTCATGCAAAGAAAATTGATATTACATTCCCAAACAGAAAGAAGATGTATGCATGAAACAATCTAAATTTACCAAGTTTAATATCATAGTGCAAGAGTTCAATTGTTCTTCATACACCCATGAAACATTACTTCTGACATCATCCATTGTTCATTACACATTGACAAAAGGCTGTGTAATACATTCCCAAATATGAACAAAAGGCATCCAAGCTAATACATTCCCACTATGCATCCAATCTACCATATCCCCTAAATGGCATGAACTGTACACATTAGGAATTAACAAAAGGCTTCCTAATTAAGGGGATGACAATACAGTTATGCCACTACAAAAAAGTGGGTAAAGTACCATTCTTGCTTATAATGGTACTTTAGCCACTTCAAAAAGGCATTCATTCCTCAATGCCACTAGATGGGACCATACACTTCACCGGCAAGGATGGCCTCCACAAAAGCTTGCCTCTCCTCGGGCTTTGTCCCATAGAAGTCATCCACCCTCTCTTCCGATTGCACGATTATTGCACTAAGCTTGAACTTCTCCGTCAAGGTGATATCAAGCTTGGACAACTCATCTTTCACCATCGTGCGGCGGGCGGATAGCTCTTTATCATAGCCAAACGAATTGGACATCTTTTCCATATACGAACAACTTGATTTGAAGAAATTGTCCATGCTCGCATGGATGGACAACTCCGCATCACCCATTCTAGTCCTCTTTCTCTTGTTTGGGACTCCGGCAGTAGCCGCCGCCGTTGAGCCACGAGGAGTGGACGTGGGGAGTGACGGATGAGGTGTGGGAGTTACGGGAGTTGTAGGAGTTACGGGAGTTGTAGGAGTGTTGGGGAGATGTTCATCATAGTTTTCGAACATGGCATCATAAAAGTCATTGGAGTTGTGTGGCTCCAAAAATTCGTTGGGAATATCCGGTCGCGCCATTTCGTCATAATCTTCGGCGGCTGCCCCCGTAGCCCTATCCTTGCCAAATAGGACACACCAATCGTCAAAGTCCGGGAATGACTTCCCGTACAAGCCTTTGGCCTTTTGAGGATGGGCCTACACAAACATTTACCAATTTAGTAGGAATTGTCATGCCTTAATTTTCAATTTTAAAGCATTGGAATTCTTGATGGGGCATTACCTTTTCATACACATCCCATACTTCTTGCTCCACGTCAATGCGTTTGTTGACATTATCCCACCCGAAACCACTTAGGTTTGTAATGTCTACAATTTTAGCCCAACAAGATTTCCAATACCTCACCTTGGAGTCAATGTGGGGATGTGCCTTAAGGTTGCACCCCGGGAGCACTTTATGTAACTCCTTCTCCAAGTGGGTGAAGTAACCCGTTTTGAAGCCATTCTCGGCCTTCCACCTCTCCGCCGCTTCATTGAGCATGCACTTCATTAGTGCTTCCTCCTCAGTTTTCTTCCAACTCCTACGTTTTTGCTTTGTAGGCCCTTCCACCTCCACTACTTCCACATCATTAGTAGCCATAGCTGCATATGCATTTAAAGTGTGCAACAATTGTAAAAGTAGGACCTTAAACAGTACGTTATGAAAAACACCGTCAAATACAATAGTACGTTACAAGTTGTTAAGAAATTTAAGTTACTAACAAGTTCGAAATGGTACAATTACAATGTTTGACACGAAAACATGAAAATACAATCAAGGATGGATGCCCTCCACTTGTCCCCCACCATTGCCTAACCAATGCTCATACATTGCCGCCGCTAGAGCATCCCTCCCCGCAGTCCACTCATTAGAACTCTCCACATTAGCAATGTTATCATCAACAGGGACATCGTTCACATGTGCTCGTTCCCACGCAGTGTACTCGTGTTCAATGGGATCGTTCGGCATCTCTCTCTTAATTAGGTTATGAAGCAGACAACATGCTGACACGATACGACATTGAGTCCTTATCGGGTAATACGAGGGAGATCTCAAAATAGCAAACCGCATCTTGAGAACCCCAAAGCTTCTCTCAATGACATTCCTAGCAGCGGAGTGTTTCATGTTAAAGAACTCCTCTTTGCTTGTTGGCATGTGACCTTGCCTCCAAATGTTAATGTGATATCGCTGTCCACGGTATGGTGCTAAAAAACCGTTCCCATTCGTGTAGCCGGCATCAACAAGGTAATAATGTCCTGTAACGAATGGAAGACAACACATTGATGGGTGGATAACTTTATTGGAGTTCAAAGTAAAGACCAACTTAGGATATGGAACATACCACGGGGAACTCTAAGACCGTGGGGTCTTTCCAGGGCATTTCCAAGGATTTTAGAGTCTGTGGCCGATCCTTCCCAACCAGCCAATACATATACAAATTTCAAGTCACGGGTACAAACACCTAAGACATTTGTAGCAATCTCACCCTTCCTCGACCTATATCTTGGCTTGTCAGCGGCGGGGGGGTTTACTGGCACGTACGTCCCATCCAAGGCCCCAAGACAATTCTAACAAAAGTGGAGAAGAGTATTAACGTAAAAGTGAATATGTGAAACTAGAGGAAAGCTTTACAATGGATGAAATAGGAACTAATCACGAGGACTATACCTGAAACCAATTCCACCTATTGTCGTGGTAGTCAGCAGGTACAGGGTTGGGCGTCTCTAACAGCATTCGGTGAAGGCGCAAGACAGCTTGGAGTACAGCATTGAAATGCCTACTTACTGTCTCAGTAGACCTATAGAATTTAAATTTTGTACGCCTCTGCTTCGTATGGTGACTAACGACCCACAAGAATATTGCTACCCTCTCCTCCAAACATACGTTGCGTGAGTCGGTTAACCCAACACCTCGGACTAAACAACACAATCTCAAAAAAGTATGTCTATTCACCCTCAACTGTTCATGGCAGTCTGCGTCATTACCCCTTACAAGCCTATTGATGTTGTTTACGTGTGTCTGGTAAAAGTCTGGATTGGGAGACAACTCCGGACGACGAGGGCGAAACGTGGACGTGATGAACAAGTACATACGAAATACACCAATGACAGCGTTCATAAAGGCCTGTAATGCCATCAATCCCTCTTGCTCTTCTCTTCTCCTTTTCTGTTTCCTATTTAATCTTGCCATCCTAAAAAACACATACAAGATTTAGGGTTTTTTATGAAAACCTAATCTTCAAAGCCTACCTAACAATGACGACCCCTAACTATTCATCACAAATCAAAGGCATATCAGTAGGGTTTAGGGTTTGTAGGTACGGTTTCATATTATTCACCAATAATTAACACAATTCAATGGATATATACACATTTACAAATTCCAAACTCATACTCATCTACTTGGTTTTAATTTAAACTCAATACTCATCATATGTTTTATCGTACCTATTTACCATTACCCTACGCCAGACATCTTTTGCCATATTTTCTATGATATGAAAATCATCAACTGTGTTCTCCAAAAACCCCAAATGTAAGGGATAGGACATATTATTGACCAACAAAACAATCCACAACAACAAATCCATGGACTTTCGTCCATAGAACCCAAAAAAGGGCCGAAAGAGGACCAACTCCCCCAAAAATCATGGTAAAAGAAAGTAAAACATATATAATTCATTCCATCGTTATCATTCCAGACGAGAAAGGACTACGGATAGTGGACAAAACTGGAGATAATTGAGACAAACTAACAATGTAAGAAGCAACGAAGAATTCATTTGACTTCTGCTAGTCCAACTTAAAACTGTGACTTGATTGCATATTATGAAAGAAGGAACCATGTTTTGTACCTATGTCATCAAGTAAAACAGAAGTCTGACAAGTGTCGTTGAACAATAGCAGTAGGAGTACTTTTCAGTTGGCTATACCAGTACGAGTACTTTTCAGATGATAAAAGAAATGCAATTATTCAGTATGATAAAAGAAATGCAACTATTCGGTACTTCTGAAGCACCGGATTGCAACTGTGACATAAAAAGTTTTTCTTTATAAAAATTGTGACATAAAAAGTGATCGATGCTCTCCACCAATGAGGATATGTAAAAGAAATGACACAATCATTTGATTAGCTATTTCTAATTATTCAAGAAAATCCCTTAAAAACTATATTGAGTTGTATATGTAGCGAGTGGAGAACATTGAATATTAGATCAATTCCCAGACATGGTTGCCTTTTTGTGGCCAATGGCACCATGCCACCTGGTGCATAAGTGCTTTATTGAATTTCATCTAGTCAAAAACAAAATTCCATGCCACTAAATAAATACTGATCTCAAGGGGAGGAAGGGTCTCATTGGTTGGCAATTGCAGAGAATGTGGAGGCAGCCTAAAGCCTCAGGTTTTATACCAAAAAAAATCCCACAAAGAAAGTGGCAAACACACCCTCCTCTCCTTCCCACTCAAATATCCAACCAGGCCTCCACAATATTGTACGCATTCCTGTACAGATAATACTCAAGTAACATAATTCCCACACTTTTTAGGCAGGAATTCCTACACAAGGACTGCAATGGTTGTGTCCATACAGATAATATCCATTTTTTACTTTTCAATACTTTTTGACATGACCAACTGTATAAAATTTCATGAACAGACAATATTACACCCACAGATTCGGACCCTCTTACATCGGACAGCGTCGAACAGTTCAAACCCACATAACCACAAACAAAATCAAACAAAAACTCTGCCGGAATAAAAAATCGGCACATACTTGAACCTAACAAACAACAGAACCAGTTCAAAAATGAAGACTGGTGTTCATACCTGAGTGAATCGAACTGAAATCGACCAAAGCACCAAATCGACACACAACTCTTCCAGCCCTTCTTCTTGTTCGAGCAACCACAACAGTACGAGCAAGAGTAGCGACAGAAATGGTACCTCAAGTCCACACCCACAAAACCTAGAAACCAAATCGAACAAATACACTCGGGAATGACAAATTTTCTCAAAATCGAACAACAAAATGCGCATAAACAGTAAAGAATCGAACAATGCTGTTCATACCTGGAGTGAATCGGACTCAATCGACCAAATCGCCCCAAACCTCTTCGAGCCCTTTTCTGTTCTCGAACAAGAAGAAACCGAGAAGACTGCACAAGAAATGATGCGTGGGGGTGGGGAAGGGGGATTACGAGGGGTAAGATGGTCCAAACGATGGGGGGATTAGGGCGTATTCGAGATGGCTACCTCAGACCCTGGCCATCTCTAACCCCCCCTCTGCCTGTATTGGGAGGGATTAGGGAGAAGGCCGTATTGAGATATACAGGCGACTTTTGGAGTTGCCAAACCACGCACTATCCTTGGCCCCACGTATTAGGAGGGGGGATATCCTAATCCCCCTTCATACTGCAGCTTCCAAACGAGCCGTAAGGGGGATAAGATAGTAGGGGGTATTAGTTAATAAGGGATGGCCCACATTGATGTGATGTTTATGGAGGGGGATTAAATAGTATGTTGTTTGGATAAGGAATGATGGATGATGTAAAAAGCTGTCAAATGACCCTTTTGTCCTTGTGCGGTTCCTAAATTAATTATGTGTTACATTTTATATTTAGTTGCAAATTTAATTATTCTTTCACAATTAAAGCTGTAATATTATTTATACTAAATTAACGAATTTATAGTATTATTATTTAACAATTTTATTTAAAAAAAAATTGGTTTTTAAACAAAAATAAGTGTTTCAAAATACCATTACTGTAATATTATTAAAAATTCCATTACTGTAATCCTGTAATACTTGCTTTTTTTTTCAAAATACCATTACTGTAATACTTGCTTTTTTTAAAAAATTCTACCATTCAATTTGCAATCCTAAAGAGCAGAAACGTAATTATGAGAGCCCTAAAAATAAAATTTGATCATGTCTCTTTAGAATAATATGATCAAAATAATAAGATCTTCACACCCGTTCAAACGGATTAAAAATTGGAGCACTTAATTTTTTAACCATATTTTTTAATATATAAATGGTCTCAAAAAATTAAGTGCTCCAATTTTTAATCCGTTTGAACAGGTGTGAAGATCTTATTATTTTGATCATATTATTCTAAAGAGACATGATCAAATTTTGTCTCTAGGGCTCTCATAATTACGTTTCTGCTTTTTTTTTTAAAAAAAGCAGACGGCGTCGTTTCAATGGTCTTGCGGCAGCAGATCCGGGATAAGAAGAGGTATTTTCGTCCACAAATACCCCTCTACTCCCGGATTATTTTTGGGCACCCCAAGACCAGCCCAAAATTAATACCAGACAATCCCAACAATTGGGGAAAACGAAAATGGGGTAAAAAATAATAAGGGAAGAAATTGGGTTGCCAAACGGGGTAAAAACTGATGGACCCCTCCCTTATACCCCTTCTAATTTTTCCCCCCCTCTTTTCCCTTCATCCAAACAGGGCCTAAAGTCAGATGGTCCAAAGTTGAGGAAGTCGGGGTAGCACGAAAGCAGGGGAGAGACGAGTCCCAGGATTTTGTGAAAATACGACGTTAGTACTTTTCACCACTGTCAAGATTTACTTCGTTTCGCAGTGCTGCTAAGAAATTTTGCGTCAGAATTAGTGGTCCTGATCGAGAAGATCGAGGAGGTTGATGCTCAAGCATCAAACAGTGTGATGGCATTGTACGAAACTTGGAGAAACTACCCAATAACAAAAAATCTTCTAAATTTGTCTTTACTTTTTCTTTTCTTTCTTTTATATTATCAGAAATTGGTCTTTTCTTTCATTCACCCTTGTTTTACCTAACCTAATCCTAATAAAGCTGAACAGTAATTTGTGCCCAAACAATGCAGAAATAACTTGGACCTTCTTCATGTTTCCATTTTCTCTTTGGGCGGAGGAGTATTGTAACGCCCCGACTTTTCGGGTGCAATATAAAATAATTTCTCAAGAAAATTTGCTAAATAAATATGATTTTTCAAAATAAAACTTTTGCTAATACAATCTCAAGATAGTTTTACGGAATCAAAATACATTAACTTCAGAGCTGACTCTAATCTTGATACGAATCCTAAGCATCCTCGATTTTCATTACTGATATTCTTTTCGTGTCGAACTACATCATCGTTGAATCTCCTCCATTGAATCCTGCGCCCTCTAGCAAATTGATCGCCGAAGCGATCGATTTGCCAGGATACAGACGTATCCGTGAGTGATAAATCACCCAAGAAAATAATCCAACCCAACCACCCTCTTACTTTACAACTAGAAACAGAATATATATGGTGCGAAAAAGTAAAATAGAGATAATTCACATAACTTGATTCATTGCTATCCATTAACTTAACATGAAATCTAAGATCTTTCCACGAGATCTTTCCTCCCCAACCACTAGCCATGCTCAGTCCCATGAGATCACTTCCTTTTGCTGTCGCAGATACACTTAAGTTATGTACCGAGTGTGCATCCCAATAACTACAATAAAGGGTAAGCTTATCATGCCGTTACATCGCTAGGGTTCGCCTATCTTATATACCACTTCACAATCATCACAATATCACAATATCACTGGGCTTATTTTGCCAGTCTATCAATTCATCACTGGACTCTCACCAGTCTATCAATTCATCACTTGACTCTCGCCAGTCTATTAATTCATCACTGGACTCTCGCCAGTTTCAATTCTCATCACAATCTCATCATATCTCAACATCACGCCTGCAGGCAACCTCTAAACCGAAACAAACTTCACAATTTATCCATTACTTAGCATCGTCTAAGTGATTTCTATATCGTATACCACCCCATGTCTCTAGGGTCCAATCTAACATTCAAATTAAGCATTAACACAATATCATGCCCCATAATAATTAAAAACGAATAGCAGAGGGATCAAAACAGATATTCGGCAATGCAATCACATAACTTTTTATGGCTGGGCCGTTGCCCTTAATCTCATATGGTCACAAAGTCATTAAGAATGTAAAAATTATTTAATTAAGATTTAAGAATAATTTTCTGGACCTTTGTTAATTAATATAAGTAATTAAGTTAATTAAATACTAATTAAATACCTTAATTAGGTAAAAATATTAGAATAATTATCGTAATCCTAATAAGAGTCCTAAAGGTCCTCTATAACAAGTTCAAGTCTTAAAAGTTGGGTTTGGATTCTCACGGAATTATTTTAAATAACAAGATTAAGTTAATAAGCAAAAGAAGACTAAATAGATAATAAATAATTAAGTAATTAAAAATATTTTTTATTCTAACAAAGTATCATCTTAGGTCTGTAAGAAGTCTAAATAAAATTATTCGGAATTTTTAACATCTTAAATAATATTTTAAAGTATTTCTATTTAGAAACAGTGCGTAATTAATAATAATTAGTTAATGAAATAATTAAATTATTATTTTAATAACATATCATCTTTGGGATGTCAGAAGTCTAAAAAAATAGTTTAGATGTTAAAATCATTAATTATAAGGTCGCAACTATTTTTCGTTTGTATCTTTAATTAAAAATAAAATAAATAGCTAATAATATCAAAAGTTTATGAAATCAGTAACTTATGATCTTTGACATGTTAGAAAACTAGAAAAAATAGTTTGGAGATTTATGGAATAGTTTACAAGGTCGCAATGAATTTTAGTTTGTAAATTTTTACAAGATAACGAATAAAAATTTAATAAATATCAGATTAAATAAAAAAAATATGAAACTAACAAGGTATGATCTTTAGAGTGTGGGTAACCTAGGAAAATTAGTACGGGGATCAAAAACCATGTTCGGGAGGTCGAAAAATAGATTCGGAACAAAACCATGCAAACCGCACGGCTGGACAGAGGAGAGTTTGCGGCCGCGAGATCCGCTGAACTGGTTCTTGCGGCTAGCTGTCCCGAAGTTCGCGGCCGCAAGGTCGGCGTCAGTTTTTGTTTTTTTGATTTTTTTGCACGGTTTTTGATGCATGGGACTACGGGGCCTATTGGGTTATGTCTATAAATCATAAATATACTTAGAGGAAGTTTCGGATCGAATTATAATACCTCGGTTTGAATTAAATTTGTTTTCGATCGAAAACTTGAATTTGGAGAAGACGACTTCAATTCCGTCGATCGGGGGACTTCGGGCCGAATTGGTTGATGTTTGGTGATCCTTGGGATTGTAGGAAGTAATTCGAATGATCAATTTGAGTCTCGGGTGAACGAAACCACGAAACCCACTTTTCTTTCTCCTTCTTTCTCTCTCTAAAAATCTATGAATCGTAGCACGGTTCTGTCGGATTTTTCTCTCCTTTCTGGCTCCGTGGAAGGTGGTGAGATGATGTACGTGCCCTAGGGTCGGAGTGGTGTGCATTTATAGGAGAATTGGATGAGTTTTGAATTAAATCGAGTCCTAATGGTATTGGGTTTCGGAACGAACGAATTATGCACGATTTTTGGGTCACGGAGGAGGTAGAGATCGAGTAGGAAAGTGAGGGAGAAGAGAGACGTCCATGCATGCAATTATATGTATGTATATAACGATAAAATAATTTTTAAGAGATAATTAGATAAAATAACTTATTATTTTTTTTTTGTATAAATCTCTTAAGGGAAACGATTTTATTATTACTAGTAATACTTTTTAATGATCTTAAATAATGAAAATTTTCGGGCTGCACAACACTTATATGCTTACAAGGTAATTATATTTAAAGAAATTTTAAATCTCCAAACATAAATTTAGGTTTCAATTATATTTTTACATTTAATCCATTATTATAGACTAAAATAATAATTTCTTATTTGAAAAAAATTGGGTTGAAAATCCGGGTCGTTACAAGTATAGCTAACGTAGTGGGGTGATCTGTAAACTCAGACATTCTCTCTCAGTTCGAAATTTGGCAATTTCTTGAAGCCAGGCTGCAAGAGAGAAATTTTTCATGAATGCCTTAGTCTCGGCATGGATGGTTTGCCTTTGACCGGACCAGAGAGAGTAGTAGTTGAAGTGTGCATAAACTAGTCTAGATATCCCTTACCGTCGAATAAAAAAAACCCACCAGTAGCTAGCTACTCAAAACTGTGTGCTACTTGGCAAAAATAAAAATAAATACAGGTAGCGATACTCAAAATTGTGTGCTGCTTATGGGTTCTTGCTTAATTAAGGCACTAATTAATTGAACATTAATTTGTTTCCAATTCCAATGCGATTATGGATCTAATATCCTCGGTATTTTGTGGGTTACAGTCGCAAAAAGGGTTAATCTTTCCATGTGAACTCACTGCTAGTTCACCTAGTCCTCGTGGATACATGATTATTTTTACAGACAAAATAAAATAAAGGGTGCTGACACAGCATATATGCCTGTGCCGCCCACAGCTTACAAAATTAATGTATCATTTGTTTAACTTATATAGTAACACAGACAGACACGACTTGTTTATTAGTAGTCTATATACATTTATATGCACCAAAAAACAAAAACAAAAAAAGATGCCCCTTAAAAAATAAGTACTAATTTGTAATTTTTAAGTTTAAAAATAATAGATTTACTAAAATCAAAAAATGTGCAATATGAATCTTGTTTGATAGTTCTCATCGACATCTATCAAACGTTGCAAAAAAATTGAAAAATTATTTTTGTAAGTTCATTATTTTTAAACTTGAAAATATGTCCTTATTTTTTACTTAAGTACTTATTTGGGTTTCTGAAACGGGGCCCGAGTCATTTTAGTTTTTGAATGAGTAATCCAAGAGTTTAGGTCACGGAGTTTTTTTGCCCGATGAGTAAGTTTAATTCATTGAGTTGGGGGTATTTCCGGTAGTGAAAATTTTATAAATTTTTATTTGTGGTTGAGAAGCTGTTAGGTGTTTCCGGTAGTGAATAAGTTATTGATGAATTTGCAAGTAGAGTTACTATAGTAAAAAAAGTCTTTGCTGACAATTTTTTTGTTAGTAAAAACGAGATAATAAAATGTGTTAAGCTTTTAGTATTTTTTTTGTTAGTGAAAAACCCCCTGAATGGGCTCATCCTAAGGAATAGGAATTACCACGAGATTGTAATGTGCTTCGGCAAGGTGTTTAAGCCCCGTTTGTTGAACCTGTTAGTTAAGCCATGGGATTGGATTGCCAATCCTAGGGGTTCCTAATCCCTTGTTTGTTAACTCAAAACAAGTTCGGACTACTAATCCTATGGACTACCAATCCGGCCAAATAGGAGTATTAGTAATACCACCGTAGACATGGTATTCATGATAATCTTGTCTCATGGGACTAAATTATGTCGACCAATTGTCTTCGATCATTTGGTTTTATACCTATCTTAGGACTTGTCCATGAGAGCTCTAAAGTCAAAAAGTAATTATGACACTTTCAGATAAAATAATCAGAAAATGTGGTCTCATCTTGAGAGTCGAATAAATGATCACTTAATATATGTTGAGATCCTTCATTCATTGTCGATTGGTTTTGAGTTGAATATAAAATTTTTATATGATATCAGAGCGACGCCTACTCCGCACCATATTTTAAAAATTAACAATCCCCCGTATACGTTGATCTCGGATCAGTGCCGGCCTGGAGTTGCCTGCGGATATTCGAATATACTCGTACTTAACGTACGCATGCATACTTAACGAAGTGCGCAAACTTGGACTCCACTCCTCTCTCTCTCTCTCTCTCTCTCTCTCTCTCTCTCTCTCTCATTCAAGAACACTCACTTGCTTTACTTTACTCGAGTCATTTCGGATGTCCAAAGAATATTCTTAGACTTTTGATTCATCAAATTGGTCCTGAATGGGCTCACCCAAAAAGAAAGAAGATAAAGTTGATGCCATCCTGTAACTGTGGATCAATGTGCGAATAAAAGTTTTTTTTTACTTCCTATGACAGAGTTGGAAAGGTCATATTCACCTTTTGAATTGCACCATTTTCAGGTATTGATCGAAATTAGCATTTTTAAACTCCTTGAGAATGTTTACGAATCCCAAGCGGTTGTCTTAATAGTCAATGTCTTGGATTTAGAGGTTTGCTCTCTTCTTAAGTTTTCGAAACTTCTGATCAGATTCTATCAACACTTGTGGAACTTGAGATCCGTGTAGTGTATCAAACGGACTAACGGGCTTGTAATCTACCCCTATGAGGCATTTGGAGATACCATCACTACACTTTGAACCCGTCATTTTAAAGAGCTTCCAGAGCACCTTGTCAATACAGAATCAGGTTAATCGGCAGCAGTAGTAGGTGGTGACAACTATGGTGAAAACTCATCAAACGTTTATAACCACATGATTGAGAGAAAATTATCTTAATAGTTCATAGGACTATATAACCATTCGTTATCTGAAAACGTATGTCATCAGATCAATTCTTTACTATTTAAGTGCTTGGCGAAATCTGGAAGATGAACTATTCAAATGGCGATAATAATGTCTCGAACAGTTCTTTCAAAATGCATCACAATCTCGTAGTGCGTTGTTGCATCACAGGAACTTCAAGTCCCTTGTTAAGGAATCCATTCAGGACTTTCGATTAGCTTCAAATGCACTGTCCGCTAGTAGAATGTAGGACTAGCCTCTCAAAATTAAGATGCGGGTAAATTAGATCGAAAGAGTTGAGAGAACAAATTGATTTATGTTAAAACTATATTAACCCATTCATGCCCGGTCCCTGTCTTAGCGTTATCATCGTGTAATATGTTGACCGCTCGGGTTCACAAATGTATGGTTGAAAAAAGGCTTAGGCTCAGTTTCAGAACACCTTTTTAAAAAATAAGTATTTATTTTATATTTTCAAACTCAAAAATAATTTTTTTAATTTTTTTTGCACCGTATTAAAGATTTCAATGAGATATGGAGTATTAAATAAGATTCATATGGATAGAAAAATTATTTACGTAAACATATGATTTTTTGAGTTTAAAATTGTCTTCTTAAAAAATAAGTATTTATTTCCCTTTCGAGAACGAGGCCTTAGAGCAAGGCCACTGAATGATTTTTTTCGTTGATATCTTATGAAAGCCGGTGGTGACTCGTGAGGTGAGGTCCATACAAATGGAATGGGAGGGGCTGTAGACTGTAGTGCATCTATCGTACTATACCGTGTAGTGCAGTCGATCCAACCGTCCATATCAACACGGACGGCTTGGATTTAATTCGAGCTTCTACAAATTCTAGCCGTCCATTGTTCGGATGAAAACCCGAGCTATCCGTTGCCGAGACAGTCGGATTGACCGCACTACACGTGTAGTGTGGCGGATGCACTGAGCACCCCAGGTATACAAGTACATAAGCGCATACATACAGTTAGGGTGAGTTTTGGGTCAAACTTTCCACCATATTCGGCTCAAAATTTGATCCAAATTTTGGGTCTTTTTCATCATTTTTATATGATTTTTTTTGAACTTTGATTTATGATTTTATACTTTTTCAGTAATATTCAAAATCAGATACATACAAAATAAAAATTTTTAAAATTCTCGGGTTATTTGGTCCAGCTGGGTAACGACAACTAAGTTATTAGGTAACGCTGGGTAACGGCTAAAAAGTTACTGGATATCAGCAACTCGATTGGTTGGTAACAGCTTAAAAATTGTCGGATAAAATTGGGTAACGGCTAAAAAGTTACGCAAGACTAGTCTCTCTAAGATTATCTCTAACTTGGATGCACATAAACTAGGCCACAGAGCATCGAGAAAACAAATACGGAGTAGATTTTTGGTAAAATTATAAAACAATAAATCTCAAAATAAAATAAATTGTTATCATCACGTAATATGTTTGACCACAAATTTGTGATTTTAAAAGGCTGAGCGCAAATGAAAGCCGGCCGTGACTTTGAGGCGCGTATACAACTAGAGGTCCTTTTCAGTTTTGTTGTGTCCAGTTTGATCTAACTTTGGATTTTTATGAGCCCCTCCTGGACTGATAACAATAATTTGAATGGTTTTGTAGAGTTTGTCGAGTACTTTATCTATATAAAAAGTTATTTTGATCGAACATCGAT
Source organism: Rhododendron molle (assembly GCA_025413875.1). NCBI lineage: Eukaryota > Viridiplantae > Streptophyta > Magnoliopsida > Ericales > Ericaceae > Rhododendron > Rhododendron molle. The sequence goes on from CM046399.1 coordinate 2,457,939, forward strand.
AAATAGATTAACGAACAGAATTGTACAAGAAAAAATTGACCGTTTTTAAGTATAAATTTATATTTTGTCATCTCATTTTTCTTGTACAAACCTGTAACGTCCCGACTTTTCGGGTGCAAAATAAAATAATTTCTAAAGAAAATATTGCTAAATACATATAATTTTCCAAAGTAAAGATTTTGCTAATACAATCTCAAGATAGATTTACGGAATAAAAATACACCAACTTCAGAGCTGACTCTAATCTTGATACGAATTCTAAGCATCCTCGATCTTCGTTACTGATATTCGTTCCGTGTCGAACTGCATCATCGTTGAATCTCCTCCATTGAATCCTGCGCCCTCTAGCAAATTGATCGCCGAAGCAATCGATTTGCCAGGATACAGACGTATCCGTGAGTGATAAATCACCCAATAGAATAATCCAACCCAACCACCCCTCTTACATTACGGCTAGCAAGCAAACAAGATAATCATGATGCGAATAAGTAAAACAAAGATTTTTCACGTCAACCAGTTCATTACTATCCATTAGCCTAACGTGTGATCTAAAATCTCCCTACGAGATCTTTCCTCCCCAACCGCTAGCCATGCTCGGTCCCATGAGATCACTTCCCTTTGCTGTCGTAGATAACCTAAGTTACAATACTACAACAAGGGCTATCTTATGCCCGAATCACAACCAGGGTTCGCTTTATCTTATATACCACGTCACAATCATCACTGGACACACGCCGGTCTATCATTTACCACTGGACTCTCGCCAGTTCCATCATCACAAAATATCACTGGACCATCCACCAGCTTTTATCATCAAAATATCACTGGACCTCCGCCAGGTTTTAACAGAAAACATCTCCGGACTATCGCCAGGTTTTATCAACATAAACGTCACTGGACCACCGCCAGGTTTTATCAATAGGAAAACATCTTTGGGCTCACTTTACCAAGTTTTATATCATTGGCTACTCTACCGGGTTTTAAATCATCATGTAGATCATCGGACTACCCGGTTTCAAATCATATCACTTTGGACTACCCGCTAGTTTCAAATCATATCACCTGGACTACCCGCCGGTTTCAAATCACAATCCTAGGTCCATCAGTCTGCCCTCAAGGTCCTGCTCAGGCTACCCTAGGTTCTGTCAGGCTGCCCCTAAGGTCCTTCTTGGCCATTCTCACAATTCTAGGTCCATCAGTCTGCCCTCATCCTACCAGGCTACCCCAATCACACGAGGTCTGTGCCACCCCCGAGTCTGCTGGCCACCCTAGCGACACTTTGGGTCTTTCAGTCGCCTCGAGTCCTACTCGAGGCTACCAGATCACACGAGGTCTGTTAGGCCACCCAGGAGTCTGCTTAGCCCACGACTTTCATTTGTTTCCTTTTTCACTTAACAATAACAACGTCCGTATACTTTCTCACCACAAATCTCATCATATCTCAGAATCACGCCTGTAAACAATCCTCTAAAAGAAAGAAACTTCACAATTTATCCATTACTTAGCATCGTCTAAGTGATTTCTATTTCGTATACCACCCCATGTCTCTAGGGTCCAATCTAACATTCAGATTAAGCATCAACACAATATCATCCTCAATAATAATGAAAACGAATGCTAGACGGATCGAAATAATTATTAGGCAATGCAATCACATAACTTTTTATGACTGGGCCGTTGCCCTTAATCTCGTATGATCACAAAGTCATTAAGAATGTAAGAATTATTTATTTATGATTTAAAAATAATTTTCTAGGCTTCTATTAATTATTTATAAGTAATTAAGTTAATTAAACACTAATTAAATACATTAATTAGTTAAAATATTAAAATAATTATCATAACCTTAATTAAGGTCCTAACAGTCCTCTATAATGAGTTCGAGTGCTAAAAGTTGGGTTTGAATGTTCATGGAATTATTTTGAATAAAAAGATTAAGTTAATGGACAAAACAAGAATAAATAGACAATAAATAGTTAAATAATTGAAAATATATTTTTATTTACAGAATATCATTATAGAACTGTAAAAAGTCTAAATAAAATTATTCATAATTATTACTGTCTTTTATAATATTTTAAAGTGTTTTTATTAAGAAACAATGCGTAAATAATAATAAATAGTCAATTAAGTAAATAAAATATTATTTTAATAACATATCATCCTTGAGATGTAAGAAGTCTAGAAAAAATAGTTTAGATGTTAAAATCATTGTTTGTAAGGTCGCAATTATTTTTTGTTAGTATCTTTAATTAAAAATAAAATAAATAACTAATAACATTAAAAAGATATGAAATCAGCAACTTATGATCTTTAATAAGTTAGGAATCTAAGAAAAATAGTTTGGGGATTTATAGAGTAGTTTAAAAGGTCGTAACAAATTTTAGTTTACAAACGATCACACGATTACGAATAAAAATTAATTTAACAGAAGATTAAATAAAAAAATATGAAGCTAACAAGTTATGAACTTTAGAATATGGGAAACCTAGGATAAAAATTTCGGGGTCAAATACGATGTTTAGAATGTCGAAACGTCGATTCGAACCGAACCACAAAAAGGCGCGCGGCTGGTCCCATTGGAGTTCGCGGCCGCGAACTCCATTACACTGGTTCTAGCGGCTGGGCCGCCCGAACCTTGCGGCCGCGAGGTCGCGCGCTGCCTTCGTTTTTCTCGTCGTTTTGGCTACGGTTTGATGCATGGGGGCACGGGGGACGTTGGGTTATGTCTATAAATAATAAATATACTTAGAGGAGGTTTCGGATCGAATTATAATACCTTGGTTTGGATTAAATTCGTTTTCGATCGAAAACTTGAATTTGGGGAAGACGACTTCAATTCCTTCGATCGGGGATCTTCGGGGCCGAAATGGTTGATCTACGGTGATCCTTGGGACTGAGGAAAATACTTCAAACGATCAATTTGGATCTCGGACGAACGTAACCTCGAAACCCACTTTTCTCTCTCTCTTTTTCTCTCTCTAAAATTCTATGGATTAAAGCTCGGTTCTCTCGGGTTTTTCTTCTCTCTCTGGCTCCGTGGAACGTGGTGGGGTGATGTGCGTGCCCTAGGGTCGGAGTAGTGTATATATATAGGAGAATTGGATGAGTTTCGAATTAAAACGAGTCCTAACGGTATCGGGTTTTTACATGGACGAATTACGCACGAATTTTGGGTCATGGAGGAGATAGAGATTGAGTAGGAGAGTTAGGGAGAATATAGGCGTGCATGCATGCATTTATATGTATGTATATAATGACAAAATAATTTTTAAGAGGTAATTAGATAGAATACTTATTTTTTTTTAATTATCTACTAATTAATAAATAAGGAAAGTATTATTTTCAGAATTAATTGATACCTTTTAATATTTTTATAAAAAAAAATTGGGTCGAAAATCCGGGTCGTTACAAAACCTATTTTGTTCGTATACCTATCAAATTCGATGAAGCTAAAATTTTTACTTGGATGAAGTACTCGGCGAATTCTACAAAGTTAACAATTTCGATCATTATTGTTGGCCCGAAAAGGGCCCACACCCACAAAGACTCGAAACTGGACCTGGCTGGACACCTCCACCTCCACCCAACATGTACGTACGTATCCATGTAGTAAGTATTAGCAATGGAGAGGTGCTAATCCCCCTCCTCCTGACACACCCCTCTTCGGGCCCCACCTCCCTTTTTCCGGTTTACCCCCGCCTCTCTCTCTCTCTCTCTTCTTTCTTTGTTTACATTTTGCTTCTTTTTTTCCTTTCCTTTCCAGATTTTTTTTTCATTTTATTTTCTTTTATTTCTTTCCAGTTTAAATTTTTTTTCTTTTTTTTCTCTTTAATAATAGGTTCAAGTCTAATTCTAAACTTTGTAAAGTAATTGAGAGAAAAAAAAAGTGTTTCAATTGATCATGTTTATCCGACTGTTTTATTTTTCTTTTTTTGTCCTTTATAGATTAAAAAATATAGTTACAAAAATAAGTGTTTCAATTTTCAATAGTGATTCAATCCATTTGAACCATTGCAAAAATGTTATTTTTCTGATTATTTCATCATAAATGATCATAATAAATTTTTGGCTCCAAGCCCTTTCAATGGACACCCTAAGAGAGTCCTGAAACTAAATAATGAGTTTTAGGGTGCTCGTTGAAAGACCTTAGAGCAAAAAATTAAGATTACAATTAGTGTTCGGGAACTAATTACGAAATGTATTTTGCGCAAACGACATACTAATCCAGAATACAAATGTTATATTTAGGATTATTTTTTTTAACTATAGTACAATTTAATAAATTTGTTAACCGTTATTTAGCATAGATCCTTTTAACTAATTTAGTAGTATGTTGCTTCAAAACAACGGGCACAAAAATTCTCGTTCTAGCACGAGTCGTCCACCTGGTGTTACTAGAAAATCCTAATAATCGTCTAGGAAAATGTTGTTAATCTCAGCATGGGTTAAGACTTTTTTTTTCTCTCGAAACTAAAGAGGTTGGAAAATTGGAAAAACTATATATTTTTGTGGTAGTTTAAACGGTATAAAGAGGTTGGAAAATTAAGTGTTCCAAAATTCAATCCGTTTGAACGGGTGGAAAGATTTTAGTTTTCTGATCATTTTATTCTAAATGGCCATAATTAAATTTTGACTGTAGGACTCTCGTTGATTAATCCTAAGAAAGTGGTAGAATCAAATATCTCTTAGGGTTAATCAATGAGAGCCCTATAGTCAAAATTTAACTATGACCATTTAGGATAAAATGATCAGAAAACTAAAATCTTTCCACCCGTTCAAACGGATTAAAATTTGGAACCCTTAATTTTTTAACCATATTTTTTATACAGTTTGTATGTACTAAAATAACAACCTTGTTCCAAAAAATTTCGGATGCTAGGAAAAATTTTGTCTGTTTGAGTTTTAGATAAACCAAATCTTCTTTTTGCCCTTTCTTTTTTGAATAAAAACCAACTATTAAAAAAAATTAATAATTAACAAAAATTTGACACAAAACTAACAAACGCGATTTTTTTTTAATTGAAGGAGGATTATAACTTTCTCCCTTATAACTTGAATTTTTTTTTCTTTTTTTAATTTTTAATTATTTTCTTTATTTGTTTTTTTTCCATTTACCTCCCTTCTTTTTTTTTTTTGGTTAACTCAATTCGGTTATTAAAAAAAAAATGAAGTGGTTAGTGGTCTAGGCAACCGAGCAACCGAATAATTTTTCCTCCTAGGTTTCGCAAAAAACAAAATTTTCTTTGTGATCAAAAAAAAATTCAAACTAAAAAGAAAGAAAGAGTAATAAAGAGAAAAAAAAAAAGAAAAAAAAGATTCAAACTGGATAAAAATAAAAGGAAACAAAGTGGCCAAAAAAAAAGAGCAAACTGGAAAGAAAGAAAGGAAAGGGGAAAAAAAGAAGAAGGCAAACCGTAAAGATGGTTAAAAAAGGCATTTTTTTATACAGTTATTAAAAAATATGGTTTAAAAATTAAGTGTTCCAAATTTCAATCCGTTTAAACGGGTGGAAAGATTTTATTTTTCTGATCATTTTATTCTAAATGGTCATAATTAAATTTTGACTATAGGGCTCTCATTGATTAACCTTAAGAGATATTTGATTCTACGACTTTCTTAGGATTAATCAACGAGAGTCCTACAGTCAAAATTTAATCATGGCCATTTAGAATAAAATGATCAAAAAATTAAAATCTTTTCACCCGTTCAAACGGATTGAATTTTGGAACACTTAATTTTTCAACCTCTTTATACCGTTTAAACTATTATAAAAATATATTGTTTTTCTATTTTTTATTATTTCACCATCAATATTAGGCTCATTTAATAGATTTCGTTGAATAGATTTCAAAAATATAAAATATATTTTAAATAAATACGTCAACAAAAAAGTTATTACCATTTAAAATTTTATAAAAAAAAATAAAATGAAAGAGAGAGACAGAGAGAGGGGAGGGGGGGATTAGCAATTTACGCAACGTGGACTCCACTCTGGAGCTGTCGCTCGCTCTTGGCGCTTTCTGAGACTGATCTACTCTCTCTCTCTCTCTCTCTCTCTCTCTCTCTCTGCACTACCCTCTTCTTCTCCAATCAGTTCCGCCACTCTTCTTCCCCACTCCAATTTCAACAGCCCTAAACTTCACATCTTCTCCTTTAAAACCCTACTTCTCCCCCTCCATTTCACACCCATTTCACCTCCCACCCACTCAACTCCTCAGATCAGATCTAAAATACCCACCTTCCAATTTTCACAAGAAGATGGAATTCAACGACAAGCTACTGAACGTGGGCCTCGTAATCCTCGCAACCCTCGCCGTCGCAAAACTCATCGCCACATTCCTAAACCCTCAAAGAACCCGCCTCCCTCCGGTCATCGCCTCGTGGCCGGTCCTCGGCGGCCTGGTCCGGTTCCTGAAAGGTCCGGTGCAGATGCTCAGGGAAGAGTACCCTAAACTGGGGAGCGTGTTCACGCTGAGCCTGCTGAACAAGAAGATCACGTTCTTCGTCGGGCCGGATGTGTCGGCCCACTTCTTCAAGGCCTCCGAATCGGATCTAAGCCAGCAGGAGATGTACCAGTTCAACGTGCCCACGTTTGGGCCCGGCGTGGTGTTCGATGTGGATTATAGTGTGAGGCAGGAGCAGTTCCGGTTCTTTACTGAGTCCTTGAGGGTGAACAAGTTGAAGGGTTATGTGGATCAGATGGTCATGGAGGCTCAGGTATTTGATTTTTGTGCTTTTTGATAGTGTTGGCGTTGGTCGGGGGTCCAACGCCTCCTAGATTATGCAGCCGACTAATTAAGCAATGCCCCTTTTCTGCCAGATTAGCACCTAGCGATTTTTAGAACATTGCAGTTTTTATTATGTTGGGCTTGGTGTAGATTGTTGGATTTGTAATGGAGAGATGCTACATACACTACAATAGGGTGGGGTCTACGGCATATTTTGATGATAAATAGGATAATTCGAACCGCTCATTTGGTCAGTTGGTTATGCGCATTAGTCATGCAAAAAAATAAGATTGACCGGACATTAGCAGCAATCTTAAATGTTTACTTCTTTTATAAAAAAAAATTGAATCGTTCACATTCTTCCTGTTAATTGATCGATTTGAATCGGGTACTTACTGATATTCGATAAATTTGACTATTTTGCATAAATGATTTACTTGTCTTGAGCTACAAAATGAACAGATCAGACTGTTGGATTTGTAATGATTATGGTCTCGACCACACCACTTAATAAAGTGGGTACCACAACATATTTTGATGATTCTCGAACAGTTCATTTGGTAGGTCTTGACATGCACATTACTTGTGCAAAAAAATTAGATTGACCGGACATTAGGAGCAATTTTAAAATTTTCGATTTTTCTTGAGGAAAATGAATCTTTCACTTTCTTCCTGTTAATCGATTGATTTGACTCAGGTACTTGTTCATATTCGACTGATCTGATTTTTTCCATGAATTATTTTCTTGTCTTGAGCTACAAAATGAACGGATCAAATTGTGAAAATAGATTGTGGGATTGTGAAAATAGACTGTGGGACTCCCTGCTATTGGGTGGTTTGTTTGAGAGGTGTGATTGAACTTCATGTGATTTGTTTAGAGACCCTTTTGATGGTGAGAGAGGAGGAAAAAGGAAAAGAAAGAAGAAAATCCTTTCCCTTACAAGGTTTGATGAGAAACCGTACCCCTTTTTTCTTCTCTCCATTTTTCACAATGTAAATGACCTTGAATGCTTCCCGGGGTGAGGAAAATACTTGGTTAGATCATAAACTGAACTTTTCTCCCCAAATTAGTGCAAAATTTTACAATAGACCCTAAAGTCTACCTCCATTTCTTAGATAACACCAGCAAAAGTGAGATGTAAGGAAATGACAACATAAAATAGAAGAATTGCATGCAAGTAAAATGAACTGAAATTGGATAGATGTAGTTAACCCTACTAATTCCCCCTTTGGATTCCCAGGAAATGTAGTTCTCCATAGTCTTTTTTGTCGGGATTCATGTTGTAGATTCGTTGTAGTTCTCCATAGTCTTTTCTCCATGTTGTAGATTCGTTGAAAGAAAAGAAAACCTGAGGTGACTCTTGTGTTCTGGTGCCTATTTGAATCCACTCTGTTCTTATCGTAAGGACCATAAAATGCTAAAGAGTTATAATATTTGCTTTGTCTCGATCTGCCGGCATTAATTTTAGCCTCCCAGTGACCTTTTTTTTGCAGAGAAAACACACAACCTGGAATGTTTTTTAGCTCAAGTGGATGGTTGCAGATACTTAGAACTGAGTCGGTTCACAAAAAAATTCAAACCTTTTTATAAGTGGGAAATAGATGTGCATTTATTTGTATTCCTTTCTTTACAAACTGCAACTGTAAGATCCTGGCTGCCAATGCTGAAGCCCTGTGCTGTACTGGTTCACTCAATTTTTCTACCTTCCATAGTTGCCAAACACATTATATTTTCACTTAGAGTGCAAATTTGATTGCTATGTCCTCGTTTGGCCCTGATTAATGAGTATGTCGTAGTACATTTAATATGTTTATATCCTAGTTAGGCACCTAAACTAGCCAAGCGATGGGATTCCCAAGCTTGATTCATTGACTCGCTTGGGGTCATTGAATGAGCTTCAACTTAAGCCCGTTGTTGGTCCTTTATTTTTATGGCTTGATCTTTAGGATAACCTTGACATGTTTACAGCTTGTTGGCAGGTTATATTCCTCTGTCTTTATGTTTTGCGGCCTATTTGCTTTAGCTTGTTTTCTAGTCTCAGGGGTTATTTAGGACCTGAGTTTGGTGTTTGTTCCTTTCTTTTGCTCTTCATCTGTACTATGGGGTCAAGGCTATGCTCTTGCTCTTGTTCTGTTTTTTTTGTTGTTTCCTGTAAATTTAACGTGCCAAATATATGGTACATCAATCTTCTGGTTTAGAGCAACTAGCAAGTGAACCAATAACTGAATTGATTTGTATCCAAGCTTGAGTAGCTTTGTCTATATTACCACCCTGCTTAGCAATCCTCAGGACAAAGTCATTCTTTTCATGTGATTGAATTCATTTGATGTTAGTACCTACTATTCTCGATTATTTTGAGAGAAGTGCCACCTTAAATCATATATCTTTAAAATGATGTTCCCAAAATTATTGGCTTCTTCCTATGTCAATCCGTAAAAGATTGCACAGACCCTTTGGTCATCATATTAACGTGAGCTGAAACTGCGCAGGAATACTTCTCAAAATGGGGAGATAGTGGTGAGGTGGACTTAAAATACGAGTTGGAGCATCTAATCATCTTGACAGCAAGTAGATGTCTACTTGGTGAGGAAGTACGAAATAAACTCTTTGAAGACGTGTCTGCTCTCTTCCATGATCTAGACAGCGGGATGCTCCCCATTAGTGTTATATTCCCCTACCTCCCCATCCCAGCCCACCGACGCCGTGACCAGGCCCGCCAGAAGCTTGCGGATATCTTTGCAAAAATCATAGCCGCACGCAAACGCACCGGCAAATCAGAGAACGACATGTTGCAGTCCTTCATGGACTCAAAGTACAAAGACGGTCGCCAAACTACTGAGTCTGAGGTCACTGGATTGCTAATTGCTGCGCTCTTTGCTGGGCAGCACACCAGTTCCATCACCTCCACCTGGACCGGGGCCTACCTCCTTAGTAATAAGAAGTACATGTCATCTGTGTTGGATGAGCAGAAGAATCTGATGAAAAAACATGGGAACAATGTCGATCACGATATCTTGTCTGAGATGGACGTATTGTATAGGTGTATCAAGGAAGCATTGAGACTCCACCCTCCTCTGATACTGCTTTTGCGTACCTCCCACAGTGACTTCAGTGTGAAAACTAGGGAAGGGAAGGAGTATGATATACCAAAGGGCCACATTGTTGCCACATCACCTGCTTTCGCTAATCGTCTCCCTCATATTTACAAGGATCCAGACACGTTTGACCCTGACAGATTTGCTCCCGGTAGAGAAGAAGACAAAGTAGCTGGGGCATTTTCGTACATCTCTTTTGGTGGTGGCAGACATGGGTGTCTAGGGGAGCCGTTTGCTTATCTGCAAATAAAGGCGATTTGGAGCCATTTGCTGAGGAACTTTGAGCTGGAACTGGTCTCACCTTTTCCAGAGATTGACTGGAATGCCATGGTCGTGGGCGTGAAAGGAAAGGTTATGGTGCGGTACAAGCGCCGTGAACTTCCTATTAACACACTGTGAGCGGGAAAACCTTGCTTCACCATCTCCATGGGTGAGTCCAGTTTAAATTGCACCCTTGTTCTCTTAAGTATCGGTTTTCAATTTTTTTTGTTGTTCTAGTTTGTGTTTTCACTTTTGACTCTACTCTATTTGTGCCTAAAGTCTTTTAGTAATGTTCTTTCTGAATTGTGATATCTTATATCCGTCCTTTATTCATGATGTTGGTAATTTTGCGCCCCTTGATTTGGTTTTTATTCTCCAAGCCATTCAGATTTTGTATAGTACTTGGTTTCCATTCGGGTGTGATGTTCTTAAAGCAAATTGGCAAGTTTTTGTAGAGGGCAACTTTTAGTAGGTCCAGTACCATTTTCACATACTGTACCTGAAACCTCTGCTTCATCATCCTGGTATATTGTAATGAAGCAGAAATTCTTTTGAAGGGTAATCTAAGGCTTTCAACGCTACCCAGCAGAACAGCCAAGAGTTCCATTGCAATCAGTGGCACAGATACGCCTAACGACTTAACGGCAACCGATACGTGATGGCAATGGCTCCAAGAGCCAGAAGTATGATTTGTGGCCTGCACTCAAGGCTTCTATAACACACAGAGGGAGGGAGAATTATGTTCATTATTTGTCCTGCATGTTCTCTTACACAGAAATTTCGAGTGTAAGACGTGACGGGTACTTTCATTTCGAATGTGCCATCATATAGTTCTACTGATCTGCAAAGCCCGACCATTACTATATATACAGGCCATGCAATCTACTAATACTCGCAGCTACCATGCATGTTTTCACAATCCTAATATTCAACTGCTACAATGTTTTCACAACTCAGACCACTGCATTAACCAATTTTGTGTGATCACAGTTGTTTCATTTTCCACCTTTGAGAAGGCTACTTTCGCGAAGGCAAAATCACGGAAAGCCTAAGATCACCCTGTCTGTCGGCTCAAAACATAAAGTCTTGTTTGATTACCTTGATAACATCTAGCATTCAAAAACAAGAGGTCTTTGCCATTCAGCTCAAACTTGAAGACGCAGAAGATAAGAGTAGAGTTTTTGTTTTTTGTTTTTTTTGATCGGCCGATAAGAGTAGAGTTGATTCTGCCATCTGGGTCATAACAACTTGATCAACATAAAAGACATTAGAAGACGCCCGACGAGTTTTCGGAGTCTTGGATCACTCGCAGTGTTAAGTTTTGTTGACGATTGTAGGAACTACTTCCATTGACAAGTTGAACGATTACACATAAGGGACAACATTCTAGGAAGAGAGTAATCCTTCCTTTGCTTGACGGTCAGAAATCGGGCCTAGAAGCCTGATTCTTGACCCACCAGCCAACCTCGTGCTTGGGAGGTCTGGTCTCTCGTTGGGTTCAACAGTTGTGCTCCATTTAACATTCTTGAGAGATTCATCCAAGCCGCACTAGAATCAGAGGATGTTACACCAAAAGGGCAAAGCCCATCCAAAAAGGGCAAAACCCCAACCCAAAGAGTCAAAAGTTGACCCTAGTAAACAAGCAAACCAGTCACTGCCACCAACTCGAAAGCCCAGCCACCGCCACCTTAACCACTAGCAACAACCAGCCACTACCCAAGACAATCGTCGTGCCCGTGTACAGAGTACAGACCCCTGAAGACGATGGCACCAGTCGCTACGATTCCTGCGAGATACCGGACCCCAAGTCAAGCCAGCCAAGAAACCGCCAAGCCGGCCCTCACAAACGGTTGAGATCCAGCACCAGAGCATATCCCTACGCGGCCGCCGTAGACCACTGCCCCAAATGGAAGTTGCTAAATCTTGTTCGATTTTACACTACCGTGCACTACCACTCATTGCTCTTAAAATTTGTACTTTGGCCATTCTCAAACAGAAAAAAAATTCATAACTCATTCCAATGTGTAATCCACACACACACACATGAGCATGCAAAGTACAAACCGGAAAAGAAATCCATTGGCCTAACTAACTGGTGGGGCTTTACTGCATTCCACAAACGCTCGAGTTCATCAGGGGGAAAAAGAAAAAAAAAAAAAAAAAGAGTTCATCAGAAAAATAAAAAGAAAAAGAAAGAAAGAAATAGTGGGGCATAAAATTCACAAGGAGGTCATCAAAAGTACTCGACTTTATACGAAATGGAAAGATGTCTCCTTCGAAATACGAAGTGCATCAGGGATTCAGGGGGCACCTTATTAAAATTATCATATATTGCTTCCATGGCATTTAAAATCCTTTTCCCAATTTACATGAAATTGATCAACAGTTACGAACGTGAAATCACAAATCACCCCTTAGCTTCTCTAGTATTCAAAAAAGTTTAGCTTCGCGGTTTTCCAGGTAGTCATGAACAGATTCTTCATAGTAGTTGAGAGATACACGGGGAGAGAGAGAGAGAGAGAGAGGGTTGCATGCGTACCTCAGTGAGTTCTTCATAGTACGTAGTTGTCGGAGGAAGAGGAGAGGACCTCAGCTCAGTGAGTTCTTCACAGTCGTCGTTGTTGGAGGAGAGGATGAACTCCTCATCAATGGACAGATTCTTCATTTCGTAGGTTGCAATTTCCATTCCTGCCACTCTCTCTCTCTCTCTCTCTCTCTCTCTCTCGTCTATTTGCATGCGGCTGTAAGGCTACATATGCATGTACGTATAACGTAGGAGAATTTTCACTTACACCTCCATGTAACTTTGATAACATTACAGAGATACTCCCTTAAATTATATTTTTTAACAGTTGTACCCCCTTGTACTTTATATCAACTAATTTGCGGCTGTCAACTGATCTTTTTACTCATACTTTCACTCAAAAATTTCAGTTGATATTTAATCATTCTAATGGGAAAACTCAAATCTAAGCACAATTTGAGTAAAAGGTTCATTAAGGATTAATTACCTACACTCTCTTCCAAGTATATCTCTTTCTCTCGGTCACCCCCTCTACGAATTTCACCTACGGACACACCCAGCCAGCCCCCTCATTACAGTTTTTATTTGGAGGAACTATTTCCGTTAGATAGAAAGAATGAAAAGACCATTTGGCCCTTATGTATATATACCACAACAAACCCACACTTGGCTCATTCCACACTTGTTCGTTTCTTCCTTAACCTTAATCGGCACCTAATCTCCCACTCACTTGAACCGTAACCCTAAATCGCCAACTTCTCTATTCTCCTAAAGCCTAAGTAAATCCACGAATCATGTAAGCAATCATCAGTATCCACGAATCATTTGAATACCAGCCGCGTCAGAATTAGAGGACGTTGGACCGTTGGGTCATTAATAAATTTCGCTAGAACTCGATAAAACTCGGACAATTTTGTTGAAAATTGTATGATTTTGATGATATGTCACATTTCGCAATCATGACGTCACAAACAAGATTTTTAACCTTCACTAAATTGAAATTATGAGAAATTCAGCGATTTCTTTGTCTTCTATTGCTCCATATTACAAGTCTTCAATGAAATTACAATACTACAATAAACCATAAAGATCACAAGTCTTCAATGAAATTACAATACTACAATAAACCATAAAGATCACAGTTATTGGCCGTGATTGTAAGTTTTTCATCACACTCTTCCTACCGTGATAGATTTGAGTGTGATTGTAAGTCACTCTCTTTGATCATTTCTCTTTTATCATAGTTATAAACCGTGATTGTTTCTCTTAGGCGTGTCACTTTATATCACGGTCTATAACCGTGATTAAAAGTTCAAAATAATCACTATAAACTGAGATGAAAAATCATTGCGCGTGATCTTTTCTTTGTATCTATTAGACCTTCTTTTTTTGTCATTGACCTTCTCTTTTTGTCATTGCCAAGTTTCGAACCCATGCACCCTTGGTTGATTTCCCAAGCCCTTACCACTAAGCTAGCCAAGAACTTCTATTACAATAGGAAAACAAAAATATTTATACTTACTTCCTAAAGTGCGAAAACTTCTTTTTTCCTTAAAATTTGCTGAATTTTTTGAAATGTAATTAACATGATATAAACAAACTTTATGAAAATTATCACAACCTGCAAATTGTAACATTATGGACAAACTTTAGATTTTTTTTTAATTATAAATTAACCATTTTACATGAATTTTGTGTTTATATTGAATTTCAATTTCAATGGTGGCTTTCCAATTGGATTTTAATCCTTTTAAGATAAGGCTAATCCATAATAATATAATTGTTTTTTTACCTAATGTGTCAAACACTTGGAAGACATCCAAAATAATTAAATTTTACTACTACAATAAACCATAAAGATCACAACTCGCCCACATGAAAATCGGGCACTATTGGATTAGCCCGCCCTTTGTCGAAGAAACAAGTGGACACTAGTGGAACTTAGTCGTGGGATTTACCTTCTCTCTCTCTCTTGATCTTTTTGGGTGTGAAAATGAAGATGAAACGTAAAGATTTTTAGAGGTGAGTGTACGTAATTAGGGCTTATTTTCTTACATTTTGTAAAAAAAAAAAAAACTTTTCAAAGTCCTTAACGACATCGTTTTCCTCACATAACTTTTCAAAACCCGCCAAAATGAGTACCAGCCCGCCCACGTGAAAATTTAGATCGCGCGCCTAAATGGGTATGTTTTTTATCTCGCCGCAAGAGTGAGATAATTTATATTGCTTTTTTCCGTGCTAAAGTTTTTTTTATCACTCTACAAGGGTGAGATCTTTTTTCTTTTATCTCGGCACAAGAGCGAGATCTTTTATCTCATTCTTTTCCACCCTAAAATCTTTTATCACGCCACAAGGGTGAGATCTTTTCTCTTTTTTATCACACCACAAGGGTGATATCTTTTCTCTTTTATCTCGCCACAAGAGAGATCTTTTATCTCATTTTTTTCTGCCCTAAAATCTTTTATCACGCCACAAGGGTGAGGTTGTTTTTCTTTTATCTCGCCGCAAGAGCGAGATCTTTTATTCTGCGCTAAAACCCACTTTTTATCTCAGTTTGGGACTTAAACTGTGATAAAAAATTTTAAGCACCACTTTTTATCACGATTTTACTGAAAAGCGTGATCTTTGTGAATCTCCTTAGTGTGACATATATCTATTATTGTAGTAGTGAATTGTCTCCCTCATATTTATGAGGATCCAACCTCGTTTGACCTTGTGTTTGGGAATGAATTAGTTCAATCAAAGGAAAAGATTGTGTGCGGGCGTGCCAGAAAAGAACCAACTCCACAAATGAAATTATTCTTTTCAACGTGATTTGAAACAACTAATTTATATCAGACAACTGTGTTATCTGTTCAATTACCTCAATTAAGAGGATTTTTCCTTAAAAATGTCGAACCAAGACTACGGGCTGGCTTTTCTCAAATCAAAAAAGATGAATGAGCACAAACGAACCTGAATCTAATCAAAGGTAAGTTTGTATACAAACACTCTTAAGACCTTACTGAAACCAATGGAACAAATATAAGCACACTGAATTTAATCGAAGAGAGCCTACAACCAATTGAGATGATCGAGCACAAACAAACCTGAATCGAATCGAAGGCAAATTTGTGCACAAACACTCTTGGAATTTTTCCGAGACTAAGCAGAAATATAAGCACACTGAATTTAATCGAAGAGGGCTTATAAACGACTAATCTCTGGTAAGAGAAAGACTGAAAGGAAACCTCTTTGCTTCAAAACCAAAGCGGAACTTACCTAGTAAAGATCGACTCAAATATAAGAAACTTGAATTTAATCGAAAGTAGTCTTACATGCAAACAAGTCTTCAACTTACAAAGTAAACTAAACTACGTCCTAAACTAAGATAAATCCCTGAGCAATCATATTGAGTATGAGTTGTCAGTGGATGAGTTTTTTTGTCGGGCTCTCTATCTTCAACTTCTTCTCTTATTTATAGACGCCGAGCGTGCCTTCGAACCCCACGTCTTCAATTGATGCACATGTTCCTTTTCGAACTGCCCATGATTCCTTGAAATTCGGCTGAGTGGAGTCTTCGAATGGTTGCTGGACTGGTTCCTCTAGAGTTCTTCTCTCTCCACGTTTGCTAATCTTGATTATGGCTGTTTCTTGGATCGTGGGCTTCCTCTTTTTATGCAACGTGAACACGATCACTCCTTCTGAATGATTCCCCATGAGACGGAGATTCAATCACCGTTGGATGAGTTTTAGTCAGTAATCCACGGCTAAACCTAATCACCGTCTTAATTACCCTTAATTGGGACTCAAACGCTGCCGTTTCCCATCAAAACGATACCGTTTAGTACTAAAATAATATCGCCATTAACCTTATGATTCCATGTATCTCGGGCCAAAATGGGATATGTTCTGATAGGCCAAAGCACCGTTTGATGCCACGTGTAATTTTCTTATTGGGTGGCGTATCTTAGGATGTAAACACCTTGACAGATTTGCTCCCGGTTGAGAAGACGACAAAGTAGATGGGGCATTTTCGTACATTTCTTTTGGTGGTGGCAGGCACGGGCGTCTAGGGGAGCCGTTTGCTTACCTGCAAATAAAAGCGAGTTGGAGCAATATGCTGAGGAACTTTGAGCTGGAACTGGTCTCCCCTTTTCCAGAGATTGACTGGAATGCCGGCCATAGTCGTGGTTGTGAAAGGAAAGGTTATGGTGCCGTACAAGCGCCGAGTGAGAAACAACCTTGCTTCACTATCACCATGGGTGAGGCAAGTTTAAATTGAACACTCGTTCTCTTAGGTATCGGATTTCAATTGTTTAGTTTGTGTTTTCACTTTTGACTCTACTCTGTTTGTGCCCAAAATCTCTGGCAATGTTCTTTCTGAATTGCGATATCTCGTATCCATCCTCTATTCATGATGTTGGTAATTTTGTGCACCTTGATTTGGTTTTTATTCTCCAAGCCATTCAGATTTTTGGGATATAGTACTTGGTTTCCATTCTGCTGTGACGTTCTTAAAGCAAATTGGCAAGTTTTTGTAGAGTGCAACTTAGTAGGTCCAGTACCACTTTCACATACTGTACCTGAAACCTCACAAGTTGCTTCATCATCCTGGTAATGAAGCAGAAATTCTTTTCGAGGGTAATCTGAGGCTTTCAACACGGCATCCCAGCAGAACAGCCAAGAGTTCCATTGCAATCAGTGCCACAGATATACGCCTAACAACTTTACGACCCTGATACGTGATGGCACCGGCCCCAAGAGCCAGAAGTATGATTTGTGGCCTGCGCTCAAGGTTTCTACACAGAGAGGGGGAATTATGTTCTTTTTTATTTGTCCTGTTAATTTTACACACAGAAGACTTCATGTAAGACGTTAGCCCATTTCATTATTGGACTTGGTGAACTCCTATGGCGATAAATTAAACTCCGTTCCATGCCCCGCTGCTTTTCAATCACATAACAGAGTTGTTGGGCTTCCATTGTTGTCTAATTGTTGTCTACAACTTCAACAGAACCCATGTTGTCCCCAATCATTGGAAGTATGGACACTAATTGTTGTCTAATGTAGAAGAAATAAAATAGCTTGTCTAGTTATATATGCTGTTTGAAGATTTTGTCGGAGCTAACTAGGTAAAGGCAATCAAGCAATTGGTAACCTAACCTCTCATCACCGTACAAAGCAACGTAGAGAGAGAGAGAGAGGAAAGAGGAAAAAAAGAACCAGATCTAATCAGGGGGAGGGGGCCTCCGCCTCTTCCCCCCAGTTCTCCCATTTTTGTTCCTCCCCGCGTTTCCCCTTCCGTTCCTTTTACCTTCCGTTTTCTAGGGTCCGGCCCTCATGACGGGTTTCCGTCCTGTTGTTCGGTGATGCTGGTTCAGACCGAAGCTAGAAGATGGTGAGTGGTGATCCGGCAAGCGGCAGACGTTGATGTGGTAATAAGGTGAGGTTTGGAGTTAGAGTTTTGCTTTTTTCTCTTCTTTACCAGCTGTTTGGCTTGGTTTCTACCGGCTGGTCTATACTGGTCTAGGCTTCTAGATCCAGTGGGTGTTGGTGGTAGGCAAATAAATTTAGGTAAGGGTTTGGGGTTGGCCAAAGTATTCAGCTGTTGTTATGCCGTTTTGCTTGTCTGGATTGTGCCGGCAGTTTTGGTGCACGATTGGGTTATAGTTGAAGGTTTTGGTGTTTGGGTGTGGTGTCTGGTGCTCCGCCGCGATTACGTGAGTCCGTCGTGCTGGAGCCTGAAGTGCAAGTAAGGCTCGCACCGATGTGATCCTACCCGTGTCAGTGGGGTCGTCGACGGTGGTGGTTAACCAATGTTGTCGTGCTTTTCAGATGCGGGTGTGCCGGCATTTTTGAGCTCTTTCTGGACATCGTTCCTGACCAGATTGCATCTTGAGCTTAGCTTTGGGATTGGACTGTAGTCCCTTGGGACTTCTACTATCACTTTCGACGACTGGCTCCTAGTCCGGTAACCAAGTTGCAGGCTTGCTCTGGCAAGGGTGTCAAGAGTAGTGGTGTCCTTTTGGCATGTACTCGCGTTTAGCTTGTGTTAGTTTTGGTACAATCCTGTATTTTGTGAGGTAATCTGTATTGCCTTCAGGCTTCTCCATTGTGTAATGGATTGACATTTTTCAAAAAACTAGGTAAAGCAAGAGAATTGCAAATTGAACCCAGTAGCTTTAGCCAAACTCAAGCTATGGGCCATTCTTACCTACCCTCTTCTGGGGTTGCACTTTCGATAGTGCTTATCGATATTCTATCCAGAAAGGAACGCTAGTATCCCAACTTTTTGAGCTTCGTGATAGCTCTCTATCCTTTGAATTACTCTAATCAATCCAACCTATTTCCGACCATGCAATCTAAAACTTGCAGCTACCATGTTTTCACAATCCAAATACTCAACTGCCATAATGTGTTCACAATTCAGACAACTATATATATTAACCAATTCTGTGTGATAACAGTTGTTCCATTTTCTACCCTTCACAAAGGCAAAATCATGGAAAGCCCAAGATCAACATGACTGTCAGTTCAAAACACACTGTTTTGTTTAATTTCCTTAATAACACCTAGCACTCAGAAACAAGAGTTCTTTGCCATTCAGCTCAAAGATGAACTTGCAGAAGATAGAGTAGAGTTTAAATGTACAAAATGAAAAAGCACAATGAGATTCTGCCACCTGGGCATACCAACTTGACACATAAAAGACATTAGAAGATGCCCGGTGAGTTTTCGGATTCTAGTATCACTCGCAGTGTTAAGTTTTATTGACCACTGTAGGTACTAGGATTGAGAAGACAGACGATTACTGGGCTTTTTCTTTATCGGTAAAAAGCTTAAAAGTGGGACACCCAGTGAAGAGAGTGCTCAGGCTACATTGAGGCACTACATACCAGTCTTTATATATCTCTATTCACATCAGTACATCCATCTGTTGATCTGTAGATACAATTGTACATATGACGATACTGTTAGACATATGTGTGTGTTAAGGAGAGAGACACTTAATCACATGTACACATTAAGATTAACAAAGATGGTAAAGCTCCCTTGATATTTCCCGCTCCTGAACGAAACAAAACGAGAGAAATTGAAAGGCAAACCTAAAGCTTCTTTCGGTCCGGCAAGATTTTCATAGTCACTGACTCGAAGTCCCTCAAAAACGAAGGTGATGCCCTCTAATGCAAGATGAAATGACAGGTAATTAGTTTGGTATGATCTTCAGGAGCTCAATGTCAAACAGAAGAGTTTTGTCTATCAATCCTTGGTTTCGCAACACAAAATCCAAGGCCCTTTGTCCCTGTAAAACAAAATGAGCACCTTCACTAAGAAGTTACGTAAAGCACATTCATCACCAGGAAAAACAAGGATCAAAACATTACCGAAAATGTTGTTGGTCTTGGCCCACTCTTGTTGTAGTCATTATCAGGATACCCCAATTCTGGAGGCACTACGATCCTGCAACATCACCCAGTAAACCATAAAATGTCATCCTACATAACGGATACTGTCGAGAAAAATACCAATTTGCCATTCTTCCAATCAGGCTCCAATCTTGAGTTGGGGTAAGAAGGGGAAATAAAGTACCGAAAGTGTATTGTGTGAACTGAAAAATAGATCCTAGAATGGTACATGACAATTATGATTTCCCCAAGACAACTCCACAAAAGTAAAAAAAAAAAAGAAAAAGAAAAAGAAAAAAAAGAGGCACTAATTGGTGAACCAGGATTAACAAGAACCTATGCTACATGGATCCTGCCGAATGCATAAATACCTGTGTTAGACACTCGGATACCAATATAGATCCAAGATTGACAAATTTAGTGCGACATTCACCTAGCAAGCGTAGCTTGTAATTTGAACTTACCATCAATTATGCATGGAATGTCCTAAGACATTTTGTAAACACTATTTATCCAAGAAACTAAATGAAACATACTACTAAATTTCAGTACTTTAGTGTATCCCTGTGTCCTCCAGATAGAATTCAGATGAATCAGACACTTACACGCATACCCGAACCCGATACATAAACAGATTATGTCGTCCTACCAAGTGGAAGCTTGTAAAATTCATGTTCCACCATCATAAACAGATTATGCATCTGTGTATTTGTTTTGAATCACATTGTTACTTGGATAAACTTCTCAAAGATCCATACCACAGAATCGGACAGAAGGCAAATACAGCACCTTCTAATGCCACCCAAAGCCATGCCTGCAATAGCTTCCTCAAAAGCTGGTATTACCTGAACATAATGCAAAACAATTTGCATACCATGAGAAGCCTCATGGTGACTTCCAAGATTATGACCTAAGTTAATGGCATCCTCTAAATTTATATAAAATTAAATCAACAGAACTGCAGCTATCATGTAATACGTAAATAATTCTGGGTAGTCCCATTACGTACTGTAGAAACATCCATAAAATATTGGCCAAAAGGAAATTTTCAAAAACTTGGGGAAGGGCCAATTCCATGTAGCATAGTTCATGACATTAACGTTGCTGGTGACCATCTTCCAAAGGAAGTGATGGAAGGAAAATTGGAAATGCATCAAAAACTCTACCCTGTTGAGATCACTACAATATAAACCAAGACGTGACATAAACAAGGCGTCAATGCAAACCAAGATGGATAGCAGAAAAATAATATTGGTAGCTGAACAAAGAGAGCTAAAGAGGGAGAAAAGGAAGTAATTTTCCTATTCACCTGTTGAGATCCTACTCGAAATTTGTAAAACTCCTTGTCTTCCCCCTGCATAGTAGTAACAAACACACAACTCTAAGACCAAGTAGCGCAGAACGATGTGTTCGTGAAAGGACAAGCATGCACTACCTCAAAGGAACCACCCTTAGTCTTGTTTCGAGCTTCAAATATACGGCCATAGTATCCTATGGTGTAGCCATCCCAGTCAACCTAAAAATGCATTCACAGTTCAAAGATAGCTTATATTTTCATTCAATGTGAATATTGTTGGGGATTCGAAAGCCTAAACCACAAGCAAACACACACAATCGAAGAACAAACCAAGAACAGAAAACAATCACAAGCAAGAAAAAGAACAACACATAGAGATTTACGTGATTTCGACTTAAGTTGATAGCTTAATCGTACTGCACGGGATGCTAGGCTGTTTCACTATGATGAAAGTATGAACGAGTTACAATAGGAGGCAGCCCTAGCTTTGTTTTTATAGTTCAAGCAAACTAGGACATTAGAAAACTTTAAAAAATGCGCATCTCGTGTAATTCCGCATGCCCGGTCGTCCAGACCAGCTCCACCGTGGTCCGGACCAGTGTCACCGACGTCCGGAACAACTTCACCGTGGTCCAGACCAGATTTCCATAAGCTCCAATTCTTCAATCGTGTTCGCGGTGGTCCGGACCAATCTCACGGTGATCCAGACAAGGGTCACAAAATAAATATAATCGATCCTCACACTCAACAAATATGAACGAAACTAGCCAAGGAGTAATTACAAAAGTTTCTACAAAAGTTATTCCCTTCCTCATCTACTTCGTAGCTCAAATCCAGCTTTGCCTAAGCTATCATGTTCACAATCAACCCTTTGAAAGGCAAAGTATCAAGGCTTCTATCAGACTTTCCCAATTTGCATAAAATTAAAATGACCACATAATATTCAATGCAGCAATCTAAAAATGGTAAGTCCGAATCTGGGATTTTTAGAGAGATTTACTGATGGAAATGAAAACCAAGGGGAAAAAATCAGCATCTTACATTGATCATCTTCTTATTTTTTTCGATACTTGTCCTTTCCGTTCATAGATCCCTCCGTAAGTACATGATCCAAAAAAAACTTCAGAGATTATATCAAGGGGTTTTGGGGAGGCTCCTTTCAATTGAGACTTGAGAGTTTCTTATTTCAGCAGAAACAGTGCCAACAACAAAGGAACAAATTCATTCCAATCTGGTTTCATTCTATCTTCATTTCATGCACCTTATCTTCTTTCAAATGTGTTCAACTAAAAAGTTCCTATTTGGAAACCCATGCACACAAATATTTTTAGCTCACCACTACTGTCTCTCCAACCTTCGGTGTGGGGCCACTTCCTACTCGCAAGTCCTGCACTCTTTTTAAAGTTTGGAGTTACAACATGATTAGAACACAACCATGTAATAATATCATCAGAATGTAAGTTTCACAAATGTCCATCCCAATAGGTGACCTTATATTGGAGGCCTGATTCTGTTTCGGTGTAATCTTGGTACCGCATCTTTGTCTTGCCATAATCCTTCCCCCTAATTGCCGGCACTGTTGTGCATGACAGAAACAAAGTGCCAAATATAAGTTGCATATTTTAATCAGCTAGTCATCTAATAGCTGCATATAACAACCTGAAGGACGAAATTTTGCAGGTACGAGCAAACAACAGTACGTATGGTGTTGACTCCCATAGGTACTAGATTAGAATTCACCTAGATTCCCCCCACTCGCGGGTACACTATATTTAACGGAAAAGTCAATGCAAGTGCCTAAGTTTAAAATACAAAGCAAAATAGAGGAGTTGCAAGATTGATTCTCAAAACCATTGGGGTCATCCAATCTACAAAACCATCTTGATGCAAAAATTATAGGTATAGAGCATAAAAAAATAAACCCAGCTTCCTAACATTGGCACCATGCACACAAGGGAAGGTACAAGATGCAACTAAATTGCCAAACAACGAGGCCAAACGTGCACAAGTCAAAAGACAAAAATTAACGAGACAAGCAAATGCATGCCAAAAGATTGGGATGATCCCAATATCTTTCAATTCCTTGCAAAGGAAAGATAGAGAAATTTTGCAGCATATTAAAATTCAAACACCCACCATGGAACCATGGAGAGTCGGAGACTACAAAATTCCAGGGCAAATGAAACAGATTTATTAAATTTAAGGCAGTTTGGTTCACTGCAAGGAAACTGGACGGACTAATCATTCCCTTGGAATTTTCAGTCCATCATATGGTCCACTAAATAGAAATGGGAAAATGTACATTACAAATGGAATCATCATTGATGCAACTTATGTGAGTAACGATCCCACTAGGAAGCCAATGAATGATCATTGCATTCCGTACCAATGATATTCCATCAAACCAAACACTACTCCAAAGATATATAATAACGAAAAACATGGATTGTGTGCAAATTACTATCAGTAAATTCAGAGGCCGCAGCTACACCCTCCTTCGACCAAGAGTTCCAGAGCACTGGGGCTAACAACCCAACCGATGATAACACCAGAACAACCTCTCTTCGATCAAGAACCGCTCTGCAACCTGCCGATGAGGAGGACGAGACATTTGCATCTTTCAACACCAAGGAAACAAAAAACTAAATTAATTGTGTGCTCATTGTATTCAGTTCAAATGAAAAGAAACGTAACCATGAAGCCGCAGGATTTCAGCTTGGAGTGACAAAATTGTCCAAAATAAGATTCGTATTCAAAACACTGTATAGTATTCACTCCGTACCAATTTGTTTGTCTTACTTTTTGAATTTTTCATGGGCCGCTGATTTTGCGGCTCTTTTATCTTTTGTTAACGTTGTTAACATCAATTCCCTGCAAGTGTATTTTTGGTGTGCACCATCGTTTAATGTCCAAAAAAAAAACGTATCCTTAGGAAACTCAAAACTCTTTACAATTAATTCTTTTGTTGGAATCTCAAAATTGAACAAACAAATTGGGGGATGGAGGGGTATATGATCTACTGGCTACTTACAAATTCAAGTGAATTTTGATTTATTCTGGAGTTATGCGAACAATTCACATGGAGTTACTGACAACATATTTTCGAAGGCGTTACTGACCGCAAATTCTCGAGGACGATGATGCATTGGAATAACGACCAACTATTCTTCTCATTGCAGGTTCAGAAAAACCTCTAGACGGCTTGGGACGTACGTTGGCGCAGTAGTTAACTTTCCCGACGGACAAAGATCCGGCGGCGGAAATTGACGCCATCCCAAAATTCAGCTCTTTACTCTGTCTCGCACACCACCAACAGGAGAGAGAGAGAGGGGTTTCGAGGGAGTGGAATAACGGTGGGGAAGGGTTTCGCGCGGAAAGATAACGGCCCCGGAGTTTCTGGACTTCCCCCTCAATTGACCTCAATACCCCTGTCTAAGGTTCTTAATACCGAGACGTCGGCAGATCTCAACCGTTGATTTGCGAGATCAACGGCTCGGAACACTGGGACAGGCCTCTGTCCGGATTTCACTCGGACAGGGGATCCTCTGTGCTTAATACCGTGCCAAATAGCTACGGTTTTGTCCACAACCACTGCCCAGTGCAGTTGGTATGTCATCTCTCCCCTATGAGGAAGATTCTAGGTTCGATTCCTGCTGGAGCAATACCCTTGGGGTCTCAAACTATGGATAACTTCTGGACCCGTGCTAATCCTAAAACATAACACTAACCCCCGCTGATGTATGACGATTGGAAAAAAAAATAGCTACGGTTTTGTCACTGGTATGGTATAGTACGATGTGTTACCGGGTATCGTTTCTGATTATCGCAATAAATGTATATTTCTCAATACTTTTACTCACTCCCTCACAAAATTTTGTCCCTATTTTTTTTTTCAAAGAGGAGAATTCAGCATTCTGAAGGAACATATTTATTACTACTCTTTAATGTTAATAGGTTAAAGAGAGCGAAGAAATCACTCCCTTTTTTTATTGACCACACTCCCCATTTTATTTTTAGTGCATGAAGTTACCAAAACGCCCTTCTACTTTATAATATTTCCCTTCTGTTTTATCCAAATGAAATCATTTCCGCGCAATATTTAATGAACTTTTGGTAATTTCACACACTAAAATAATAAAAAATAAAAAATGAGTTAATGAAATCATTTTCGTACAACATTTAACGACGTTTTGGTAATTTCACACACTAAATAAAAAAAAATAAAAAAAAGGAGTTAATAAAAAGGGGAGTGTGAAATTCCCATCTATAGGTGAAGTTTAAAAATTGTCCAGCTATTTGAAATGCGAAGATTACTTATTGGACAGCAATACATTTTTTCTTACACTTTGGTGCTTGAATGTGGATGTGAACGGGCAAGAAAGGTAATGACTCTCAATCTTTTCATGCCTGACTAATCAAAACGTACAAGAATTGTGAAGGCCCTTTATCACTGTCACTACGGAGAAACTAAAAATCTAAAAATAATAAGAAGAAAGGTATGCCGTATGGATCATGCATACCTATAACGAGGCAAATCAGGCATTTGGTGTTGGAACCACGAATGCCCCATTCTCCCCAAGTCCGGAGGAAAATTAAATTCTGACATTTTTTGTTTAGTTTTTCACTATATTGTTTTTTTTTTTTTAGATTAATCATTCATCTCGACAAAAAACCAAAAAAGCATAAAAATGTAGAATCGAAGTTGAAAAAGATTCATATAGAACGACACTATAGAAGAAGAGGTGGGGGGGGCCAATTTTTGGCATTTTTTGTTTTTTATGAACTTTGTTTCCTTTTGATCATGATTTTTTATTTTTTAGACTCCTCTCATCCGAGCAGATAATTAATCCAAAAAACATAACGTGAATCTATTAAGAATTCAGAAAAGATGAATAAAAATACCAAAACTACATAGACAAAAAAAAAAAGGTTGGGAAGAATGGCTATAGCTAGTATGGAATCCACATACTACGCGATTATGGAGTAGTCTATCCGGTACAGCCCAAAAAACTCTCCTGCTCATTTTTCACCACCCAAAAACATTCCAAAGGAGCTAAAAACCAAAGAGGGACCACACTAAATAGAAGTTCTCACTTGCATACCAACAATACCAAAACCCATATCAGTCCCCGATCATTGGAGGTATGGGCAGGAGAAGATTGGAAACAGACCGAACCTTTGGCAATATGCACAAAGTGGCTGCTCTCAGAATACCACAAAGTGGCTGCTCTCAGAAGTTCTCACTTGCATAGAAGCTGATAAAATCCACTGAAACATTATCCTCTCACAGCACACTCAACAACCTTTACAACAGGAGAAGAAGACTCCCATATATCCTTTATTAATTTGTCATTGGCAAAACCAAAAAGAAAACCAACCACACAAGGGGAGTTACTGGCTAACAAGCTTAAGAGAGTTGGCCTTCTCTTGCAGACTATCAAGCAAGCTGTCAAAGCTCTTCTTGAAAGAATCCACTCCCTCGAGTTCAAGCTGAGAGCCGACGTATCCCCAGTCAATCCCCAACTTCTCTAGGGCACTGTATATGCCTTCAGCTTCAGACACGTTTGAATCGATCGTCCTTGAGACCGCGCCATGGTCGATAAATGCTTGGAGAGCTTGGTCGGGCATGGTTGAAACCTACACGAGAAAAAGGCGACAGCCAAAATTAGATTCAATTGAGATAGATGTGGTAAGTTTTTGGCACCGAGAAATGCACATATTCCAGGTATGACAACCCCTTTAATTCTGGAAGCCATGGCTGCCCAGGAAGGTTCAAGTTTGGGTGATGAAAACCCCAGTTCAATGTGATATTGCAGCAGTGGTGGAGGATATTCGGGGGATGCAAAACAATTTTAGGATTTGAAAGCCTAGTTGTGCTTGTAGAAATACTAATGCAGCTGCTCATTGCTTGGCAAAGATTGGTGTAGGCTCTGGGACTTGGAAGGCCTACCGTCCGGCGTCCTTGGTGGCTATTCTCTTCTTTGCAAAAGGATGGCTATTTTCTTCATGTCTCGCTCACCACACATAAAACGTGTCTCGTACATGTGTCATGAGCCGAAGTTCCCGCCGGGCTAGTATCAAACCACCACACCACTCTGTCCACACCACCACCACACTCAACTAGCAAACCACCACACACGGCCACTGTTGCCGCCGCCACCCACCACCATCTCTAATTGAATGAGTCTAGCCTCTACCATAGCCACAACACCATCATTTTTAGGTTTAAACCAAACCCAAGAAACCATTTTTCATGGAAAATGTCTCTCTTAGAAAATGGGAAAATATTTTAATGAAACAGAGAGAGGCCGATAGCTTTCAAAGCCTCTAGAACAGGCATTACCAGCAGAAGAGTAAAGGTGTTATAAAAATATTGCTCACCGTGTCAGGTCCGATAAGAGGGGCGACATATAGAGTGTCAGAATAAGCAGGGTTCTTCACACTGGTGGATGCCCACAAAAGCCTCTGCTTCTTGGCACCTTTCTTCACCAAGGCCTCCCATCTGGGACCAGAGAATTTCTTCTGGTAGAGCTTGTATGCCAAAGCTGCTTGAGCATTTGCAGCCTAAAACAGAAAAATGTCCCGTCACAAATGAGTATATTCAAGTTCCATGTTTTCAATTCTTCTGGAGTCTGGAAAAGGCAAGGTTTTTGGGTATTTAATTACCTTTCCTCGGAGATCAAGGGCCTCTGGAGTTCCAATCTTCTCAAGCATCTTGTCGACAAGAGTGTCTACTCGACTAACAAAGAAGGAAGCAACACTTGTAACTCTAGAGAGGTCACTTAACCCAGAAGCCTCGAGGCCATCCAAGTAAGCATCAATTACCGCCTCATATCTAGCGAGGGAGAATATGAGCTGCGGATATTCAACAAAAAAAGATTACAACTAGAATACACAAAAAAAAAAATGACTATATCATTTTTTCATACTTCTCAAACACAAAAAAGATACAGACACAAGCACATAACCAACCATACAGCTATTTGATTATAATGAACTCCAAAATCACCACCAAAAAAAGAAGACAACACTACTCGGTTGACTAATCTCATGAAACTTCCCTAACAGGCTCTGGTATCACGGACCAAGCATGCTAGTTCAGCTTAGCTATGTTGATAGATGAGATTAACAACAACATATTCACCCAACACACAATGTAATGCACGTTCACAGCCCTCTCTTAGATTTTAGGGAAAACTTAGGATTGTGCCTAGTCCATAACTTCTAAAGGTCCAGGAAGCCAAGTCATACAATTAAGCAAATACCAAAAAAAAGAATTGAAATTTCTGCCTGTCCTGTGACTAAATGCCAACCATGCGTCAAGCCACAGAGATTGTATTTAGTAAACAAACCAAAGGAAAAAAAGAGAGAAACAGATGAGTACACTCTTTACATTTAACTAATTAAATCAGGTAAGCAACCATTCAACAAGCCAAAAGGCAATCTAGGCAAAGGACAAATAGTTTCCCATTAGAAGGTTGGACAGTCTAGCCAAATTAAGGATGCATAGAATCAACTTACGGTAACATTCACGCTTATACCAAGTGAAATAACTTCCTTGATTGAAGGGACACATTCAGCTGTGGCAGGAATCTTTATGTAGACATTGGGACGATCAACCACTTTACGAAGCCATTTTGCAGCCTCAACAGTCCCTACAGTATCATCAGCAAGTCTGGGAGAAACTTCAACAGAAACATAACCATCACCTCCATCTGTTTCATTGTAGATTGGCTCAAAAAGTTCGCATGCATCTTGAATGTCCTTCACCACAAGTTCCCAATATGCACTTTCAATGTCTTTTCCTGCTTGTACAAGTTCTCTACAAAGCCAGCCATCTAAGTTACATATTGTAGTGGTGGGATTTCGCAACTCAGATAACCAAAACAAGACCACATCTAGATTGAGAAAGTTGTGCCAACAAACAAAGCCAACCAAGTTGTCAGACTAAAATTGAAACCTTCCCAGCGAAACATCAGATATTTTCTAAATACTTAAACCCCATAAAAGCCAATCAGTTCCAACTGATCATACATAGCCCAGAATCTCAATTCCAAATAAAAGCATTCTAGTTAAACGACACCTGATGCTACAATCTCCTTCCGTCATTAGCATCTCCTAAGCATTTACGATAAGGTCAGGGAAGTTTGTGTTCATCATAGTTAAATGAGGCAAAGAGATATGCCGCAGCTTAGGAAGCCTCAGACATTGGGAGGAGTTACTAATCATATAAGCTACACACACATTAACAACAATCAAACTAGGACTTCATTACATAATCTCCAATACCTGAACTGCTCATTGTACGCATTTGAAGTTGATATTGCTTTCTGGAAAATCTGCAACAATAGAAATAAAGCATATTAGATGAAACTGAAACTCATGGATGCAAAATACTAATCGAATGCGTTCTGTTTTTATCCTTCTCTTTTGTCTATCATGGCAACAAACAGAAAACAAAAGGAGTTTTGGGTAATCACCGCAGGGTTGCTGGTTACACCTCTGACGCCACTTGCAATCAATGGAACCAGATCTGTAACAGGGCGGCACAAATTAT
The DNA here is from genome assembly GCA_025413875.1 of Rhododendron molle. Lineage (NCBI taxonomy): Eukaryota > Viridiplantae > Streptophyta > Magnoliopsida > Ericales > Ericaceae > Rhododendron > Rhododendron molle. The sequence goes on from CM046399.1 coordinate 2,487,793, forward strand.
CATACCATGGGCTCTGCCCTTCTTTCTCGTAAAGATCGTGAAGAACTGTTCTCTTGGTTGGGCTACCATTTCCGGCAAGACTGGAACATCTGACACTGTTTAAAAACTTAGTTGTCACTACAAACGGTGCATCTTTACCACAAGGGGAAAGACAAAAGAATATAGATTGACATAAAGAAAAAGAGTGAGGAATCATAAAACCACCTCAGATAACAACCCATGAGAAGATACTACATTCTACTGTTGAGATTATATGTAAGATAGGGTAAAATAAAACACATAATCCCTGCTAAGAGTGCCAATAAAAGCAAGCTATGTCAGTTGGAAACGAGACTAATGCATATCTCAACGGCCAAGATAGACATGCCGCACTAGGAGATACTCTTATGAGCAAACTAGTAAGCTAGTCCTCAAGGTCTATGCTTCAGTCAGATTTGGAACTTATGGTAGGTCTTAGCAAATCAATTTCGAGAACTAAGCAAAACAAAGTATGCCATAGATGTTTACAACAAGCAAGTAGCAATCGTTAGAACCCCGCACAGGCACCTTCGTTAACCAGTGTTCTAAAAGTCAGCCGCCTAGACCGACTAGTCCCCACAGAGGTGTTAGGCGGTCATCCAACCCCAAGATTAGGCAGCTAACTAGTCGGCGCCTAGTCCCCGCCTAGGTGGTCTACTAGTCGACTCCTAGGCGCTAGGCGCCCCTTTTCCGCCCAACTAGCGCCTTGAGATTTTTAGAACATTGTTGGTAAGTAGCAGAAAAACGTTACTAAAATGAGAAGGTGTACAGAAATTCTATTTTAACTTCCGCAACTGAAATCATAGCTCAAAACAGAAAAAACATAAAGTTGATATCACTGCAAAGGATGTATCAGAAATGTCTGAGCTAAGAAAAATTATTCCATGCTCCTCGAGCAAAGCTCCAGGACCTTTCTCACCGCACATTGGTGTGGGTTCCACCCTACAGTGTGTACCCCACACAAATGGGTGGTGGTAAATGCCCTTGGAGCACCACTGCATGAGCATGGAATAATTGAGCTAATTGTGGGAATCGAAAAAAAAAAGAAGGATAGATATCGTTAGGTCCTATCACTAAGAGTTCGTTCCATTAGCTTGCTCCTAGTAAAGATACAAGTACAGCAAATGATGCACAGCAGCCGCACACAGATCGCTTTTGCGCCCATCTCGGGTCCTGCAAAGATGATCGGAGCCGCTCATTTTGTTCAAAATATTTCGTTTAGGGTCCCTGTAAAAAAATCACCTCAATCCGATATCAAGAAGGGCGTTTACGAATCATCCAACTTTGCTTCAAAATATAGGCTAAATTTTGAAGCAAAGTTGGATGATTCGTAAACGTCATCCTTGATATCGGATTAAAGTGATTTTTTACAGGGACCCTAAATGAAGTATTTCGAACAAAATGAGCGGCTCCGATCTCTTTGCGAGACCCGAGACGGGCGCAAAAGCTATCTGTGCGCGGCTGCTGTGCATCATTTGCTGTACCTGTAGCAGCGTTCGCTTGCTCCTAAGAATAAAAGATCTATCTCTCCTCTGCGACTAGCCGACTTTACACCTTCAAAGATCCAAAAAGGCTGGAAAGAGGGTCAAGGAAGACAAAAAAAAGATTTGTACTTCCTCACGAAATCTCAGTGAAAGTGAAACTTAGATTTGAAGAGAAACAAAATGGACCAATAAAGATTCCAACTTTCATCTTCATTCCTCTTTGTCTTTTTTCTCACCATTTCTCATCTCTTTTAGTTATCCAATATGTGAAAGCTTTTTCCATTGTTTTTCAATTTCCTTTTCTTTCTCGCCCTTTCTTAGCATCCAAATGGGTTGTGAAAGGAGAATGGATATATAGGCAAACTTGACAACACATTCATCAAACCATCATAATAAGTTCGCATTTGACACAAATCAAGCAATCATTTTTCTATCAGGAATCAGCAACTAAATCAATATTCACCCACCCACAAAACCAAACCAAGAAAAACACACACACACACACACACAAATATCATGAGATTTGATAAATTAGAATCTTGATTATGTTTGAGAAACTTACGCCAAGGAACCCCAAGAAGCATGGTTATTGCGCAGAGTCAACCTGGAGGAAGAAACCCTTTGATCAAAAACAGTTTTTCCATTGAACCCTTTGATCAAAAACACAGTAGGCTGGCATGATTTGGGATTAAACGTAGAGGGTGAGTAGGTAGGGTTTAGATTTGAGAGCTTGGAGATGGAACCCATGGTGATGAGATCACAGAGAGAAAAAAACAAAGATTTGATAGGTGACCCAAAAAAAAAGAGCTTTTTTGATTAGGGTTCTTTCTTAATTTAATGCTATAGGATAGATACAGTTGACGGGGTGGCAGGTGAAAGACACGGGATTTTAGAGAGAGAAAATAAATTGAGAAGGCAAAATTGGGGATGGTTTAGGTTGGGGTTGGTGACAAGTTTTGGTTCTGTGTGCTAAATTGCACCAACCCTCTTGCTGGTTTTTTGCTTACTTACCGGATGAGCTCCTCTCCAGTCCATTCCATGAAAATGGACTGGACCCTTCAGTTTATCTGTTCGTGGGCCTTTCTTGATTCATTTTGATGATCTAAATCGTTCATATTTTAGAACTTGTCAAAGACATAAACTACATTAAAAGATCGGATATAGTTTGATACGATTTCAGATATTTGTCTAAGAACATAACAAGTTTGCAACGCAAAATCCATTTCACCCATTTATCTCAAGACATTCCAAAATTATATCAGCCGGTATTCTGTCAACGTGATTTTTGACATGAATTTTTTTTCAACGAGCTCTGAAATTTTAGCAGCTTAGATCGTTAATGTGAGCCCGGAGAGAGCCAACTAATGGGCAAATTGGAGCATCTAGTTCATTTTCATGAACAGGAGGAAATTTTCTCCCCTTATTTCATTTTCAAGAAAATAAATTGCGAGTTTATGCTCTACCCTTCGCTCCCGAATGTTAGACAGACATGCTATTTTCGAATAAAAAGTAAAGTACTTTTGTTCATATTTTTGGCACAAAATTAAAGACTTTATTTATTTTGCTCGTACACAAAAGTAATTTATTTTTTGATCTGAAATTCACACCTTATTTTTAACATGTCACTATGACATCAGTATGTTCTCATAATTTATGACATGACCATGATGGAGGATGGGTTGATTTATGGGAGATTTCACTGACCTCCTCATGCAGAGACCTCCCCAGAACTTTCTGAACTGACACTAACCTCCCTTGCCTTTAAACCTATTATCAAGATTCTCGCTTCCGTTAAATCACTCGGGGCATCTTCGACACTTCTCTCCACTTTGCCTAGTGTACACAAAAAAAAAAGACATATCTACTCTGCCTATTCACTTTTTCATCAATGAATTCCAACACTACTCTCTATCAAAATGTCTACTTTGCCTATTTATTTTTTGAAAATCTCTCATGGAATTTAGTGGCAAAAATGAAAATGTAAGAGAGAGAGAGAGGGTAGAGATTCAAGAGAGTATCTTCAAACAAAAAGAGCCACCAAGGCATAACATTAATCATTTAATCAACAAATCTCTGAATTAATATGAACATATATCAAATACAAAACTAAGTTGCCTCATCATCTCCATCACTGCTGCCCTTCATCTGGAGTCGGATTGTTGCTGCAACCACCTCAGTTTTTCTTTTAAATCTCTGAATTAATATCAACATAATAACAGTTATGAAGGTCCTAATAGATAAAACCTCCATATCTATAGGGGGGGAGGAAAAGGACCGGGCAAAGGTTGATGGTACAGACCTGCAATGCGGTACACTACATTGAGATCCTTTGCAAGCTCGAGCATGAAGCTGGAGGAGGTAGCACATTTTCTTACAGACAAGACAACCTCCAGAAGCACGTATTTTGCATTGCATCCCGTGGCGGTAAAGACCCTTCACCTTGCGACAATTTGGAGATCCACACTGAGATGCATGCACAAGGTCGAGCATTTTTCTAAGCTGCAAATCCTGTTAGACCATGCATAGAAAGTTAGCACTTCTTCAAAATCAATCTTAAATGAAGGTAGAGATATTGAAAATGGACGCACAAAGCACTGGTTTTTAGGCCAATCATTATGTAGGAGAGAGTCGTAAAGCAGTTCATGAATGTCTCCGCGGTTAACTTAATTCACCAAATATGATGACAACATGAATCCAACATATGTCCCTATATAGAAGAACATGTTTCCTTTGAAAAGTGGACTTGCATTGCAACCAAACACACACGCGCGCGGGTGAGGATGGCAATACAGTGAGGATCCATGATATAAAAATATATATATATAGGAACAAAGATGGCCACAGAGGTTGGGTAACTCCATCAAGAAAGGAAAACAAGTAGTCAAACAAAGCAATGCAATGAAGTCTATGGAAACATATAAAGTAAAAGGACAAGTTCCATTTAGTTTTTACATCCAAGATATCAAAGGTCTTACTTTTATATCCAAGATGTCAAAAGACAATTAGACTGCCTAGCTAGTACTAGCTCATCGGAACCAAGTGTAACACGAGGGAAAGATCAGATTAAAGATATCCAGTGATCATATCCACGAAAAACGCAGAATCAGAGGAAGAGAAGTTAACAAACATGTATAGTCAGTTCACTATTGGTTTCAGAAATGAATGACGAAATTTTCCAAGATATTCCACATACAACAATAACATAACATAACATAACCCATCTAGTCCCCAATCATTGGGGGTATGGGCGGGGATGATTGGAGATAGACCTAACCTTTAGCAATATATGCACAAAGTAGCTGCTCTCAGAATACCACTGAAACAGTGGCCCCCCAAACCTCCAAGAACCGAGGAGCTACAGGAACCTTTTGTTGTAGAACCATGCCCCTAAATCAAAATCAAATGGCATCAAAGAGGACAGGCCTAAAAACCCAAATCAATTTATGTGTACATTACCATGCTTCCTTCATTGATAGTTCAGAGCATTAGTATGGACACATGTAAAGATATTCCACATACGCAGAGTATTATGTCATAGCAGTCATCAAGGTAAGGTATGACACTCTCATAACCAACCACATTGAATGACATCCACATCAGGATAACCAGTCACAACAGTTTGGAGAAATTTATCAAAAAAAAAAAAAACAGTTTGGAGAAGCATTTAAGGCTTAGACGCAAGCAAACCTACCTCAAGAGGTGGACAAAGAAGATGCTTCAAGGCAGAGTCTTAGGCCCCTTTCAGTTGGTGAGGAAGTTAAGTATGGGATATCCAAGTTTCTTTCATTTTTTATGTGTTCAGTGTAACTCTCAACTTTAACTTTCCCATTAAGATCAGTTTTCCTTCAAAATGTCTTGCAAAAGATACAAAATTTGCAGGAATCTTATCATTAAACTAGTTTGCTACAACAACAACATAACATAACCTATCTAATCCCCAATCATTGGGGGTATGGGCGGGGATGATTAGAGACAGACCTAATTTTGGCAATATATGCACAAAGTGACTGCTCTCAGAGTACCACTAAAACAGTGATCCCCTAAACCTCCAAGAACTGAGGAGCTACAGGGACGTTTGTTGCAGAATTATACCCCCAAATCAAAGCCAAATGGCATCAGAGAGGGTAGGCCTAGAAACCCATATCAATTTATGTGCACATTACCATGCTTCCTTCATTGATAATTCAGAACATCGGTATGCACACACATTAAACTAGTTTGCTACACAGTTCAAAATTATAGCTTAACTTTCTTATAAAATTCTCTTACCCAATGAACACAGCGGAAAGTAAAATGATTCTGCATCAAATTCTTGGCAACTAGACAGAGCCGTAAGTTGTAAGTCCCCAACAGGTCATGTCACCTTGGGTGAACAACAGTAAATGCACACCCCGCAACTACATCTGGTCTTGTGCAAAACAAGTTACATGCCTACCACATTTCTAAACGTAGTCCTCATCATGGAACATAGAAAGATGAGTGCAGCTTCACAATGTTTCCTCACCAAACAGATTATAAAAGCTTAGAAGTGCTAAATAATCGTACATAATTTTCTCGTCAACCTTGGAACAATTCGAGAAGAGGTACAGGCAACAGCCCCAATTTAAACTCAAAGCCAGAGCTTTAGTGCCTACAACGTAAAACCAATGTTCAAACCACCATTCCTATATAGCTGCCATTCAAGGCAAAGCCTTTCCTCGGGAAGGAGAAAGCAATCATTGGAAAGTGCTCAGCATCTTCAACTATCACTTCCCAGATGACCTCGAATGTAAACAAAATGTCTCTCAGTTGAGTATTATACCTCAAATTTCTGTGTATGTGTCCAGGGGTGGGTGCATGTGTATGAGCAGGGGGTGTCTCTGTGTGTGTGTGTAAGTGAGAGAGAGAGAGAGAGAGAGAGACCTCGCAGAGAGAGAGGGCTTTCATCGTTTGCTCAGGGGGCTGTGGAGGTGCGGAGGTTTCCGTCAACAGAGGAGGATGCCTATTTTCTTTGCGACCCATGAGGGAGAAATACATGTATTTACCTACAACACTCGTATGGATAGAAGGAGATGGAGCACTCAAAGGAGTATATGCCTCAATTTGAGGAGCGGGTGTTGTAGCTGCTGTACCAACTGGTGCAGTTGGGGAAACCTGACTCTATCAAAACACACACGCACACACACTGGCACATACACAAAGCAACCACTATATCTGTTCAAATCATTTACGTTTACGAGGACAAATCAACCACTATATCTCCGACACAATTAACAAGCAGTTTTTCTAATGGCAAACACTCTTTTATTTATCGTCAACCAACAGTTACAATAGAGTTAATATAATGGGCATGTGTGGAACAACAAATTGCATCCGAACTATTTTGGCACCCAAACTTAGACCGCAAAAACATGACAAGCAAAGCACCCGAAGGGCTAGAGCAAGCATTCAATCAAACGGCCAAAGAAACAAAATGATTGACAAAAAAGAATCGAGCATTCACTTGTCAAGAGCAAGCATTCCAGCATTCACTTGTCTAGAGCACATCCAAGCACCCAAAGGGCTAGAGCAAGCATTCACTTATCTTGGCTCGAATCGAGCCCAAGCCAAACTCGAGCCTGACTTATACTTAAACGAACTGATCCCAACTCTAACAAGGTTCGGCTCCATTTGGCTCGTTTACACCACTAAGTGTACCCTACACAGGCGTGTCAATGTATTGTAGACATATCTACCCCGAGGTCACCGACGGATGACTTCGTATCGACGTGCCATTTCCTCCTATGCGTCCATGGTCACACACTCTGTGTGTACATGATTGGGCGCCCAAACAAATCTGAGCGGAGAATTTAGAAAACAAACTGTCCAACTCGGAATGGGTGATGCTGCCGAGTGGCACTTCCTAGCCAAGCGGCCGATCAAACCGTTCATCTCTGCAATCTACGCTCGGATCTTCGCCGAGCAATCGACGGCTCAGATTTGCATCTGCTCATGTTCAATCGGAGACGTCCGTGCCGAGATGAACGGCAGGGATGCCGCTCGACAACATCCCCTTTCCGACCCAGTAACTAGTTGGAGCCTAACCACATAAACCAAATATTTTAAACCCAAGCTATTAGTAGTAACTTAGATGGTTCCTCATACGCAGAATCAAACCTAACCATTATCCAACTTCACCTTAATGTTTACGGCATAATGTTCCGTTTGGCATCCTCAAGTTTACCCGAGTCACAACCATCATAATCCTTCAAAATTTTTTGTTCTTTCTGCACACAGCACAAAAGACCCGCCACTCTCTTCTTTCCTTGTTCTTCAACATCTTTCGTCCTCTTTGGAAGCTCAAAATCTCCACACAACCAACAAACGCAAAATCTCCCCACACACAATTGACCGCGGTTCGATTTTCAGGGTCAGGCCGCAACAAAGTAATTTCTTGTAAATACCCTAGTTTCAGCGTGATGAATGGTCTGCATTTGATTAAACCGGGAAGGAGATTAGTCAAAAGGTGCGCGCGTAGCCCGGACACCCATGACCATCCACCCAAAAAAAAAATTGATCTCCTATGGCATTATATATTTCCAGCACCGTACGTGTCAGTGTCACGGCCCTTTATCCACTGATCTTAATCTTTTAATCATTTATCCTATGCTATGTTATATTCATGTAACGGTCCGCGCCAGCTTACGTGCTAGGCTAACCACATTAGGTTAATAGCAACTGGTCGGATTACCCTTCCCATTTCCCTCGAGGTTCCGGTGTGGGACTTCGCAATTCATCATCTAAACAACATTATGTCGCACAATATCTCCCGGAGTGTTGCACATCACAGAACACTTACGCCCTCCCGGGCCTCCCGTTTATGTCCGGATGAAAAACCGAACTGGAAACTGTGTCTGAAATTTCAATTTGTGCAGGAAAAATAGAAGGAAACGCAAGGAAAATGACGTAGAAGCTCAGTTTTTTATTGTTGTGGTCGTTGGATTGGAACAATGAGGATAAACAAACCCATTAATATGCAGAACTTCTATTAGGATTTCAACATCCTTTCCATTTCTAATACTGGATAGCCTAGGGAAACCTCGTTCCAAATGTAGAGAGGCCTACAGTACTCCTGAAAGACTACATCCCATATGAAAACAAAAATTACTGAAAAGTAAGATGTAACAGAGTGAAACCTGAGACATTCGTCGGTTCAATTCAATCCCAAAAAATTGGGACGAAATAGAATACAAGAAAGTTTACAAATAACTTGGGGGAGGGGAGGGGGGGCGGATTTCCAAGTCATATGTGCATCACTCTGTAGGCACAATCCGAAACAGCCGAAAAGGTAAGTCAAATTGAGTACAAGTACCATTAAAACAGTCGAAACTGCTCAAGAAGAGGCTAGTTGCATTATTAATAACATTATAGACCTGTCTAGAACCAGAAACAGATGAAAAGGAAAGAAAAAAGTCATGAAAAGCATTCTTTCATTGGTAAACATAGAGAAAACGAATTTGTTGACAAACAACTCGAGGTTTGGAGAAACTATCAAAACTCCCTCCTCTCATCCAATCAGCAACTTGTTTTCCTCCAAGAACGCGTAAGTAGGTACCTCAAGATTGTATGGCGCTGGCCCCTTGCGGATCCTTCCAGATATGTCATAGTGCGAGCCATGGCATGGGCAAAACCAACCTCCAAAGTCACCAGCATTTGGCAAGGGGATACACCCCAGATGGGTGCATACTCCAACCACCACAAGCCATTCAGGGTTCTTAACTCTAGTAGAATCATCCTGGGGGTCCCGAAGGGAGGAAAGGTCAACACTGTTGGCCAACTTGATGTCATCCTCAGTTCTACGCCGGATGAAAACCGGCTTACCACGCCACTTGACTGTAACAGTGGACCCCGGTTCAATGCTGGAGAGGTCTACCTCAATGGAGGCAAGAGCGAGTACATCTTTGCTTGCAGACATGCTCAGGACAAACTTCAGCACCAGGAGACGGATCAAGGAAGCATACACAAACCTTCCACCGGTCAGGACAAAGTAGGCAAATGCTCGCTTGCTGGGATCGCCTGGGGGATAACGCTCATGATTGTGGTTGTCATACACGATTTTTGATGTGGGGTTCTTGACAGCTGCCACAGTCGCTGGGACGTCTGGGATCATACCCTTGTCACGTGCAGTAGCCAGGGAATCAGAAGCATATCCTGAAAATTTTAATTCATTCATGTGAAAATTTGGGTGGTGTTTGGGATTTTCGCAAGCACGTCGGTCAAACCAAACAAATGTAAATGCATTTAACCATGACAAAACTGAAGGAAAAAGGATTATAACGGAAACGTCAAATCCTCCCATCACCACAATGCTAGAAATGGAGAGTGAGCTTATATTTGCTACTACAATAAGCACCATATATCGATGTTCAATATTATTTGGAAAAACCAGGGACCAAAAAAAAAAAAGTAGATGTCAAGGAATTTTATAACTTTCTAGTGAGAGAAAACAAACAAAGAAGTTATCACCATACAAATATTGAGGCAAAAAATATTAATAACCTGACGATTAATGCTATGAGTACTAACAATGGAAACAATAATAACAGGATAAGCACGCCAACAAGGGAAAAAAAAGTGAGGAAAAGCTACAAAAATAGCTAAACAAGCAATTGATGGGCACATTATGTGCAATTTACTCCCTCGCCTTTGAACCTTGTTAATGTTGACCCCAAGGATCATTGGCACTGCAGATAATGACACCTCCACAACCCTCTTCCACCTTTGATTGATGTTTCCACAGAGAGCTAAAGAGTAGGGGAAAAAACACATGATTCGAACAACCCCTGCATATGCTACGGACCCAAAAAGAGCAATAAAAGATAAAGAGCAATAAAAGATAAAGGTCATTTACCTGTAAAAAAAAAGGTGATAGAGAAAGGGTATATGTCATGACCATAAGGAATAGATGGGCGCAACAGCATCCAAAATTTGTGGGGATGTCAAACTGCAAGATCTCTAAATCTCAAGCATGGGCAATATTTGATATGACTCGCTTTGAACCAGAAGTCTCCAGCCAAGTGTGTAATCTAAAACAATTGTCAAACCTTGTCTATTATCCTCCAACGTGACAAGGCATTTCTTATTTCCAATACATCTTTGATCTTCCTGCTTCCCAAATATCCAGAATAATGTATGCATATGCACACACATCTTTTCAAACAAAGTTATAGTGAATTACCTTATCGACCAAGAAACTCATAAGACACACTTGGAAAGGGTATGTATGGTATCAAAAGTTTTAGGTAAGTTCGAAGGCTTTCAAGGTGGAAGGACCTCAAGACTTCTCGACCAATATGAGGAAGGAGCTTTGGTGGTTTTTGAAGGGGTAAACCAAATAAACTATAGCCATCAATGGATACAGGAATTGGGCAGACTGCAGAGGTGTTTCTCATTCTTGTTATGGTACGAGGCGAGGTGGAGGCATTAAGAGGAGAGTTGATGATGAGTCAGGATTCAGGAAGCATGGAGATCTATTTTTTTGACTGAAACATTGACTAGACCCCTAAGAACCCCTATGGTCCTCCCCTCGATGATGGATAAAGGGAGGTAGAGGTGTTCCTCCCCTTGATGAATTGCTTATCGTTGGAAGTTGGAACTCACCCATGAAAAAGGAAAGCAACAAAGAGAGAACCAATTAGCACAACAGCTCTCCCCCCTCAAGCGGTTGGGCTTGGGGGGTTTGCTCCCTCCTAAGGACTCAGGTTTCAAAACCTCTTAAGTGCTATCAACTCCTTGGGGTCCAGTCCATATAGAGCTTCGCTCTGGCTTTTAATTGGGACCCTCGCAAGTGGGCGGTAGGATTGGACCCCAAGATTAGTCGAGGTGTGCGAAAGATGGCCCAAACACCTACGTTATCAGAAGGAAAAAAAAAAAAGCTCTCCCCACAATAGCAGCTGAACTATGACTTGAAAATGAAAAGTTCAACATAATAATCATAACAAAAAGCTTTTTTATCTCTTCCTGTTTGGAACCAGTGGAAAAGAAAAGAAAGGAAAATAAAAGGGATGGAAAATGAGAGGAAAATGGGAGGGAAAATTTATTATTCATTACACTTAAAATCTTTATTTTCTTCACACTTTCTCTTTCAACCAAACAATGGAAAGGAAAAATTTTTTATTTTCCTTTATTTTCCTTTTTCCTTTCCATAGGTTCCAAACGGAGCCTTTAACACATCTATCACATTAAAATACATAGAACAAAAAAATCAAATCAATCAACTAGACAAATCAATAGATACACAGAGGCGAAACGAAAAGAAGACAAATATAACCCTAAAAAGAGAGAGAGAACCAGTAAGCACCCTAAAAAGAGAGAGAGAGAACCAGTAAGCACGACAGCTCTCTCCACAACTGCAGCTGAAATCTAGTAATATTTAAAAATGAAAAATTGAGATAATAATCATAACAAGTCAGTTTCATTCACATCTCTTCCCTAAAATACCCCACTTTCACATCAGAACACATAAAACAAAAAATCAAATCAATCAACTAGAGAAATAAATCGATGCAGAGGCGAGAACAAATCTAACCCTAAATGCGAATCCTGTAACCAAAAAAAGGAAAGAAAAAAAATGGTGAAAGGTCTGACCTCTGATCTGATCCAGTACAACGGAGCTGGGAGCAAATGGGTGGCGCGGGGAGACGGATCTGGTGGGTCCGTCGGAGGGTGAATCGGAGCCGTTGATCGGATTCCCGGAGAAGAAAGCCGACGATGATGAGTGAGAGGACCTCCAGGAGAGAGAAGAAGAAAGCCTCCTCCCTGTAACTCTCAACATCTTCTTCTCCTTCCCTTTTTTTCCTCTGCTTTTGGTGGGGTTTCGTCCTTCTTAGGCTAGGGTTTCTCTACGACTGGATGTGCCGATGAACAGAGAGAATTTGAGCCAAAGATTAATGGACGAAGTCGAACGAACGAGACGAACGAACGAGAGGAGAGCTTCTCTGGAGGTTGAAACCAAGGGAATAGGCGAGTAAATCGCTAGTGTGCAGTGAAACGACGCCGTCCTTGATCGTCTGCTATAACGGAGTTGCTTTGAATGGGTCAAGCACAGAGAAATTGAAAACTTAATTTAATAATATTATATTCTGGAAACACGAACGATGAGAGCCGTCTTAGCTCAGCCGGTAGAGCGCATGGCTTTTAACCATGTGGTCGTGGGTTCGATTCCCACAGACGGCGAATGCCTTCTCCGCCAATGTTTTTAATTTCTAACCGTTTGACACACCACACTTTTATCCATTCCATTGAAGGCTTTCCGTTCAGTTGTCGGAAATGTTGTGTGAAAAAAATGACTTGAGGTAAAAAAAGTGACTTAAGGTGAAACCGCACCGTTCAGTTGTCGGAGACGTTGTGTGAAAAATTAGTTTTCAAAAGGAAACAAAAAAAAAAAGAAGTAAAGGAAAATGAAATTTATTTTCTCGTGTGTGTTTTGTTAACAAAAAAATCTTGCAGAAAAACAAGAATTTCTTCCTTTTGGGAAGACTTATTTTGCAGAAAGGTATTTCCCAGCGAAGTTGTGGATTCTATAATTTCTCTGGTAACTGAACACACAGATAATTACAGAAAAAGTTGATTTTCCTGTACTTTGTCATCCTTTTCATACAACTGAACGGGGCCAAATTGGATTTTGATTTTTGGAGAAGAGAAGTCAAAAGCAGGGTAGGAAGAGTTTTTTGCATTCTCATTCTTGCCTTGTTTAGGGTTCAGGTTACAAGACCCAATTGTCCTCCTCCCATTTGGATAAACAAACTTAGGCTCTGTTTGAAACTCATGGAAAGGAAAAAGAAAAGTTAAAGAAAATTAGAGAGAAAATTTACTATTTACTACACTTGAAATTCTTATTTTCTTCACTCTTTCTCTTCCAACCAAACAATGGAAGGAAAAAAACCATAATTTTTCTTTCATTTCCATGGGTTCCACGCAGAGCCTTAACGTTTATCTGCTTCACTCCTCATCGGTCTACCAAAAACCCCTCTTTAACAGAAAACCGTCTCATTTTTGTATTTTGTTTTTTCCTTAAAGTCATGTAGTGTTATGGTAATTTGTTATTTTTTGAGCTTATGTAACAATTTGGTCTCCGCCATCTATGAGTTGTTTATTTTTTTTTCCAAAAGGGAATATTAATAATAACTTTTGGGAATATTAGATAACTCCTACTTAGGAATTTTTTTTTTTTTTTTTGGAAAATTTCAAATATTGGACAACAAGAAGGATTTTTGTGAAGTAGAATGATCGAAAGATATTTTAATTCACAATTTCAAAAATCGTCTCGATATTTCAATTTTTGTAGACCACCAAGCTAACAAATGCGGAGATTTGGCCGCAATGGATTTTGAGTGCTGCAAAAATGGAGTTAAAACACTCCATTTACCCGACTTTCCTGAATTGGAATAGAACCAGCTAATATTGCAGATTGAGTGTTTGTTTGATAACCTAAATCCAGCACTTAAAATTGAATCAATTAAGTAATAAGTGATTCAGTAGGTTTGATAACCACATTTTACATCGCTTAACAAATTAAGTACCACTTAAAATATAGGCTAAAAAGTTGAAAAAAAATAAGTAGCTTTGAGCTACTTAATTGTGGCTGAATTTTTGTATACTTACATTTAACCATCATACCACAGCCACTCCCACCAACACCTCCATCACCACCACCACCACCTCCACCACTCCATCACCACCACCACCATTCCTCCACCACCGCCACCACCACTTCCTCCACTACCACCGCCACCAGCTCCACCACCACCACCAACACCACTTCCACCACACCACCGTTACCATCACTACACCACCACCACCAGCACCTACACCTCTCCTCCACCGCCACCACCAACACCACTTCCACCACACCACCGTTACCATCACCAGAGACGGAGCTAGCATGGGGCGCATGGGGGCCACAGCCCCCGCGTTGTTTCGGATTTTTTTTTAAATATTAATATTAGTTTTTTTTTTTTTGTTAAGAACGTCTAGATATTGTTTTATGTTGGGTGTTATTTAGATATTTAAATCCTCTAAAAATGTATTCGTTTTAGGTCCCAAAATCCTATTTCTATCTTGCGCCATGGTCTCTTATAAGTTTTTCATTCAATTATTAATCTCATTTTTCTTTTTATCTCTCCATTTACTATCCGAAAAACCTCCCTCAAAATCTCACCCAAACAAACTATTAGATTTCCGAACCTTAATACTGTGTTTGGATTGCTTCTTGAATTTTTTTTTAAAAAAATTGTAGGGGTAGTAAGTGAAAATAGATAGAGAGAGAAATGTTAGAAGTAGGAAAAATCTAAGGAGAATTTTTTGAAAAATTCTTTTTGAGGAGTAAAGCAAACACAGCATAAAATTTTAAAATTTTGTTGTTCATAATCCGGCCCCCGCGTTTGGAAAATTCTGGTTCCGTCCCTGACCATCACTACACCACCACCACCACCTACACCTCTCCTCCACCGCCACCACCACATCACCACCACCAGCTCCACCACCACCACCTAGACCACTCCACCACCACCATTCCTCCACCACCACTCCTCCACCACCACCACTACCATCACTACCCCACCATTGCCGCTCCTACCACCTCCACCACCACCACCACTCCCACATACCACTTCACCACCACCACTACCAACACTACACCACCACTCTACCACCTCCACCACTCCACGACCACTACTTCACCACCACCACCTCCACCACTCTTCCACTCCTCCACCATTACCATAAGTATATTGTGATTGTTAGTAAATTAAGAGAGAATTGGAACGAAATTAATTCATCCTTTTTTTAATTCAGTACTTAATATATTTATTAAACAACTTTTCAGCTTAAAAATCTCAGCATTTAATACTTCATTTTTCAGCTTTCAGTTTTCAATTTTATCAAATAGCCCCTGAGGCAAGTAGTACTTCGTGCATTTGATCAGCACCAAGATTTGTTATTGCAATGGCAGAATGGTTAGGGTTAGCTACCCTACCAGTAAGGCTACAAACGAATCGAGCCTTGAGCAGCTCAAGTTTGAGTTTTAGACTCGTGAAGTTTGCGAGTTGAGCTAAAAAATTGAAAATTCGGCTCATTTATGGAGGCTTATTTAGTAAATGAACCGGGGCTCATCTCTTTTGTAAACAAGACAAGCTCTGTAGTGTTTGAGCTCATCTCATCATTTATAAAAAGATTAGGTGATTTTTACCATAACAAACAAACTCCGCCGGAAAAAATATCAAACGCAATCTCGCATTTAATAAATTCTTGTACGAAATATAGTTCCTTTACTTTGCACTTAAATTTTACTCCTATCAACAGTAATCAATTTCTTTAGCAAAACAAACACAGACTTAAATTCGTTTAGTTTCTTTCATCCTTCACTGGGATTATATATAAATGGAATTATATTGTTCGAAAATAAAAAAAATTCCCCATCCTTCATTGGTAAATGTTTGTACCATATTTGCTTTAATGAAGTGAAATATTAAACCTTTACGACTTCCTTCGTCTCAAAAAGTTAAACCATCATTAAAAACTTAAATTTTTTTTAATAAAAAAAAGGTACTTTTCATACATAATTTTTCGAATTCGTTCTCATCAAATTGAAATTCGTAATTTAATGTAAGAAAATTCAGAAACTAAGGAACGAAAATAAGTTCTTTTGTTTCACGAATTACAAGTCTTGTCGTAATGAACTGTATTTTTGAAACGGGGAAAGTACTAATTCTTGTCGGTGGCATGAGCACAACGAATGTCATTAAAAAGAAGAAAGGCCAATCAATTTTTAATGCTTTATCGGTCAAAGTGTCTCCCTACATCAAAGCACAAGCAACATGTCCAATCCAATCCCAATGAGTATTTTAGAAAATGCCAAATGATAATAGTAGTATTCTCCACAATCTAGAGCACTCCTGTATTTTTGCTAGATTAGTTTTTTTTTTTTTTAAAATTTTTTGCGCCGAAAGTTAATTTACTACTACTCCTATTGTATGAGAAGGAATAATTCATTTGGATGAATCGCACGGGTTTCGATGCGTGGGTGTTCTTCCGTTGGAATTTTTTCCCGTCCGTTGGGGAGTTATAATTAGGTTGGGATTATAATTGTTCAAGTTGTTGGGCTTAGTAATCTCGTAAATTTTCACACAATTAATATAGTATTCCGTAATTTTTATTTTATAATTCATACATAATATAATGATCTCTCCTATCTTATGTTTAAAAAAAAAACGTATAGTTTTTACTATTAGTCCACCTTCGATGTTGGGGATATTATATTGCACACCCCTTGTTAAATGTGATAAGAGTAGTGGAAGTAACATGGGATTGCACAATTACGTAGTCCTTTCATATATTTTGCATGTATTTGATGATCACCCCTATTGCCTTATCTATTTCCCCTCCTACCCTTGTGGGCGAAGATAGTTTTTCGCCACACACTAGTTAGATGTAGTTTTTTTGCTACACACTCTTCTCTAGTTGTTCTTCGCTTTATCTTCTCAATTGTATAGATGGATCTTGACTTCGGAGAGAAATGAACATAAAGGGAGTAGAGTACCAAAGGTTTTGTATCACGTACGAGTGTTAAACTTTTCTATTGTTTCAAAGATAAGTTTAGACGAGTGGTATGGTTCATATAGATAAACAAAGTCGTAAGTTGTCAATACACTACATAAAAAATGAAATTCCCTATCTCATTTTCACGACCACCATGGTGGATGACTACAATGGACTAGTGTAGGCTATCGCGATAGGTAGGGCAGAGTCGTAATCTTTTTGTATATAGGATAAAATACTTGATTGATAGCAATTTAGAAGAAATTACATCATTCTTTTTCGTCAAAATATCTAATATTTAGTCCAAAATATGATATTTCTTATCTTATCTCTTAGTCGATCCGCCCCCTGTCGATAAGGTTTGTTTGGGAAAGACAACGGTATTACTAGGTCAAATTACATAAGAATGGGGATGGTTTATGTCACTACCGGTGTAGTGGCGTAAAGAGGGAGAAATAAATGACTTGTAAAAAAAGATTGGAATTGTTGCGTCATGGAGAGAGGATAAAAGCAAAGAAGAACGACGCTCTAGCACATCATTTCACATTAATAACGGCCACCTTCTCCATCTAAGTTTCTTTTTCCCATATAACGTAAGTATGATTATCCATGCCTCGTTTTTTTCTTACAAAAACAAAAGGGCGAAGATTCGCGATAGGAGTGTAAAAAGCCGTACTACGAATACAGACATACTCCCAATAGTCTGATGCATGCAGATCCCACACGCATCGAACGACTGCAAAACTCGTTTGTGTTCACGTGTTCGGACACTCGCGTCGAATGCAGTTTCCAATACCTCTGGGGCACCCATACGCCATAGCATCCGACATCAGGGAGATGCACTGCAATTCCACCTTTTGTCTTTTCACACTCCCCCAGTGGAGAGGAGAGAGAAGAAGAAGAGAGGGAATATTCAAAATCATCCCAAAAATTTCCAAATTTCAACCCAACCCCGCCCATATCCCCCCCCCCCAAAAAAACCCTATTTATAAACCCAAGTCAAAGAGACTTTCCTCGGACTACCTACTACTACCAACCCTTCGCAGCTATGGCGCACGACAGCGACCTCCCCTGCGACGGCGACGGCATTTGCATGGTCTGCAAGGGCAAGCCCGGCGACGGCGAGACCCTCACCTGCAAGACCTGCGTCGCCCCGTGGCACGTGGCTTGCCTCTCCGCCCCGCCCGAAACCCTAGCCGCAGCCGCCCAGTGGGAGTGCCCCGACTGCTCGTTCGTCGCCGGCGGCGCCAATGCGGCGGCGACGGCGGCGGTCGGCGTCGGATCAGAGATCGTGGCGGCGATCCGGGCGATCGAATCGGACGGGTCGCTGACCGAGCAGGAGAAGGCGAAGCGGCGGCAGGAGCTCATGAGCGGCGGGGGGAGGCGGGCCGACGACGAGAAGGAGAAGGTGGAGAAGGCGAATGGGGTTTTGGATCTGTTTGATGAGGGTTTGAACTGCTCGTTTTGCATGCAACTACCGGAGAGACCTGTTACGGTAACATATCTCTCTCTCTGTGTCTTATCTTTTCAGTTTGTAATCGGAACGGCGTTCCGGTCCGGTTTGTTTTGCTAGGGTTTAGTTTAATTGGGACTGTGTGGCTCTCCAGTTTTGATAGGGTTCAGTTCGCTCGAGTTTTTATGTTTTTGTGGGTCTGTCTCGGGTAAAAAAATTTAATCAGAATCCTTCATTTTGTAGAACTCGTTGATAAGATAGATTATGGATGAGATAAGTTTGATCGGACTTCATTTTCTATAAAGACAAAGCGCTTTTGTGTGAGAAACCATATTTGAAATTTTTTTTTTTAACCAGACAAACATGATTCATTCATATGGCAAATGAAGTTCAATAAAATTGATTTCCATTATGAATATTCTTAAGGACGAGATCTACAAAATGAATGATTCTGATATGTTTTTTTTTGTTTGTCTGAAATTGAAAAAAAAATATGAAAATAGGAGGGGACTAGACCCTAGCAAAATTTTTCTGGAACTCAATCACTTTAATTGGCTCCTCTAAGTTGATGGTGTGATTGGTCTGAAGATGTGCGGTAAGCTGGTCTTTATCAAGAAAGAAATATCCGTCTTTCACTGTCATGGAGTTTATTAAGTCAAATAAGGAACTATTGGAAAATATCTCTGAAGTTATTTGACTGTTTGTTCAAATTTTTTTTTTTTTGTCAGTTAGCTTGACCTTGTTTGCTTTAATATTCCAACTCGTATGTATGGAAAATCGGACGGGTCCGTTACGATATAGTTTTTTGAATTAGTTGTTATCAAAGCACTTGATTTCTCTATGCTGTGAATTTGAACTTTGACAACTGTCACTTTATTTTTTCTGATGGAATTTGAGTAGTAGATATTCTACTAAGAAATATGGGGCTAAGGAACTGTTAGTCATCTGTGGTGAATTTTGGGGCAACGATTTGTAATTCCTATGAGTAGTGGAGGGTAGAGAGTCGACCTACAAAGTGTTGGATTTCGAACTTGTTATGGTTTTTTTGGACGTTAACAAAGATTTCAGATTTCACATTTTTTCTATGTTCTAGTTATTCGGTGATGTACATAAGTGTACGGGGAAATTTGGTGGATTCCAGTATCCCCAGTCCATTGAATTAGTAAACTTGAAGATTTTGTGTAACCAGATGGTTCTTGATTCCTAATGGCAATACACAGGACGTTACTTGAGAAATATTACCCTCTTACAGTATTACAGCATTGATTAAGGGTTGAACCTCTCTACTTCTGTCATTTGTTGTCTTGCAAAACGAGTCAATTGAGAACAGCGTGAGGTATCTTTGCACCGCTTTTGGTTAAGCTCCATTTCTTAATGTTTTCATGGCCGGGGTTATGGTACTACTCCTCACTCTTGCCACTCAATATTTGCAAACAACCAGCCAAGATTTTCCATGGAGATCCTCTTTCCTTCCCCAAATTCTCAAATACTTGCACATCCTCACTTGAAACATTCTTAATAGCCTTCCACACAGCTTCAAATTTTAAAATACATATGCAGAAACCTTTCTTCTTTGTGACAACTTGTATATACTGGATCTCAAATGTTCATGATGTCATGCACCTCTCTCTGACATTTCTCTGTTCCAAATCTTCGTGCTGGAAACACGATTTGGTTGTACACATTGACACCTAATCTTTGTGATGGAATTCACTATGTTGTGCATGCACACCCAGCTGTACTACTTCTGATTTTAACTCTTAGGTTACACTGTGTGGATGTACTAAATAGTAATTATGAGTTGTGATTGTTTTCTTGTAAAAACAGAGTAGCAATTTGATTGAATGCAGAGCTGTTCATCTTTTCTTAATCATTAAACAAAGTGTAGAATTTGTTTGAAGGTTTTGGCAATGAGCTAATCTTCACCGCCTCTTTTGCAGACTCCCTGTGGTCATAATTTCTGCTTGAAGTGTTTCGAGAAATGGATTGGTCAGGGAAAGCGAACTTGTGCAAATTGCCGCAATGCAATTCCGCCCAAGATGGCAAGCAATCCTCGAATCAACTCTGCTCTTGTCATTGCCATCCGTATGGCCAAGATGTCAAAAACAAATGCTTCAGGGGGGCCACCAAAGGAGTACCACTTCGTTCACAACCAAGACCGACCTGACAAGGCTTACACCACTGAAAGGGCAAAGAAAGCAGGAAAGGCTAATGCTTGTAGTGGAAAGATTTTTGTCACAGTCCCTAATGATCATTTTGGACCAATTCTGGCAGAGAATGACCCAGAAAGGAAACAGGGTGTGTTGGTGGGTGAGACTTGGGAGGGTCGAATGGAGTGCAGGCAATGGGGAGCTCACTTTCCTCATGTGGCAGGAATTGCTGGGCAGTCAGAGTATGGGGCCCAGTCTGTGGCACTCTCTGGAGGATATGAAGATGATGAGGATCATGGCGAGTGGTTCCTCTACACAGGAAGGTATGTTCATTTGTACTCTACTTTGAGTGATGGTCATTCTGGGCTGTGTTTGCTTTTCACTGGCACCATTACAAAGACGAAAAAGGAATTCGTGTGACATTATAATGACATACTGAAAATGATTGTTGCTTGCTGATGTAAGTTAAGTTGATCTTGTCTGCTGCGGTCTATGATTTGAATGTGTGAATGAAAGCTGGCTGCTTATTGATTGTGTTCACCTTGTAATTAACTATTTTGAGCCACTTTACACATCAGATAATTGGTTAAGGTTTAGCAAATTTGGTACTGGTTTCGTACTGTTGAGAAATGTCAGAACTGTGCATTGTTAGTTGATTTAACGTTTGCGTGGATGCTCTATTCTATTTCCTTAGCATTTGGTTATTAGATTCATGCCAAGTTTCATTTTACTGAAAAGTATGATTAGATGTGGCCATACTAGTTGCAAGAGTAAAGTTTGAATGCCTTTCGATGAACACGATTCTACTCATGATTATTTATTTATTTTGATCATCTACTCATGATTACTCCATTATTTTTCAGTTCTTGCCATGCATGTGTTGAAAATTGATCTCTTTGCTTCTCTATTTTGGTGAACAGTGGTGGAAGAGACCTCAGTGGGAACAAAAGAACGAACAAGATGCACTCATTTGATCAGAAGTTTGATAAAAGTAACGAGGCATTACGGGTCAGTTGCCGCAAAGGTTATCCTGTCAGAGTCGTGAGGTGAATTGTGCGAATCTTTTATTTTGGCATCTAGTAAAACTAAATACAGTGCCTGTTCTATTCGATAGACACACCATTGAGGTGGGTGCAGTTTATTGTAAGTTTTTCATTATGATGTTATACATAATATTGAACAACCCAATAAATTTTAGGACCTAGAATGATCATGATTTTCACAATACATAAACACAATGCGGAAATTATATGAACTTAATTTTACATACCTGGATCCATCTAAAGCAGAACCTTGTCTGAACAAATAGTTAATCGAAAATGCTTAGGAACCTGAAAAGAGCTTGAGCCCTTGTTAGGAAGAGATTTCTCTCCCTTGACTCCCAATTCATTCTGTACGGCCTAACTTTATTTGATGAGAAAAGGCTGTACTATATTTTTTCCTCATAGTCAGGGAGAGGACTCCCTCCTTATCTATGAATTCTTCCATCTACCCTCATCAATGAAAAAACAAGATATAGTCGTTGTGTTTGTTGCCATTTTAATTTAGTTTTCCAATCATTACTTTATTTCTCCAATTATTACTTTGTCAGCCCTCTCTATCTTTCTCTACTCATTACCCCTCTTTCCAATCATTACCCTATTTCTCTCTCCACCCACTACCAAAACTAAACTAAACTAAAATGCCAAACAAACAAAGCCGTGGATTCATTATTTAGTTATGTCCTCCATACACATCATTATAGCTCCACAATGGAATTATTGAGCTCATTCAATTGTTAGGCGTCCAAGGCAATCATGTGGGCAAAGCATTCATGTGGGCCATGTTCTTACATTCTCCCACTTGGCCCGAGCACTTATGTTAGGGCTTCATACGGTAACATTAGGCGTGCAATTAAACTGTATATTGCCTTCAATTCGATAAGAATCATAACACCATAATAAAAGTATAAAACAACCTACAAAAGCGAGTCATAGCGGTTCTATATCCAAATATGACATGGTTCCTTCCAACATTAGCAGTTGTTCAATTAATGTCTTAAATAAGGAGTTTACTTCATAGGTCCAACGATAATTTGTTCCAGTAATCATTTACATTCACTTACATGTATGTACATTGTTTATAATAGGAAATTATCAAAAACACGTCAGCGAGATCTCTTAAAGAGTCAAATAATATCAACATCATATTGCAGCCCCTGAAACATAAGTTATAGCTATTTCAGGGTATGCTAGACTCGTTCAATTAGCATTTTTACTAAACGCTTTTGCACTAACCCACTTTCTTAAGTGGATTCTGCAATCATAAGTTGTGTGCCTATGCATTTAGTGACACTTTTTTGTTTATGAAATTTTTTTTTCTTAGAGAAGAAAATAGTTGCGGAATCATAAACTCTTAGTGACTCCCAAGCCCTAAGATTTATTTTCCAACTGCTATTCATGAAGTGTGGCCTCAAAGCATGCCACAATTCAACCAACATAATTGATGAAGCAATGATAGTTACTTGAAAACTTTTGTTTGCTTCTTCCCATAATAAGAACAAGTAATCAAAAGTAGATTTTCTACTATCAACGCATCGAATGAAATCTAAATCTGAGTAGCTAATAAACTCAAGATTTACAGACATCCTAAATATGAGCATGTAATTTGCAGTTTCAAAATTCATGAGAGAAACGACTATTCGCTTGCACATAGCATCAACATATGAATAAAAAACATAACCTAGCTCCCAATACCCTTTAGATATATACACCGATTAACATTCCCCTTAAATTCAGGGGAGATGATGGCACTGGTGAACTTAATATACCATTGTCGGGAAGCTTGTTTAGGTCAATAAATTGACTTCATAAGTTGGCAAGTTAAGTGTTCCTTGACCACAATAGAGAAACCTTCATATTGATCCATATAGACTTCCTAATCTAGAAAACAGTTAAATTCATTTCAAAAACCTCCAAATCATAACAAGCCACCAATGTCTTAATGATTCTTATCGAGTCCTCCTTGGATACATTAGAGAAGGTCTCTTTGTAGTAAATGCCTCCTTTCTGAGTAAAACCTTAGCAACAAGTCTGGCTTTATGTCATTTGATATTACGCTCAGTGTCACATTTAAATGTATCATTCAGGAAATTCAATGAGATTCCAGACTTAATTCTATTCCATCAACTTTAACACATCATTCATGGAACCAATCCATTCAGTAGAGACAATGCGTCCTATGGCTTCTTCAAACAAAACCGGTTCCTTACCAATTCTATATCAGATTCTCGTAGATATACCACATAATCTTCCGAAATAGCTGATCTCATTTTCCTTTGAGATCTTCGCAAGGCAATTTCTTCTTGTTACTCTATAATTGCTTCATTGGTGACAATCTCACTATGCGGTAGTTGGCCATTCATTTTTCCATTTTATTATGTTGTTTAATAAAAATAAGAACAACATCCTTTGAAGTTATTGGTAAAGGAACTTGCACTGTAACTTCATGAATGACCATATTTTGTGGTTTATCACCCCCACTGATTTCACCATTTTTAATGAATCTACCATTACCGGTTTCTACAATGCTCGTACTATGGTGAGGACATTAAAACACGTACCCTTTGTATTTTTCCAGGGTAACCAACTAAGTAACCACTAATTGTTCTTTTCACGTGGAGTATAAATTTTAGCTTCCACTGAGCAGCTCCTACATGCAGGTGTTTAAATTTGGTTTCCTTCATTTCGATCCATAGTTTAAAAGGAGTCTTTAGAACCGTCTTTACTAGGAATCCAATTTCAAATTTACACAACAGTTTTTTTTTTTTTTGGAAAGGCAAATTTTTTTTTTTTGAAAATGATACAAGGATTGATGGCAGCGGTCTTAAGTGCATGCATCCTCAAGATAATGAGTATTGTAGAATTACTTAACATACTGCTCACCATGTTCATTAAATAATGTACGATTACACGTTTCAGCTATAATTTTTGCTGCAGCGTTTCTGAGATAGTATATTATGCAGATGTGTCACGTTTTTCTGAAGAATTTAGCAAATGGCCATCAAGCTAGCTTTAGGGTATACAAAAACTTATAAAGAGTACTAGAACCAATAAAACAGGCATTCTTAGATAAAGTGATGCATTTATTTCTAAATTTGAAAAAGTACCCATCATAATCAAATTTAGGCTAGAGTCTAATTTCTATAAATGGAAGGAACATAAAGCGTTTGAAGCAAATCTTTGATGATGATCAAAATACAAAAAAGAAAAATAATAACAGATAAGTTCCGATAATTATAAAGAAATCACTATGTAGTAGCCCTAGATAGTGTTCTAAAAGTCGCTAGGCGCTAGTCAGGCGGTCAGCCACCTTCGAGTGATTAATCGGATTATTCGGTGTATATTAATTAGTAATCGGCGAGTAATCGATGAATAATCGTTAGTCAGACCTAATCGGATAGATCCCGCCAACGATTAATCGCCGATTAATTCCTTGTTTTAGAACATTGGCCCTAGAATCTACCAATATGTATTAAGAAGGAACTTTACTTGGGTTTGATTCAAAAAATACATAAATGAGATTCATACCTTTCCTTTTGAATCATTCCCTTTCATTTTGATCCATAGTTCAAAAGGGGTCTTTAGAATTGTCAGCAGACCGACCAAAACCATGTATTCGATACTATATGCTTCATTTTATCATGCCATGCCATAATCATATACACATACATGTATATGAACACATGATCATCCAGACCTCATGCACTGTAATGGTACATTGGGAGTGTAAAAAGCTCTTGTTTCAATTCATCTGACCATAAATGAAATTCTGTAGACTAGCTATGCATTTGTTATATATACATCCTACAGGAGTATACAACTAGATAAGATTCTATAAGTTGGATGCTCCAATCAGTTGTTTCAAAGAGTCTGAAAAATTAACGGTTGATTGCTGCGGATCATGGCTGAACCCATTTTTTCCCAGGAATTGTAATTGACAAAAATGGGTATGTACTAGCTACTAGGCACTAGCTAGTTTATCTATTTGTATACGTATATGTACAGTGATCGTTGATCTAAAAAACATGAAGCTACTGTTGTAATCTGGATCCATGAATATACACAATTGCATATAAACTAAACAGTAGCAATTGAAATGGCTATATAGCAACGTAAAGCCGAAATCAAGTTTTGGAGTTGATGAATATATTATTTTACTAATGAGTGGAAAATTATTCTTAACCAGTGCCCTATTACCACATGTAAGTTTTTCGTTATGTTGTTACCTCTGGATTGGTAGGAGTTCTCGAATTTTTGGAGGCAAACAACGAATCTCAAGTGAAGTTTTGGCTTGCATTGATGATAATGTTCGACTTAGAGTATGCACGTGGGAGCAGTATCCAAACTCTTTTGAGAACCAAAGCCTGTGTAGCCTTTGGAATATCTCAAACAGAGTTCTTGGGTCTTGGTTATATTTGAGGCATCTGTTGTTAGGCATTTTCTCCCTTGTATAGGTTTTTGTATTGTGGGTTTAATCCCCTTGTTTGAGTGGGTTGGTTATAAAATTTGACATTTACCAATATATATATTGAACAACCCAATAAATTTAGGACCTAGAATTATCATGATTTTCACAATACATAAACATAATGCGGAAATTATATGAACATAATTTTACATACCTGGATCCATCTGAGCAGAACCTTGTCTGAACAAATAGTTAAGCGAAAATGCTTAGGAAGCTGAAAAGAGCTTGAGCCCTTTTTAGGAAGAGATTTCTCTCCCTCGACTCCCAATTCATTCTGTACAGCCTAACTTTATTTGATGGGAAAAGGCTGTTCTATACTTATTTCCATTGCAGTTGGTATCTATAACCCTGATGCCTTTCATAGTTTAAAAGAAAGTGACGAACTGGCAGTTAGAACAATGCCATAATGTCTTATTATCTGGCTAAATTGCGTCTCTGTTTTTTTTCCCTCCCAAAATTAGTTAGTTGTTGTGAGAAGGTTGTTGGAATTCTTTTCCCGACATTTCTCTTGTTCAAAGCAGCAATCAGTTCTAACGTGCTTATTTTCTTGATGACAGGTCCCATAAGGAGAAAGATTCGTCTTATGCACCTGAAACAGGCGTACGCTATGATGGGATTTACAGGATTGAAAAATGTTGGCGCAAAGCTGGAATTCAAGTAGGATAATTGCTAGTAGTATGAATTCCTGAAATATGATAGATTAGGCCTGTGAATATACCTTCTGACAATTTTACTATATTAGGGTTTTATGGTTTGCCGATACCTTTTTGTTCGATGTGACAATGCCCCTGCCCCATGGACAAGGTTTGTTAGCATCCTTCTCATTACTGTCATCGTCTTTATGTACGTGTTTATTAAACCTTTTACATTTTATCTGCAGTGATGACAATGGGGACCGCCCAAGGCCTTTGCCAAACATTCCAGAGTTGAAGAATGCAACTGATATCACTGAAAGAAAGGGTGTTGCCTCTTGGGATTATGATGTGAGCTGCCTCTCTCTACACTCTTTTGGGAGATTTTCCTTCTAGGCCTCTATTCATAGCAACTACATATTTGTTTGAACATTAGTAATATACATCTTTCCTTCCTGCTGTAGTGGTAGTGGTTTAGAACTTGAGTAACTGGTACTAATTTCATATTGCTTGTATATCAGGAAGAAAAAGGTTGCTGGATGTGGAAAAAACCTCCACCAGAAAGTAGGAAACCAATTGAAAGTGTACAAGAGGATGGGACAACCAAGGTTAGACGTCATAGACCTGCTCTGTCCATACAAGATAGACTTCTCAAGGGTATGGTTTCTTACCTGAACTTTAACATGCATTTTCCTATGAATTTAGTCTGTAATCTTTAGAACTTTAGTTTGTCCCTTCTATTGCTTTACTTCTGAGCAAGAGGTCCAATTGTGTGTGCTCCCAAAATGTACTCTACTCCGCAGAATTCAGTTGCAGCATCTGCCGGAAAGTAATGAGTCTGCCCCTTACTACGCCCTGTGCTCATAATTTCTGCAAGTCCTGTTTGGAGAGTTCCTTTGCTGGCCAAACTTTCATAAAACAGAGGACATGTGAAGGTGGACGGACGTTAAGAACACAGAAGAATATCATGAAATGCCCATCTTGCCCAAACGATATTTCCGACTTCCTTCAAAATCCACAGGTAAGCCTAGCATATCCTTGTAGTAATGTTATGCACCATTTCTAAAACCTTTTATTTAGGGAGTAAGTTTAGCATTTCCAAGAATCTTTGTAAATTTGTGTAGACAATCTTTCCTTTGTTTTAAATAGAAAGATGAAAACCTTTTCCTGTTTAGTACCTGAGCAAGACACAAAAAGAAAAACTTTTTTTTAGCCTTTTTCCCTTGAAATTTGAGCAGAATTTAAGTAGCAGATTAAGAAAAATTATGTGATTCAGTTTTCCCAGCCATTTTTGAGATTGTTCATCAACTTGTACTAATTTGTTTTACTAAATGCCACAATTGCTGATACACGAGCTGCATCATGGTTATGTCAGAAATGTGTATTGTCACTGAGAATGAGATTTGACATGCATGATTCCTTTTCCATGGTAGGTTAATAGAGAGTTGATGGGAGTGATAGAATCACTCCAGCGCCAAAGTAAACAGACAGAGGATGATGAAGCAAGTGAGGAAACAGATGGCACTGACGAGAAGCCTGATGTGGTGCCTGAAGATGCAGAGCTTTGCAGTAAAACTTCTGATGTGCTGAAAGAGGATACAGAAGGCAAAGAAGGTATTCAAAAGTCTCCAACCAAAATCAAACCCCAGGAGCAAAAGAAAGCAAGTGGTGGTGATTCTATACCCACTGAAAAACCTCTTGAGAAACATGGTTTAGTGGATGATGAACATGAAAAGTCTGGTAAAGAAACAAAAAAAGCTGCAGTTGACAACAAAGTTAAGAGAACTAACAAGCGAAAGGCTGATGATTCTCCCGGTGCCAGGGTGAAGACCAGAAAGCAGAAGGCTTAACCATTGGTGCAAGATGAAGGTGCCAGGGTGAAGACCAGAAAGCAGAAGGCTTAACCATTGGTGCAAGATGAAGATTTCGTATGCCCTTTATCCTATATGTAGGGTCTTTTTGGCAGTTGCAGAGTACTTTTTGTTTTCCATATTTTGCAACTGGTAATCTTGCTGAAGCACTAGGATCTTTTGTGGAACACAGAACAAACGCGAGTTGGTTTACTTTATGGGTATCAAACTACAGTATTATCTTTCTCTCTCTCAATTGATTTGTGATATCAGAAAGGATATTAAGTTTTTCTCTATTTTGGTTCGTGCCGATGTCTTTGATGCTTCTTGTCTCAACTTTGAATTGTTTCGAC
This sequence comes from Rhododendron molle, assembly GCA_025413875.1. Classification (NCBI taxonomy): domain Eukaryota; kingdom Viridiplantae; phylum Streptophyta; class Magnoliopsida; order Ericales; family Ericaceae; genus Rhododendron; species Rhododendron molle. The sequence goes on from CM046399.1 coordinate 2,516,796, forward strand.
CCTTTTTCCTCCTATATCAGGCTCCGTTACTTTTTCGATTAGAGAAGGCCAACAAAGTTTTTCTCAGGCATTCCAATTGTCACAAATTTATTAGGCAAATGTGAATATAATTTTTTTGAGATTGTTCATAATTTTTCTGAGTTTGTACATCAGGTACTTCTCCAATTTTGGGTTGTCAACGACTTGTTAGGCTAGATTAAAACTTTTGGTTGTAGGTGACAAGAAATTACAGTAGCAAATTTGGCTAAGTGAATTGAACAAATGATACGTTATTCTCTTGAGAAGTTTTATGAGTTCTTTTACAGTAAAGTTATGGGTATAATCTCATTTCTGCAAATTGGAAATAAACATAAAATGGGAAGCTAATGAGATCAGGTGAGGGTTACCTGGATAGGAGATTGTTGCGATATGCGGAACGGGATTGCGGTATGTCATACCCGTTGGAAGCGGGACGGTGTACGTAGGCCTTTTCAGATCATTTGTTTGGAATGAAGTTAATTCCGGATGTGAAGTAATAGTAGTATCTATATATGACAATCATCAACACTAATTTATGAGGGATTTTTTTGTTATATGATTTGAGGGAATTTTTTTGCTATATGATTGTGTATGCATCATCTGCATACCATTTTTACCTTCGGAAAGTTAGAATCCCCATACCAATTCGCTAGGATTGGGATCGTTTGATCCAGATCGTAGTTCATGGACGGTCCTAGCTATTTTCTCTTTTTTTTTGAATAAAAAAAACACTAGAAAATTGAGAGAAAGATGTTTGTCAAAATTCTGTTTGTTCTTCTCTTTCTTTTTTCCATTTTTTGGCTAGTTTTCCTTTCCCTTTTTGTGTGTGTGTGTGTGTGTGAGTGTGGTGATGGGCCTTCTTCGGCTAGTTAACCATACAGACTATTTCATCCTAGGGGGGAAGGGGCACTCAGCTGCAGCCTTGAAGTCTTAAAAACAGATCTGTACCTCGAAAGAAAAACAGCAGTAACTGGATAAAACATTTATTACCATTACCAGGTCTAAACAGTTCATATATACCAGCATTTGTAAGAGAAGGTGACAACGCAATTGCGAAAAAATACGACCGCCCATCCTCTATCCAAATGCCAAGAATTCGTGCAAGAGTTCATCACTTCCCAAAATTGTCAAACACTCTGATTTCTCGTCTCGACCCTTTAACAGACCAAAAAAGTAGAGCAAAGCGAAAACACCAGAAATACAAGTAGTATGGCAGAGAGGCCTCCTCGACAGAGCAGCAAAATTTCTCCGTGTTTCTCGGGAACTCCTGTACATACGTAATTAGAAACAACATTGGCAAAATCGTCCAAAATTTTGAAGCTCCACTTGTCGCTCCTCTTTCCAACTGGAAATAACCCCCCAAATTAGTAGAGTATTCATTTGCTCGAGTCGAACTTTCCTTTTCTTCTCGGAGAACCACCCTTTACATGTTAGTAAATACAGAGTGGGGTTAATTTCGGTCTTAGCTGGTTTCACTCATAGAAGGTTAGTGCCCATAAAAAGGTAAGCTGCTAAGCCCAGTTTGAACCCTTAGCAGACCCTGATTACAAGTCTCCATCGAAATATTCCTCCCCATTTGACAATGTGCTTTCTTGATGGTTTTCCTCACTGGCCATAGCTCGAGTCTTTCCAGGTCTAGATCGAACATTTACACCCATGGGGAAGGGCACCTGCGGATAGGAAAAGCCAGTTTTAAGTTTGTATTCTTCCTTTTTAAAAAAACAAACAAAAGTTCTTATTCTTCGTTTAACTTGTGCATATATACCATATTTCTTGTTATGAGGGATTTTTGAAAGGAAAAAAATCCCTCATAAGTAACACCGATTTTTGTCATTTCTGGTTAGATTCACCGCCAACTTAGAAGCTTTATAACACTGTTGATAACAAGTATATGGAGTAAGTCATGCACACACCTGATCACCTGCATTGGGACCATCGGTGTTGAAGAGGATTGGCCGGCACCGCTTATCCTCGTTCATCAAGCTTGAGTTCTGGAAATGGGCAATAAGAGCAGCTTTTCCCTGTATGCGAGCATAAGCAAGTGATGCCACCTTTTCACTGTTAAACTTTTCCCATTTCTTCCCATTAAATGCCTGTAAAAATAAGTATTCTTTTGTATCAGCTTTAGGCATATGACTACCAGAAAATATTTACAACAGCTACAGAAAAGGGAGAACGAAATGGCATCTTCTTACAGCAAGGATGAAACTAACCTGATAGAATGGGATAATCAAGGAAGGATCAATCATGTTGATGAATGCGTAACCCACATTGCACTTGTTCTGCAGAAAAAAAAAGGGGAAGGAAAATAAATTTCCCATGCATGGGTGCCAAAATTCCTCGGTATATCAAAATACTTCTTTCTCTGAACGAAAATTCACTTGCCTTAAAATCGATGGGTAGATAAACGAAATCATATGTTCCCCGATGGCCTTCATCAATTGCAGCTAAAAGCATCTTCGAAGTATACCTACGATTGAAACCATGTCAACATAAAAGCAATTAGTTCCTAGTAGAGAAAGTAAGGGGAACAAAAGAAAAAGAACATCCAATGCATCTGAAAAGATTTCTTTAAGTTCAAACAACATTAAAAAAAAAAAAAAATGCAAGACATATATACTAAACAATAAGCCAAGAGACCAACAATTAACCCAAAGAAGTAAGTGTTCAAGAATCAACAATTCAGTAAGCCAATGGCCACCCAGATAGTTCCGTGGATGAAGAGGTGGGCCCTTGCTTGATGATGTGTCAATTCTTGACCACTTTCTTTGGATTAATTCTTGGTTTGTAAACGTATTCAATGCTAAAAATAGTCCAACAAGAACAAAATTTAAAGCTTCCAAAATGTTTTTTTATTGCTCAGCGAAAGTTAGTATCGTAAGAATGGTAGAGGAGTTGAACTCCTAACCTCCTTACTCCTAGCACCCAAGTTCCCCTGATGCCGTAGAGCCAAAGGCCACTGGGCAAAGCTTCCACTACGTTATAAGACGATAGATGGTTAACATTGGAGTAGTTTTCCTACGGGCCTTGCTCTTCCACCGTCAAATTCTGGCTTTACATGCCCAGACCCATATCTCATAATCCATTTTCTCTTCGTAGAATTTCTTTTAACTATTCATGGCAAATAAGCAATATTGCAAGGTGCAAACATATGGATAAAAGTATTTCTTTTATAAACTACTTTAACACAATACTCAATTTTGTTATGGGATCCCGACTCTTTCGGGGAATCTGCCAAGCAAAAATTACTTGTTTTTCGAGCCCTAATGCGACTCTAAACCAGCTGAGGGGTATTTAAATCACAGCTAGTTAACTACTTCATAGGAGTAAGCGGCAAACTAATGAAACCGACAAATCAGTAGCCCAGGTGACTCACAGCCTCCCTCTCGCCCAAATGAAATGGGATGAAAGAAAATTTAAAGCTTCCACTACGTTTTTTTTTTTTTTTGCTTGGCGAAAGTTAGTATTGTTAGAAACTTAGAATAGTTAGATTAACACCTTAGAGGTGTTGAACTCCTAACCTCATTACTCCTAGCACCCAAGTGCAAACCCCTGATGGCTGGCGCCATCGGGCCAAAGGCCACTTGGCAAAGCTTCCACTACGTTATAAGGCAATAGATGGTTATCATTGGAGTAGTTTTCCAAGATAGTACAGCCCTTCATGTTCCTAATACAGATTATAGACTTAAAAACGAAAGCACAAACCTGCTTAATGGTAACTTCTTGACAAAGGATGTGAATAATCAACTCATGTACCATGGTCTACGGGTGTAAGCAAGCAAGAAACAGGGTAACTAGGTTCAAGCATCTAGTTTGAAACTCGTACACGACATGATATGTCATTGCATGATTAGCTAGTTGTCTGTTGTCCCTTAGGGGCACCTAAGGGGCTTAAGGTCGAATTGTCAAATAAAAGAATCAACTTTGAGCCTCCTAAAGTTACCTACCAAAAGAATGTTGTATCATAAGCAAATTGCCACGTTGTATATAACATGGCATGCTTAGTAGAGGTCTAGGTAGTGTAGGATTCTAGTTCTGCGGCTTCTGCCTTTATGTGGCATGGTATTAATCGTGGTCAAGTTGTAGTTTAGTTTGCAGCAAGATTATGACTATTATATTTTGGGGTGGAAGGTGTAACTATTTTCAAAGATAAAATGACGCTAGAAACTACTAACAGCAGAAAAATGGTTAGAAAACTAAAACATACTTGTTAGGGATATTCTTTATCATAAGTGTTGTCCGGTTGTCTTGACCTCGCCCTATGCGGTCAATGTCCAGATCAAACAGTTTCTTGCTGTCAGCTTGATTGGAACTGCCTTCATTTCTACGACTTCTAGCCCATTCATTGGGAGATTCAAATGGACTCGTCACAGGACTCATTTGGCCTCTCCCAGGAAACATTAGATGAGGGGAGTGCAATCCAACATTTTTGGATGGAATAGACAGGTCCATGCAGTTTCCACCGACATGAGGAAACATGTTTTGGGAAACAAAATCCAAATGATGCAGTGAGTTGGAAATTCTCATGTTCCCAAGAGAACCTGGATGAAAGCTGGCTTCATTGGGGGATTTTCCAGAATAGTTGTGTCGTCTGTCCCAGAGAGAAGGATTCACAGATGGTGCTGACCCCACATGGACGTTATTTGTGGGTAATAGCGGGTTCAACATACGAGGTGGTGTTCTGGGAATTGCATTAGAGGGATGAGCAGTACAAGCGGCGTTGACAAAAGTTGGTGAGTTTGGCCACATCATGCCTTGAGGCTGAGGGTGATGCGCATTACTCCACATGTAATGATGTCCAGGAGAACAGCTCCCATTCCCAGAAGAAACAAATACTGAAACAAAAAAAATACCGTCAAAATTAGAATGTGCTTTCATAATAATCTCTTCCTAATATTTTTTATCTCGTAGATTACAGTTGAAGTATGGTAAGAAGCCCGGACACATCTAATGGCCTGAAGTATCCAAGTTCGACACAAGTCACACATGACACGACATGCTGTAGTCATGGGACAGACATGCCTAAATAACTGTTTGATTTTCTTATTCTATTATTTCTGTGGCAAATGCTGGGGACACATAGGACATGTTGGGGACACAATGGTGACACTTCAAGGATGCATATGGCTCAGAAAAACAAAGGTACCTTATTGTCCATAGCACTTACCAGCATCGCTCAGTTCAAGTGGATGACTGTTTGAGTTTACTCTACAAAACTGGCGGTTCTCAATTCTTTCGGATGGCCTGACACTAATATTTGCAGAAATACCCGGAGAGTTGTAGGGAGCACCATTGGTTAAAACATCATGATACTCTGGAAGTGAGTGCGGATGAAAATTCGGAGAAATCTGGAATTCAATTTTCGGCTGGCCCTGTGAATGGCCAGCTTCAGGGAGACTGGATTGATTGCCAAGTGATTCAACTCTCACCAGAGAGGGTAAACTGTTGGGAACACTAGATGAGATCCCGTGATGGAACATGCTACCAACCAATGGACTAATAGGGGCTTGGAATGCAGAATATACCCCTGGAATAGTTCCATTATCCATGCCAGAAGATGTGATTCCCCGATGTGAAACTCGTCCTGGAAACAATTAAAGTGAGACCACCACAATGTATTGCCTTCTTTCGAATCAATATGTAACGACCAACATATGCCACTGGATATAACCATACCAGGAAACCCTGCTGTAGAGTTAATGGGAGAGAGACTTTGTCGGAGATATGGAGCAGATTCATCTTGCGCCATTTCTGGAGGATATGGTGGCGTCAAACTGTGAAGAAACAAAAGAAAAACAAAGGTTTGCCAAGGAGTGAGAAAGATACGCGTTAGTTACAGGTCTTCAGCTATTCAAATATGAAAATACAGAAGACGTGATATATACAAAGTGTTTAAAAGGAGCACTAAAAGGACAATCATGGAAATCATTATCTTTGGAACTCCGAAGTCCCAAGAGGGGCTAACATGGTGAAATGGTTGGAGTAAAATGTAAATATAAAAGAGGAAGAAGAGTGAGATCAAGATCAAAAAATGAATCATTGAGGTTTGTGGGACAATACCACCATCTAGCACCCCCAGGACGGCTAGCTTCAAGCTTAATCTGCTTTCCTGAAATGACACTCCTGTTCAATGCACGAAGAGCAGACTCTGCAGCCCTAACATCATAATACTCTATAAACTTGCAATCACTTCTGCGTGGGGTCTCCCGGATCTGCAGTTTAGAGACAAAGGAATGGCATATAACATTATAACTGACACACTAGTTGATTTCAAGTCCAATGAAGAAAAATTAGGAAAGAATCTAACCTCCTTAATTTCACCGTAGACGCCAAAAATTTGGCGGAGTTCCTCATTTGAAACAGTGGAATCAAGGTCAAAAAGTGCAAGAATGCCTTCGTTAATATCTTTCTCTGATGCATTGTCCTGACAAAGGATAACCCGTGAGGTGAGAAGACAATATGTGCAGCAAGGGATATATGAAGGAGATCTACCGGCTAAATTAGCATATGGTAGTCATGATAACATTGTCAGGAATAAAGCAAATTAGTATGAACGGGGACTAAGGTACCTTTGGAATTGAGAAGTATATGTCAAGCTCCCTACATCTTAAGAGTTTGTTTTGAAGCCCTCTCAGCGCATTTCGGGCTGCTCTTACATCATAGTATGAGACCATAATGAAGCCCCTCTGCTTGCATGCTGTATAAAGAGTGTGGATGTCTCCAAATTGCTGAATTCAAGCCAAACATTGTCAAAATTGAAAGAACAAGATGTTTACATACATGATAATTTTGAATATCAAAAGGAAGGGAAGAAAATAGCACACCTCAAAAAGGGCCCGCAACTCGGAATCTTCAACATTGCTATTTATATTTTGCACATAAAGTGTTCGAGATGGACGTTCCACACAAGAGTATTTCCCAGCAATAGAACCCCCCAGCCGACTATCTTCAGAATCTCTTTGACCTTGAGGAAAGCCATCTTCTCCTAACTCCAATCCTCCAACACTGCTGAAAAGGTCTAGATCCTCAATGTCTTCTCCAGTGTTGGTTTGGGGCATGTGGTCAAGGCCATCAGTCACCCCAGAGAGCAAGTCGTCATCGTTAGGGAGGAGATTGCCAATAGTTTGTGCTTCAATCTCCGCAAGGGATTCAAAAGGTTCATCTTCCTTGTAGTGGGAGGCATCGGCACCAAAAGAATGGCCATATAAAGCATCACTTGATGATACCCTTACTGCACCACAGAAACTCATATCACACATAAAGAACAGATTGCATCAATGAATCAGCAACTGAATCTAGCCTACGGCCCTTTTTGTTTAACTGGACTAACAGTGAAGTGATACATAACTCGATAGTACTACTATGGGATTAATAATGCCACACCCTCCAATGTATTTTATATGCCATGTTTCATAGGATATGATATTGGATTTCTAGTTCAATCCGATGCGCTTTTACTTCAGACAGCCAAATGGCGCCTAAGTAAAATAAGCCGCAATGAACTAATTCCAGATATTGATTAAACCATTAGACGGGTAAATATTGAACATTTCAAGTCTGTAAGCTAAAACCAGTGAGGAGGCACTTCCAAATAAATAGACATTCATTGGCTGTGAGGTTTCTTCTTGTTTGAAGGTGGGGACCTTACATTTTCTGCTAAATAGTTCTGACAATGAGCTTGAGAAGAGACCATTCTCATATTGAGCACCTCTGACATGAATACCATCACCGTCCATAGAATAAAAGGATGGCTCCATATTCGAATTTGATCTTGTTCCTGGATTATGGTCAATGAGTCCCTGCGAGGAATGGCTGGCTGCTCTCTCCGCTCCCACTGCATGCTTCTCCAAGCTAAAATTAGCTTTCTGGTTTCGGATTAGGTAGGGAGAGGGAGGTCTGAAAGAATTTGGAATCTGATATTCCACTGACATCCGTTTCTCCAAGGGTGATGAAGCAACTGAATCTCTGCCTTCTGTTCCTAGTACACCCTCCATTCTTACACCTGAATAAAGGCAGCATGCCCATAGCATAACATCACTACAAGCCATGGTTCAAAGAGTCTACAGGGCAAATCAACAAAAACACCATCGAATACATTAATTGGGCAGAACCACAGAAACAATTGTAGGACTCCGGTTGTTTAGTCCTTTTTAATGCGGAATTTCATGAGAGTCCACTTGGTATCCCTCCATTTGTTTGGCAGTCCCATATTGTACCATGACACATACAAATTATGTAGTCTTTTTTATGTAAACAAAAATCAGACTACCTGAACCTCATCAAATAGAAGTCCAACAGGTTGTATCTAGACAGCATTTTTTGATGAGTAATATCTTGACAAGAAGCATAATAAGATTCTTCACTTTTAACAGGGACATCAATGACATTGAACTTCATTTAATAAACCCAGATATTGTGAATCAGCTGATAAATCAAAGCTGTCCCCAACTTCCACTATGGGGGGCGTTTTTAGAATTCTCAAAATCTCAATTTCTTTTTTTTTTTTTTTTTTGAACAGCATCAGAATCTCAATTTCTGACAACATCATAACACTAGTTTGTTTAGTTGCAGGAATATATCTGATCAGACTGGGAAACGTGCATATTTAAAGGACCCCTCAGCGCCAATGGGCTCTAGCCCAGTTGGCATCTCCTAGTCCTCCCCATGTGGGAGGCCAGGGTTCGAGCCCCATTGTGGGCTTTTGGGATTCAAGGCTATGGATAGCCTCTGAAACTCAATGCAGACTAACCTACTAACTCCCCGTTAACCCCCGTTGATATATACAATATTGGCACACAAAAAAAGAGGAAACCTCGGCATTAGGAAAAACTGGGGGGGCTAAAAGGTGAAACATGATTATAGACTGTGGCTATGCTGTATCACTTTCAAATAAAAACAAAAGGGATGCATCTTTGACTCCATGGTTTAAGTTGGGTTCTATGAGATATACCAGTATTCCCAAAAACAATACAAGACAACACTTGGCGCCTCATGCACAGAATGCTCTGCCAAAGCACACAGAGACACACTCCATTTGTCGTCGTTTCTCAATGCATGCAATTTCAAGTTGCCATCTACTTCTGCTTTAACTCATTAAGTAGGGTTGATAACTGCTTCAAGTAATATTCCCCCACCGAGGGATGTTCAATTTGATTTCATTGAAGCCAATGTTTTTACATGAATCATCATTAATCAACAAAAAAGACTTTGCTGACAAAACATCTATAATAGTGAAATAAATGAAGAAAAGCCAAGATTACTTTGCCATAGAAAAGTACTTTATTGTGTTAGTCATAAACATCAAGCAATTAGAAGGATTATGGACGGTAAACTTATGTATGCACCCTTAGCTTCCAAGGGGAGGTCTGGAGTTAGAGTCTATGGAGAAACCTCGAACCCACTCTGGTTGTTAACCCATTAATTACCCTCTTACTACGATAGGTCTATGAGACCTGCATTCGATAGATCACAGATGTAGTACTACTCACCGTTTTGAGCAGCTGCAGTTTCTGTCTTCTGAAACCCAACTTGTCTCTGCCAAGCGTAGAAACGGAAAGGATAAATGAGAAATGGATTGAAGATAGCTAAAACTATGAATATGTCCACAACATTTAGAAAGGAAAGATCACATAAGTTATTAACTAGAAATTTCCATTAAACAAACTGCACAATAAAAACAGAATCCGATCAAGGGACAGGCAATCACTACCTCATTAGGTAAACACAATTCGTCTGAGAAAAAAGATGATGAAGGCAAACCATTTTCCACAATTTCTGATGGCATGGTAAACTCAGACAAAAAAAGCAAACGGAACTGGAAGCTGTTCCTTGACTCGATTTCCCCACCGAATCAACACAATAGGACAGTTCCCATCTTCCTTGAAAAAGATCTGCATAGAGCATAGATTAATGGCACATTATCTAAATGGGACCAGAAAATTAGCAGCCCAATAAACCCCTAGAAACAATAAGTCAATACATAAGAAATACTACAAAATTTTTATACCACCCAAATGAAATTAAGACATAAATGTGCACTAACAAACTTAAGCATCTTCATCACATTTTGGTGGAGAGGAGCAGTAAGTGAGCACAACAAAACTCGACAGATACTTTCAACAAAATTTCGAGGTAATCGAATTTCACTCCCCTTTTTTATTACCACACTCCCTTTTTGTCCTCTTGTGATGTGAATTGACAAAATTAACCTTTAATATGTATACTCTTTCACACTTGGAAGGACAAGATTGTAAATTCATATCACAAAAGACAAAAAAATAGTGTGGTTATAAAAAAGGGGAGTATGAAAATCACTATCAATTCTGGTAATAAGCCAGCTCTCCACAAAATGTTCGCAAAAACAGAAGTATTTGACAACCTAAATCAAATAAGCAGTTGAATTGAAATAAAAATTCTAACTTCAAAACGTATGAGAAAGCGAGTTACCTGAAAAACTAGAACGTCTACAAACACATATAATCTTCTAAGAACTTTTCCACTTTTGTTTGCATTACCGAAAACTCAAATCCCACAACGCCAAAATAAGTAAAGATCAACTAGCTCGAACACGAAATCAAGCAGAAAAACCCCAAATTCAACACAAACTGGTTACAAACTTTCAATTCTCCGCGTGAACACAACAAAAAAGGAGTAATTTGCGATCAATCAAAACTTTCGATTCTCCGTGTGAATTTGGACAGATATTTTCAGCAAAATTTTGAATTCTGATAATAAGTCAGAGCCCCGATAAAGGAAAGATCAGCTAGATCAAACTCAGGCTCCAAATCGAACAGAAACTTTCACTGCATGCATTAACAAAACGGATAGATATCACCACTTCGAATGTCAAAGGCAACTTTAGACATAAACTTTCAGCAAAATGTCCGACTCTGATTAAAAAAAAAAAAAAAAAGGCCAGCTCTCCGCGAAATGTTCGCAGAATCGCTGCATTTGACAACTTTAAAATCAAAAGAACCAGTGGAATTGAAGTAAGATATCTAACTTTCAACGGAGGAGCTATCCACGTGTAATAACTTTTCTATTATAAAGGCTTCAAATGACAAGGAAAACCCAAATCCTACAGCTTGAACTCAAAATCACGCAGAAAAGCCCCAAATTCAACACAAACTTGCACAGCATACAGCATCAAAATGGACAAAAATCCCAACTTATCAAAGGATCGAAGCCTAAAATAGTTCCCAAACACAAAATTCAACCTAAAAGAAGAGGGAAAAAAAAGGGGGGGAGAAAACAAAGAACACGCACCTTGAACAGCATACATTATCAAAATGGACAAAAATCCAAACTTTATATTGTTTGGTGAGTGAAATTTTATTAAGCACCAAGAAAACTCAATACAACACACGGGGCTTAACCCTAGAAACCAACAGACAACTCCATGGTGAGGGCCACCACAATACAGCAAAAATAAAAATAACAAAAAAATACCATCTTTGAACAGCAAAGACAACTGATCAAACGATCCAAGCCTAATATAGCTCCCAAACACAAAATTCAACCAAAAGAGAAAAGGGAGAAATTAAAAAGACGCACCTTGAGAAAATTATGAATTTGGACGCCGTCTCAGGTAAATACTCAGAGCTCAGAGAGGAAAATTCTGGAAATGGATTTGGAAAAGGAAAAAAAAAAAAACAGAGAGAGAGAGAGAGAATAGAGACAGGGGGCGAAGAATTCGAAACAAAGAAAAGGCAAGGAAGGTTAAGGAAAAAAATTAGAGAGAGAGATTTAAGAGAGTCGAATTGATTACGGCAAACGGAAAGGGAGATTAACGAGTAAGGGATCTGATAAAGGAATCTGTGCCGTGCGAAAGACCTCCAAATTCCAGAAACTTGATTCCTTCTCTCGCTTTCTTTCTCTCGCTTTCTCTCTATCTCTCTTCCCCTGCATTGCACGTTAACCAAATGTATGATTCCTTCTCCCGGTTGAAATTTTTTCCCAATTCTTTACCGGAAGAAGAAATTCTCTCTCTCTATATAAATGACCGCCTCTCAGGTATTCATGGAGTTTTGCCGGAGAGCTGAGGGGCTCCCGGCGAGATTCCGATCCCCGGTGGATTTTTCAGAGAGAGGGAGGAGGAGATCGCCCAGGGTTTTTGGAGAGAGAGATAGAGAGGAGAGAAAATATTGTGAAGAGGACGAGAAAGGACCAGACCAGAGGCGTTCCTACAACAAACCCGAGATCTCCGATGAGTGTTGGATCATGAGAGAGAAACAAGTCATGAGGTGAGAGAGAGAGAGAGAGAGAGAGAGATGGGGGAGGTGGTCGCCGTTATGTTATTAACGGCGTTTACTACCTAAATATTTTGTGCCCGCTTGTGCGGTCAAAAAACAGTTTGTTTGCACCTTTGGCATGATTTTTACAATTTCCAAGAGTTTTGATTTTTATTTATATATATATTTTAGCTCAGTGGCCCAGGTCGACTTACGCATAATTTTGACTAATCTTGAGGGACTAATAAGTGAACCAAGCTATTTGAACTTGAGAGTATGTTTCCTCCGCCTGAGGGGTTTTCATCACCGTGTGTGGACCCCATAAGATTTTTTTGGTTTTAATCTGAACCGTTCATTTTGTAGGGTACATAGAGTAGTATACCTATGAAAAAAATCATCTTGATTGGATACCGATAGATATATCAAAATTTGAATTTTAGTTTACAAAATGGACGATCATAGATTTTGAAGTAAAATTATCCATGACTGTCCATTTCATAAATCGAAAGTAGATTTTTAATAGACCTATTGACGTCCAATAAATCTCATTTTTTGCGTGGATATACTATTCAACGGACCCTACAAAATGGACGATTCAGATTATAACAAAAGATGCATTGTGGGACCCGTTACGGGCTGTGGTGGAAAACCCAAGTTTTCCACCGCAGGTGGAAAGAATTTTATCTCTTTGAACTTATGTTTGAATTTGTTTATTATTACTCTCTCTATTCTAAAACGTTTGCCCAGTCTGTAAAACAGCAACTCAAAAATAACACAAGATTTTTAATAAAAATTCAACAACAATTTACTGGTGATCAATGAGTTCTTTTAATTTTAAAAAGTTTGAACTTTTTCTTGAAGAATATGTATATTTTCAAGTTCTTGTTTTTTGCGGACTGGACAAACATTTCGGAACGGATGTAGTAGTTGCATAAATAAATCAAGTTCGAATATTTTTCATAAACCCATTAAGTATTTAAACTATGCTCGAACAAGCTAGTACTCGGCTCGTTCGGCTTACCATGGGTAGAAAATTCAAAAAACAAGCAATTGGCTTGGCCCTTTGAAATTTCATTAGATATTATTTAGTTTGGTGTCTTACACCAAAATGTCATCAACCCACATTCTTAAGTTTTGACTCAAAGAACTCCATATCATTATCAAGCTAAGAAACAATCAATGGACCCGTTAATTGAGAGCCAAAAGCGGTGATAATTTTTTTTTTATCAAAATAGAAACGAGCCGCGGTTCACCGATTGATTCTTCATCCGATACAATTTTCCGTCCGGGGCACGGTTTTCAATTTCTAAGAAACGCGAGTAACGAATCGGCACCGCCAGAATTCTCATGAGACCGAATCGAGCTGAACTGTGTTCACCTCTAGTACTAACACCGTAACATGATACTTCGGGAGCATTGAATTAAATTAAGTTAACCTTGGTTTTGTAAATGGACGGGAAATAGGGTCAGGGGTGTTTGGTGTGAAATTTATTAGTGGCCCCCACCCTTGGGATGCGTGGTGCGTGTGAATTCGCAAGCAAAGCTTTCAAAGGTAAATGTGATTTTCTTTTCAGCAGAGGGGGGTATGATCTGGTGTCACCGAATTAACGGACCACCGTTTTTTTTTTTACTAATTTTTTTTTTACTAAGCTCTTAATTTTTTTTTATTTATAGGACTGAGCTTGTCGGCAGTTCAGGAGTAAATTGCACGGGTGTAGTTGGCTAGTTTCCGGCCACTTGCCCGACTGAACTCGATAATCGGTTTCGTTCATATTAAAGATCCCGTCGAAGTGCATGAAATCGGTTTAAAATCATGTCGATGGGATCGAAATTGTCGAAATCATGTAACTGGTTCCAATAATTGAATTTCAAATTTGTTTTTGTGTTTCGATCACATATTTACTGGTTTCTACTGATATGATTTTGAAGGAAAATTACGCGTTTCGATAAGAGATCTATAATATGAACGGAATCGATTTTTGAGTTCAGTGTAGAAAGTGGACAGAAACAAGCCAACTCCACCCTTGCATTTTGCTCCGTAACTGCTGACGAGCTCAGTTCTCTTGAATTATTTCAAACAGTGTTATTGTGCACGATGGAGTGGATAATAAGGACGATGGAGTAGATAATAAGGAGTACTCTATTATGCCGAGAAATCTTGGGCCCCCGTGGCGGTATCCGACCGGACCGTGCAAAACACGTTTTCTCTCTCTCCTCTCATTCCACCACTCTTTCTTTCTTTTTTTTCTTTTTTTTTTCTCTTTTTTAAAATTCAAACGGTACAAAACATGTTAAACGACTAAGATCGCCGACGGAGTATCGATAAAAACTTCTTGTATTTTTCCTATTTGATCTTCACATGGCTGGTTGGCTACAAACTTAAGGGCTGGAATAGTAAGTCGATGTTAACCTTCCTTAATAATTTTAATAACCTGCACCATGGAATAGGGTTTTTTTTTTTTAAAATTTTATTTTATAAAACTGGAACAGAGTAGATAATTTAATAACTTGACTTCTTCTTTTTTTGGGTAATAAATTCGCTTTCATTGTCAATGAACATTTTAGACTTTTTATATCTGACATTTCAAATTCGTCTCGACAAGATAAGTGAACAAAATTTTAAATGGGTACGGGAGAGAATTGGAGTAGAAGAGGAAGGCATTTTGAGATTAGATTTAATGTGTTATGTGGGTGTTGAGAGAAAATTGTGGCTAGGGATAATCCTTTTGGGTTCAAATACTCGAGTTCGAACGTGTATTTGTCCCGTTTAAAACTCATTCGAAATCGATTATATATAGTAAATAAATCTAACTTGAATGTTTCCTTGAAATTCTTTAAGTTTCAAATCGAAACTTACGACTGGCTTGATTAAAGCTCGTTCTGCAACTTGTTCTGCTCGTTTTTAAGCTCGAACTCCAATTAGATATAACTCCCTTTTTTTTGGGCTACTGATTTTGTCACTTCCTTTTTTGTTAACGACACTCTCCTACAAATAAAAATTCACTTATAGGGGAGTGTCGTTAAAAAAAAAAAGCAAAATCATTTCCCTTTTTCGAGATCAACAACTATTAACCTCGTTCCGGAACGCGGAAAAAGTACTTATTTTTTAAGAATGCAATTTCAAACTAAAAAATAATAGGTTTATTGAAATATAAAAATATGCAATATGGATCTTATTTGAAAGATCTTTAATACGGTAAAAAAAAAATTGAAAAATTATTTTTTATTTACATCATTTTTAAATTTAAAAATATAAAATAAATATTTATTTTTTAAGAAAATGTTCTGGAACTGACTCTAAGATTAGACTTCAACCACTGTCAAGTTTTAGTTTCCCGACAAAGTCTATCATTTTAGGATAAGGCTATCCATTGTCAATATGTGGCCCAATCTCATAAAGTTGTTCTTCTTTTCTAGATGGGGCAATCACATTGACTATGTTCACCATTCTAACCATTGCAAGACCTCCATTTTTTGGGTTAGTACGACGTGGATGTTCGGATCAACTTAGGCGCAATTCGACTAATTTTTTTTTTTTAATCAGGTCAGGTTAATGCAGCCCCTCCGCTCTGGGGGTGTTTTTTTGGTAGTAAAAAATTTGTTATTTCTTATTTATGGTCAAGAAGTTGTTAGGTGTTTTGGGTAGTGAATAAGTTGTTAAGAAATGTCAAGTTGTTTCTGTTGGAAAAAATGTGTTTACTATTTGTGACGAAACCAATTATATGAGTGCAATAAATCGGAACTCAAAACATGTAAATTGATGGAAATAAATTGGTAATCAACGCGAGTGTGTGTGACACTCTGTACTTAAGACAAATTTCGTCCACTACGGTGCTTATGGTTTGCATTGGACGATTGTCTCCCAGCACTACTCGATCGGAATCCCCTCGAAGCAGTACTTTAATTGGAGGGTCTGGCGAACCATCTTGTGTTTGTAACTCTCTTATATGAATTGAATGAAGGAAAAATCAATCCACTAAAAATGAATTAGGGAAATAGTAATATTTATAAGTCAACTCATAATTCTACGAAAAGTCACCAAGGAAAGAGACAAGTCTGTTCGTGAAGGACACATTCGTCCACGGCAAACAAGTGTCAATAAAAAGATGCAACTCTAAAATAAATCAATTTTCATTCACTTAAAATATTATATTATATTCTATACTATTTTCCAACAGTTTTCGGTAGTGAATAAGTTGTTGATGAATTTGTGAGTAGAGTTACTGTAGCAAAAACAATGTTTGTTGGTAACTTTTTTGTTAGTGGAAACGAGATAGTAAAAAGCTAAAAAAATTTTGTTAATAGAAACGAGATGATAAAATACGTTAAATTTTTAGTATTTTTTATTAGTGAAAATATGGCCTAAAAGAATTCACACCAACCATCCAACCCTCAGGATTGTAAGAGATCAAATATTCGATTTGGCTGTTGGTACGCCACCCATTTTGGGAGTCTTCAAAAAAAAAAAAAAAAAAACTCGATTATATTCATTACAGCAGTATTAAATATTAATACTCCTAGTAGTTTACACAGTTAAATATTATAGTATACTTGAAATTTTTCAGTGCCAAGTACGCATGGGTCACGTGGAGTCAAGCACGCATTTTGATTGTCCAAACGTGTTTTGGACGGCTCAGATCTGTTTGGATTTGAGGGGGTATTTTGTTAATTTTACATTAAAAAATTACATAAACAGATCTGAACCGTTGAAAACAAATTTGAACGGCCGAGATAGTACTCGGCACCAAGTGACCTGTGCCCACCCGGCACTGAAAAACTTCTCCTAGACTATTCAGGTAGGCTACTTTTTTTTTTGATCATTATTCAGGTAGGCCTCTGATGTGATATGTGTTACAAACTCTCCATCTTTCTGATCAAAAAATAAAAAAAAAAACTCTCCACCTTTATACCTTGCCGTTCTCCCGAGGTGAGCATTACAGTTACCTATGGCCACATCCGGGTCTCAATTTTTTCTTGTCTCCAGCCTCACTACAATATAACCTACCTAGGTCTTTTCTGGGGGAATCGGGGGAAGGTGCTGTATAGTGGTGGGCGCAGTATCGTATTGGGCACCTCCGAACAGTCGGATTGTGCATCCGACTGCTCGGATCTCATCTCTGCAATGGACGACTCTTGATCGTCTATTGCCGATATGAGATTCGAGCCGTCGGATGCGCGATCCGACAGCTCGACGGTGCGCACCACGGTCACCGTATAGCACCAACCCAAAGTCCCTTGGATCTTGACCTCGTACTCCCTACAACGACGGCCTTTCTTGAGCACACAAGATCGTTTACGCAAGTCAATCTGATACTATCATTTACGATGTGGCATCACTCCCCTACGGACAACTGACTAATAGTAACTTGTTGGAGTCTAACCATGTGACCCCAAAATAAGCTCGAATTATTAACAAGTAGTAATAGCTTGGAACAGTTGGCCAACACAGTTCAAATTCCAACTCGGAGAAGTGCACTGAATTTGTGAAGATCATGGAGAGGAGGTGGGGAAATAGTCATCAAATGTTTTATTCGGAGACACCTAAGAACAAAACCAAATCTCTCATAATTTTGTGAACATATTTCAGTGGTGGAGGCGTAGTGACCTCTAAATTTCTCATTTTTAATTTTGTTTTCGTGCCTCGTGAATTTGGCCCGGCAATTATGATAAAATTGCATCTCCACGAAAATTACACGCTTTATAGAACAATAGTTTTGTTTTCGTACCCCGTTTCACCCGCATATCTTGTCGTTCTTCCGAGTGGTGGATGACGCCGAGCAGCATATTCAGTGGCCGTGGACTCCCCATTGAACAGTGTTACTGCGGAATTTAAATCCCGACTTCGTCACTGCTTTTGTTTACTGGTCCGAATTACGCTTTTAACATTCAAATACCAAACCATGCACTGGTACAGTGCCTGCATTGGAGTAGTTGGCTCGTGACCCCAGTTTTGGTGCTCAGCTGCAAGTCTGCAAATTAAGGTTGCCAATTTTTAACCCTCCGTCCCATATTATTGGTTCTATACGAAAAGATGTGCAATTTTTGATTAAAAAAAAATAATATACTTTTGTGCTTTTTTTTTTTTCAAATTTCTTAACACCAAATTAAAGATCTCAATGAGTTCTTTAATTCGGCGTCAAGAAATTTTAAAACTTGCGCAAGGAAATATATTATTTTTTAATTTGAAAAGTTACACGTCTTTTCGTATATGACCAACAATACGGGACGAAGGAAGTATTCAATTCGAGGTGCTCAATGCACAATTATCTGCCAATATAGCTCTTTTGCTACCAAGGCTTCCTATATAGATAGATACTATGATGTTCTCGTTTTCTGAAGGGAAAAAAAAAAAGGCGAAGAAAGAAAAAGGAAAAAGAGAAACAAACTGTACGTGCAGTGTGCCCAAGCAGGAGCTGGTAGAATGCATTTGTTTTTATATATAGCATAAACAGAGATATATACACCCCCATACACTTCATCAAACAAGTTGTTTTTTTTTTCATTTTCTGAATATGGTTAAGGGATCAGGTAAAGCCACGTTCAAGAAAAGTAGCTATTTTGATTCATATCATAATTGCATGCATGGTCCCAAGAGATCAGATTCAGAATCCCAGGGTTTAGTCCGGTTGGGTGCTGGGTTTGCTCCATACACCAATTGGCCAGGGTCTCATTCTTAGCGTCAGGCTGCCAAAAAAGTAGTAGTTCTTCTGAGTCCGTTAGTCCCCCGCTTGGATGGTCTGCCTTTGACCGGACCGGGGAGGGAATTATTTGAGGTGTGCGTAAACTGACCCGAATACCTTGACTGTTGAAAAAAAGAAAAAGAAAAGGAGAAACAGATTCAGTTACAACACTTGGGGGCTCAATGTCATCACCAAATGGACCCTTATCCTCCCTCTGCCAAATTCCTACTCAACTCAAACCTAACATACTTGAGAGTTTACTGGGCTCCTTGATTAAACCAAAAAATTGAGAGGGATCAACAATCAGTTCAACTAATTTGCACAAAAATTGGGTTGGCAACCCTACCAAAATGGACAAAAACCAAAGTAGGAAAAACAATAAGCAGAAGATTTCAAAAAAGTTACCCTATATCTTAATTTTTGGAAAGGACAAAAGAATCCGTTGTTGTAGGTTTCTCGACGGTGAAATAAGTGCAGGCATAATAGTTTGGTGAACTAAATACATTCTTTCTCGATGGTGAAATACGTGCGGGCATAATAGTTTGGTGAACTAAATACATTCTTTCGTGTCCGCACCATGATGTGAAATTTTAACTTCAGCCCCGACGTATCAACAGATCATAACTATGTGGTGTTTTAAGAGGAATACTCCTCGATAGATATGTGGAGTAGCGTTGCATATCCGTTGTTGAACCACAAAAAAAGGAAAAAGAAAAAGTGCAGGCATTAATTATATACTTGAACCATGCTGAACAATGTCCAATAAGGATTGGTTGAGGGGAGAAAATGCCAAAAAAAATTAATGCCTGGTTCAAAAAATAAATAGGCAGATAGACATGCATCATGCTCAAAGAAGAAGAAGAAGAAAAGATAGACATGCATCCAAGTCGTTCATTTTTTAGATATTTTTGACAGCATTGGTACCAAAAAGATCGGCCGGAAGCGATCTTCTTTAGATAGACTATATTTTCAGTATGACTGGTCATACTGAAAATCACTTTGACTTGAGTTGGGTAGATATGATCTAAGCATGTATTATTCCCGAGATAAATGAGTTAAACGAGTTTGGATCCAGTGTGTCACCATATTGTTTTATGAGATAAATGCATGACGAAATTATATTTACCGAGTCCCGATCGACTTGATTATTTGATACGGCCATGGTCCCAATGATTTCGATCAATCTTTAGAACCCCGAACTGACCCTAAAATCGCCACACCCTTGAGGTGCGGCGGGGACTGCAGACAATCCTACCCCAAAAACTAAGTTGTTGAGCCCTCATTAGCAAGTTCATATACAGTAAGCAATAATGCTTCATTTGGAATTAAAGATTAATAAACTAAGTACTAATTTAGGCCTGCCAGAGGTGTATATTGTCTGGAGCACAAGGGACATTAATGTCAGCAGGAAGACAGGGATGCAAATGGAGAAAAAATAATGTAAATGGGGATTAAAAAAATGGAAATCCCAAATTAAAGTAGTCTAGGCTCTATAATTAAGTTACTAATTTTTGGTTAGAAAATGATTAGAGAGAGAGAGAGGAGAGAGAGAGAGAGAGAGGAACATTAGCATGTGGGGTGTAATCATATGCCTCTCCTCGAACTCGTTGTTATTCAGAGACTTTTGTTCCTAATGTATTTGCTGATTATTAACTTTATGAGATTCTCCCCTATAGATTTACTTTCACGTGCTTTAGAAGTATTAACATAATCTAACCTAGTGTTAGCTTAACTCGTATCCCAACACAGAGTTAATTGTCCAAGTTTTTACTTAGGGTTAAGAACGAACAATCTAAACTTAAATTACGAATACATATATAGTCCGGGGATAAGCGACACCCCTCTTGTCCTCAGACGCTAGGAATCTAATACCAAACGAAATTGGAAGATAAACTAGAAATGGAAAACGATGTCATCTCGGCTCTCGCGTCTTGTGCTAGTAAGTCCGCACATTTGTTACTTTTCCCGCATGACATGCTTCAATGGTGGATCACCCTGCTGTTGTTGGAGAGACCTGCAGTCAGTCGAGAATTAAATTGAAAAGGTGATGGCTGCTTGTAGCTGAAGTGAAAAGTAACCTCTTGTCCTCTGACATTTGAAATTTTGGTATAGAAAGAAATTGGAAGATAAACTAGAAATGGAAAACGACGTCATGTTGCGTCTTGTGCTAGTAAGTCCGCACATTTGTTACTTTTCCCGCATGACATGCTTCACTGGTGGATCACGTAGACGCAGTCGAGGATTAAATTGAAAAGGTGATGGCTGCTCATAATCAAAGTGAAAAGTAACCTCTTGTACTCTGTGACATTTGAAATTTAATTCAGAACAAAATTGGAAGATAAACTAGAAATGGAAAACGATGTCATCTGATCGACGTCTTGTGATAGAAAGTCTGCACATTTGTTGCTTTCCCACATGACATGCTTCACTGTTGGATCACCCAACAGTTGTAGGAGGAACCTGCGATCGAGGATTAAATTGAAAAGGCGATGGCTGCTCGTAGCCGAAGTGACGAGGTTGATAACATTCTAAAGCATCAGTTTCTTTTTTCACCGTCGTTATATTCCGCTCCATAAAGGAGCTTGAGACCATGGAGAAGGCCCAAATTTCCGATGGAAGTTGTAACTATGAAATGCAAAACATGGAGAACATTTCATAGGCTTCCTATCAAGAGGCGCGACTCAACTTGCCTTGTCGATGTCAGGTCTCTCCAAGGTTTTCTAACCCCTTACTTTCAGGGCCTGGCAATGCCGTTTCCAAAAATGCCAATCCGCGGTCCAAATTGCAGACAAGCCGTTTCCTTTTTTTTCAGTACCCTAATGGCTCGAACTGGACATATCAGAAACATCCGTCAGCAGCGCACAAAATTTTTTAAGATGTGCAAGACTGGTGCAACGAGATGTCACCTGTGGCTGTGGATGGAGTATATAAATCTGGTTCAGGGCTCCCAAATTTGCCTCTATCCACTTCCAGTATGTATGTACTATGTACATGTCTAGGAATCAAGTATAGCCATTTTCTTGCCTAAACAATATCATTTCAAGAACTTGAATGATTAGGATCCGGCTCATCTCCAGCCCCTGTAAAATGGTCTAGAGTCTAGATCGCTCTGTTGGTCACATTTTTAATCTCGTCGAGAGCATCAGTCTGGCCAAAAAATTCATATTGATCGGATATCAGCCGGTATAAAACGCATTTATATTGAAAAAACATAAAGATTGAACTACGAATCGGAACTCATTTCCTTAACATGAATGTGTTGAGAAAAAAATGAATGGTTTATAATCTTGACTGGTTTGAAAAAAATGAACGGTTGCGATCATTGACTTGGTATTTAACTGCCCCCAGTTGTGCAAGCCATAATTTTAGAGAAGAATCGGAGGCACCAATGGCCCAAAGGGAAGGAAGAGTAGTGGACCGAATATTATTGTAGAGCAACACCAAGGCCCAGAGGAAGGAGGCAAATTCTTCACGCCAGTTATTCAGTTAAGGACTATGGCCGTGTTTGCGATAGCTGTGGATAGTGGATACAGATTTTAGGTTCTGCTGCAAATTCTCGATTTTAGATTTTGGTAGAAGAAGATAAACACGTTTACCAATGAAATTATGATTAAATTACAGTAAAAAAAGCTGGTACTGTTTACTTCAAAAAGATAAAACTTAAGACCTAAAATCTTATCCGAAAAGCTCCGGAGGCTATCAAAACCCAATTTTTGAAATTTTAAGAATTTCATTCATTTTTTTGGTTTTTAAAATCTCTAGAATTTGAGGGTCTATTATCTAGAATTTTTGGTAAACACTTGAAAAGCTAGAATCTTAAAATCAGCAAAAATATTTTTTTTGTAAACACCCCACCATAGATTTTGGCGAGTCAATCTTTTTCAATGGACAAAGAAAAATTTATCATTAAAGATTAAAAAAAACGAAATCAAGTACAATATAAGAAATGAAATGCATCAGAACTTCAAAAACTATGAATATACTTTCTAATGCTAGAGGAAAATGATTCATATAGTCGAACCAAAGTGACTGGTACATAAGATTCGGTTTGGTTTAGTTATACTTTCTAATGCTGCTACTCGCACATATACAACTTACCTCTCAGTCTCACGTTTTGGTCAGTCAATGAATATTTGAAAAGTCACTCAGAGTGCATTAAAGGGGTTACTCGAATTTTAATGTTCTTTATTTTGTTTTCTTTTCAGAAATCCATTTTTGTCAAAAATGCCACGCGCTTCATATGCTTCCATTTTTGTTATCTAATGAACCATTTCGTCACGAAAAAGATACTAGAAGACTTTTTTGTAACTAATATTTTACTGGTATAGTACAGAAAATATTTTTCTTAGTAAAATGATATAGTAATTCTTTCTGTTTTCTTCAAAATTAACATTTGAGTTGACAGAGATATTTTTTAAATAAGCTCACGAGAACCCTTCCAATGGAGACATATCTATTTTGCTAGTCTTACTCCTAAAGCAGTCACACATTCTCACATGACAGATGGGTCCCACCTCAATGTGCAGCGTGTGGGGTCTATCTAATCGGTATTTGTGTGTAGTACGTTTTTAGAATTTTTTGAGCACATATTATCTAGAGAAAGCAATTTTAGGAATGCAACTCCCAAACACAATTGTGTCGAAAACCATTTCTATACATATGAGCTCACATATATTGAACAACGCTAACACAATTGTGTTTGGAATTGTATTCTATAGTTGTGTCCGGAGACTATTTTTTATTTTATTGTCTAGAACTATGTTATGGATATTATGTTATATGGTGGAGAACAGATGAATAAAGGATTCCTTATCCCCTCATATCCCACAAATATTTTTTGGTGCAACCCAAGATTATTCAACGTTGTTGGGGCACTATCATGTGGTGTCCCCTATCCCTCATCACTGCACATTGAATCATTAACATGTAATGTGCAGCTACTGCAAAGTATCGTGCTGTGCGACTTGGATGTCGTTCGTTCGGCAATTCAACAGTTAAAATCTCATCTCACCCATGTTGCATCTCAGCTGTTCATTGCCGAGATGAGATTTGAACCATTGAATTACCGAATGGGACGGCATCCAAGCCGTGCAACACGGTGCTGTGCAGCAACTGCACAGAGGTGCAGAGCTATGTTAGGCCCCAACCTCCCCGAGCCCCTTGAGTTTTAAATTTTTTATTTTTAATATAATTAATTTAGAATATTATTGATATTCATGTATAGCTACTTACAATCTTAATAATTTTCGTTTGATTTGATCAAAATTGAATATTTTATATTCTTATTTTTTTCATAAATAAAAAATAAGCACATGACTGTTAAAGTAGCATAAAGGAAAAAATAAATGATTGGTTTACTTTAACTGCATTAGGCTATAATCATTTCAACGTACAAATGTAATGTATTGGAAAGCCAAATCTTTATGATATAGTTATAAGTTTACTTTCCAATAAAAAATACATGTCTATTAAGTCGGCTCCCCCGAATCAAAATCCTAATTCCACCTTGATTCTGCCGAGAACTAATAATTTTTCGGCCGGCCATTAGGCATCTCTACCTTTGAAGTGGCCCCACATTGCATACAAAGCAAGAATGTGACCCCCTACTAACCCTCTCCCTAAGGACAAACCCTAATTCCAAACCTATCTTCCTAACCTTCCCAAGTCCCCATTACATGATTAATTTAATATATAATCACCCTCTTTGATTACAATTTAGGGCAAATGATTTGATTAGAGAGTGAGAGCCTATCTCTTTTGATTAATTGGTGAGAGATTTCTTGTGGGGGAGGACCAATGCCAATGGTGCTCTTGTCAATCCACTGCCCAAATAGCAACAAAAAAAAGTGGACCTTTTTTGGGAGGGACCATTCCATAAGCATTATTAAGTGAGAGATTATGGCTAATGATTCAAAAATGGTATTTCAAAGGTGGAGGGGAAGGATAAAAAGCCAAAGTGGAGAAGATTCTTTTTTACTTGTTGGTAGGGCATGCCCTAATCAAGTCAATGTTTAATGTCCTTTCCATTGGGATTAGGAGGAAAATCATCTCCCACTGTTTTAGCCATATACAATTGTCATAAATTTGGAAACTTTTGAAGATTTGATTCCCAAGTAATTGTTAGTTTTATAGTCATGGATATGGTAACTAAATGGAAGGAAGAATTTGACCAGATTTGAAAATAAAAACAGACCTTAAAAATATATTAAGAATAATAGTAATAGAGTGTATGTTATATGGTTTTCAATTTATGGTACCGATTAATTGTACATTTATGAAGATCAAATCTTGATCAATAGCGGACCCTGAATTTCATTTGGTTTGGTAAGGGTTTCAGCCGGCTTTCGACTTGATAAATATAACTTCACCTCTTGATTCATATTAAAAAAAAAACCCTAATTCACTAAAGAATGCAATTGCCTATAAAATAAAATTGTGATTAAATCGATATAATAGCGGTTATCTTACATTTGGGAAGATGGAATATTTTGACATTTTAAAAAGTAGAAATAATACACAGAAGTAAACAAAACAGAAATATTTACTAATCAAAACGCGTTTTGTGACATACTCCTATTGCTCGGAAAGCGACATTTATAAAAACAGAAATTTGGTACTAATAGGTAGTATGTGATCCCATTTGGCGAATGAAGAAAATGACCTTTACAAACATACCAAAATATTAGTAGAAGTAACGTATGGGGGTGCCTTAACCATTTCTCATGCTTGAAATTTTGCAAAAAATACTCCCACCTACAGGATGTTCGTCCTTTTGGAAAAGTTGTGCTATTTTTTGGACAAAAATAAAATACTTTCTTACCTAAGTAAGTATTTTGAATTCTTTGTACCAATAAAATTACTAGAATCTTTAAATTCGGGCAGAAAGATACAAGATTATGAACGAAAGTGTTTGAATTATTATCGGCAATAACTTGGGGCTGCAAATGTATGTAAATGAGCAAGTTCGAGTTGGTTGTAACTCCGATCGCTCATAAAAGCTCAACTCATTTGTAGAAGGCCGTTTAATAAACAAAACGAGCTTAAACACTTCTATCATAAAACAATCTGAGCTGTAGCACGATTACTTGACTTGACTCTAGCTTGAGCTAGTTTAGCTACTTTCGAGTTTTGAGTGAGTATTTCACAACAAAGTTTGAGTCAGCTCGTTTGCAGTCTTATACCCCATTCTATTAAAGTTCTTATTTTTTAAATACTTATTGTTCACTTTACGAAAGATACATTACCTTTAATTCCTTCCTTAGCATAAAAAGGCCTTGGGCAAAATGACATGATTTCCAAAAGGAAAGATAAAAATAACATTAATACCCTACGACTAATAAGTATAGAAATACTTTACCCTAGAATTAAAGGGCCAATAAAATCACCCAAAATCACAAAACCCCTTAAAACCTCCCCTGTTTTTCTCTCTCCCACCCCTGCTCCCTAATCTCTCTCTCTCTCTCTCTCTCTCTCTCTCTCTCTAATTACAGAGAAAGATGCGATTTTGCGACATGGGTTATGACTTATGACCCCTCCCCACCCCTCTAAACCAACCCTCCCACAAAACGCCGTTACTCCCCACCAATCCAACCCCGTTACACCCCTCCCCTCACGTGCTTCCAAAAAAACCCCAGCAACGTATGGCCCTGGAGCGATTGACCCTCGCTCCGCCGCCCATCGCCGTCATCTCCGACGCCACCGACGGCGGCGACCGATCGTCATCGGCGGCGCGGCTGCCACGGTGGACCAGGCAAGAGATTCTTGTGTTGATACAGGGTAAGAGGGTGGCCGAGACCCGGGTCCGACGTGGCCGGGTCGCCGGGATGGGACTCGGGGCGGGCCAGGTGGAGCCCAAGTGGGCCTCGGTCTCGAGTTACTGTAAGCAGCACGGGGTGAACCGGGGCCCGGTTCAGTGTAGAAAGCGGTGGAGCAACTTGGCCGGAGATTACAAGAAGATTAAAGAATGGGAGAAAACCCAGGTGAAGGACGAGGCGGATTCTTTCTGGGTTATGAGGAATGATCTTAGGAGAGAGAGGAAGTTGCCGGGGTTCTTTGACAGGGAGGTTTATGATATTCTTGATGGTGGGTCCACGGCGGCGGCGGCGGCGGAGGGTGGTTTTCCGGTGGGTTTGCTGTTGGGTCTGGGTGTGTCGGCGGCGGAGGAGGAGGGGGAAGAGGCAGCGGGGGAGGAGGTGGAGGAGGAGGGTGGGGAGGTTAGGGGAGAGGCGGTTTTTGATAGCGGTCGGAGCGCCGCGGCGGAGGATGGGTTGTTTTCGGATTTCGAGCAGTCAACGCAAGAGGAGGGTAGTGGTGGCGGTGGCGGCGGTGATAGGGAATTTGCGGCAGCGAAGGAGGTTCCTTTGACAAGTGTACCTGATCCTTTCCCATTTTCAGGTAATGTTTGGATGGCATTCAATTCTAGGTTATATTTGACAAGATCATGTGATATAGTAGTGTATACGTATACATATAATGAAAATATTTCGTGTGTATATGTATCTATATTGTTGAGTTTGTGATGTTTGATTCGGTCTATTTGACTTTGGACTTTCTCGAAACCTAGACAAGAGTATTGCTGTAATTGATGATGTAAGCCTTAGGGTATAAATACTGGCTGTACGCAGCCAATGTAACTTGTAATCCATTCTCTGCTGGAAACTGGTATGATCCGTGATGTACTAACCATGTAAAACTCTCTGTGTCTTGCATTCTTTGTTTATTTTCTTGATTTCTTTTCGCGCGTTTTGTGTTTGTTGGTTTGGCCCGATTTCTCAGCATATATGCATGCTTGTTCGGGGTCATATCCGATTGTTGAATTTGACTGAGTTTGAATTGGATATGTGGACCTTAAACATTCTATGATCCTGTTCTCTTTTTCTCGTCTAATTTCTGATGTCTGGTGGTCTCTGATTTTGGTGGTTGGTGATGGGATTTTCCATGAAGACACTAATGACTTCTTATTTGAAGCTTTCTTTCATTTTTGTGTTGTTTAATATAATGCTAGAAATGTACAAGTATTTCTTGGCTTGGACTGATGGTTTTGCACCTTGCTGTGTAACCTTTTGGATTTGCAAATCCGTCCATTGTTTTTATGAGATCATGCTGATTCATTTGTAATCATCTTTTACGGAGACAAAGTATTGACTTTATTCTCAACTGAATCCATCTCGCGCGGTTCTGATTGTGGCTTATTATTGAAACTTTTATGCTAGTGTATCATCTGTTCATAGTGGAGTACATAAAGAAGCCCCAATGGTTAGTCTAGTTGGTTGGTGGGTTTGCTCCCCACATGATCATGGGTTCGACTATTGGGGCCAGGCTACAAGAAAGTAATTTCCTGTGAATGCACCTTCCCTTGGCTAACCTTTCCTACGTCAAACTATATAACCATAGACTAGGATCTTTCGTTCTACAAAAATTGGTAGCATGTTGTTCTTGGGTCTGAATTGGGTATGTATTTGGACTGGATATTTTCCATTCACAGAATATATTGAACCACAAGACAAAATATGCAATTCGGGAAATGGTGGCAAATTATCTGGTTCCATCAGTTTTATTTCTGATATCCAAACTTGGTAATCTATGTGCTCTTCCAAACTATTTCTTCATTCTGTTAAATCTAAGTCCTGAGTCTCTTTAGACATCAATGTTTGGCTGTAGTCAGCACAGAATTGAAAATATCGGGATAAGAGTTTGGTATATGTACGTAAATTTTAGGATAAATTATTGTTTGTTAAACTAAAAAAGAGGTAATGGCTGGAAACACAAGTGCGCACTCTAGTTATAATGTGGAGTTGTGGTTTTGTTCTCTCCTATACGTCTGATGCACTAGGTGCATATGGTCTCCCAGTGCCATGATGCTTTCTAACGAGAAACAGTTCCTGAGATGATGTTGTGCTGTCATACCCTGCTGAAACTAGCTTTTGGTCCACAGGTGCCAAACATGGGACGCAGCAAACCTCAAACCCGGAAATGGGAGGTAGATCTGAGGCAGGACGTAAACGTAAACGGTTTGCTGCAGACGGAGATGAGGAAACAAACACCCTGCAGTATCAGCTGATCGAGATTTTAGAAAGAAATGGCAGAATGCTGAGTGCTCAACTTGAAGCTCAGAACACCAATATTCAATTGGATAGAGAGCAACGAAAAGACCACATGGATAGCTTAGTTGCAGTTCTTGATAAGGTGGCTGGTGCTTTGGGAAGAATCGCCGACAAGTTATAGTAATCAGCCATGAGAAGAACATAGTGTATATAGCTACACAGGTAAATCACAGCACAAAAGATTGTTGGGGAGGCTGAAGGATTTAGTGAAGTGGAAAGTATAGGATTTTCCCCCTCCCCTCTTTTGTTTTATATTCTTTGTTCCTGTTTTCCTCCTTTGTGGCTTATTGCCAATATTATTAGAGTAGCGAAACAGAGAATAAATCATGGATTTTGAGAGTTATCAGCTTTCATGTAATTCAAGTTGATATCAAGATTTTGTCTTCATCATGTTGCTGTTACTGGTACAGATATCAGGAATCGGTAAGATTTTGTCTTCATCATGTTGCTGTTACTGATACAGATATCAGAAATCGGTTCTCAGTCGTCACTTTTTGAATTGTCACACTCGGTTCCTGAGTTTTTGTGTGCTGTTTTTGAGCCAGGAATTTCCTTGGGGCTTTGTTTCCAATTGGCGACCGAAAGCATAGGATCCTAAGGTGACATTGCTTGTGTTTTTGAAATGCATTAGCCCACAGGGGTAGCTACAAAGCCGGTTAACTTCAGATGAAGAATAACATGAATGAACTTGGTACCAAGCCAAGCATGAGCTTTTCATGAGTAATAATAACACAGTTCATTGCACGCTTTGGACCACTGTCGTAATAACGACGATTATGAACAAAAGACCATAACTTGAAAAAGAAATCAAGGATCAAACCAAGGCGTGCTTGCTACGGACTGGCACCACCATGGATGATACCGAATCATTGAGAAAAATTGGATCAAATTGAGTCCTCAGTTGGCAGCATATTCTTATCCATCTTCCTCATTCCTTACTAGTAATATACTCCAACTTACAAAATAAGAAGACAAAAATCAAAACCAACAACCCAACACAAGATACGAACATTATGGGTGTGGAGAAAAAAATTTCGCCTAAAAAAACACCGAACTCGCAGTAAGAGAAGAGGGGAAAAAACAAATTCAACCGCTTCATCGTTATCCAACAAATACCCTACAAAATCAACTCAACTGACACTCAAAAAAATGCCAACCAACCAGTACTAATCAAAAAGAAAAAAGAAATTCCAACCAGCAGTTAGCCAACCTGGGGTTTGCTATTTGAAATCCACAAAGACGTGGAGTGACCAAGATCTAAAAGCATATTACAGCATAAAACCAACTTAGGCAACCTCTTCAGACGACCAATGGAACATCAAGTAACAGTGTCATCCAAGCTCGACCTGCTCCGGTAATTACGACATTGTTTCTTAACTCTAGTACTTGAAGATGCAGCACTTGATTCCAGTTCATCTTCCATGTCTCTAACATCACCACTTTCGGTATCATCAGTATCATCAGCAGCAACGCCAAGAGGACAGCCTTTTTGAATCAATAACTGCTCAGAACCATTTTCTTGGTTTTGCTTTGCCTCATTGCTACAATCTTTTGGTGTAGCATCCATTGCCTTTTTCCTTGGTATGAACGTTACTGATTTTGGAAGACCGGATGATGCAGTCCCCAACAGTGACGCAGACTCTTCAGTCTTTGCCATTTTTGCGAGCTTAAGAAAGTCTTCACTAGCTGAATCAAAACTGTAACGTGTATATTTAGAAGGATTAAGTAAATAATCCGGAACCCCGACTGTATTTCTGCACAACGAGGATTTATCATCTGAAATTGTGGTTGCCGTCAACAAGTCTTCAGGATTTTCTGACGCTGCATCAAAATCTTCCTTACAACCTGGGTCAAACTTGACACGTTTCTGCTCCTTGGTAGTCGCTTCATCGTTCTTCCTCTTTAATATTGACTTCGGTTTACCACCATCTCCTGATGCTTTAATATTAGGCTCCTGAACGTCAGGCATGGACTTATCACAACTATAATGAGGATCAGTTTTGTTAGCTTCTACTCCACCTTCTTTCAGCCTAATTTTAGCAGCCAAGTGATTGGCATGGGAATCATGTACTGAGCTGGGAATAATATTGTAAGAGTTCAAATATGGTCCATGATCAGTGACATCCCTCATATACAAGACATCACTTGCATTCTCTCTGCCCGCAGCCACTATGTCATATTCATCTTCCTCTTCCTGCAGGTAGTTTGACACTTGATAAATAAAAATAACAAAATATCTCTACGTTAAAGAAATAAAAATCAAACAAGACTAAATTATAAAAAGATCCAAAGAACCAAAACTACAAGCAACCCTACAAGCTTATAAAGGATGTATAAATATCAGGACATACAAACCAAAGCCAACTAAGTTAAACATACGAAAATATGAATCTCAAATGCTAAACAATGCATAGCTTTGTACGGCTCATGAAAGATGATCGCCAAAATATTCTCCCGCTATTGTCAAATTGGCAAATGTCAATCGAATTTGGACAACAATTTAACTTCTTTGTTTCTAAAGCTTTCCTGAATGCAGCGGACTTCCGATGTTATATTCAAGTCGAATGCGATCTGTTATATGGAATCATTGTGGAATCTTTAATTGCTTATTGCTAGCATAAACTTATCAAGCAATGGCTTCACAATTCACATCCACTTGATTAAGACCGAAGTTCGCCACACTTGTTTTGAAACAAGAGAAAAAAACTGCCCCGCCTTGAGTGTATGGCAGTGGAGATAAGAACTTGAAATCTAGAGTTTCAATTATTTGTGGCCACTCTTCAGAGAAAAAAATTGCATTGTGGCCACACGGAATCAGATTAAAGTTGTACACATTACTTAGGCTTTCGAGCTTGGTTTGTTCTCTAAACGAGCTTAAAACTACCTGATCATCTACAAACGAGCAGAGTCTCTACAAACGAGTCATGCTTTTATAATCAAGCCGAGCAGTGGCGGAGACAGTCTGCGACTGTAATTTTCAATAATTTCAGTTTTACCCCCAAACTATAAAGGCCATGATAATTTGTACCCAAAAGTTATACACATTTTTCTTATAACACTTGCATCCCTAGTATCTTTGTCAAGTTTCCCAATAAGGTTCTCTTTTATGTATTTATTTTCCATAAGGACTTGTTATCTAAATGCCTATCGTAGCAAATTTTAAAATTTAAGTTCATTTTCTTTTATATAGTGGCTGTTTACTATAAGTAAAAAAAATACTATATATATATATCTAAGACCATGTTTAATGGTGCCCACCAAGTTAAATTTATGCCTACCCACTGAAACCGAGTTACAACTAAATCTCTTAAGCTCGGTTACCAAACGAGCTTAAAACAATAGCTCGAGCACATAACAACTCGAGCGTTGAGTTGCTTGCAAACAGCTCGATGAATCGTTTGCACTTTGCAGCCCTACCCCTAGCTATTTAATGAAGAAAAAAAGACGATACCTCATTATCAAGCGTGCGATCCAATCCAATCGAAGACCTAATCTCCCATTCATCCCCACCGTCACCACCATCTCCCTCCCCACCATCCTCATCGTCGTCTTGATCTTCGACGCCGTCGCTTTCGAGGTCTCTTCGAACGCGCCTCGGGTTCCTCTTCTTCCGATCCTTGTTGGAGAACGATATCCCGTCGAACGACGAAGAACACGGGGTAACGTCGTCGTCACGCGTGCTGCCGCCGCTCCGATTCCACTCCCTCTTCTCGATCTCGTCGTCGGTGAGAGACCACGGGGATTGGGACGAGGATAGAGGCCCGAAGGCTTTCTGGACTCTGGCCCTGAAACTGTCCTCCGCCGTTGGCTCGGAGGAATCCATTGGTTTCTTGATCAGAGAAGAATCCATAGATCGAATCTCTCTCTACCTGATGATTGAGAACCGTACAAGAGGAGATAGGAGTTTCAATCTAGATATACCGTTTTTTTTTTTTTAAACGAGGCGGTGTACTTCCCGAGTGAAGGACAGGAGCGGGTTTTGGGCCGAGTTTGACCCGATTCGTGTAGGAGTCTTTTATGCAACTTGGGCTGGGCCAGCCAAATGTCAGCCCAAAAAGAACCCGGGTTCGCTGTTGTCCCGTCTGAGCCGTCCGTTGCCGAAGTTTCATCTTGGTGAACGGCCGAGATCTGTTTGGATGGGACATACATGCATCCCAATTTGCCCAAAAAAAGGTTTTGGGGATGAACCTCGTAGTAACATAATGGGGTGCCAGGTGCGAAACCGTGGCGGGACTGACTGAGTGAATGAGTTTTTCTGAAACTATTCCAAACTAGTATTAAAATTTGTAAGAGCGTAAAGCCAGAATTAAGAGCAAAGAATTTTACGTTACGCTTTGTTCGGTTGTGGATTTTGAGTTGTGTTTTTGAATAAAAGTAGAGAGAGAAATGAGAGTAATGATTGTGGAGAGAGGTAAAAAGTAGAGAGAGATAGAGTGAAAAATGAAAATAATGATTGAAAAGTCAGAGAGAGAAAAAGTAGAAAAATTACTTTATCCAAAACTCTAGGTTTGGAATTCCAAACCGAACAAGGGCTAAAGGAATATGTGTGATGCGCGCTCTCAGTCGCACTCATGTTTTAGCAAAAAGTTTGGAGCATAAATTGAGACTGAGACAAGATGAAACCTTCATTCTGCCTAACTTTTTTATCTGTCTTTTTTAAGTTTTTGTTAGATTTGCGTCATATCTTTTGACTAATTATTTGTCTCTAGCGGCGGATTCAGAAATTTTACACGGATGGGTCACCTCTTAAGCATAAATGATAAGCACCCAATATCGTAGATGATTGGTGCTCCTAGTCCCGCTTTAGGATGTTTATCTTATGTTTCTTTGTCGTTTATAGTGATGTTGCGCGTAAGGCTATCTGTTGAGTGTTTTAGGTAATACGCGAATAAGAAGGTTTGTTTTGGTGTTTTGAACTGCCTTTGAGGGCAAGCGAGTAGGCGAGGCCTTGAAGAATTCAGCCATCGAGGCTTGAAGATGAAGAACCGTAGTGGCCGAAGTGTGCCATGGGCCGTCGGGGGTCAAAACAAAGCCCAAGAGCTGGAATGCCAGGAAGCAGAACCGTATTGATACGTTTTCGGAGTATTGATACGGCTTCAAAACAGAGAGAAACCCAGCCTTCAGCGTATTGATACGTTCTTGGAGTATTGATACCGCTTCAAAACAGAGCAAAATCCAAGCTTCAGCGTATCGATACGGTTTTCGGAGTATTGATACGGGTCCGCTATGGGGAACTTTGGAATGCAACCAAAACAGAACCGTATCGATACGGTTTTCGGAGTATCGATACGGGAGGCTTACCGACTTACTTTTTGTCAGATTTTAACTTTCCAAAAGTGGTAATTTTCCACTTTTTGGATATTTGTCTGATATTTTGGAGGAGAGAGAGACCCTTTTGTATAAATACCTATCCCTCTCTCCCTCCTTGTCTATCTAGGAAGTAGTTAGTTTAGGTTAGCTTTCCTCCATTGATGTCTTCCAAGCTTTCTTAGTTAAATACTTCGAGAACACTTGTAAGTCTTTCTCGTTTGTTAATTTCTCATGTATTAATGTTGTAGCTACTAGTTGGATCTTCCTTAATATCAAGTTTATTTAAGTTTTCATCGGTTAATCATGTTTACTTTTCCAAGCATAATTTCTAGTCTTTTAGCTATGTGTGAGTAGTTAATAGGTTTGGTCATGGGGTGAGATGCTCCCTATGGATTAGTCGTTCAAATGAATTCGTTTAAACTTTAGCTCAATTTCAATGTTTTGAATGAATTAAACCCATGATGTCTAGCTTTGATCATGGGGTCGGTGGCTTCTTTGATCAATAAAGTCTATCGCCTTATGCTACGTGCTTGATTATCCTACGCGTGCGAACGATCCTTTTTCGTCTCTCACTTGCGTTAAATGAGTTCAATTTGAATTAGAGCATTGAATTGAGTTACAAGTAGTCTTCAGCCTTTAATACTTCAAGTGGAATCCGGACGGTTTCGGTCCACTTATTAGTTAGATGAAGAAACCGTTTGATGGCTAAGTCGTGGGTAAATCAATTCCTTTGACTAGACCATCTCTAATTTAGTTTAATTCCAAGTTTAAATAGCGTCATTCAAATCGAATACCGAAGTTGGCAGTCTTAAACGCTGGAAACCTTACAATACCTACAATCCGTTTAAGCTATATTCGAGCTCCTTGTGGATCGACTCGGACTTTCTCGCTATACTATGCAAATTGTTAGTCATGGTCCGGTTTATAAATAATTGAATTTGACGGCCGTTTGGTAAATTTCAACGACTACCGAAAGGGTTGCATCAATAAAGTTGAGAAAAGTTGTCACAATCCAATATAATAGAAATAATTAGAGGCAGATCCAGAAATTTGTTGTTTATTTTAGCTAATTTTATCTAGTGAAAACACTTACACAAATGATTGACAAGGTTCAACTCCCGTTAGCC
This sequence comes from Rhododendron molle, assembly GCA_025413875.1. Lineage (NCBI taxonomy): Eukaryota > Viridiplantae > Streptophyta > Magnoliopsida > Ericales > Ericaceae > Rhododendron > Rhododendron molle. The sequence continues at coordinate 2,552,264 of CM046399.1, forward strand.
TGCAACTCTTTTTTCCCTCAACTGTTCTTACATCAAAAATACAGAGCAGTAAGCAAAGATGGGTCTCGAACCCAAGACCTTCTGCTAAGTAGAGCAAGCGCTTGCCACTGATGCAAGAAGTCGATTTGGTCATCGAAAACGACGAGAAGGGTATATATACAGGGTCCGTAAATATACCCTTCTCGTCGTTCTCGATGGCTTGAGGTTGGGCCTTAGCGATTCTTCGATTGAGGAAGAGCCCCCATCGGCATCACGTTTCATCTTCCGATGCTCTTTCATTGTCATCGGCCCCGTGTGATGAGAGAGGAGAGAGAGAGAGAGAACGGTACTAGGGTTTTAGAAACAAGGAATCGCGAAGGGGCTTCAGAAACAAGGAATCGCAAGGGAGTTGTTTAGTCGCAAGAGTGTGTAGGGTTTCAGAAACTATTAGGGTTAATTATCTTTGAGGAATTTAAATAGGGGTCCTGCCCTATTTTTTAAGGTAAAAGCTTACTGTAAGATCTTGAACCAAAAGAAAGGTTGGGAAAAATAGAGGAGAAGGTAGAGGAAGAAAAGACGGGTTAAAGAAACCTTCAAGTAATTCCGTTTGTGTTCGATCTTCCCGTGACTTGATTTAGCTAAAATTATTCGCACTTGATGGTCTTAATTTGGGGTTTTCGACCCTAGGGTTTGATGATCGATCAGACTGTCAATCCGCAGTTTGCGAATCCTTTCCACTAACCTCGTGGGCAGAATGAAATCCAAGTATAAGGATTAGGTACTTACATGCTTCATACATGGCCAACTTCTTAACCGAAACGCTTGTGTTTGGACTACTTGATCAAGTACATGTTTGATACAAGTCTAGCTTGATCGTGCCACATTCCGATCGAGGCTTTGTTGTATGAATTTTCAACTTCCATTTCAGGTATTAAATTGATCTATGTTCAGTTTACAACCAGTTTTTTTTTTTGGGTACTCGGGTACCTAACTTCCTTTCTTTTTTTTATATTTTTCATTCTATCTTTTATGTGTTTAACAAGTTGCCTCGTATTGATGCTTTAATCACTCTCGCAGGATTTTTTTTTGGCGGGAGTAATATTTATCGCGATATGTGTAATATTGTGGCTGTTGAATTTAACTTGATTGACAAATTTTTTACTCTCTTATTTGTTCTGTCTTAGTGACAACTGGGACATACCATGGCTAGCTGTTAGAAGTGGCATTCTTTTGGGATGGCGTGGAGAGATAGTTTCATTTGAAAAAATGTATGCAAACAAGAGAAGCTATGAAGGGCAAGCTTTGAAGATGCAACTACATTATATGAGGTCTATAATTTCGGATTGAAGCAACAATTGAAGACCAAGGAGGAGAAGAGGTTGAAGGATATTGATACATATATAGTAGTAAGTTACAAGAACAATATATTTCTTGGAGTAATAACCTACCCCAAAAATCTTGTTGGTCACTATAATGATCGCAATCCTTCGGTATGTATCGTAATTTTTATTTTTGTGTGATTTAAGAATTTTCGTTGCTTTTGTACTTTTGTTTGATTTGATTTAATATTTTAATTCCTCATGTCCTTAGGTGTATCTCTTGACGTGTGAAATTGTAGCGTTAGCTGATGAGCTTTTTCTTGGCGAAGGTTCAATGATTCGTGATGTGATGGCGAAGGCCGAAGGGAATATTTCATAGGAGAGTGGGGATGAGGGAAGACCTTAGCAAATATCTGAGCAAGAAACGCTACTAGGCACAACAAAATTTCTATCCTTGAGTTTTTTTTGGTCATTGTAACTTTAAAAGACTTTCATGGTTATTCTCGAAAGCAAGAATATTGTGTCTATCTCCGTCCTGCGGGGTAATACAAAAAATTTCAAGTATACTAATCCAAAGGGTCGTCGGTCCGCTATTTGTGTATCGCGGATTGTATTGGAGACCGTGAGACTGGGGTTAAAAGGATGTGAGGTGGATCGAGATGGGGGACGATGATACATACATTTTTCGTTGCTGAAAATTAATCTGGTTAGGGTTTTGGACAAATACGATCCTAATCAATTTTACTGCATTGGTAGTTCGTCAGAAAGTCGTACTCCAAATATTCACCTTTCGTATAATATGGCTTATGGGGTACGTGGTGGATTTGCCATTAGTTATTCATTGGCTAAAGCCCTTTTCAAATGCAAGATGGGTGGATGCTAATTACTTTACATTTAATGGATTACAATTTACAAAAATAGTTTCGTCAAATGAGAGAGTTTATCCATTAAAATACAACTTCTCTTTGAGTATTGAAAATCTGACGGATTACAATAATCTCACAAGATAAGACTCTCTGGAAGGAAAAAAAAAAAGGGGAAAACATTGAGGGGCCAGGTGGCATTTCTTATGTACTTTTGCAGCTTCTTCTATTTTAATTTTTTTATCGGTAAAAATAACATTTTGTTAAAGAGAAAAAAAAAAAAAAAAAGGAAGGAGATTCCAATCAAAAGTTCAAAAGTACAGTTAGTTGGGACAAAGTCCAAACACTTTTAAGAGACAAAGTCCTAAACATCCGTAGCCGTAGGCCTAAAGCCAGATCTTACAATAAGCACAAAAAAGGGAAAACGACTGACGAAGACGTGTTTTGATAATTAATACTTGTTTAGGACAAACTAAAAATATTTGTTAATGCTGAAAATGTACTTGACGGGTATTAATTATCAAAACACGTCATCGACAGTAATTTCCCCCACACAAAAAAAAAAAACCCAACCCGCGAGGGTGGGTTAAGCCCAGCCCAAGAAATCAAAAACAAAACCCTAACCATTTGAAAAAACTTCTAACCCTGCTTAAAAATCAAACAGCTACGACCAAAACAAGCACCGAACAGGCGCCTCCGCACCACCAAGTCGCCACTGGCCACCACCAAACGGAGAGACTTCCTGGAGTACAAGCTAACCAAAAGCTGCCGCGAATATATGCTCACTCAAGCCGGTAGACAAAAGTCGTGGCACCCAATAGTAACCACAGCGGAAGCCGACGCCGAGCGTGCTGTCACCCGCCAGAAACTCCTTGCCGTTGCAGCTTCTTCACTTGCACGTAATGTTCTGGAAATCCGTTAAAAAAAAAAAGGTATGTTTTGGAAAAAAAAATTATTAAGCTGGATTACTGTTGCAAATCATGATAAAAGGTAAAAGATGTTGCCTACCTGTAGTGTGAGTTGTCCCCACCTGTCGGCCCTTTGCTCTCTCTTTTCCTTTTCCTCTTCCTTTTTTTTTTTTAATCTATCTTTCCTGGTTCGTTTTGTTAATTCGGTTTTGCTAAACTTAATATGCACATAATTCAAAACAAATTTGGATATCAATTCATATCTCACGGATATTAATATACTTTCACAATATTAATCCTTATTTCTCGAATATTAATGTATTTTTTACTTATTATCCTACATTCTTTGGGCGGAAGTTAGAATAATATTTGTTAATTTGTTTTCATTAATTATTTCCGTTTTCAAACACAGATGGTTCTGTTTCTCGACCTTTTTGGCCAACTCTATCAACCAAGGTCGAAAAGAGAGCAAATTTTAGTCGTTCACACTCAGCACCGAAAGATTCCTCGAAAATTTAAGAATCAATATATAATTCATTCTAGAAATCAAATGAAGCTAATTAATATTATCTACAGGCGAGGAAGGTAATTAAATAAAATAAAATAAAATAAAGAACGACATTTTGGTCAGCACAAATACCGACTGTGCAAGTGTTTGCTCGTACGAAATTAAAAGAAGACGACTTAATTCTTGTTTGTTACGAAGCGAGTTTATCTGCACCAAGGCTCTATGAACGCTGGCTTGAGAGTAGAGACCAAGAAATCATCGGATGCGCAGTCGAATAGAGATCGAACGAATTACAGTAGGAGAGCACAAATAACGATTTCGTCTTATGGAAGGAGAGATTTTTTTGTTTGGGGGCACCAAGAAATCATCCCCATGAATAGTAGGAGTATTTGGTCGAATGAACATGTTTATTCCAACTCATTAGTCTCAAGTAGGTCATCTACTCATTTGTTAATTCAAAAAAAAAAACACTCCTCCAGCATAATAATAAACAAAGGAAAATACACTTCAATAACACAGACCTAGTAATTCTAATTAATAGTGCTCACCCATCAGCACCTATATATAGGTAATTTGATCGAGAAATACTATGTAGTAGTAATAGGTAATAGGTGATCAGTAGGGCTGCAAACGAACAGAACTGCTCGAGAGCCGCTCGAGGCTCGATAGGCTCGAAAAAGCTCGGGGTGGAGATTTTCAATACAACGGTTATTGGCAACTCTCACTTCACATGGGGTGGAAATTGTATATACATGAACCCACCTCGTGTGAGAGAGCGTTGGAAAATTATTGCTGGTTTCCAAATTTTTGTCCTCCAAAGTTTAAACCATACATTGTTGTTTGTCTGTTTAATGATTGAATGAAAGAAGTATGTATCTAGGCCGGTGTCTCCTGATAAAAAGTCAAGAAAATAAAAGTTAAAAAATTCCTAGATAATGTGTAATTTTTATTTACCGCGGAAATTCTCATTCATTTTCTTCCTTCGATCGACTGTTAAGTTATCATTCAGGCCATTCTCTCTCTCTCTCTCTCTCTCTCTCTCTCTCTCTAATATTCAGAGACATGCTGACATGCTTGAAATTAAGAGAAATTATCAGGATCTTGAATACTTAGGAGCTCGATTAAAGGGAAATATTGAAATCAAGGGGAAAGCGAAAATTGAAAACAAAAACTAAACACAAGTAGAGATAGTGTCCTGGCGATCCACAGGTTAATTGGTGGGATGAGAGATCGCGGATTCAAGGCGCAATGGCGGAGCTAGGATTTTGTTATCGGGGGGCGGCTTAACGGACATATATTTTTTATCGGAACATATAATTATTATATCATAAGATTTTTGCTTTTTCAGTTCATTATATTTGTACATTGAATTGATTCTTTAAGCTATTTCAATTGTTACGTGTTTATTTTTTTATTTATGAAAAAAATTGAGAAATGAGAATGTAAAACAACTAGTTTTCTATCAAATCGACGCAAAAATATTAAGATTATAAGTAACTATACACGAATAATTATCAGTAATATTTAAAATCAAGTATGTATAAAATAAAAAAAATTAAAACTCGGGCACTCGGGGCCCCCTGGCCCCTACTCACCTCCGCCCCTGTCAAGGCGTGCAAAGGACACCCCTTTAAACTCTAGAGTGGTGGTCTCATGACTCGGGTCTTTAGACCACTCTCCCCTCCCGATTGCTCGAGTCCTACGTGGGACAATGCATCTTTGGGTTTCGATCTCCACCCGGGGACTCGTTGCGGGATTTGGAGGCTTTATGTCACGCCCTGAGGCAGCCAGGCAGGTCACCAAGCCTGGTCGCACCCTCCATTCCCTATTACTGAGCAAAAAAACTTCAAAGAAAAAGACAAAAAGTGTTAGTCGTAGATATTGAGGGTTGAACCTAAATCTTATGCATGAGAGTACGAGACTACGAGGTCCCCACTATTGGGTTAGAATTTGCAACAAACACTCCACTACATATTTTCCAGAATCTCATAATCTGCTCTCAGAATTTTTCGCAAAGAGGCACTGTAAGCCCATGGTTTACGTATGGTAGAAACGAAAATAATATGAGTACCGACCAAAAGGAGGGAAATCGTACCGACCGGCCCGGCCGTCTCCGGCCACTGGATGGTCGATCCAAGCCGTCCAAAGATTCTAAAAACAAACCGTTGGGGCCTACGCGAGAATCAACAGCATCCGATGTGTATAGATCAAGCACCCTACACACATCGGATGCCGTTGATTCCCGCTTGAGCCCCATCGGTTTTTTTTTTATAGAATTTTTGGACGGCTTGAATCTACTGTCCGGTGGCCGGAAACGGCACGGCGGACCAATCGATACGATTTCCCTCCCCGGGTCGGTACTCATAGCACAACTCCAGTAGAAATTCCCAACTCTCGTCTAAAGAATGTAGGGCTCGTTTGGATGCAGGATTAGGTTTGGAGGTATTATGTAATAAGGGGGGATTAGATAATAGGGGGTATTGGTTAATAAGGGATGGCCCACATTGATGTGATGTTTATGGAGGAGGTATTAAATAGTGGTTTGGATGTGGGATAAAATAGGAGGGATAAAGTTGTTTTGTAGTTGAAATGAAAGAGAGAGGGGGTGTTATCCGGGGGTGTTATCTAATAACACCCCACAACCTCCCCATAAATAATACCTCCTCCGGGGGTATTAGAGGGTATTAGCTAATCCGGAGCTTAGCTAATACCCCCTCCATTTTACTTGCCAAACGGGGTCTTACGGCTGGGCCTACGGACTAAAAGGGGGTATACCACAATACCCTTTCATAATACCCTATCCAAGCAGACCCGTAAGGAGTAGTAATTTACAAACCACCAAAAACTGGAATCGCTGTTTTTTTTTTAATTTACATTAATCATGATTAGCCTAGATAAAAACATTAATTGTTTTCCTTTGCACAAAAGTGGAGCTGCTAAATTTGACTTTAAGAGCATCTCCAATCCAATACTCTATTTGAGAGTATCAAAATACTCTATTTTATTCATAAAGTGATTTTAGAGGAAATCACTATTCCTATTTACTCCAACCACAAACCCTCTATTTTTCTCTCTAAAATAGAGGAGGCTTGAGAGGATGGATTGGAGGAGTTCTATACTCTCAAAATACTCTCAAATAGAGGAATAGAGCATTGGTTGGAGATGCTTTAAGGATACAAATGTCATTTTAAAAAGTGAATAGTATTATAGAGGGGATCCTCCATATTTTCTCTCATCCTCTAAATATAGAAGATCAAAATCCCATCCTCTCAAATAGAGGAGGTTTGAGAGGATGGGTTGAAGGAGTTCCATACTCTCAAATGAAAGAATAGAGCATGGATTGGAGATGCTCTAAGAAGGTTGTGGTTCGTGCTAATCGAATGTGCACGCAGTTTTCGCAAATCAAATCAAAATTCTTTAATTGAGCAATTGAAAAGTCGAAAAGGGTCATGGGAGTCGAGGGACCAACGAAGATGATAGCGATGGAGTACTGACAGGTATGCTGGACACATTCCGGATTATGCATGGAGGATTAGAATTATTCAATAATTTTTTAAAACAAACCCGAGTGGGCCTGTTAACAATCAGAGCAATTCGATATGCGTGATTGCTATATCCAATCTTTCATTTTTTTTTTATTTAGATTTTAGGATCGCCCACTCTCTTTTTTAAAAATGAATATTAAATAGTTCGGATCATCCGTATGAGACCCAAAATAGGACCCTCGTGTCCGTCAGTATCCCATCGATATCCTATTGGTCGGTACTAATAGCAAGTTCTTGAAGAGTTTTACTGCATTCAGATGCGTTTATATATATATAAAAAAATAAACCCCCATTCAGATGCGTTGGTATTGGAAAAAGTGTAAAAATAAAAAGGATTTTAGCTCTCAATTGGAAAAAATGCAAAAGAAATGACAATTGGGTCAAAAAGTAAAGACACCGTAGGCCATACTCACTATCCTAAAGTTGATCTTTTTACACTTTTATATATATATATATATATATATCTTTAATAATCTTAATTTTTATAGTAACACTCAATCTAGTACTAATACTAATACTCAATCTGCTTTGATTAAGAAATCAAGAAATTCGGATCGTAAAATAGTGAAAGCTATCCTAGGCCACATTGTCTTTCGGTAAGACTCTTCGCTATTGATTAGTACAATCTTATGTTATTACACTCTGCAAGTGGAGTGGTACTCGAATGGCGTGCACCATTTATTTTTATGCATTTGCAAGGAGGTTAAATGCTCTCTAGCTATAACTAACGACACTGGCTTTTGTTGAGATTTTTTTTTTTGGGGGGGGGTTCTACGCTCTCGTTTTAAATTATCGCTTTCATAAATTTTAATAGATTGAAGAGTTTTCGAAAGGTGATTTCGCGTTCTCGCTCGCGATCACACACGTGTATTTATGCATGTTCAGAAAAAAAAAAAAAAGGAAGTACTACCATATGTATTTTTGTATGTAGGTCCATATACATATTTATTATCTAGCCATTACTACGTACGCTCCCTACCGATCATTCTATGACCACTCATCTTTCATTTATGTGTCGACCCCACGTATTTTAATTATGGGATCACATTTATGAGAATGAGTGGTCGGAGAGTGACTGTGTTTGTAGCATTATTAATCATAAAATAAATATATATAAAAAAAAAACCGTATGATAGCATTGTCCTTTCTTCCCAGACATTGTGACAGAAGAAAGCATGGCATGAATTCAGTTTCCCCTTGACCACATGAGGGATAACGTTAAGGAGCTAGTCTCTTCCAAAAACGTATGACTTTGTCCGGAAGCCAGTGTCTCCATCCCTCTTCAATGGTAAGTAGTTGAAGATAAGGACAAGGGACAAGATCACAAGAATTCGATGGACTTATGTGAGTGAGGAGAGTGTTTGATCCGGCAGTGAAAATTTTGTAGATATTTATTTGTGGTTGAAAAGTTGTTACGTATTTTCGGTAGTAAATAAATTGTTGAGAAATGTCTAGCTGCTTTTGGTAGCGAATAAGTTGTTGATAGGTTTGTAAGTTTTTAGTAGTATTTTTTATTAGCGGAAACATCCCCTGAATAGGACCATGGGCACCAATGGCAATGGACGGATGGATGGTCGGCAGATGGGCCTCATTGGGAGATTCAAACGAATGATCCGAACCGTTCATTGCTTTTAAAATTATTCCGTCGTTTGGCCTTGTAAAAACATCAATTCAATTGGATACCTGTGAGTGCTTTCCTGAATAAATTGTGAAGAGAAATGGGACACCAGAAAGAACTATCATGAATTTAATGAACGACTTGAATCATTTGTATAGAATCCCGTAGTGGGGTCCCACGTGCCGATCTGTGTACCATCGGTGCACCCTCCATCGGTCCCCATAGAAATTATTGGGAGTACTTAATGTGTGTCTTCTCTTATGTCACAAAATGTGCCAACCGACACCCAAGGGAAAATTAAAACGAGAGATTTTGCAATTTAACTAAGCAGTCCGGCAAGATCAAATCATACTTAATGATAGGGGAGACCCCAAATGAGAGATTTGCAAAATTAATGATAGGGATCGATTGGAAGATTTCATGCAGTTTTTTAACTTTTAATTATGAAAGCAATCGCGCTGTAAGATTTTCTGCTGTAAACATATTTCTCGTATCGAAGATTAATTAGTATTTATATAATAGAGATATATGTTTTAGTAGAGAGATAATGATTAAGTCTTCTTTAAACCCTACAAATCATGTAATCGATTGCACGCTATAAGATTTTCTTGTTAGAAAATTAATCTTTATGCAAGAAATTAAAATTGGCTCCGTTCCATTAAGGTTCTTATTTTTGTAAGTACTTATTTGCCGTTTTACGAGACATCTCATTTTTTAACAATACATTACAATTAATTTAAAATATATTTATTTCCCTTAATGGGACGGAGTCTTGGTAAGGTAGACCGTTAATGAATGTTTTTTTTATTTATTTATAAAAAATACTGAATTATGTCATGTGTCACGTTCGCAACTCTCCCACGGAAAATCATCTCGTACCTTAACATATGACACAGATTTGTTTTTAAAAAAAAAAAAAAAAAACCAAACATGAAAATGAAAGTAAAAAAACAAATAGCTAGTAGTAGTACAGATACTTTGACCCCTTCATGTTTCTCTAATTTCCTATCTTACACTATCTTACAATTGTCAAATGTGCCCCAGTTGTTATGGGGCGTCTATTATCTAGAGTTCTAGTCTAGACATAAAACACAAAAGGGAAAGAGTTGCTGTTGGTTCAATTCTTTTTGAAGTCGAAGACAAAACATAGAGGTGAGACTTAGGCCCCGTTCCAGTTTTAGAAAAAGTGATTTTTTTTTTTTTTTGGATCCAAAAAGAAGCCTGATTCCACTTTCCTAGCCATCCAAAAAGAAGCCTGATTCCACTTTCCTAGCCTTCCCTTTTTTTGAAAAATGTTAGGCCAAAATGACGTCTCTGCCTCAAACAAGAGGGAGGGTGTATGGGGAAGTTATATTGATAACAGGGGCAATATGGTAATTACGCTACTAATCTTTTTTAAAAAGGAACCGCAAACAGAAGCAAAAGTGGAATGGGCTTTCTGTTTTTTTACTGTTCATGGCAGAAAAAAGTACTTTTGCAAACAGAAGCAAAAGTGGAACAGGGCCTTGATCTCTCTCTCTTTCTCTCTCTCTCTCTCTCTCTCTCTCTCTATATATATATATTACTATTACTATATTTATATACCTATATAAAAAATTGATTTTCGCGATCTACTTTTTACTGATGGTGCTTCAATTTTAACATGAAGTTATTAGTAACTTCATGATAAAGTGGAAGTGGAGCGCCATCAGTAAAAAGTGAAATGTGAATATCAATTTTCATATATATATATATATATTGCAAATTGTTTCTTGAACCTTCTTTTTAATTATCAATTAAGTTTTTACATTCATACCAGTTAATTAAATACTATCGTGATCCTCTTTTGGTTTTCTCAATACGAACAAAGTGTATATATTATCCACATTATACATCCTATTTGAATTTGGACGCTATATCCCTGATTGGGGAAAATGAAGAGGGAAGATTATCAATAAAAATGAACGAATGACGGACAGTGTATTCGTGTGCACGGGAATGAATGATATTCTCTCATAGATTACTGCTACAATGGGGAGGACATAGGGTGTTTTTAGATAGTGATTCTGTGGAGGTTGATAGGATAAAATAAAAAAAAGATGGTTCTGACGGTAGCAGAAGTGGCGGCGTTGGTGGAGCTACGAAAAAGAAATCTCATTACGGAGATATCGGTTCTCCCGTGGTAAAGATGGGTTGTTTTGTCAAAAACAAATTGGCGAACATTGAAAAACAGTACGATCCTTCATGGATCAAATTGAGAACACAAATGCTTCGAGGGTCAAGATTTAGAAGTACGGGAAAGTATCAAGGACGTAAAGTGTAAATCTTGCAAAAGCGAAATACAGAACAAGCTCTGTGTTCACTTTATGGACCCTGTTACCCCACTCTCTCTCCCCCACTCTCTCACTCACTCTCTCTCTCTCTCTTCTGTTTCATCATTCTCCGGTTTAATGGAATCGTGTTTAAAAAGCCACTAATTTTAGTAAAATTAAATTGTAGTATAATAATTCCCCAGAAGACTACCAGTAGTACAAAGTACGAAACATCTTGAAAACACCGTTAATAATCACAGTCTGCTTTATAGGGTGTCTCTCTCTCTCCGTCCCTGCTTTTTACTGCCCCAGTTCGTTGTCTAGGGTTTCGAACCAGCCAATTTAGCTCAATTTTGAACCCCAAATCGGGCTTAGGTAGATTTGGTAGTTGTTCTAGGTTTCAAGCGAGTCTTTTTTCTTTCTTTCTTTATGTGATTGAAGTAAAGGTGATTACTCTGGTTTAGGGTTCTGTTATGATTAAGATCGGGGGAAAAGGAGAGATCTTGAGTGGTTTTTGGATCATTGAGTGAATTTTATGTGGTTAGGTTTAATCGCAGAAGATCGAGCATTGGTGTAATGTTGGAAAAGTTATACTACTACAGACACGAGGACCAAATACCGTCTCAGATATGCATTTCGCAAAGCTCGACGATTCTCCCATGTTCCGCAAGCAGGTAATCTCTCTGTCTCTCTCGGTCTTCTTATTATTATTCTTTAATTACATGCACCTCAACTAATTCGACTAATCAATCCAACCGTCCGCTGGCAGGCCCAATTGGTTTGTGGGAGGGTGTGGTGGTTCATGCAATTTATGTATTGCAGCTAGCAGGATTTGAATCTTTGCTCAGTAAATTTTGCATTTTGGTATCATCACTTTGATTTTTTCTTTTCTTTTCTTTTTTTTTTTTTTTTAATGTTGGGGAGTAATAAATATCATTTGGGTTTCCATCTGGATTCAGTCAGAGTTTAGATGCCAGATTTGGGGCTCGTTTTTCTTGATAACTCAGGTGTCCAGGCCATGCACATCGACTAATTTTTGTGACCAATCCCACCGACCACTAGCAGGGCCTAATTAAAGCGGGGACAAAGCTTGTATGTGCTGCCTCGTTGGAGTTGATAGCACCTGGGAGGTTTTGAACATGAGGACTTTGTTCTGTAAATGTTTTAAGGGAGGTTTTTGAGATAATAATTGGAGAAAGATAGATAGAGCGATGAGAGTTGTGAGTGGAGTGAAAACTATGGGGAACCGTGCTGTGAGAGAAAGGTAAGTTTTGGGAGCCAAAACCGATGGAGTCTGAGACCTCCTATGAGGAGCAAACCCTAAGTCCCAGACTCCCAGGCCTTGATCACCCGGCCAACCCCTTGGGGTTCAGATTTGTGGCTTGTTCGAATGCTATTATTGTGTGCAGTTTGTTGACTGCGATATTGTGAATAACTTTCATAGATAACTGCACCAATGAGTCGGTTTCGTTAGGTGTTTTGTAAACTGGAATGAGGCTGGAACAGAATGTCATTCCTTTCGGTAAAATATAGCAGAATGTACACTTCAAATTGGGCCAGTATTCGCTAATATAGGTGAATAGTCAGTCCATTGGGACGCTAAGGATGCCATATTCCATTCTCTTTGCAAACATTCCATCGAACCAAATAATGCATTTAAAGTGCCTGAAATGCCCGGTCTCAGCTTTCGAGTTCAAACCTCTGATACCTGGCAATTTGCATTTTCTTCTGGAAAACGGTCGGTCTGTCAAGTCGGCATAGTAAACTAAATGCTGACATGCCGACTTATACTGGGGTAAGGACAACTCTATCCATTGACTTTATCACAATCAACTTATAAGGGAGTAAATATAAGTATCATAACTTTGGATTTCCCTCTGGATTCAGTCAGAGTTTAAATGCCAGCTTTGTGGGTTGCTCAAAACTTCAAATGCACCACTGAGTCTGTTTCGGTAGGTAGTGTTTAGTAAGCTGGAATGGAACAGTCATTCCTCTGAATGTTGATTCCACCGTTGGGTTTGGTAAAATAAAACAGAATGTAGATTGTAAACTGAATCAGTATCACCTGTTTAGCTGAATGGTCATCCAGTTTGAAGCTAAGATGACAATTCCATTCTCTCCTACAACCATTACATTGAACCAAACAATGCATTTAAAGTGCCTGCAATTCCTGCTTTCAGCTTTCAAGTTCAAACCCGTAATACTGGGATTCTTTTTATGGAAATTGTTGGTCTGTAAATTTCTTTCAATTCGTTGTAGTCATCAAAATACTGACATGCTGACTTATAGTGGAGAAAGGCCAATTCTATCAATTCGCTTTAGAAACATCATGTAGCAATAAATGAAAATCATTACACAACCTTTGGGTCCATGTCAATGATCTCATTCGACTCGTATTATGGCGAACTATGTTTATTTCATGAAAATGAAACTATTTCTGGTGTACAAGCTATTTTAAACCTTAGGAGATACATTTAGTTATGTCTGATGATAACTAATGCTAACAAAAGGAGATTAGAGCCCGGGTTGGATTATATTAAAAATTGTATTGACCCAGCGATCAACAAATTATGCTTCGGTTGGTTATTTTAGTACCATGCACACCAGGAAGTCATATTACTGTTTCGTAATGAAAGAAAGAAGTAAAAGTGTTTTGAATTTGCCAAATGGGGTGAACAATTGCATGAATCGCAGTTTGTTGTGAATCAGACAAAACCATGAATCATAATTTGTAAGATTCATCACCGATTCTCTCTTATGTTAGAGTCACATGTAGATGCATATCGATTCTTCATGAATCTCGAATGGAATAGTGGGTCAAATCAGAAGTTGCAACTTTTAATCCAATCACATAGTGTGTCAGATAGCTGGGTTTTAATGCATCAGTACTCTTGTAATGGCCACAAGCTCTAGTGATTGCATGCAGGTTTTTCCATTGGTTTCTCATAGACTTTGCTTTTTGCTGATGTCTTTGTTTGGTGAGACAGATACAATGCTTGGAGGAAAGTGCTGAATTCTTGGGGGAAAGAAGTTTAAAATTTTATAAAGGATGTCGGAAATACACGTGAGTACACTGTCAATAATGTGTCTCATTTTTTTCCTGTTGTAGGAGTTCAACATTTTTGTTTATATTTTTTCATTATTAAGCATGTGTGATCATGTAATAGAATTCCAAGCATATTAGTTTACTTTTTCTATTCATTCTTCCATTTTCATAAATTTGCTGTTGCTGTTTTGATTTGATTAGGTACCGTTAGTCAATCTTCGTCAATAGCCTTTTGACTTTAGACTGTAATTTGAGCATTAGTCCATGTTAATATTTCAAATTTGTGCCTTCTAGTTCTTGGCCAATAATCTGTCTTCGGAAGGACTTGGATGGATAAGTTGGTCTTCTTTTTCTAATAGATATTCTCAATTCCTTAGTATTGTTGTATGACTGGAAGAAAGTTTGTGAGGGGAAGACGGTCGATAGAAGTAACTTGAAAGACATTTTGATGTTTGTAATCCTTTGGACTTGAATATGGATAGAAATACCCCAATGAATTCAAAAGAATTTATATCTGCTTGTTCTGCATGACTTCTTGGTTGGATCATGGATGACCTTAGCTCCTTTCAGTCCTTTGTCTTCTAGAGCAAGTGACGATGTATTAATAGCTTGTTTATTTGTGTTTTCGGTGGCTATCACGTGTGATATCTGGTAAGATGTTCTATGTTTTATCATAAAAGAAGGTGATGTTTCTACGTGCTTTGGAACTTGCAGTGAAGGGCTTGGCGAGGGATATGATGGGGACATTGCTTTTGCCAGTGCCCTCGAAACTTTTGGTGGAGGTCATAATGATCCAATTAGTGTTGCTTTTGGAGGTATGTCTAAATGTTTGGTACTTTATCTTCAAACTTCAAAATTATTCTGCAGTTGTGAGGTGGATGTAGGTCAGTCCTTTTGTTTCTAGTTTTCGGCAATTAAAGGGTCGGTAATGGTGATGCCTTTCTTCTTAATTACTTGCTTCTTAGATAGCTAGTGCACAGACTCAGGCTGAGCAACTTGAGCATAAATGACCTTAAAGTGATACTCCGTATGATGTTCATGAGTATTAGGTAAGGCGAGTATGATTTTGACTGAGGTCTGTAATTCGTGGAATGGGAACTTGGAAATCTCATTCTTTAGTATCGTTATTCCCCTTGTTTGTTACTTGGGGGAAGGGGGGAATTAGAAAACAATACTAGCAAGAAAGGTAAGGTTGAAATGGCCTCATTTCATTATTGACAAGATAAATGGAGTCGAGTAATCTGAGTCAAGGTTTTAGCTCTCTCACATGCTTTTCCTTGTTCTATTGGCTGATGTTTCTTTTTCTCCTTATAGCTTGAAACCAATGCGAGTAATAAGCTTCATTCCAAAAGGAATACATATGTTCCATTCTCAAAAGTTAAATGGCAGTGTTTGAATCCTGTCATTGTTTTACGGTCTTGGGTAGAACTCAATCTGAATGCTTCTTGTTGAGGTGAGGGTATCCTCACACTTGTATACTTAACATTAGTGTGGTAACTGGTACCCTAGCATCGTGTGACTTAGCTTCAAACCCTCGCTCACATGTCACGTGCTGGCTCAGCAGTACATGTCACGTATCCTTGTGCAGTTACCTGTCTGATACCATCTTACAAGGTATTGGTAACCCCAGAAGCTAGCTATTGGAGAGAGGGTGCCCTCACTCTTAACCGGTGTTGTCAAATTGAGATACGCGTAGTGTATCAGTTTTGTCATTTCATGTATCCTGTAACTGTTGGGATACGTATCGGTGATTTCTTCTCCAGTTTGGTACGCTATATGATTCCTATGGTTTTGTGAACAAGACAACGTTTGCCTCACGACATGTACAGAGCACCTTTCTTTGTTAACTGTACTGTACATTGCTTTGGTACAGAAGCAACTTGGGACTTCTCATACATGGTACATGGTTATGGTAGAAGAGAAATTGGTTGGAAGTTTGTGAAGTTCTTACAACAATTATCCATAGACTTGAATGAGGTTTCAAAATTGAACTTCTTGAATTTAGGTGGCTCATAGTAAACATTGGCATGTGGACTGCAGAAAAAAAACTTGTTTACCGATACTAGTGCTCTTTGATGTCAATGTTAAACGTCCGCAACTTAACCAGTCACCTTGAGTATCTGGTGATTTTGGTCATGTTAAGTGTGTTCGCTTTCCATAATTATAGAAGTTGAGTTTAATTCACTGGTTCTGAATGAGATCTCTACATGTCTGGTGGTGTGTAAGATATTAGTATATCAGTTGTGTTGCTGAGTGAAAATTCTGCTTGCTTTTGCAGGCCCTGTTATGACAAAATTTACTATTGCATTGAGGGAAATAGGGACATATAAGGAAGTTCTTAGATCCCAGGTGAAGTTTTCTTACTTCCCTTCCTTCATTTCGCCCCACTCCCCCAACCAAATGGTGGAGCCCTAAGAATTGAGCTGCAGGGTTGGCAGTTTCACCTAACGCAATGTCAATATGTTCGATTACGTGTTGTTGCTAAACGCTTGTTCGCCAAACAAGTCTTTATTCAAAATGGATTATTTTCAGAAATTATCACCCAACAAATTCCCGAAATAGTTTTCCAAAGAAGTCTTTCTTTTCATTGTCATTTTTGTTCAGAATGAAGGGCATTTCTGGGAAGAAAGATTCCAAAGAAGTCTTTCTTTTAACATGTGGTTTTACTACATTACTGTAAGTTATGGCCCTAATATTTTGGTCATGATGCTTTACTTTAATGCAGACCCAACCCCCTGAAAAAAAGGAAAGGAGAGTGGTGTTGCTCCCTTTACTAGTGCATCAGCTATACAATGTTCTTATTTGTTTGGAGTAGAGATGGTATTTTTTGTCTAACATTTTCCATTTCTGTTTCAGGTTGAACACATGCTGAATGACAGGTTGCTACAATTTGTCAATATAGATTTACATGATGTGAAGGTACTAAATGCCACTAACTTCTACAATCGGTTGACATTTGTGGCATAATATATCTTCGATTAACCGGAAAAGGTTGTGAATCATGCAGGTTTTGCCAGTTTAGTTCTGTGAGTAGAATGATTCAGTATTCTATCTATATTATTTATCAAGGGCTAATGATGGCATCTTAGTATAGCTACTAGTTTTGGAATTTGGTTAAATTGAATTCTTTAATATGCTCATATGTCGCTTTAAATAGTAGTGAATCCAGTGTAAACTATTTACTGGGCTGATATACTTGCATTCAGACATTGATTGTTTCAAATTTTAATGTAGAATATTGTTGCTAAATTTCATTGCTAATTTTCTATGGTTAATAATGTTGTCTGTTGGACACCAGTCACCTTTTAACATATGTGACTATGTGAGCTGTGAGGCATGGGTATGTTCTAGCAACAAGTTCGTTGCAGAATGCAGAGGGTGTCTTCCTGCACACACACACATCCTAATCATGAATAATGCTTAAGAATTCATCGTGCTGGATAACATCTATGCTAGAATTCGTTGGAAGTAGTTGATTCCAACTTCAGTGAAGGTCTCTTAGTTTGTGGAGTGAGCTTATGGAGTAGCTTTAGTAGTAATTGATTAACAGTATTGGATCTCTAGGCCTACCAATGGTGTATGCACTTGTTTGGCTCATCTAGAGTAGTCTGGCTTCCCTTTTATGGGCATGTATAAGATCTTAGGACTTAAGCAACTCTGTGAAACAACTTAAAGCTTTTAAAGCAGCTAGTTGTAAAAGCAGCTAGAGGTGAAAGCAGTTTCATTATCTTTCCTATTATATTATAAGTTGTATCAGCTAATAAGGGATCTTGTCATTTTGTGCAGGAAGCACGGAAGCATTTTGACAAGGCAAGCCTTCTTTATGACCAGGTGATTCTCATCTCAGGTACTTCGATGGTTGATGATAATAATAAATCATGAAAAAAGCAAAAAGAGACTCAAGAAATTTGACATAGAAGTTAAAAGTCTTTTTCTCCTTCAATCAAGATAGTAATTTTAGGGTTTGCAACTGAGGCACTAACTCACCCTACTACTAAATCAAATGAGGGACCTATGAACCGCTCTGGATGGTAAAGGAAATTTACCTCCCTTTAGATCCTCACTAGATCAATTAAGGCACCTACGGACCACTAATGACTCGTAGCTCCAAAAGGTTTTAAAAGTAGGCAATAGTTCACTTTCTGTCAATACATCTGTTAGTGAAAGATGAAATAATTAAATGGAATGGATGAAAAACAAATGTTAATATGCAATCTTTTCTGACTAATTTTATGATGTGGGGGTTTTCCATTGATCTTTCCTTTCTTCTCAGTCTTTCATTTTCAGATTATTTTGAATTTGGGGGTTGATTTGGGGCTTCTCCTCTTCAATTCTTGGTGTTTGGTTTGCATTCCACTTAAAGTTCCGATCGAGTTGTTTTTCTTTTAAGGAAGTTAGCTATCTGACTATGTTCTGTGAGGGCTCCTGATGTTGTGTCTCCAGTGTTCTAATTGGCGGCCTAGGCAGCGCCTAGGCGCTAGGCGGAGGGTCAGCGCCACGACTACCCCCTTGGCGTTTTGTTCGGCGGCCAGGGAGGCTAGGCGGGCCTTTGGCAGAGCTTGGCGGCTAGGGGAGAGAGAGAGAGAGCAGAAAGACAGAGACAGAGACGAGAGAGGGAGAGAGACGCGAGAGAGAGAGAGACGAGATGAGAGTGACATACTGGCTGGCGACCGGTGACGACGATCGGCGTGAAGCAGGCGAACTCCAAGGCGACGATCAGCATGGGTCTCGATCGGATCTGGACCGTGGGTCTCGATTGGATCTGGAAATGTTATACAGTACTGTATAGAGCAGTAGATATATGTGTGCAGCTATGGTAAATTACACAAGAAGTCCTTTTAGTTTATATTAATACCATAATATACACTAAAAGTATAAAAAAAAATCAAAAAAATACCACAAAAAAAAAACGCCAAACTCCTAGGCGGCGCCTAGGCGCTTGGAGGTGGGTCACCGCCCTACTACAGCCGAGCGCCATTTAGAACACTGTGTGTCTCAATCTTTCGAGTTGTTTTGATATTTTGTGGGAGAGAGTAGAATAGTGATGGTTGAATGAGGGAGAGATTTCTGTAGATCTCTCACTCTGATTCATTTGGAAATGGAGTGGTTGGGTAAAGTAGTTGAAGGGGTTGTCTGAGGGGTTTTGAAGGCTTGGTTTCTTGGGAGTTTGAGGGGTGGATGTAGAATGTTGGGAAGAGAGGTTCGTCAAGGTTAATGATTGGTTTGCACAAAAAATGGGAAAACATGAATCTAAAGGTCTATAGGTGGTAGCAATGGCATAGACATGGTTGGTTTTGAAAGAGGTTGTGATAGGAAATTCTTGTCTACTGGTGTATGTGGCTGTTAATGACGTGTGGCGATGCTAGGTGAAAAATTACTTGATTGAAGTGAAGAATTTGTTACTGATGCATAGTGTTGGATTGTCTGTAGGCATTATGGGTTGGATAAAAGTAGGGGCTAAAGTGGATTGATCCTTTAGTTTTTTTGGGGTTTTGTTGATTTGCATGTGAGAGCATTGGAGCATCAAAGCCCCCGTAGGTTGCGCTGTGTGATCTTCAAAGAAACCGTGAGCCTCAACAAGGAGCTGGGGTCATTTTGTCAAACATGTGAATCTGACCGTTCTTACTTTGCTTGGAGAAGATAGTGTGAAGCAAAGTACCTCATTGCGTCGATAGTGTATCTTAGTCGTCACCTTATAGCTAGTGTTTAGGGTTGAGTTCTTCCTTTGACTGAGAAACTTGGTATCCGAGTCAAATACTCGGGTGGGTAGGGTACGTGTCCCTGGCCTACACATGTGGAAGGTTCTTCTGTGAGAGAACGCCATGCGAGATGGCGGTGTGAAGTGAGGCAATATGTAAGAGTGAGGGCAGCCTCGACTCCATATCTAGTTTTTGGTATCTACTTTTGCCGAAGATCGCACAATAGAGAGATGGGAGGTTGTTAAGAAGTATAGAAAAAGTCCATACATAAAGGCCTGGTTGGTTACTAACTCACTGGTAAGTAATAACCTTTGACAAATACTGTGGTGCCTCTTTTTCTTCTAGGATCTCTCATCATCAGATTGCTCAAAATCTTGCCAAGTCTTCAGTTGGGGAAGAAATTTGAAACACGGTGTGATTTCAAAGGTGGAAGGCAAGTGCTCTTGCTTTCGGTGAAGTGGTTCTTTATGCGATCACACTGGATTGGATGCAGATTTGGAGCTACCAAACAAACTTTCACAATTGTAGTTACTTTTATTTGCTAGTCTCTGGGAGTGTGGAGTACAGTTGAAGGCAGCTTTTACTTTGTTTGGATTTATGGATGGTGTATAGACTATAGACTAATCAAAGTTAACAGACTCTAACCTTAGGTGGCATTCAGATTGCTTAAATGAAGAAGTTAAAGCCGGTTTTTAACAACAGTTGCCCACTTACCCAAGCTCCATGCCTATTTTATGTTACCTTCCCGAAAAATTTCCCTTCAGGTCGCTTGCTATTTTAGAGTTCTTCCTTCACTTATTATAAAGATTGTTGTAGCACTTCCTTGATTAAGATCATCTGGTTATATGTGGGTTTGACAAATTTTCACTGTGCTACAAATTACGGGGAACCATGATATCTGAATGAAAACCCCAAATTTTTTAGAATATGTCCTGCTATGGCATTTTCCGTCCATTTTAATTTAGCAAGAAGTGCCCAAAACAGTCTTGTTTATCCAAGAAGTTTGATAAGTTATTGTAGGAGAAATTAGATTGATGTACTTGAATATTGAATTTCCGTGTAGTTTCTTAAATCATTGCATGCTGCAGGCTCGTGAGAAGTTTCTATCGCTAAGGAAAGGAACAAAGAATCATATAGCTACAGTTCTGGAGGAGGTAATATTAAGTACGTTCCTGAATGATGTGTATCTAGACAAAAAGATAAACTGGTTAAACCTTGTAGAGAACATCTTTTTTCCATAAAATGCTTATATTTTTGAATTATTCCAGGAGCTTCACCATGCAAGGTCCACTTTTGAGCAAGCTCGATTTAACCTGGTAACTTAATATTTTGTGCTTACAACCATAACTGGTTATCCAGAATCAGAAAATTGTATCAAGTATATGAGGCTAAGAAATTTGATGCTTTCCAGGTAACTGCTCTTTCAAATGTGGAAGCGAAAAAGAGGTTTGAGTTTTTGGAAGCAGTTAGTGGTACGATGGATGCTCATCTCCGTTACTTCAAACAGGTAAACCATTTTTTGCAAATTTTTAGTTTCGTGCTGAATTGCTTGTGGACCCCCTAAACCTCGGTTAATTTGTTAGGGCTATGAGCTGTTGCATCAGATGGAACCATACATCAATCAGGTTTGTTGTTATATTCGCCTTTATAGTAACAACATGTGGTGCTTTTTGTAGGTACTTAACCAACTATGTTGAATTTGATAGTTTTTCCATATAAATCAAAGTTTTGGTCCTGGGTTGAGGGTTTTAAGAGGGGATTTCTAGATTAGGTCCTTCAAGCTTGAAGAGAAGTTAAAACTGAAATAAGGGATGGGAAAAAAACACATCTGAGTTGCTTAAATACTTTTTAAATCCATTTTACTGGCTTGACTGTATGTGATCAAACTCATGGAGATGGTTCATCTATAGACCCCTCCTGAAAAAAAGAGAGGTCAATGTACTGATGATGGCAGGATTCAATCCCAGGTCACGGTTACCGCCACCAAAGACTAGTTAATTTAAATCCGCCAGCACCTTGTTTTCTTATGATTCGGTGTTTGGCATTGAAGGACACAGCTGTGCTGGAAAGTACACACAAATTTTTATTCCTAACAATAACATTGACTAGTTCAAACTATGCTCTCGTCTTTGTTTATCCTAGTCTTGCTTATGTTTCTGTTTGTATACTGAAGCTATTTGGGTTCTAGCTCTCCACCATTGGCTATATGTTGAGATAAAGGCAGAGAGATAACTTTGGAAATAGTAAAGTGCTAGGTTCTTTGAGTTGAGTTAATGCATTGATGTTTCTGAGCTCCACTTGTTCTGATTAAAGTTGAGAAATATGAAGTGCCACGTGTTGCTTGTAGGTCTTGACTTATGCAAAACAATCAAGAGAAAGGTCCAACTATGAGCAGGCTGCTCTTAATGAGAGAATGCAAGAGTACAAAAGGCAGGTTGATCGAGAAAGCAGGTTGTCTTCAAATGGTTCTCATGGATCTCCTAATGGGGGGGATGGGATACAAGCAATTGGTAGAAGTTCACATAAAATGATAGAAGCGGTCATGCAATCTGCTGGAAAAGGAAAGGTTAAGAGATCATGTCCACTTGTATTTTCTCTTACCTTTTTTTTGGGGTTAACTTCCGCATTAACATCGACATTTGGTGTTGGGATGATAATTCCAGGTTCAAACTATTCGACAAGGTTATCTCTCAAAACGTTCATCAAACTTGAGAGGTGACTGGAAAAGAAGGTTTTTTGTCCTTGATAGTAGAGGAATGCTGTACTACTATCGCAAACAGTGCAGCAAACCATCTGTAAGTTGTTTATATGGAATGAGATTAAATTCTTTCCACCGGCGATGCAAACCGTGGGTTTTCCACCACCGCTGTTGTGGGCCACACAGAGTTCATCAATATAATCTTTACCGTTCATCTTGTAGGGCCCACATAGTAGTGTATCCATGGAAAAAAACAGTTTGATTGGACATCAGTATATGTATATATCAAAAGTTGAATTTTAGTTTATAAAATAGATGGTCTGATTCTGTTAATAATTTTAAAGTTGAAATTTATTTTGGCACTTCAATTTTGATGATGGCACTCCCAAATTTGTCTTTTAGTGTACTTGCTATGTATAATTTTTACACTAAAAGACAAGTTTTGGAGTGGCATCATAAAAAACTGGAGTGCCAAAATCATTTGCCATAAAATCGAGATTCAAATTTGGATACACCTATCAATGTCTGATGAAGCTAAATTTTTAAATGCAAATACTACTTTGCGGGCCCTACAAGATGAACGTTTCATATACCTAATAGACACACGGTGGGGCCCATAATGACGGCCTGCTGGCGGAAGAAATTTAATCACATATGGAATACAAGTATGGATTCTGTCCATCCATTTTAGTCTTAATTCCGTCCTTGCCTCTGTATCACTATGAATTTTTAGGGATCTGGCAGTCAACATTCTGGTCAGAGGAATAGTTCTGAACTTGGTTCTGGATTGCTGAGTCGCTGGCTTTCTTCTCATTATCATGGGGGAGTACACGATGAGAAATCTGTTGCTCATCACACCGTGAACCTGCTGACATCGACAATAAAAGTTGATGCCGACCAGTCGGATCTGAGGTTTTGCTTCAGGATTATATCACCAACAAAGAATTACACCTTGCAGGTAGCCTTACTGTAGGTTGCACTATTTTTGGTCATTTAGTTGTGTGTCTCATACCAAATCATCTTATTTCTGAATAGCTATGTTCTCAGTCAAAGTTAGTGTTATTTTTAATGTTTGTATTTGCCTGTCAGTGCAGGCAGAAAGTGCCCTGGATCAAATGGACTGGATTGAGAAGATAACTGGGGTCATCGCTTCACTACTGAGTTCGCAGACTCCTGAGAGGGTAATTCCTAAGTCCATTATCACAACAGGTCTTTGATTTCCATACTTAATTGATAATTGAGTTGTTTCCTTTCAGTGTTTGCTGGCTAGTCCCATGGGAAGTGGTCATCAACGATCTGGCAGTGAGAGTAGTTCATTTGAGAGTTCTGATTTTGATCATGCACCAGTTGAAGAATACACATCCGAGAGGCTTGGCTTTGGACATCATGAACGAGCATTGAGAAGTTCACAACAACGTACCTCTGTGAAAATTGAGAAGCCGATTGATGTGCTACGAAAAGTATGTGGTAACGATAGATGTGCTGATTGTGGTGCCCCTGAACCCGATTGGGCATCCTTAAATCTTGGTGTTCTTGTCTGCATCGAATGTTCTGGTGTTCACCGGAACCTTGGTGTGCACATATCAAAGGTAAGTTGCATATTTCTGTACATAGTGCTAGCATCTTAAGACATAATAGTGACGCAAAGAATATAAAGATTCTGTTCATGTAATAGTTTGTACTTTGTTACCGAGCAAAAAAAAAATAGTTTGTACTTTGTCCATCAATGACATAATAGTGATTGCTGAATTACTTACTGGAATGAACCCAAGAATTGATGCCTCTGCCGAAGTCTATTAGGATTACACCTTTTGATTACTGACGACCCAGCGTAAGGTTGAGAATGTTCCATTGAAGGTCTATTTTAATGCCCCTTCATCCAGCTTCTCATCTATCCTGGCAACTTAAATTCATGTCCTATTGACAGGATGGGAGCTCTTTGGTACAGTACATTAAGCTAGTAGCTCTTCTCAGCATTCCTCCAATGTAACTATTGCTCGGAAGTTTAACTGGTTGCCCGTACGTGATGTTTCAGGGGGCCTAAAGTCAAATAAGAAGAGATTAAAGGATTTTTCTAACCTTAAATTGGAAGTGGTTCTTTATTTGTTGAGTTTTTACACAAATGTTTTATGTTTATTTGTTTTGTTTATCTTTGGAAATTTGGACCCTGTGGTATGTTTTTTTCTTTTTGGAAAGTTAAGTATGTTGCCATTTGGATATATCTGGGATGGGGCCATTTGTAAGCTTAAGCAATCTTGGGGCTAAAGCAAGTTTGCTTTAGCCTAAAGCCGGCTTTGCCGTATCGTTCATGGACTCTCTTTGGGATGGATGAAGATGCCGTTCATCAGGCCAGTGCTCCTAATGAAGACATCAATACTGCAGAGCCAGAGGCAGAGTTAACTAATATCGACTCACTTGAAAGTATCGTTACTAATATCGACTCACTTTTAACAACCACGGTATTTTGATTTGCACAACACGTTTTCATGGTAGTATTTGCTAGATTTGATGAGTATGATTCGCCTTGCTGACATATTACTCCATAGTCCGTACTCCGGCAATTGGATACGTGTGAGAATAGATGAAAGATTCAGTGTGCCCGTTTGTGGTATTGATATTCTATTGAGTTGGTTTAGTAAACGATTCCAGAGTGTGAAGTTTTTTGAGGATGATATTGTTATTGTTCTACAATTAGAAGTTAGAATAAGTTCATTTCAATAGCTTAGGTTACCCCAAGAGGTTGCTTGTTTGGTTGAGTTCAGTTCTTTTGCTTATGGTTGGTTTCTATTGCAGGTAAGGTCACTGACACTTGATGTTAAAGTTTGGGAACCTTCTGTAATAAGTATGTTCCAGTCATTGGGCAATACCTTTGCTAACTCAGTATGGGAGGAGCACTTGCAATCAAGAAGTGGATTTCAGGTTGATCTTGTCCCTACAGGGTAAATAATCCCCACTATAGTTAAATGGAGTTTTCACTTTCAATTTTGAAAGCTTTAATGCAAGAGCTTTGTTATCGTTATAAAATTTGTGCTTATTATTGGATGTTGCTAATATTCACTTGCTGTTCTGATGCTGAAGCTTGTACAAGTCTGACAAGCCACAGATGCTTTTTATTGGGAAGCCTAGTCATTCTGATTCTATTTCAGTAAAGGAGAAATTCATTCATGCAAAGGTATGCATATTATCCTTCTCTTGTGCTCATTTTCTGAAAACTTTCATTTCCACTTGATTGCACGTGACTTTGAGGAGGTTCTTTTTATATTCCTGACAGTTTTTTTTTAAATAATATTCCGGATAGCGTAATTATACCAAATTTTTGATCTATGGCAGGAGATATGTTAACAGAGAGATGTATGTAGATGTATCAATTGGTTAATGAATACTTGCACGGTTTTTATATGTGCATTCACTAGCTTGAGAAAGGCACCAGAAGCATGGTGGAGAGAGAATATATTGTTAGGTTAAGTATTATAAGTGGATCCTAAATGATTGATCCTCGCAGTGTTCTCTTGCTGTTAATTAATGTTGTGCCTATGTCAGTATATTGCTTAGTTATCTAGTAGTAGTCCTGGTTTAAAACAACTTATCTGCAAGAACTGAACACTGAACGAGTAATGCTACAATACCAATTGGGTTTCTTACATCTACACTTCAATAAAGGGCAATCACAATTGAATGATGGGAATAACACACGTGATGTGGGTGTGCTTCCCCTTCTTTTACCTTTGTTCTATACTGCTGATCTGTGGCTCTGTACGGGCAATCAGGGCCTAGATATGAGAACATGTCCATAACCTGCCCCACCGTGAACTAATTATTTGGTGGTCTGACCTTATGGGCATGACTGAGCAGGTTTCTGGTTCACTTGATTGGCGCTACTTTTTGTGAATGTGGGTGCACACGAACCAATTCTGAATGCTACTTCATTTATAAGACCCTGAGTCTTGTGGAGCGCCATATAGTCCCTTGCCAATTTGGAAGAAATGTGTTGAATGCGTTACCAAAGTACCCTGCTTCATTATGACAAAGTACACAACCGAGAAACTGGAAAAAGAAATCAAAAGCATTGAAATGTGTTGCTCAGTCCGGCAATTTGAGGAGGCAGTTAAATTATTTGCATTAAGAACCTATGAAAGTTGTTTTACTTTTGTTCTAGATATTCTGGGTTTGAGAGTGTATCTTCATTTTTAAGTTTTAGCCTTTTCTTAGGTGTTCTGTGAAATCTGCTCTGGAAAATAGGGAAGTGCGATCATTCCTCGCTTTCTTTTGTACATGGGTCGTATTCCCTTGATGCCTTCTCAATAAATTTTATTACTTGTAAAAATAATAGTGAAGTGTGATCACATTTCTTCTGATTGCAGTATGCAGACAAACTCTTTGTTCGGAAGCCCAGGGACAATCGTTCAGTGGCACAACAGATCTGGGAGGCCGTTCGTGCCAATGACAAGAAATCTGTATATCGGCTCATTGTAAACTCTGAAGCAAATGTAAACTCTGTCCATGAGCAAGTGTCATCCAAATCTTTAACCCTTGCCAAAGCGATGCTGCTGCAAGAGCAGACAAGCCTCGATCAAAGTTCTAGAATCTTAGCTGGGGATTCACCAGCAAGGTCCTTGAACGCTTCAGACTTAGCAGCAGGTACAAGTGAAAGCGATTCAATGGAGGATCTTGAGGGGTGCTCCTTGCTTCACGTGGCTTGTGAAACTGCTGACATTGGCATGCTGGAGCTCCTCCTACAGTATGGTGCAAACATAAATGCTTCTGATGCAAGAGGTCAAACACCACTTCATCGTTGTATTCGCGGAGGCAAAGCTACACTGGTCAAGATGCTTCTTACAAGGTAATTACTGATTCTGGCTACAAATCATAGTGACTATCACATCCTTCCTACAGATCATTTTATAATTCAGTGTTCAATATTTGTACAAGTTGAGAGAAAATAGGTTGAGCTGGTTTGGTCACTTAAAACTGAGAACAGTGTTTGTTCCTGCATTGAATGGCTTATTGGGGACTTAGATGTAAGTAACAATAGAGAAAAACGACAGCACGATTGTTAATGGAACTGTTAGGGGAGGGACATAAGTTGCCATGGAATTTGAGGTGAAGGTGGTATGATTTTATGAAAACCAATTAATGTTATAGACCTTGACAGAGTAGAATGGGGGGAAAAGATTTGTGTAGCTCAGCTCCAGTTGATTGGGACACCAGGAAAATGATTAATGCAAAGGTTTGTTTGGCTTGGTTGCTGTTTCATATTTGTGCACAACTATTGGGTTAAGTCTCCTTCACCGAAGTGCAAACTACTTTGGTTTAGCTTCGCATGTAAGCCAAATTCACCTTTTGTCATATTTGACTCAAGTACTACTACTTCATCTCAAAGAAGGCTATATTTAGTTAGTTCCGTTTGTCTATTTATTCATCATAGCTTTAGGTGTAAGCGAATCTCTTGAACTTTGTGTTATTTATCAAGGATATAAAAGCAACATATTTATTTCTTGGGGACCTTGGGCCTTTGTAAAGCCGATAGTGTGGAGTGCTGAAATACAAAATTGCTAATATGAAATCAGTAAGCATGGACTGATTCCTTCATGGCTACTGCATCCAATTCTCTATTATTATCTATTGGTGGGTTGTTTATAAGAACGGTTACTGTACTTTCTTTGACCCTCTATTGGAGATACGGTTTTGCTTCCAAAGCAAGAATAAATAATATAATTGGTCGATGCCCCCATCCTCAACATAGATTTTCCAATCTGTCATATGTCTCAATTTCCAAAATCAGTCAAAGCAGTCTGTTTAGCTAAATTGGGGAAGTAATACTCATTCACATGCGTTATTTGCTCATCTCATGCATGTTATTTGCTCATGCATGTTCTCTTCTCTTTCCTTGTGCTCTTTTTCTCTCCATGTATAGTCCCCCATAATACTGGTTGCCACATATTGATCATCCGGCTCATTTAAACGGTTTATTGTGCTCAACTGCAGGGGGGCAGATCCATATGCTGTCGACGGAGAAGGTAAAACCCCTGTCGAGCTTTCAATGGAGTCAAATGTTGAGGAAATGAGGTCCTTGTTCTATTATCGGCTCCAATTGGATAGTAATCTTGAAAAGGACTTGCTTCAAGGGCTTTAACATTTGAAGCTCAGTAGCCTCACTTCGGAAAGGAGTTAAGGCGCCATTTTTTGGGTCGTAATTATTTTTATAAAAAGTACCTGTAGATTTGAACTCTTGTGCATTTAGATGCAAATTTGTGCTTATGACTCTTTAGTTAAAGATGGGCCCAGCTGTTCTTGAGGTGAGAGCTGCTGGAAGCATTTAGCCTAGGGGCTAATGTTAATGGTGGTGTTTTGTCTATTTTGTATGGTTCCTCCATTGACTTCGGAGTTTGAGGGCATGTTTGTTTGTACATTATTTGGTTGATTTGTCTTTTCGAAGAGGAATTAATACATTGTTTGTAAGTTATTATGCTTAGAGTATCCACAATGCTATAATCAAAATTTGATAACCAAAAGTTGCCACATCAGCTTTTGATTATTCATTTAAGAGATTGTTAAGGTTAACAATGTAGATGTCTACAATGGCATACGCAAAATTGGATAACCAAAATTTGTCACATCATCTTTTTAAACTACAAAAAAACTAAAAACTATAAACAGTAGAAAATAGTTTTTCCAAAAATAGTTTTTAACTATTTACTAGAAATAGAATATAGTTTTTGTAACCTTTTTTTTTTTTTCTGGAAAAAACTATTTTCTAAAAAAATAATTTTTTAGTAAAATAATTTATTCGAAAATATTGTTCGAAAAGAAAGAGAGAGGAAAAAGGAAGAGAGATAGAATATTTTTGTATAATGATTGGTGTATTTGATTAAGAACTTGTATGGTCTATTAAATTTGGTTATTGTCAAAAAGGTTGCTAGTTTTGGTTATCCAAAATTCAAAATTTGATTATTTCTAAGGAGGTTGTTAAGTTTGATTATAGCATTGTGAGCCATATTTTGCACTAACATTGTTAACTTTAAAAATATTTTACTTTTAATTATAGCATTGTGGATACTCTTAGTTTAAAGCAAGAAAAGTTGTTTTGGAATATTAGTTTGGTCGTTGCCTTCGTTTTTTGAGAATCGGTAAAACAGGAAGGGGGGAAGAGATCACTGTAACCGAAAGTTAAAAATAAATAAGCACTAATCCTGTAATCCACAATCAGATGCCTTTGCTGAAAATTGTCTAGGTGAGTTGGTACGTGGAATTATCCTCTTACCCTCTTGCAAAACAACCAAGTCTTGTCCACCCGTTGTGGTTTGGGTGCTTGACCTCTGGTGCAGGTCCCTTGGGCTCTCTGTCGTGGAGCCACTTTTTAGTGGCGAGGCTCTTGGGCCTGTGTCAGCTGGGTTGGCTCTCACATCAAGAGTTTGGGTATTGTGTGTGTGTGTGTTTAAAGGGTCAATTGATGTGAAATTTTAAAGTACTTACAAGCGCACGAATTGTATTGTAATATAGTATGGCGAGAGCAAGGTCAAATCCATAGGGATTTATGATTTTTTTAGGAAAAATAAGTAACTTAAACTAGTTAAATCGTAACCTAGTTGACAAAAGTTGTGATTGATTTTTTAAACTAAAAGTGAAGTATAAAAACAATGAACTAAATTATCCAAGACAAAAAAATTAAAGCTTCTTTTTAATCAAAGATGAAAATACTAGGGCTTTGTTCGGTTAATCGTTTAGTTTTAGTTTTGTTTTCAATCATTACCCTATTTCTTTCTCTAATCATTACCATATTTTTTCAATTATTACTTTCTCATCTCTCCCTTTCTCTCTCCAATCATTACCCCTATTTTCAATCATTATTCTATTTCTCTCTCTACCCACTACCAAAACTAAACTAAATTAAACTCACAACCAAACACAACCCAGGGTTTCAGAATCCACACCATTAACTAGTAAGTATCATTATATATTTATGATCGTTGACTTTACCCAAAATTTCTTCATGATAATCTGAAAGCTAGTTCTGTTACTACAGAAAATATTATCGTGAAAGTTCACCAAAAAGTCTAATGTTTGTTCCTCTTCCCTTGCAAGTATAAAACCAAATCATTAATTATATCCGCTTTTAACAAATCACAATAAATATCCAGTTTTATAGTTTTAACAATGAAAAACCAGCGTTGAATGCTAAAGACAAATTCAAATCATGAGAAAAACATGATTGAACTCATATCCAGAATATATCCTTAACAAATGATTTGGAGTAAGAACAATTTAATCATAATCAAAACCACATATTCGGGTAAAACCAAATCTCATGAATATATAGATAGATAATAGTTATTAATGGGGTTTCATCCTCAACCCTAGTTCAAGAATTTAGCCGTTCATGGAGTACAAAAACATATTCGAATAATAAAAGAACTCCATAAAACTAAGCTTACAAAAAAAAAAATTAAAGAATTTTTCTCCTCTCCACTGCTCGAGATGCCGACGCTGCGTTATGGTCTGAGATGGTGCTCTGTTTGTGCGTGGAAAAGTGATCCCCCTCTTAGAACCCTCTGTTCCCTTTTATAAGTGCTGATTGAGAGTTTCCTTGTAATGGAGATTTTTTCCTTTGATTCACTTTTCTAATTCTTGGACCAATTACCACCGAATTCCCCTTATTTCCTAACCTGGGTTGGAACTTATGCCTAGGTTTTAGCAATTCAAATCAAGATATCTAACTATCAGCCAATTTAGCACTTGGACCAAATCTCCAACCTTATTAGGATTGAAATTAATTCGGTGCTCTCCTCTTGCCTTCCAATAATAGCCTGGGCCCACCGTTTGAATTTGTTCATTTTATCATATTTTCCTGCAAAATTCAATAATTAAAGTGAATGATAAACTAAAATAACAATATTACTCAATTAAGTGCAACAGAGAGCTAGAAAACATATGATATTGGGACTTTTATATGTCAATATTTTTGCGCTCATCATCCATTATGCCTCTCCCTAGTCAGCAATTGCCTATGTGAGTTGATATGTGAAATTACCCTCTTGTCCTCCTCCAAAGCAATGCCTTTGCTGAAGTTCAGAATTCAGATACGCCTTCGTGTTTAATTGTTTTTATTTTTTTCCGCTTTTTAGCCTAGAAGTCCCTAAAGTTCGAGATTGTGGACCAAACAATACGGGACGGGGGTTGTGTGTGTGTTTGGGAAATTTGGAGATTGATTTTCGCACTTCGCACTTTCCTATTCTTCATTTGCACTTTTTTCTTTTGTCTCTACCAGGTTAAGTTACTATAACACCCTTGCATTTTACAATTTAATTTTTCTCTTGTTTTCAAAATGACAGAAATAACCCTTCTATCTCCGGTGAAAAATAAATCCTTTACCACTCCCGGATTTTCGTTTCCGTGCAGAGAGAACTCTTAACTTTTTCTTTCTTTTTTTGTGGAGCACAAATTAGACAAAGAAGATTCCCTTTTTTTTTTTTTTTTTTTGTGTGTGTGCGCGCGCATGAACTAGTTAGAAAACTACTTACTTACGGAATTGCTGGGTATTTTCGGCTCCTCCCCAGGTCATGAAATGGGCTCAAATTGCTTGGCTGTTTGTATGGGCAAATCCTTTAAAGGGATTTCTATTCATGAGTTTATTGGAGGGGTAGTTAAGTCATTTGAAGAAAAAAGATGGTAGGTTAGATGTGCAAGGGTGTTAGAGTAACTTTACCTAATGGAGAAAAAAAGAGGGTGCGCCAATTGAGAAAAAGAGAGTGCGAAAATCACTTCCCGGTTTTTCTAAGGACAAAAATTTGATTCATTGACATGACCTAGTTATTTAATGAAATATTGTTAAATTTAGCATTTTCAATTGATCTATTCTTAAGATATTGATAATGTACAGACATTACAAACCCTGGAAAAATATAGAGAAAAATGCCATGTGAAATATAGTCAAAATAATGAAGGTAGTTCTTCTTTTTCGGGAATATGGGTGGGCAAAAAAGGAGAATGAAAAGGTTAATGTGACTTTTAAATAACGCTAAAGTTTTTTTCCTCTCAAATTTGTTTCTTTGCGATATTGGACGGTCCAGTTAAATAAAAAAAAATATATAAATAAGAGAGAGATAGAGTGAAAAATGAGAGTAATGATTGAAAAGTTAGAGAGTGAAAAAGTAAAAAAGTTGCTTTTTCCAAAATTTTGGGTTTGGAGTTCCAAACCGAACAAGGCTAACGCTAAAGTTTTTTTCCTCTCAAATTTGTTTCTTTGCAATATTGGACGGTCCAGTTCAATAAAAAAAAAATATAAATAACCTATTCATTGAACGACAGAAGCCGAACTCTAATGTCGACTCAAGACCGTATAGATTATTCATTGTCCACGGAGCAATGTTACTCCGTAAGATTTTTCTTTTAACATGTGCCAATGTATGCATCAAATTACAAAAAAGCAGAGGTCCTCATCCAATGACCGAAAGAATGAAAAGGTAAAACAAAGGTGAAAAAAACAAAAGAAAAAAAGAGAGGTGATAAATAGAAAAGAAAAGCAATTTTATCCAGCAAAAAGGACAAAAGGTGAAACTTTACTAATCTCACGATTATTTACTCAATATTCCCCGAAAACTCACTCCGTAAATGTCCCGAAAAGAATAATTAGTGGTTGAGATTCACTTTAATGTATAGGATTTAAGCATCAAAATAAATCTCAACCACTGATTACTCTTTACGAAAAATTGTCGGAGTAAGTTTTCCGGGGTACCTAGCGTTACTCGATAAGACGTCCCGATTTCGCAAACCAGAGAATCAGATCCCGGGGGGGCACAAATTCCTGGCGGGTTCCCCAACCGACGGCCCAGATTTCACGTGGGGCAAAATCAACGGACCAGATCTCCTCCACTCTCTGTTCTCGCACACAGTTCGATGTTTCGCTTTCGGCCTCCTCGAGACAGCGACACACTCACTCACTCACACCACCAGCAGCTATCATCATATCAGGGTAAATTATTGGGTACTCTTGGAACATGAACATCTGTCGTCCGAACTCCTTATCCGCCACACAATCGTATGCGATTTCTTAGAGGATTTAGGGTGTGTTTTATTGACTAAAATAATTAGCACTTATTTTTTGGGGGCCATGTAAGAAATAAACTTCAACAAATGTACTTATTTTTTAAATTAAAAGTGATGTATTACAAAAGAATAATCTATTTTATAAAGCGAGAAATAAGCATTTAAAAAATAAGAATATTTGCAAGACGGGCCTGAGCAATCACATATGGAGTAATTCTGTAAGGTTCACATAAGTGCATGGATCCTACCTAATTATGGAATTAGGTGGGGTTCAAACACAGGGCAATCATGTCCCAGATCACAAAACTATTACTTCATGGTCCCTCCATTGGCTCCGAAAGCATCGTTATGGACTCCACATGATTGTATAGTTGCTAAATGGATTGGAGTATCATGCGACAATGTCCTAATAGCATTGATTTATCACTCTATCAATCAATTAGCTCATTCTTTTGTTTTTTTTATAAAATGGAGAAGGTTATATTAATAACCGCTCAGCGGTACTTACGTGACGGAATTCATTAAAAATATCATGGACAAAGCTAAGGGCTGCTCTACTAAGTTTTAAGAGAACCCCTTGAGTTTAAAAAATGTACTAAAATTTTGCATCTATATGCATATAATTTGTTTTTTGGGAAGAGTTTAACCATAAATAATCTCTTAACCATCCCATCAAATAAGTGAAAGATTCATTAAACTGCAAAACGTTACCTTGCCATAATGTGATGTGCTTCCAATGCCAATAAAAAGTAACCCATCCAATAGTATTTAACATCCAGAAATTTTTTAATATTGTTGGCACTGAACTAATCAAGCACATCCAAAGTAAATGAGAATTAACTCAAATTTGTCAGTAAATAGTTCATATAGCTCAACAAATAAAATAAATTAGGGCCGATAAATTTTCAAGCAAAGTAAATATCGTTATCTTGTATAGTGCTTTGTATGCAACAAATTCTGTACATTTTTGTCATCGCTGAGTTAAAATTCCGCAGTCACCCCTAGATGAAGCCAAACAAATCATGTAAATATAAAACGAGAAACACACAAGGCTGTCGATATCTTACACACCCAACTCACAATCTATCTTAGATTCAAGCTAAGAATCAACAGTATCAAAAGAGATAAAATACTAGCCAAAGATAAAAGACAACAAATATCTAGAGAATTAGATGGATTCTAACTAAGTATGAACTTCTAAAAGCTACATATATTTGACAAGCCACCGTAAGTTGTTCTTCCAAAAAACATCATGTAGGTTAAAAAATTGAAGGCTATCATTATCAGCTCATTCTCTTCTTGTTGTTGATGTAGTAACAAACCACTTTTATGGGCTTCACATTGGCTTTGAACGTATCTTTATGAACCCTAGATAATTTTGTAGTTACTAAAGAAATTGAAGTGTTAACGTGGTCATATTTCAAGAGCACTAAAGAATCACTCGATAAATCAGCTCTTTTCCATATTGAAGTGACACCGAGCCACCTTTATGGTCCATACATTAGTATAGTTCTGCTTAAATTTGTGTAATGTGTATGAGTCTTAGGCACCGTTCCAGAACGGTTCTTAAAAAATAAGTACTTATTTCCCCTACTTCTTATTCAAAAATAAGCCAACCTTCTTATTTTTTTCAAATACAAAGTTTCTTCCACATTTTCAAACTCAAATATATATAACATAAATTGCAAAAAAAAATTTTTTTTTTTTTTTTACACCGTATTAAAGATCTCAATAAAATCTATCAAATAAGATCCATAGTGGTAGGAAAAAATTTTGCGTAACCGTATTGTTTTTGACCTGGAAGTTTCAGTATAGAAAACACAAGAATGTTTGGACGAGAATGAGGGCCGGCGGTCGGAAATCGACCGGTAGCCGCGCCGGGCCGTCTCCGGCCACCGGACGGCCGATCCGACCCGTCCAAAAATTCTATAAAAAAAATTGTAACGCCCCGATTTTTCGGGAGCAAAATAAAATGATTTCTTAAGAGAATTTTGCTAAATAAACATAATTTTCCAAAATAAAGATTTAGTTATTACAATCTCAAGGGAATCTACTGATTCAAAATACATTAATTTCAGAGCTGACTCTAGACTTGATACGAATCCTAAGCATCCTCGATCTTTGTTACTGATATTCTTTTCGTGTCGAACTGCATCATCGTTGAATCTCCTCCATTGAATCCTGCGTCCTCTAGCAAATTGATCGCCGAAGCAATCGATTTGCCAGAATACGAACGTATCCGTGAGTAATAAATCACTCAGTAGAATAATCCAACCCAACCACCCATCTTACAATTACAGCTAGCAAGTAAAACAGGATAATCATGATGCGAATAAGTAAAACAGAGATTTTTCACGTCAACTAGTTCATTACTATCCATTAGCCTAACGTGTGATCCAAAATCTCCCTAAGAGATCTTTCCTCCCTAACCGCTAGCCATACTCGATCCCATGAGATCACTTCCCTTTGCTGTCGTAGATAACCTAAGTTACAATACTACAACAAGGGGATCGCTTATCATGCCTGAATCACAACTAGGGTTCGCCTATCTTATATACCACATCACAATCATCGCTGGATACATGCCAGTCTATCAACTCACCACTGGACACACGCCGGGTCTACCACCCTGAAAACATCCTGGACAAGCGCCAGGTTTTATCGTCACAAATATCTCCGGAACACTCGCCAGGTTTTATCAACATAAACGTCGCTGGCCACCGCCAGGTTTTATCAAGATAAACGTCACTGGACCATCCGCCAGGTTTTATCAACATAAAACATCACTTGGACTACCTCCAGGTTTTATCAACATAAAATATCGCGGACCTCCGCCAGGTTTTAACATCACAAAATATCGTTGGACCACCGCCAGGTTTTATCAAAACATCACCGTGGATCACCGCCAGGTTTTATCATCGAAATATCACCGACCACCGCCAGGTTTTATCGACAGAAAACATCTCCGGACTATCGCCAGGTTTTATCAATATAAAACGTCACTCGACCACCGCCAGGTTTTATCAAAACATCACTGAACTATCCGCCAGGTTTTATATCATCACTGGGCTTACTTTGCCAGTTACAATCCATCACCGGGCTTACTTTGCCGGTCTATCAATTCATCACAAATCTCATCATATCTCAAAACCATGCCTGCAGGCAACCTCTAAAAAGAAAGAAACTTCACAATTTATCCATTACTTAGCATCTTCTAAGTGATTTCTATTTCGTATACCACCCCATGTCTCTAAGGTCCAATCTAACATTCAAATCAAGTATTAGCACAATATCATTCTCAATAATAATTAAAACGAATAACAGACGGATCAAAACAATTATTAGGCAATGCAATCACATGACTTTTTATGATTGAGCCGTTGCCCTTAATCTCGTATGGTCACAAAATCATTAATGATGTATGAATTATTTAATTAAGATTTAAAAATAATTTTTCTAGACTTTTGTTAATTAATTATAAGTAGTTGGGTTGATTAAATACTAATTAAATGCATTAATTAGGTAAAAATATTAGAACAATTATTGTAACACTAATAAGAGTCCTAAAGGTCCTATACAACAAGTTCGAGTGCTAAAAGTTGGGTTTGGATGTCCGTGAGATTATTTTAAATAAAAAGATTAAGTTAATCGACAAAAGAAGAACAAATAGATAATAAATAATTAAGTAATTAAAAATATTTTTATATTAACAAAGTATCATCTTAGGACTGTAAGAAGTCTAAATAAAATTATTCGGAATTATTAACATCTTTTATAATATTTTAAAGTATTTATATTTAGAACCAATGCATAACTAATAATAATTAGTTAACTAAATAAATAAAGTATTATTTTAAGAATATATCATCCTTGAGATGTAAGAAGTCTAGGAAAAATAGTTTAGATGTTAAAAATATTTTTTGTAAGGTCGCAATTATTTTTCGTTTGTAACTTTAATTAAAAATAAAATAAATAGCTAATAACATAAAAAAAATATGAAATCAGCAAGTTATGATCTTTAATATGTTAGAAGTCTATGAAAATTAGTACGGGGATTTATAAAGTAGTTTATAAGGTTGCGAGTAATTTTAGTTTGTAAACTTTTACATGATAACGAATAAAAATTAAATAAATATATAATTAAATAAAAAAAATATGAAATTAACAAGGTATGATCTTTGGAGTGTTATAAGTCTAGGAAAAATAGTCCGGGGGTCGAAAACCATGTTCGGGAGGTCAATATAGGACTCAACAGCCGTCGCAAGGTCTGACCGAGTCAACCTTGCGGCTGGACCTTCTGCCGCAACCTTGCGACTGGTTCTTGCGGCCCGCACCTTGCGGCCGCAAGGTTGCACGCTGCCTTGTTTTTTTTTCGTTTTCTTGATGTTTTTCGATGCATGGGGCTACGAGGGCTATTGGGTTATGTCTAAAAACATTAAATATACTTAGAAGAGGCTTCAGATCGAATTATAATACCTCGAATCGGATTAAATTGGATTTCGATCGAAACTTGACAATTTGGAAAGAAAGCTTCGGTTTCTTCGATCGGGAGACCTTGGGGCCGAATTGGTTGATTGATGAGCACCCAATATTGTAGATATTTGGTGCGACTAGTCCCGTCTTATGCTGCTTTTACTTATGTTTATTTAGTTTTTATTGCGATATTGCACGTAAGGTAGGTTTTTGTGTATTTCAGGTAATCCGTGCAAATAAGAGGGTTTTGAATGCCAATGAATGCTCCGGGTGCAACCAAGTACTCAAGGCCACATGCCACCCCGTTGTGGTGCCTGAAGAGTCATGAGGAGGTGGTTTGGAGGTTGCTCGGGTTGCCCAAGGTTCAAGGGAATTGAAGGAGACGGCCCGGCGCGGCTACCGGTGTGATCTCCCTCCCCGGTCGGTATTTACCTATACAAATTCTACCAAAATAAGTACTCACCTTCTTATTTTTTCAGGAACACATCTTCTTATTCAACAAAAAATAAGTTCTTATTTCGTTTGCGGAACGGAGCCTTACTCTCATATGAGTATGTGTATAATGTTACAATTGTTTTTTTTTTTTTGATCCTTAATGTTACAATTGATGGATCCACTTTTTTAAACAAGCACATGTGCGATTGTTCAAAAAATTGGAGTACCTATGGCCATATCCCAGCTGATTTGGAGATGCTGAGGTGCATCCCCGCGCCACAGTGTTGTAGGGCGAACGATTTCTGTCTTATTTTCTTTCCTTTTTAAAAAGAATTTTTTTTAAAATTCTTCCTAGATTCTCCCTACTTCTAATATTTCTCTCTCTATCTTCTTCCACTTATTATTCCTGCTATTTTTCAAAAAAAAATTTAAAATACAAACCAAACAAAGCATTAGTCGTTTGTTTCGGCATGGGAAGCTCACATTTAATCTGAAATTCTACGGATCTGCACCGTCCATTACTCAAATTAAAATCTTAACCGTCCGTTGTCGAAATGAACAGTAAAACTGGTCGCTCCACAGCATGGAGTCCGGCCTACACCACGGCCACCCCGAATCCTATCCCAACAGCACTGGATAACCATTCCATCAATCAGCTACTTCTGCTTGCGACGTGGCACCGGACCCACTTCAGTACTCTAGCCTAAAGGCGGGAATTGGGAAATATTTGTCACTTGGGCATCGTTAGATAGAGATAGAAAGTTAGGGTCGAGAGAGAGAGAGAGAGAGGGAGAGAGGGACGAGGAGGAGGAAGGATAAGTATCTCATTCTCTCTAAAATATTCGTATTCTGATTCTTTTTTCCTCCAAACATTGCTCACACTTTCAAGAAAACAGTTGGGTTGTTGCTCATATCTAAATCGTAGTGGGTATTTGTTAGCGTCGAGCTTTGACCGACTCGGTTCCTGGTTGTCCTGAGTCCTGACTCGAATCTGTAGCTGTTACGTTGTTTCTTGGAGTTCTATTTTGTTTTCTTTACCATTTTGGTGGGGGAAATAAAAGTACCTTTGTGTTGGTATTTTGATACTCTGCAACCCCCATTCGTCATTTTTGGCTCTCTTTCTCTCTTCCTTTGAATGGGATTGTAGTTTTCGGCGTGTGCATTTTACAGATTCACCCCTCTGGCTTTAGCTTGATTCTCCTGAAATTAGAGGAATCTTTGGTGAAATGATTCTCTTTGTCTTTCTCTTGAAGATTTTGTGACAGAAAAAAACGATTCTTTTGTCCTCTGCTATAGCCTATATCTCTGATTTTCACCCACTGAAGTTTCTCTGGTAGTTTCTTCCTTTTTTTTTTTTTTCCCTAGGAAAAAAATTAGGAGTCTTTAGAAATTCCGTTAGCTTTTTCAAGCAAATGACATGATGAGTAGGCTTTCCTCAAACAAAATGTGGAGTCCTTTGGATATTTTCCAGAAAAAAAAAAAAAAAACTTAAAGTCAGTGTTGGTCAACAAACCCTAACAGCATATCCTCTGTGGCTAATTTGAGCTTTTTGTGCTATTTATTACTTCTTTGATACCTCATTCTGTAAATGCTGTGGGTTTTGAGCAAGTGTGTTTTATTGGCATTGCAAGTCACTCTCTCATGTGGTGAGAATTTAGAGATTGCAGCTGGGTTTTACGAAATTTTCAACTATCCTCCATGTCTGTGTGTTTTGTTTGATTTCTGAGCTTCTACTCCACATACTGAAGTTAAAGCTTTCTGCTTTACATATGGAGAAGACCACCTGTGTAGCTTTGGAACTCCTCTTGCTTGTAACTTTCTGCTTGTGCAACACAACAGTACAATGTCAAAAGAGGTCTATTAGCCGTATATCCACCGACCCTCCCTCCCCTTCTGTTGCACCAGGCCACAGGAATAGGTTTGATAGAATCATTCTAAGCATTTTTCTTGGACTCGCAGCAGGATTGATCTTCTCCGTTCTTTTCGCTTGTATAGTTCGGTGCTTCATTCGGTACTTAGGCAGAACCCCTATTCTCAAAGGCCCAGTTATATTTTCCCCGAAAATCGCCCCCAAAACCCTCCAATCAGCTTTGGGGAACGAAAACCATTTGCTAGGGTCGAGCCCAAACGGAAAATACTACAAAACCGTTCTTGATAATGGGCTCACAGTCGCGGTCAAGAGGCTCGAGCCTTTTGAAAATGGGTCCCCGGAAACACACAGTAAGTCTGTTAAGAGGCGGATGCAAGAGGAGCTTGAAATGCTTGCCGGCTTAAGGCATAGGAATTTGATGAGTTTGAGGGCTTTTGTTCGCGAACCCGATAGGTTTTGTTTGGTATATGACCATATGCCCATGGGCTGTCTTGAAGACGCGATGAAGAGAGTCAGGGAAAATGAATTGCAGCTTAGTTGGGAACTAAGGCTTCGGATTGCAGTTGGGATAGTTAAGGGGCTGCAGTTCCTCCATTTTAGCTGTGCACCTAAGGTTTTGCATCACAATTTGAAGCCCAACAATGTGTTGTTGGATGCAGAGTTTGAACCTAGGTTGTCGGATTGTGGCTTGGCTAAGTTAATGCCTAACTTGGATAGGGAAGTATCGGCCTACAGTGCTCCAGAGTGTTTTC
This sequence comes from Rhododendron molle, assembly GCA_025413875.1. Classification (NCBI taxonomy): domain Eukaryota; kingdom Viridiplantae; phylum Streptophyta; class Magnoliopsida; order Ericales; family Ericaceae; genus Rhododendron; species Rhododendron molle. Next base: position 2,593,311 of record CM046399.1, read on the forward strand.
AGAACTGCAGGTACTGAAATAACAGCAAAAATACAAATGTTTTCATTGTTTCTGTGCTATATTGTTGTGAATGTACTATGTGCTTACAAGGGTTTGGAACTTAGGATTCATCAGTTGTATTCATATTTGGTGTTGATTTCGTTGTGTAAATGGTGTGGAAACAGAGTCCAAATAAGAACCAGTTTGGTGTCACATCCTCAGAAATAGCACTGAAAAATGCTCTCTTTCACATCTTCACAAATAGAACTTGGAAGTTCTCGCTTTTCATCTTGAATGCATATTGAGTTATGCTGTAATTCTCTTTAGTTGCCTTTTCAGATGACCCTTCTCACTTTATTACTAGTTGAACTCATCTGTTTAATGTAAAATCAATTTATTGGTTGAATTCTGAAGGTTCATTTCTGGTTAGAAAGCCGTTGATATTGATTATGAGGTTTTTTTTTGTCCGATTATCTTAGTTAGAGTTTTTGCCTTGCTAAGTGAGTCGTGCAGTGGGAACACGAGCATGTGCTTGAAATTCTGTACTGGTTGGCTACTAGACATGATCTAATTGCAAGCATTAGCTTTTGACTGCTTATTCCAGGCTTGACATGGTTTCTCATACAGATAGGATATACCTGTTTCCAAACTGATACTGAACTTGATTTTTGACCGAAAGTGGATGTATGTTCAATAGGTATACAGATAAGAGTGATGTCTTCAGCTTTGGGGTTATATTAGGTGTCTTGTTAACGGGAAGAGACCCAATGGATACATTCTTTGGGGAAGCATCCAGTGGGGGGAGTTTGGGACAATGGCTTCGGCATCTGCAGCAAGCGGGGGACCCACGTGAAGCGTTAGATAGGAGTATTCTTGGTGAAGAAGTAGAAGAAGAAGAGATGCTAATGGCTGTGAGAATTGCAGTGGTATGCCAATCTGATTTCCCTGCCGATCGGCCTTCAAGCGATGAACTTGTTTCTATGCTCACCCAACTGCACAGCTTCTGAAGAACTGTAAGAAACTCTTTAATTTTGCACAGTAAGGATTTTTGTTTATGTGGTAGGGGTAACCTCATACCCTTGGAGGTTTTGGTTGTTTGTACAGCTTCCATGTGCAGCAGTCCAATCAGCTGCTTAGGTTTGCAGTGGAAGCAACCAATTCTATCTGTGTACATTGTCCTGGATTTTGGTTTTAGTGAGAGGGTCTTGGTCTTCAATCAAAATCAAGTTTTGTCGGTGTAGGTGTAGTTTGCTGTTCGATGTTTTTCTAGGCTAATATCTTTGGGCACATCCATGATGAATGCTGCATGTGTAAAAGTTGATGGTACTCAAAGAAATTGCTTTTGCGAAAAAAAAGTAGTTTGGGAGACCTACACAAGGTGGGTTTCAAATCTTCTAGTGATGGTGGGGTTTGCTTTCCTTCTCTCTTTAGATAACTTTCTTCTCTCTTTAGATAACTTTGTTGGAATTACATGATGTTTTACCATCATATCAACTGTTGTGAGCACGGTGGGTGGGTGTGACAAATCATCGTACGGGATCATCTTTTTTACTAAAGGTCTATGTCTGTGTGCAAGAGGTTTGTGCACGATAACAGAGAACTTTCCAATCTCCATCGCAAACCAAATTTGAAGCGAAAAAATTTGAATGCTGGTGAAAGCCTATATTGGAGATCGGTATTGTGAAAACAACAGGAAGTTGCTTTTAGTATGCTATCTTATTGGGATGGCTTTCCACACAACATGTTTGCTGATAAATCCAATGGTTCAGTTCCTTTCCAAAAGTCCTAGAAGGTTGAAGCATCTTATGTGTCGCATAGCATATATTGGACCGGTGTATAGCTTGAAAGTGTCGTCGTAGCCAACAAATCCTTGAGGTTGACTGATAAGACATCACTTCAAATTCATGAAGGAATCTTTATTTTCTTTGTATTTCTATTTCTTGAGTCACAATCTTACTTTATCCCGATTGATGTTCACACTTGGATATATAAATCCGGTTGCCTTGATCCTGAATGTTAACCTCCACAAGATATTCTGTTCACAGTTTCTAAACTTTCCGTAAAGAAAATGCCCAAATTAAGACGCAAGTACTTGGAACCCGAGTCCAATTCCAAGTAAGGTTTGGTAGTCCCCTTGCATATAAATTCCTCCTTTTCTGGGCTACCTGGATAAAGTAGGACCATGTTAAAATTTCATAAACGGGTTAAATGATGACTACTTGGGGTTTTCTAGCATTCTCTCCATTAATGGAGAGCGCCTAATGGGTTTAACCTGGATTGGGAGATGCTGCCAAGCGGTGGTGCTGAGCGGCCGATTCAGCCGTTCATCTCGGCATGTACAGGCTTGGATCTAATCTGAGCGCATACAAAACTCAACCATCCATTACTTGGATTAAGATTCGAGCCGTCGAGTGCCGAGATGAACAGCCGGATCAGTCGCTTAGCAGCACTGCCAAGCACCCTCGCTTGGGCCCATTATTGAGGTAAGGTTTCTCAATATGATGCTACACAACCCTGAATAATATAGGGCTGTAGTCTCTCTTCATGTGCATTGCCAGTTTACTGTGGGAAAGAAATTGAGGGGCATTTAATAAAGTTTGTCCTTTGTAAAAGTATGTGACAAAAGTGGTTTGGACATGCAGTGTACATGCTTTGCTTTGCTTTGGGAGCATGAAAAGTGTTTGGTAAAAGGACATGTGGTGGGGACTGACTGAAAGGTCATCAACTATGGGTTGTAAGTTGGAACTTAGCAATTTAACCTAACCCCCTTCCAAAAGGGTGAGTACAAAAGGCATGTTGGGGTGCTGGGCTTCAACTTTTTTACAATATAGTTTACAGCTGTGAATTTCTGAGATTTGCAAGCAATTGACTGCCAATCAGGACTTCCAGATTTTAGAGGTGGTTTTCATATGAATTCTGCCGAGTAGGTGGACGACAAATTTGGGCCTTGGTTTGCCTACAAATAGAGTGTGCTCGGACGTTGTCTTTTTTGATTAACTCGGAATGTTAGGGTCAACTTATGCATTCTTGCACGTCTTGTAATAACTTCAAGATTAATGAAATTTTCTTTTGCCTTTCAAAAGAAAAAAAAAAACTTATGCCTCTCAGCGAATCCTTGAAGACCTAAATCCGTTGTCCACTAGCGGAGAGTCAGTAAAATTGAGACAGTCCTATATGGACATTGTTAGTCCTTACTTGTTGACGTCCAAGACAAGTGATTCATTAATTGTGAGAGAATGACCAGTCTCGTAATTACTCCGAGTTTCACCTAGCTAGGCGACAAGGCATTGGGGCTTGTTATACATCCGGCGGCTTGTGACCCTGGGCCGGTGGTTCCTGATTCCTGTCTTTTCAACTTGTCTCGCCTGACTACAGCGACTCTACTACATATCAAAGAGATATTGCTCTATTCAAGGGCTAATGAAACGGACAGTGAGATGAAAGCAATCCTAATGAAAATCATAATCGTACTAGCTTGGCTCGATCTCCTATCAAAACTATGGGCCTAGTTGGGCCAGGCCCAAGATGAAAGAGATTGGTTTGATTCTGGTGATGTATCTAAATCAGATATTGATGGGTCTGAACCGGTTGCTGAAGAGTCGGCCTCTGACTCCGACCAGTTGGCAGAGGTAGCCCTGATCGCGCTAGTGAACGAACTCATACGAAATGTGAGAGTATTTTCTTGGAGGACCAACAAATATGGAACACAGAGGGAGTATTTCTTCTTTGTGCGGGTATGATTGTGAGGATTCACAGCTTGTGATTGGTAGCTAGGAAGGAACGATGATTTGGTTGTTGACTAACAGGTTATTTTAAGAGTGAATGATAATACTAGTGGGTTTAGCAAGTGGCTTTGGAAGATTGTGTCGGTGTAGTTAGTTGTACTTCTTTATTACTCCATCTATTCCAAAATAAGTGACCTTTTTTAGAAAGCGTGTTATTTTTAATTGCTTATATCTTTCGATATGAATGTCAAAAAATATACAATATGAATCTTGTTTGATAGATTATAATTCGTTCTATTAAACAAAGTTTTCAAAATCACATAAAACTTCATAAATCGAAAGATATAAGTATTTAAAAATGACACGGAGTCCCAAAAAGGTCACTCATTTTGGAACGAAGGGAGTATATATATATATATATATATTTTTTGCCATATGGTGTACATCAGCAGGGTTAATGGAATGTTAGTATGTTAGTTAACGGGAGGTTCAGAGGCTATCCAGAGCCTTGAACCCTAAACTTGCTACCCGTGGGACTCGAACGAACTCAGGTCATCACTGAAGAGAAAAATGAGACAACCAATTTCACAAGCTTGATTTCTCTTAGTTGTAATTCTTTAGGACTTAGGTGGGCATTGTTGTTGGGATTTCTAGATTGTAGATGTGGCAAACGGGCCGGTCTGGGCGGGTTGAAACAGGTTGTGGGTCAAAAAGTAAACGGATTGAAACGGGTCGGGTCGAATATGGGTCAAGTCAAACCCAAACCGCCCGGCCCGACCCGACCTTTTTTTTTTTTCCCCACTTTCCCCCTTCCCCCCCCCCCCCCCCTTTACTTTGTCTCAATAAGGGAATTTAGAAAAGTAAAATTTTATTATTAAAACTCAATTTTTTTTGAATAAAAATGAAGCAATTAGAGGCTAAAATTTTAAAATTACCGATTGTACAGTTTCGGTCTCCGTTGCGTTCGCCGAAGCCACCACTTAGATTTGGATTAAAAAGTCAAGTGACTTTTTTTTGTCTCTATTCAAATTTTTTTGTATTTGTTAATTTTGCATCAAATTTTTGTGACTCATTGATTCTTATAGACGAGAGAAACTAAAAAAGTAGTAAAAAAAAATGATCAAAACTTAGAATTTTTTTAAAAAATACAAAAAAAAAAAGTTTAAAAAGACAGCTCTTTACCGATGGGTAATATACTACCTAGGTCTACGTAGGTACCGGCTGGGTAGTTCCAAGAAAACAGCTATGTTTGTCTTTATTTAAAAAAAGTTTGGATTTCGATCGTAATTTTTTATTTTTTAAATTCTTCTTGTATGAGGACACAATAATTTACAAAAGAATCGACAAAAAACTAAAAAATGCAAAAAAAAAAATTGAATAAAAACAAAAAAAATTAAGCCAATTTACTTATTTAAACAAAAAAAAACAGTCTCAAGTGTATCTTATAGCTCCAAGGTTGATCGGTCTTGGTCCTTGGAGAGAGAGAGAGAGAGAGAGAGAGAGTTATCTCACTAATAAGAACCCATTTTTTCAAAAAGAAAACCGTGCTTTTGTTTTGTCTTGTACAGGAAGTGTACAGGAGGCGAGACTGACTGTGCAAGATGGGTTTTTTAAATTCCAGCCCATATTGAACTCATTTTCAACGCATTCAAACCTATGTAAATATAGGTTGATATGGGTTTAACCCATCTTAACCCATAATATAATATGGACGGATTGGGTTGGATTAAAAGTGGACGGATTTGGACGGATTAAAAAATATGGATTACAATTGCCACCTCTACTAGATTGTGATAGGCAGCTATGTTGGGCCGAGGCCCTATATTAGGCATTCGAGTTGTGAAGAAAGGGTCATTGATTGTTGTATCAACACTGCTACACACACAGATTTCTGTGCATAGATTATGCACAGATTTTGTTGTGGGGCCCACCACAGGTCCCACACAAACCATCCGAGCCGTTCATTAAATGTAAAACATTTTTTTGAGGGTCCGCGCAAAAAATAATCTCAATCCGATACCTACAGGTGTTTCATCCAACCATCTAACTTTTCATTCAAATTTTCGGATAATGAAAAGTTATATGGTTAGATCGAGCATCTATAGGTATCGGATTAAGCTTATTTTTTACGGGGACCCTTGAAAAAATATTTTACATTTAATGAACGGCTCGGATGATTTTTTTGGGACCCGCTATGGGCCCCACAATAAAATCTGTGCAGAATTTGTGCACAGATTGTATGTGCAAGCAGACTTTCTGTTGTTGTATCATCTTTTTCCTTTGCTAGAGGGGTGTTCTACCAAGCCTCCTAACAAATAAGTAGCTTATTTGTAATTTTCAAACTAAAAAATTATGGCTTTGTTTGATTTGAATTTCGAGGTAGATTTTTGAGATAATAAATAAAGAGAGAAAGATAAAGACATGAAAGTAACAACCGAAGAAAAAACTTGTTGGTGACCGCATGCAGTGGGAGGGGTTGGTTTTAGAGACCCAAAGCGAACATAGTCATTAGTCAATGTATCCACGAAAATAATTTTTGAATTTTCTTTGCAACGTTCAAAATATTTCATATCTATCAAATAAGATCTATATTCAACAAAAAAATTATTTCATTAAGTCCATTATTTTCCCTCCCAAAAATCCAAAATAAGCTACCGGTACTTATTTTTTAAGAGGCTTAGTGGCACTCGTATTATTCGGTGGTCTTGGAACAACGCCACGTGGTGCCCTAACACCCTTATCCATCACACATTCTTATAGAGTCCGTATCCATTACACATTCTTATAGAGTCCGTACATTTAGTACTGGGTACCAAAAAATGTAGTGGATAAGGACGTTGAGGCACCACGTGACGGTGACCCAAGACCTCAATATAAATCTCAAAGCAGCCATTAGAGCTCTCAACAATTCTTGTTTTCCGTTTTCCTTATAGTTATCAGATCAACTCAATACTAAATATCTTACACGGTGAACGACTTGAATTATCGAGATGATACCAGTAGAGGATCCACCACCAAAAACTCCGCTCTGAAGTAGCTAAACCTTCAGGGCGGAGTTTTAAATGCTAGGGTTCATAAACATCCATCGAGTGTTCTAACACGCTCTTCTACCATTAGATATTGACACACCTATCTATGAAGTACCCAACCAGAACTAGAAGTTGTCAAGTTTGGACAAGATTTACAAGAGGAGAAATATGGACTTCATATCCTTTATCACACTGTATAGAACTTCAGGCACAAATCATGAATTTCCCTGACCTTTTTTCTCCGACTAAAGATACAAAAATACGGTACCGGAACAAGTGGGTTTTAGTCACTGGGGGAGGTCTCGAGTAAACTTACTAATGGGGTATCAGTTGACATGACATCTGTCGAATGAGACTACGTATTTATACGATTGCAGTGTGGTTTCCAAGATTTAATACCATATGATTGCATTTGCAGTAACCTTCATCTGGAGCTAAATAGAATTTAAAGTTGCTATAGTCAACGCAACCCAACCGTGTGATTTCCGTATGATTGCCAATGCAATACAACCGTGTAAATAAGAACAACTAAAGTTGCTATGGTCATCTCCTTTCCACCTTGAAAGCTGAAACCTTGCCATTACCGAATCCATCATTGAGATCTGTTTCCGATAGATCACCGCTCTCAAAGAAGGAGAAGTGAAGAGCCTTAACACATCTTTCTGCCTCGTCATCATTTACAATCAATGAGATATTCACCTGTTTAGGAGCAAGAATCCAATACTTGTTAGATACCCATTGTATTGATCATATGGCACTGATGTGTATACCAACGGTAAGCGGAAAAAGGACCTTGGATGCTCCTTGTGAAATCATCTGGACATTGACTCCGTTGGTCCGAAGAACATTAAATACCTGAAATAACACAAGTCTTAGAAAACAAGCAAAGTAAAAGAAACAAATGAAGAAAATTGAACATTGACATGTAAACTGGTGTCAGCTAAAATTTCCATTTTTTATGTTTGCTTTTCAACACATAGAAGTACATAGAGATACCTTCTCTAGAATCAATGAAGAACGCTGAACATTTCCTATAAGGGAGATAATTGATCTGTGTTGCAGAAGATTCACAACTGCAATTTTCTCTAGCTCTTCCACTACGTGGTCCAGTTCCTGTGCAAGTAAGCAACCTCAAAGAGAGACGATGTCTAGAAAACAAGCTTGAATATGAACTGCAACCGATATATTTACACCATGGATGGCATACACAACAAATAAGGTGGACCAACATTACTCAGGGTTCTGGCGATGGGCAGTGCTTATCCAAACAGAGAGACCAACTAAACTAAGAGTTCAAAACCCAGAATATCATATGCTTGCCTGCTGAATCAGTTCTCTGCTCCAAAATTTTGATGGATCTAGTGTCAAAGATATACTGACTTCACTTGTAGCAACTACATCCACAGAAATGCCCAGATCTTCAAAGGTTGAAAACACCTGCACAGTAAACCCACCCATAAAATTAGTAAACAAAACAGAAAGGGGCTGATAAAATGTAAGTAAGATGTTAAGGAAATTGATATTTCACCTTTGCAAGGAAGCCAAATTGACCAAGCATGCGAGTACTGGCAATATCCAACATGGTCACATTCTGCTTCAAAACTATGCTTGTCAATACTGCCTGCCATAAAGTAGAGACTTTCAAATAATAGTGGAAGTTTGAAAGTTTAGCACTCTTAACCTTGAAATCAAAATTATCCTGCTGCTACAAACCTTGCTCATATCTCTACTTTTAGTGATGAGGGTACCAAGAGCTTTTGCGTTGTAAGAATTCTTGACCCTGACAGGGATCTCACCCTCTCTAGCTGGTCTCATGGATTGCGGATGCAGTACCTGCAGAGAAGAACTGTGTCAAAAAATAACCCTTTCAGCATTTCACATTTCACCGGATATGAACGAACAATAGCTAAAGCTGTAGCAATAACTAGCCTATCATTTAATTGGGATAACTATAATAAGTGGAGATGAAATGACTCTTACGGATGAATGCTGACCCTCTTCACAAGTTCGAGATTAATTGTAGATTGAAGTACAAAAAGTAGTCAGCTTCCAGCACGAAAAGGATGGGCACATGAATTTTGTGGTGGTGGTATCAACCCAGTTACAAGGGTGAAGTAAAATACCATAATATAAGAACCTGTATTAAGTTTATATAAGCCTTAAGGTATATGTAAATATAATGTGGAATACCCTGATGCATGTCATTGGAACTCACACCCTTTCTTGTTATCACCAAAAATCTCTCAGCCGACAGTCCGAGACCTTGTTTAAAGCTTTTAGCTGACTCCCTCTCTTTAGTCTGTATATAGGCGAAACTCAAATAAGGAAAAAGAACCCTTCAAATAGGGCTCAGAAACAAGAAATTCTGTGTCCTCCCCTTCTACCCGCCTCCCGACTTTCTCCGGGTAGTTGTGTGCGTGTACATCTAGCACTGCATGTGAGCATTACTAGGTGCACTTGCGCCTCCAAGACATGAACAGGGTACTACTGGAAACACAATCACTGAAGGAATGATCAATTTTGTAAAGCTAAACATATGCTATTGATGAAAATACAACCTGAGCGCCAAAGTATGCAAGCTCAGCTGCCTCTTCAAACGTCAAGTATGGTACAGGCTCCGCAAGCGGGTGAATGCTAGGATCACAAGTCAATACACCATCAACATCCTTCCACACCTTTTAGCATTAAGAAAATAGCTTTAAAACATGTGTAATTGATAGACTCCGTAAAAACACTCATCTCGCATGCTTTGGGGTGTACTCTGACCTGAATCTCTCGCAAGCCTAGGGCTTTACCAATGGTTGTCGCTGTCAAATCACTTCCACCCCTACCCAAGGTTGTTACTGCACAAGATTTCCATCCCTACAATTAGCACAACATACATAGTGATTACAATGCTGCTTTTAAGTTGACTTGCAACCACAAAAATTTCTTCCAACATCTACAAAACAGCAAGTCAGTAAAAAGACCTTTCCAAGGAATCCAGTGACAACAGGAATTGCAGGATCACTGATCCAATCACCGTGTAACCTCTTTGCAACAGCAGGGTAAGTTGCTTCCAAGATGTCCGCACTTGTGAAGTCATCCGTTGTTATAAAACCAATGTCAAATGCATCATACTGCAGAGCTTTATGTAGTCATTAAAATGGTAATACGTACCACAAGAAGGAAAGTAAAAACAAGATTGAAGCCAAGCCAGAAAACATAGGACGAGCAAAAGTTCAAGATTGAAGAAGTAAAATGCTGCGCTGAACGACTCACTAATGCAGGGATCTAAAATTGTTTCTGATGACTATTGCAGACATTTTAAGCTTGGTCTCAAGCAGAAATGGAGCAGAATGTCAGATGTCATACAGACATAAATGTCTTCCTAAACTTGAAATTCCCGGACGATGAAAAAAAACTTGAACAAATTTCCTGAAACCTTCAGATATTGAAAGAGAATAACAGATAGTAACTCCAACAGCTATTATCAAGCCAACCACGGAAGCATACATCATATTTCAAGTTGCAGGAACAGGGACATCTTGTGTTTAGACTTTAGAGCTACACAGTTCCACTCAATCCACCTCTGCACACCCATACAACTGCTAACATGGAGACCAAAGTTCTTAGCAAACCGACTTATCCTGAGCTCTAGAACAGTACACTATTTTCCATATAGACTCCCTTGATGGATAGCACAAATTGATATGTATTTGGTTGTGTGTCAGTCATTTTTTAAACAAGCGCTTCTAGTACAATGAAAGAACTCAAAGATTGAAAGATGGTAACAGCTTCTTTATTTGTCAAGTCCCAAACATGCCAGAATAGTTCCAAGAGACTTACTTGCCGTGCTTTAGCACCAATCTTATTCAAATATGCAGCAAAAATTCTGGTGGACATGCATTCCCCAAATGAAACCAAATAATCTCTCGTCCTGAGAGTTAACTCCTTTATCCTAGCGATTCCCTTCAAAAGCTGCTCCAGTTCTTCCAAGTGTGCTGTAAAAATGGTCGGCCACGGAGTGAGAAAATATTGCACAATCATCCATATCATACAATCGTATTGGAATGGTGATCAGAATTGTGAACATACATATGGAACGAGCATAATTGATCAAAGCAGGTAGAGGAGACATTTTAAAATATGCTTCCAAAGTGCATCTGAACTCAAAGTATAAATGGTTTTAATGACTCACCAGAAACAACCGAAGTATCGACTCCAAGCTCTTGTACAGTCCTATGTGAACAAAACCTCACATTGATGTTGCTGAGAATCGTCATAAATGAATTTATGACTCCTCGCAGGCCCCTTTGGATGTGAGAAAGAGAGAGAAACGAAGGGATTGTGGTTTCTCATCATTTTGGTGAGAAACGAAAATAAAGTAATAAAAATCCATCTTTTTCATTCATTTCTCAAGATTTCTTACCATTTCTCACCTTTCCGGTTATCCAAACAAGTGATAAAGATCCTACTTACTTTTCCTTTCTCATCCTTTTTTCTCAATCCAAAGGGCCTGTTAAGATGTACAAGGTGAAATCTGAAAATGATCACCTTAGATGCAGTTCCTTGATAGAGGTCAACTCATCGATTTTAGACATGTTTAAATCACCACAACTCAAAACCTTTTCTCCAGCCTGTATATCAAGCATCCGATTCAGCATTTGAACTAAATTAAGCGACACAGAAGCAATGTCTACTAGATTCTAAAACCAAAATACAAAGGAAAAGCCTATGGTACACCCCTCAAAAAAAATTTGTTTACCGTAAACATGCGTAATTATTACTAAAAAAATATGTGACTGATACCAAAAATATGCATAGCAAATGTGTAACTATTTTGAGGTTTACCAATTACCATACATCCCTATTCATAACTTAACCTAACCAAACACAATCAATGCCATAAAAATGCGTAACTAATGAGCCAAAAAACACGCGTAACATACACAAAAAATATGTGTGCCATCATCCAAAAATATGAGTGTCGTGTACTTGAGTACTTCCAACGTACACCCCAGCATAACTAGCCAAAATAAATGCGTAACATATCTACGGTACACTGAACACCACTGTGTGACTAACCAAAAAATTGCGTAACATAAGGCAAGTATGATACTTTCGGTGGTCCCTATTAAAGTTGGCTGTATAGACTGGCCCCAAAAGAGCTTAAAGCACATGAAAGGTTTCGAACCTGAGATCTTAGGGCTCCGTTCAGTTGTCGGGAATGTTGTGCGTAAAATAGATTTCCAAGAAAAGTGAAATGACGTGAGGTAAAGGAAAATAAAATCGATTTCCCCGTGTGTTTGTTTGACAAGAAATCTTAAAAGAAAACTAAATTTTCTTCGTTTTAGCAAGATTTATTTTGCAGGAAAGTGGAATTTGATGTTGTGGATCCTACATTTTTCTTGGTAATTGAACACACGGAAACATATGAAAGTTGATTTTTCCATCATCCTTTATGTGCAACCAACTAAAACTAGAGCATGGAATGTCCGTACAAGTATAAGATGATTAGTAGTCTTCCCCATAGCAGAAAGCACAATGACAGGATTCTCCTCAGGAAAACCGAGAATCAGATCAGCAACCTCCCTCATCCTCTCCGCCGACCCCACCGACGATCCACCAAACTTCATCACACACGTCAATTCTTCCTCCACTTTTCTCACCTCCCTCCCTCTCCCTTCGACCACATCCTTGAAAACCTCTTTCTTGCAACAAACCTTCGGTACAGCTCCCCTCCTCCCGTACAATCTGCAAGGCGCCGCCGCCGATCCCGAGAATTTGAGCCGGTTGGATGCGACTGAGAGAGACGGCGCGTGGCGTGAGGAATTCGAAATTTGAAGCGGATCGTTGGGCGGAGTCGAAGTTGTGACGCCGTGGAATTGGAGGGAAGCTGGCATTTTTTTTTTTTTTTTTGGCGCTGGAAATGGAAGCGAACTCCTTCGATTACAGAAACTGGTATACAAGAAGTTGAATTGGGGATTGGCCTGATTCTACGGGTTACATTTAAGAAATCTGTCAACAAACCAATAAAAGGAAAAAATATTTACCATATCCGGTGGTGGAGCTTATTTTTTATGAGGTGAGAGATATTATTTTAAAATTTATAAGTAACTCATTTATATTTTTGGGAATTTAGAGTGGGCTCCACGCGCATTCGATGGACATGTGCGGTGAGCTTAGACGGATACTGTCAAGTTAATTGTTCATAATAATCCATTTTATAGGTCAAAATTTAAATTTTGATCTAACATTTGATATATGATCCAACTTATTTTATGAGTGAATATGTTGTTTCGCTTGTCTTACAAAATAAACGATTTGAATCACTAATAAATGCACGATGGAACTCATAATGGTGGTGGTGGAAAACCCGTCGTTTTCCACTGTCGATGGAAGTAATTTAATTTAGGCTCCGTTCCAGAAACATTCTTAAAAAATAAACAGCTTATTTCATATTTTCAAACTCAAAAATAATATAAATAAAAAATAATTTTTTAATTTTTTTGCACCGTATTAAAGATCTTGATGAGATCTATCAAACTAGATTCATATTGGTAGGAAAATTATTTGCTTAAATACATTATTTTTGAGTTTAAAATTGCCTTCTTAAAAAATAAAGACTTATTTAAGGTTTCGGAACGGAGCCTTAATCTCCATAAGAAAACAATAGAATGTAATTTAATCTCAATAAAAAAACAATAGAACCCAAGCGAGAGAGATTGCAAATTAAACCGAATCAACTCTATAACTAACTTGGGCTAGTTCAGATGTCGAGACTCTTACATCTCACTAGGAGGTCAGGAGTTCAAGTCTTCTCACCTGCGTATGAGTGTTCTTCCTCTTGTATTTGTTAGGATTATTTCTCCTCTTAATGAGACTTGTAGTTGAGTTGGGCTTAGTGATTGTGGTCCATTTGATGAGCTTATTTATTGTGCTGGTTGAGTTGTTAGCTTCGATTTATCTCGTGGACTCTCACACAATTAATATAGTATTCTGCAGTTTGTATTTTGTACTTCATACATGATATAATGATCTTCTCCATCAATTGAAAAAAACAAAAACAAAATAAAATCTACAACTAGATTTGATTCGAGGGGATTGCAAGAGAAATTAGTAAAGTGGGAGAGGAATTGGGGGGAGTTTCGTTTTCAAGGGACGGCAGAATCCGTCAAGGGCATTAAGGTCCTTTAACCAATTGGGCTAGCCCGTTAGTTTTTTTATCATTTGGGCTAGCACGTTAGTTAGCCCATGCATCTTCAGAGTTCAACTCTAGACATTTGGACTATTATTGTACGTCGGTTTAGGCTAAGTTTCGCTAAATTTTTTGGGGGTTATTCTTGTTTTATCTCCTTATTAAAAAGAATCACATTTGGTAGTTTTGCGCTTAAATTTTGTGGATTATTGATTTGTCTTGAAGAGAGCCGGCTCTTGGGTTTTTTCTTGGATATTTCCAAAAATATTTGGGCAAAAGTCATACTAATGTTTTATTTTTCTGATTTATCTTGACGAGACGAATCCATAATCTACAAAAGTTAAGCGCAAAACTAATAAAACGCGAATAAAATTTGAATAAGGATAAAACAAACAAAAAAAAGCCCCAAAAACCTTAGCGGAATTTGTACTTCTAAGCAAAGTAGAGTACTTCTGAGTTGGAAACTTGGGATCCCATTTCAACTAATGATCAACTGCTAAGGGTAACGTTTTTTTGAAAGCAAGTTCTTCTGTTTTAAATTTTAATAATCAGGAGAATCAAGAACGAAGAAAACGGCACGATGAAAGTTGTAAAACTGTATCCAAAGAGAGTAACGGGCTATCGTTGGTCTGCATTGTAGAATTAGTCAGGGTTCAGGGATCTGAGAGTAGGGTGGATGTTCGATATGAATTAACTTGAAATTTAGGTAGGTGGGCAAGTTTTCACAAGTTCAAAGAAATGATTACTACTACTACTTTTTTCATGGAGAGAGAGAGACCATGAAATGCTTGAATTACATATTTTACCAGTTGTAATGTGTAACATATTCATTAGAACCACTTGCGTTTGGAAGCCCAAGGACTCTATTTGCTTGATCAGGTGATAATGAGTTCATTTCACCAGGCTAACAATGAGAGAATAGATATAATTACACCTCCAAAGTATATATTAATTACACCTCCAAAGTACATATCCACGTTTTGGAGGATTGCTTGTCTAAAGAGTATCTAACAGTGCGAACAGATCTAGGACTCCGCCTTTAAGGGAGGCGATACGATATTTCAAGTTCAACCTTGGTTTACGAGCTCCGATACTTTAGTGGAATTGAGGAGAAACGGCCCTTAAAATTTCACTGTCATAGTAATTGTTGCATTCAAACGTCCAAAAATAGTCTTGTAAGTTTGTTGCCGAATACTGAATCTGATCTGAAATGAGAGGACTGCAGTAAAATTCAATTTGAGCTTTAGCCACATTGTGCTGGATCTGGAAAGGCACTTTGGTGTCTCAACACTTGTTCAAAACAAAAAGATGACTTGCAACAATGAACTATTCTATCAGGTGAATTGGCAGCTACTTCTTGCAAGGAATTCTCACCAAAGAGTACCGAAAGAATGGGAGATGATCTGGTTTCTGTGTCGCCGACTTGCAGTTAGCGTCAGTGACATAGTTTCTGATACTGGAAAGAAGGTTAGCTTGATAGCTTCGTTCCACCTTGCTTGTTCTTAGACTTCTTAGACTGGAATTCTAAGAGCCAGAATGAGTTCTGCAGTTGAATTAGTCGAAACGATTTCATGGTCTTTACCCGTGGATGTTTTGCTTCTTTCTAATGTTTTTGCCAGTCAATTCTACACTACCTTATTAGACTCTCCTAGTTACAGGGATTAAAATTAAGTCGATCAAAACGGAGAGCAAGCAGAAAACATATTCTTTCATTTTCTTGAAACCTTTACAAAATGCTTCTATTTCAAGAGTTCCATTGCTTGGACAAACCCGAAAAACAAACAAAAGAATGCCCTTCTCATTCTCAAAGATCAACCAACAACGGCCTTCACTTATCAAACTTTACTTACAATCTCAAAACCAGATTCATTAGCTGCAAGCTGATCAGTAGATCAGAATGCTTCCGGTAGAGGCCTGCCTTCTATGAATGCCTGGAAAAGCACAAGAGATCTCTCGGGTTGAGAGAATGGAGCCTCATGGGATGCCCCTCTAATGGTGGCAAAAGAAAGGATATCGCCGTAGACTTGAGTCCATCCACCAACCTGAAACAAATCACAAATGGGAATATATCATAAACAATACTCAACATTTTGTTTAGTTACTTTTTTACTTTTATTTTCTGCTCTTGCATTTCATGAGTATGATTATTAGCAAGAATCACCTGCATCCCTGCAAACCAAACTCTATATGGCACCGACGTTTTCAGTCCTAATTCTTGAGCCAGTCCCTGAACCAATGTTCGACTTCCAGTCAATGGGATAACAGAATCTTGATCTCCGCTGTGAGTAAAACAAAATATGGAGTCAATTGAAATGATTGTAGCCTTGTAGGTACGTAGCGTAGGATTTTATGCCTGAATTTGGTATGATCATGGAGATCTTTGAAGGTCAGAGGCTATACCTGTAAACCAAGACTGGAATTCCTGCCTTGGTGATTTTTCCCACAAGAGAGATTGTTGGTATCTCCACGTCGAGCAACTCATAATCCAAGATACTGCAATCCAAGGATTAAAACAAGACGATACACCAAACGTGAGCAAATAGTGGATGGCAATCAGAAATAATACAGTTTCAGCTAATTTTCCTACTTGGGATGCAATTCAAGAGAACTCTTAGCAGTGAATTTCTTGTATTTTATTGAGTCATCCGGATAAAACTGAACTTACTAGTATCATGAGTGGTTATTATTGGAGTTTACGTGCACCATAACGAAGTGAATTCCAGACATAATTTGGAATCATCAAAGTGGTTTTTTGCTTAATTCACATGGTTTTTTGCATCATAACGATAGATGTTTGTAGTTCAATGTTTTAGTATCTACACAAGACTAGTTCGTTGTGGGGTGTTCATGAAAGACAATTACTTGCTGCAAACAAGCCATTTGTTGACTCCTACAAGGCGAGCATGGAGAGCATTTTGCACGTCTCGCCTGTTCAAGTAACTTCCAGTTTCGTCTTCCACACACACATCCACAGTCTCCGCGGTAACTTGCTGCCAAGTGAAAAACCAATCAGAATGCATCAAACGCTATGAACTAGACCCCAAAGTAGAACTACTGGTATGGGGAAAAAAAGAGAAACATTTGGTCGAACTCACCTGGGGATTGAGGATTTTGGACTGAGAAAGCACGGATGATATACACACATCAAGGGTAACATCATAATTGTCCACGAATCTACTTGTTTCCTTGGTTATTAGGCTCATCACTTTTGAACAAGTTTGAGACACGGATCCTCTATAGTACTCGCTCACGTAGCGAGAATAGTTACAAGTGGAAGTAAACAACTTGTAGGCGGGATCCGATATAAGTCCGTGAGACCAGAAATACTCAGCCCTTGAGTTGAAATCAGTTGCAAATTCCAAAACTGGATTGCCCAGCTGCAGTCAATGTGAAACACTGAAATTTAGAACAACAGGAAAAATCAAAACGGCTGAACTTCTTTAGAATAGGCCATGGGAGGATGTTAATGCTTCCATTTACATTGGCCAATTCTGATTTGTTCATTTGTGGGACTCAAAACCTCTGGACACGGTCTCCATTAAGTTTTCTGTATCTATCTTTCTCCATTCATTACCCTTAAAAACCTCCTTCAAAACCCAAAACGAACAGGGTAGGGATTTGATTTGGGTTTTTGCACTTTGGAAAAATGAGATTTTGTTAGTTGATATAGGATTTGTAGTGGGTTTTTTACAATGGAAAACTGGATATTTTTGCAGCGGACTACTCACAGCAATTCCTTTCAAATTGAACAACTTCTCCTTCTTGTTGAACTGTATCATAAGTTCTGCTAGTTGAGGTATATAGTGACCTGTTTGGAAGTAAAGTAAAAGCATCAGTCTTCAACTTTGAATCTTGAATTGTTCTCCATTTGGCAAGACAACATTTTATCCAGTACAAACTACAAAGGGAAGTGTACCAGCATAGCTTTCTCCTGTAATGAACAAACTTCTGTTTCTGTATTGTGGGAATTTGACAAACCATTTGTGCAAGAAGACCAGATTGTCCCTGGCTGTAATAAAAGACAAGAAAATTTAGAAGGCTGTGTGAACTGGGACTGTGGGACTTTTTCCAAGTCCAAAGGAGCAATGATACGCGCACAACTGCATACACTACTGTGTCCGGTACCGTTTGATGCACATAAGTTCACATGCATCGTACGGTTCCGGACACCGTTGCATCCGGAGTTGTATTGTAAAGTGATTTATACAATACAACAAGAAGGAAAATAAAAACAGTAAACAACAAACATGACATAAAAGTGAACTCTTACATAGTACTTGACATTTTTTTTTTTGATAAAGTACTAGTACTTGACATTTAGTATTATATTTACTCATTGTACAAGAAAGAAAAATGTTAAAGGGTGATGTGAAAAGGAAGAACACTTGCAGTATTTTCAACATGGAGATAATATTTTTTTGGAAAATGAATGCCAAAAGGACACTATTTCATCCCATCTACAGGAAAATCTTCAGAGGCGGTCGCAATATCAAATTTTAAATAGACTCAAGAAAGGGGCTGTTTGGATAAATAAGCCACTGTGGTTTATTTTTTGTCCTTATTCAAATTTTTTTCGCATTTTGTAGTTTATTGTCAATTTTTTGGGGATTATTGCTTCGTTATGACGAGAGGAATCTAAAAAGTAAAAAATTTTGATCGGAATCCAATTTTTTTGAAATTTCGACGAAATTTGGCGGGAAAGCCACGTTTTCGTCTTTATTCAAAAAAATTTGGATTTCGACCAAATTTTTTTACTTTTTAGATTCCTCTCGTCATAACGAAGCAATAATCCCCAAAAAATTGACAATAAGTCACAAAATGCGAAAAAAATTTGAATAAGGACAAAAAATAAGCTACAGTGGTTTATTTAGGTAAACAGCCCCAAAGTTAGGTAAATGCAGATAAAATTGTAGAGACATGCTTGTGATCTTGTCATTGAAAGATAATGTTTGCTACGCCCACTGCTCTATCTCACCATTCAATATTTCATCGTCCGTCTCGATAATCAATGGTCTGAATTTAAAAAAAAATCTCTCCCCCGAAAGAATTTTTTAAAATTCGGACCAGCAGTTGGGGGAGCGGTAAATGGAGAGCAGTTCGGGGAGACTTTCTGTATACATAAAGGACACTGTTTCAATCCATATACAGGAAAAATCCAGAAGGGAAAATCATTGGAAATTTAAACAGATTTCAAGAAAGTAATTTATTACAATGTGGATAAAATTGGAGAGACATGCCTGTGATCTTGTCATTCACAGACAAAGAAGATGAAGTATCATTTGAGTAAGAGAACCCAACTCCAATTGGTGTCTCCAAATACAACATATTTGCTTCTGCAGAATCAAACAACCACAAAATCATTTTCAAATCAAATCAAATCCTTGATTTTCTTGAAATTACCCACAAAATAAAACATGTTTAAAATGTAGGAGTAGTAAAAAATACACTACCTCTGTTCCAGCTGTATTCATTCCTGATCAGTGCTTTCCCACTGGGTCTAAACGGTCCATTCTCGGAAAATGCCCCCACCCCCAATGAAGAACAACCGGGCCCTACAACCAAAATTAAGAAGAAAAAGGGAAAAAAAACTTAAATTCCCACATGATAGATAGAATGTGGGTTCTGTGGGCAAGGAAAATGATTCGGACGCAAATTCAGATGCAAATGTGTCCGGAGATATTCGACGTGCATGGGTTCTACACGTGCGGAATCCACGTGCGTCGAACGTTTTCGGACATGCCGGTGTTCGAATTTGTATCCAAATATCTGTGTCAGAGAACAAAGAAGTTGGAGAAAAAGACCTCCGTTGAGCCAGAGAACAAGAGGCTTGGAATCAGGATCTCCTTCAGCCTCGACAAAGTAGTAGAACAGGGCTCTCGTTTTCTTCTCGTCAACGGTCACGTACCCAGAAAACTGCTGGAAATTGACTTGGGGTTGGCCCGGTAGCTGGTTGATTCTGTCCGGTTGAGAGAGAGAAGATTCCACTTTGATGAGATGGAGCAGTTGAAACAAAGTTAAAGCCCATGCCGTGGCTTTCCATTGTAAAGATGGCATGGCTTTCTCTCTGTCAAGAGAGGAAAGAAGCAAAGGAGAGAGAGAGAGAGAGAGAGGGGGAAGGAGGAGTGAGAGGGAGCTGACGATATTGCCCAGTCAGGTGACACTACTATATAAAGAGGAGAGTAGTACTGTTCTTTTGCTGGCATTTGTTTTACTGTTTTACTTTTGTTGCTTCGAAGACTGGGGGAGGGAGTAACCTGAATGACATGTGAGAAGACTCAAAAAGATGACTTATTACCAAGAGCATTTTTGTTCTAATCTAATGGATTGCCCTTTCTTTTTGAACTCATCTTTTGGCCTTTGACATTTTTAAAAAGGAAAACTGATTTTGCCACTTACCCGAATATTAGAATGTTTAAATTCGTTTATTACCTTAAGTTTTTTTTGGCAAACTTGAGCCGAACTCAATAAAAATTATGACGAGCCGAACTCGAACCGAGCTTGCCTAGGCTTGGGTCGAACTCGAGTTTGCTCACGAGAATTAATGACTCAATAGTATCATATATTTATTTTCTCATACAGATTTAAAGCTGCAAATAAAGTTTTTAGTATGTACATAAATAAGTTCATATACGTATAAAATGATAAAAACATACACATAAGTAAATTTGTTTTAAAATTTTCACTATGTAAGTATAAAATCCCCGTGCTATACATATGCTTCAGGTTCGCGAGCCGAATACTGCTACGTTAATATTCGGTTCATTTATGAAACGAGCCTGAAATTGAGGTTCAGATTCGGTTCATTTAGTAGACGAATCGAACTCGAATGAGCCTTTACCGAGTCGAATCTCGAACAGTTCACGAACGACTCAGTTCATTTACGGCCATACTTTCAGCCATTGACATTTCACTTTTTGGTTTTTTTTTCCCTATGTGAAATTACCAAATTATTCTTTATATTGTTTTGGGGTTCATCCATTTTTTTTATCAGCAGATAAGGATATTGCTTTTAAATTTACACATTTATCTACTTTCTCACACATAGAAGGATATTATTGCAATTTCAAATAAGAGAAACACTAAAAGTGAAGCGTTAAAATTAATTTTTAAAAAAGAAGAAAAGTAAAATGCATTAAACATGTCCTCAATATAAACGGCTTCGATTCACCATCATCACACGCACAATCGCAAGAAGTATAATTAGCAAAACTTGACTCAAACATTTACATGGTCATCTAGTTGTGTACATCCGCAGCTACCGTCGAATTTTCAATACCCGTAACGAATGAAGAATATTAAACTCATCGGCCGTTGCGTTTAACAGAAAAGGGAAAGGTTAGTATCCACTTTTATTTGGGTGTGTATCATATGCGTCCCAAAAATAATATGAACCATATTGTTAAAAAGTTACGAGTTCAGTATAAGAGTTACGAGACACACCAGAATCTTATGATCCTAGTGAAAAATCTTACGAATCCTAAACGTTATGAGTTTTATTGCTGAAAAGTTACGATTTTTAGCGTAAAAGTTACTAAGATGCACCAAAATCTTATGAATCATAGTAAAAATGTTACGAATCCTGTTGTTGAATAATTACGAGTTCTTAGAACAAAGTTACGATATACACCAAAACATTATGAAATGGCACAACAATATGAACAATACATCAAAATTGAATCATACACACTTTTAAAGAGTGTCTATTGTAGACTTTTCCCGAGCTCGGAGTTAATTTTTTTATATAGAATTTCATGTTATTAAAATCCAAGTATATATTTTTGTCCAAGTAAAAATTTAGAGCGTCTGGGGGCAAAACATTGCTCTGTAACGGCTCTGTTTCTCTCCTGACTTGGCCCTATCCAGCGGCTCTGTTTCTCTCCTGACTTGGCCCTATCCAGCTGGTGCCACTGGTTCTCCCAAGAGTGAAAATGAAAAGAGAATGGACAATTAGCTGGTATTGCAAAAAGTGTAAATTTACCGTCCCTACTGCTTTTAGTCTGTGTGTGGGATCGGATCCGATCAAGTTTGGTCCGACTAGAACATCCCCAATAAATTTGAACCGTCCAAAACACTTTTGAATAATTCGAATGGAAATAATTGACCAAACTTGACAAGATCCGACTCTGTCTATGTGTGTGTATTTTTGGAATCAGCTTCTCAACAATTTGGGCCACCGTGCAGTCGGCTGTTTTTAGGCCTCCTGCCGGACTTAATTCAATATGGCTCCGTTCATATTATAGATCTCGTCGAAATGCTTAAGAGGGGTTTAAAATCATGTAAATTTGAGTATCCAATAATACAGTGGCGGAGGCAGTGCATGCCATGACCAGTGGGAACTGCACTTTATGGTAATTTCAATTTTACCTCTAAATTATAGAAGTCATGACAAATTGTATCAAAAAGATCATACACAATTTTCTTTTATATCACTTACATCTCCTAGTATCTTTGTCAAGTTTCTACAAAGTCTCTTAACTTTAATGCTTTTACATAAAAACCCTTTATATATATATATATATATATATATATATATTCTAGCAAATTTATGTTTTAAGTTCATTTCTTTTTTATTATTTGTTATTTAGTACGTATAAGTAAAAGATAGAAAATTCTAATACTATGTTTAACAGTGCCTCTACCGAACAAGATTTCTGGCTATGCCACTGCAATAATATGCAATCGAAACACAAAGAGAAATCATATTTGGGTTCTCGCACACTAGAATGAAAACCACCAACATCCGGTCACGAGTTGTTTCTGGTTTAAATCATAAATTATTTGGTATTTAATTTACATGATTTTAAATCAGTATCAAGCGTTTCAACGAGATTTACAATATGAACGAAATCGATTACTAAATTAAGTTTGGCAAGGGGCTGAAAAATGGCCCAACTGCACGGTGTGCAATTTTGTTCTGAGCCTCATCTTTTGGTCCAGGTTCAAAAAATTACAATAATGGATATGCCAAAACTCACCCTGCAAGGCAAGACTCTGTTCCGCAGAAAGGAGCTTTACAGGATATAACTTCCCCTTTCTCTTCAAAAAAACTGGTGAATGTGACAAGTTGACAACCAGTGTAGTAATTATTTCCTCCAAGAAAGGAAAATTTTTCATTTTGGAATCTTGTGAAAAATCCAGAAAGGATGGCAGCAGCCCATACTTCTCTTTTTCCCCCATAATCAGAAAATGGAACAAACCCACATCTTTGGTTTTCTTTCCTTCTAATTTTCCAAGATTATTTGAACTAGAAATATTTTTGAAGGGGTATTACAATGGCCACACATGGATAAACCGTGATGATGTCCCAGGGTAGCACTGTAAACGAGTCGAGCCGAGCTTTGTTGAGAGCTAGAGTAAACGAGCCAGAAACTTGAGTTTGAGTTCGGCTCGAGCCTTAACGAGCCGAGCTTAGTCATTTACTCATTGAGTCTTTTTAATCGAGCTGAGCCTCCCCTAATAGGTCGAGCTTTTGTCAAACAAGCCGAACTCTACTTGGCTCATTTACTAAACGAGCCAAAAACTCGAGCTCGGCTCGTTTACTAAACGAGTCGAGCCGACCGAGCGTTAACAAGTCGAGCCGAACTCGTGAGCTGCTCGGTTCATTTATAGCCCTACCCCAGGGTAAACCCATATTTTTTTATTGTAACGAGTTTTTGTTAACTCAGGCATCCAGATTAACTTATGCGCACCTTAACTTCGTAAGAAGTACTTGAATGCTCTTCGGTCTTGGATTTGGACCGGACCTGACCGTCCAAATCTCGATCATTTATCTAAACAATCGAGGATTTGAAATCGTTTATAATCTCTCAAGAATTAAGACTAATCTCTTACCGGTAGGAAGTTATTCAAAATTTTTGACCTTTAATTGTCGGAATGGATGGCTGACAATCCACAATAACGATAACCGGAGACAATCCGATCACAGTAATCTCCCCCAGGCCATTCTCTTTCCCTCTCTCGGTAACCAAATAGTAGTAAACTCTGTACAATAGAAACAGCCACATTGATGAGTCCATTTCAGAAATGTAAATGTGGTCCAGAGTTTTCCTACTGGAATCCTCCTTCATTACAGTTTTCTGTCTGCCGTATGGCTACACAGAAATATACTTGAAGTCTTCAGCACGGCTAAGGCTATGTCTCTATCTTTATCTGGACCTTACCCATCATGTTCTTGGTCATATTTCATCGATAAGAACAATTCATCTCTTAGATCATTATATTTTAACCAACCCTTGCCAAAAAAATAAACGCAATCGGATAATGGTAATTGCTTGTTCGAATCACACAACTTTTGTTATACAAAATGTTTCAATCGGGAATCCAGAACACGAATTCTATCACAACACACATGAACAGAATTACAACATAATGAAGTTATAGGAATTGAAATGCAAACCGAAATACAAAATGGATTCGTGAACCGAAACCCGTGTTTCATATGGTGTCCTTAAAACAGATTCGCCGCCTACCGGAGGGTGTTGAGGTTACTCGGCGTCTGTCTCCCAGGAATGATCCGGCTCGGACCACGAACGTCGGAACACCACCGAAGAACGTCTTGGCGAACTAACTCAGCGTTTGTCTCTCTCTCACACTATGTCAGAATGCTAGTAAACTTTCTGTGGATTGGTGTGTTGAACAATGCAGAGGGATGCTCCTTATATAGGCAGAACTAGACCTAGTGATTCTGCCTAGCCTTCAATACGTGCAACAATGAAGGTGAGTAACCCCCCCACAATGAAAAGGGAAAACTCCCACCATGAATATGGGAGAGTTAAGGCTTGGTAACCCCCCAGGCCATTCAAATTCCAACAACTTTCAGTTCAGATTCCCGTTAAACTTCTAAACTAAAAATCAGGTAATTTTATCGAGCATTGACTCATATATAATTGAACTGATTTTTTTACAGGGAGAGTTAAAATACCATTTTCTAAGAGATGAACGTCTAAATAGGACCAGGAACATGTTGGGTAAATCTTCACCCGCTTCTAAAGGTAGGTGGACAAAATTGAACTCATACTGAAACCCATCAATCCGCTCGTGGAGAAACCGTCATTTGCATCAAGCTAAGTTTGTTCCCGTCGCGATCGTCCCCGCAAGACGCCACCTAGCAAGCCCAAAAATCTGTCGCCATGATCTTTCACCAAGTTATATATTACTTAGGCCACCGTATGTGATGCTAATGTATTCTCTCGGATACGGAGTAGCTAAGCTAGGTTTTATATATACAGGTATATATGAAGAATGAAGAGTGGTCACTTTATTTCACTTGTTAATAATTTGATTTTTCATCATTTTAATAAGGGGATGAATTCAAAGGGGACCAATAGAGATCAATTTGTGAATTGGGAACTGGGCTTTAAAAAATGGTAGTAGTACAATGAAGCTCGACTATGCCTTTTGGAGTCTTGAAATGCAAGTAAAGCTCCTCTTTCCAATTCTTCATGCCTTCAACTTTTCTTTTTTGCTCTCTCTCTCTCTCTCTCTCCCTCTCCCTCTCCCTCTCTCTCTCTCTGAGTCAAGAATGCTTTTGTTTTCAAAGATAAGAAAGAGGGAAAAGCTAGATGACTTTTTATTTCATGGTTCTCTGTGACTAATTGTGTATCGCTAAATTAAATGAACTAAAACTTGTTAATTTTACAGATTTTTAGGCAGGTCATTTTTTTTTACACACATCAATTAAAATATCAATTAACAGAAAACTTGGACTATTGTCATTGGTCTGTAGTCTATTTAATTTAACAAAAATGTCTACTCATACAATTTTTCCATTTTTCAGTACATAAAATGGAAAACAGGTAGTACCTCGTAGTTTTTTCTACATGAAAAATCTACACAACCACCTTGTTTGCACTTCATTGTCAATTAAAAACTCTATTAAGAAAATATTCCGCACAACGTGCAATATGCTCATGTAGCACGGTTTAATTGGCGATTAAATTAGATGCTATTTTTATAAGAAAAAAAATAACGAGGCATGAAGCGGTGCCCCGTGACCGCATCATCCTACTGTGGATCGAAAAATATTGCGTTCACATGCATGACCTCTCAAGCTAGTGAGCGAAGACGCCTTCGATAAGTTAACGAAAACTCTGTAGCACTTAGAAATATTACCCTAAGTAGCATTTATATATGGACTATGGTGCACACCACCAGTCCTACTAAGAATTTTTGTTACACTTAAAGTTGAGTTATGGCGTAATGTATTCGAGTTTTGACACATTAATGTATGTTGATGATCTACATGCACATTGTGATGTAACCTGATTCATACCACATCATAACCTCCGTCAGGGATTATTGTCCCGTCACACCACAATGTTATACACAGTAAATTTTTTTTTTTTTGTTGGGTGGAATATTGTGAACGGAGGAAAGTGAAAAAGGAACGTAGTAATATAATACTCCAAGCTAGGACTGAACTGAAAGGTGAAAAACTCTATGAAGAAAAGTGGATTGGAACTTGGAACTGCCAGAACACACACACAGAGACACACACACTCTCTCTCTCTCTCTCTCTCTCTCTCTCTCTGTCATAGAGTAGTACTACATGGAGATGGAGGTCATGATGGTGTCAAGGTGGGAATGATAACCACTTGAAGATGTTGGAGAAAACATCTCCTCCACGCCAGGAACAGGGGAATTTGCATAGAGGATATTATTAGTAGCATTTGTTTACAGTACCGGCTTGGGCCAACCATTGGTAGAGACAAAAGGAAAGGTCCACTGTTCCACGTTGCCTTTTTTCTTGTGGAGGGGTCCAAAATAATACACTATCTGATCCCATACCCACCACTTCTTCCACATTTCAATCCGGCAGAGAAGATTTCACATCCCTAAAGTTTCCAATTTAAGTTATTTTTATTTTGTGGGGTATTTCACTGAATGTTAGAGTGTAATTATTCACAGCATGAGTACTTTGTAGTGTTTTTTTTTTTTTTTTTTCTTAGCAAAAAGATCATCCCAGTCATGCGATACGGAAGAATTTTATTGTTAAGTACACTTTGTATTCGGATAGTTAAAATTATGCTAGTGACATGCAGACGTACGCGCGAAAGCATTTTATAAGTAGAGAGTTTTTCCAAACTAACCACAAGTAATTGTGGATTTACATTCTCACTATCTGTATCCCTAATTTAGGACAGTGAGAGCATCTCCAATTACAAGAAAATGTCAGTATGAGAATGTCATTTATTGACTTACTTTGACATGTGCTAGACTTTCATGAGAAGAGAAGAGTGTTAATTATGAGACTCCCATACAAATTCGACCACCAATATCTAGAACTATCTTATATACGCGAATCCCCAAATGCTGTATGTAGAGCTTGTTACACATCGAAACGGCTAAAGATATATCTGTGCCCAAAGCATGTTCAAAGTATCAAAGTGTGTTATAATTTAACAACCTTGCTTTTCGTAGATGAAGATGTTTTTTTTCCCCACAAAAAAGCTTCATAACCATTCCATTTGTGAAACCCATTATGAGAGGTTGACGAATTCGGTCCTTCTATCTTTTTAGTAAGTCCTTTAAGCCATAGCCATTGGAGAGGAAGTGAAGCTGCCATAGTTTGAGAAATACTAGCAAGCAAGCATTCATTCCAGGTTTTTGGGAAATCCAAGTAGAAAGTGGGTGGTTTAGTTTAAGGCCATTAATAGGGTCAAAACTGGCCTTTAAGATTACTTTAAACACACACTCTCTCTCTCTCTCTCTCTCTCTCTCTCTCTCTCTCTCTCTCATGCGCAACCTTTTCGCCATATAAGAATGCATCAACTTTTGCTGGTTGAGTCCGCCGAGAAGGAGGGCCACGCCCCACCACATGCCCTTTGCCCATATTCTAACTCCTCTCCTTTTCCAGACCAGAAACAAACACCACCTA
Source organism: Rhododendron molle (assembly GCA_025413875.1). Taxonomy (NCBI): domain Eukaryota; kingdom Viridiplantae; phylum Streptophyta; class Magnoliopsida; order Ericales; family Ericaceae; genus Rhododendron; species Rhododendron molle. The sequence continues at coordinate 2,621,100 of CM046399.1, forward strand.
TATAATACTATTACATTAAATTCAAAACCTCATTTTGTAGCTTCTAGCTATTTAATTATGTATATTTTAAATAATTCAATCCTCATTTTTATGTTTATGTATATATATTATATACATAAAGCCTGCAGCGCATGGGAATGATACACCCACGGCGTGATGAGGGGGAAAAAATTAAAAAGCCCCAACTCTAATCTACTACTACAAAATTCTAGGCCTACCCAAAAGGGCCATTTTGCAAGCTTCCACCACAAAAGATGACAAATAGTGTGCTTTTTCGAGAGCAATTTTGTTCACCCTCTCCCAAAGAGGGTGAACGTTACCCTCCTACCTCCGGTGCCGACATCGACGATCGGACTCGTTCATGTTGTTCAAAACAATTTTCTAAGGGGGCATGCAAAAATTCGGAAAAATCCAACGGTGAAAAGTGGTTGAGTTTTGAGCTCCAAAACCTAGATTTTTGTTCTTTGGGTTTAAAGAACAAAAAATAGACACTTTGCGCTCAAAACTCAACCGCTTTTCATTGTTGGATTTTTCCGAATTTTTGCATGCCCTCTTAGAAAATCGTTTTGAACAACATGAACGGGTCCGATCGTCGATATCGGCACCGGAGGTAGGAGGGTAACGTTCACCCTCTTTGAGAGAGGGTGAACAAAATTGCTCTTTGCTTTTTCCCTTTCTCCTATACATTTTCTTCCTCTTATAGGGGCATCTTTCTTTCTTTCTTTTATAACTTAGGTGTTTGGACCAGTTCATGCATAAATCGACTAATCTTGGAAGGCGATCAATCCTACAACTCACTTACGGGTGGTTTCAATTAGAGCCAGAGCGACTGATCCCTAAGAAATTGATATCACGTGAGAGGTTTTGAACCCAAAATTTTAGGATGAAACGAATTCCTAAATCTCAGACCTTACCTACTAGACCAAGCCCGGAGGATTGAGCATCTTTCTTTTAGCTTAATTAACCATTCTGCTTGTCCTTATATAACTATGAGCTTTCTCCCATTAAAGTTGCATAAGAGACCCAATGCTATCAATATTTAACTTTCATTTTTGAAAAATTATGTCAATGATGAGAAAAATATCATTGGAATGACAATTTTTTAATCGGTAATGGCATGCACCCAACCAGTTGAGTAATTATTCAACACTCCTCGAGAGTCGAGAGGGGTGTAAACGAGTCGAACCGAGTTTTATAGTGTTCGAGAGCTCTAGTCGTTTAATAAACGAGCCTAAAATTCAAGCTCGAGCTCAGCTCGTTTGTGCTTGAGCCGAGCCCTTAACAAGCAGAGTCCGGTTCATTTACTAAATGAGCCGAGCCTATACAAACGAGCCAAGCTTTTTCGAGCCCAGCTGTAGAGTGTTGAGTTTGGCTCATTTATGAAGCAAGCCTAGCTAAAACTCGAGCTTTGGCTTACCTTGACTATTAAACGATTTGAGTCAAGTCGAGCCTTAACGATCCAAGCCTCGAGCAGATTGCGAGCAACTCGGGCAGTTCGTTAGCAACCCTACTCCTCTTGGATTACCATTGACATTTTCACGTGGTACTCATAACAAATCACATAGCGATAAATTTTGCGGGTGATACGTACTTTTGTTAGGATTTTGGAAGACAATTAGTGAGGTGTTGTGGTAACTCATTTGCTGAAAATATCACGGAAGCAATGGCGACATGGAACCCAAAGAGGAGGCAAGATCCTCTGTGCAGAAGGGTTTTTCGTTTGATTTAAAAAAAAAAAAAATACATAACACAAATGCACAAGAGTTTTCGGAATAGAGGAGATCAGATCCCTAAAGAGTACAGAATAATTAATACGACCGGATTCCCCAAATCAAGCCCAACGGCTTCCACTAACTCAACTACAAAAAGAATAAGACGCCCAGATAATCCACCTTCAGAAAGGTTAATCATTTTCAAATCACCACTTATCTAATTGCATACAAAATCTCTAAATATTCTTGCCACTGCTTATTTCCATATGGTCCCCCAGTCTTGAATAAGATTAATTAAGAAAAATGGTCCAAAGCATTTCCTAATTGACTCTCGACAGACCCTAGAATTGTGGATTGGGACCATTTGGTTTGGCCAAGTGAGATAATTAATCTCGACGTATGAGGGTTGTACTCCTAGATGGGAATGGCTGCTCTGTCATTGAGAGTGAAACTGCATCGGGTTGCGGTTCACCCCTTTCCATCCCTATATTGGTCTTAATTTTATGAACCAAACCATTCATATTTTAGACTTTGTACCAAAATTTACTTTAAACGGACATCAATCAGTACACAATGGGGACGGATTTAGATGCAAAAATAGAGTATTGTTGGGTTCCGATTCAATCTATATGGTACGCAATTTGCACACCAAAATTTATTCCGATAATTAATCAAAATTTGTTTCCGCTAATGTGCTTATAGATGCCTGATTAAAATAATTTTCATAACAGACATTTTGACGATATTCAAAATATGAATGGTGCGAATTATGTAATTAAGGGAGATATAGGGACGTAAGGGGTAAACTGCATCCCGTGCAGTTTTACTCCTAATGGCAGAAAAGTCAAACAAGAAAGACAGTTCCACTAACTAAAATAAGTATTTATTTTTTGAATTAAAGGTGATGTATAGTATGGAGTAAAAGAATGACCTATCTCATAAAACAGGAAATAAATATTTAAATAATAAGAACCTTTACAGAACGGGAATTGACCTCTTCATTCATATCCACCGGCTAACACTAATGCTAAGGAAACCGATAACAATAGTAACAGCTAAAATTCCAAATTTCCAAAAGGAAAAAACTTGCGAGTAGTCAACAAACCACGAAATGATCAATGGGCACACCTCAGTTTGCAAATACAGAAGTTGCAAAGCAGTAGACATAATTGAAGAAATGCCGCATCTCTTAAAAATTTAACTCATAGTTTTCGCGTCCGCAGTCCGTAACTCAATAAAGACGCACATTTGAAGGGTAAAAAATAATGTACATTCAAGTACATGTAAGTATAAACTGACTTCTCAAAAGAGTATTTTCGCGTGATGGAAACAAAAGTTTTCCAAAAGATTCGGGTTACAAGAAGTACGACGATACAAACATCAGAGGCAGCAGCTATGAAGTGGGAATTTTCAACTGCGTGGCATATTTCCATGCAGCAGAAGTAGAAGAGCCCTGTTCAGTTTCTTTGCGAGACACTTCCCAGAGTCCATGCTGAATACTGAATAGCCAGTTTCCTCGGCTCCATCAAACCTTGCTCAACTAGAGGATCATACACTCAACATAAGAATTATGAAGTTGTAAATTAAGCTAAAAGGAAATATAATGCCATGACAATTCAAAGACACCCAAACTCAACATGAAGGCTGCAGCCGTCATGGTGTGTCATATTTCTCCTAGGTAAAATCAGTGGCATTTTTGTTTATATAATTTCCCGAATAGCATGTGCGCTTGCCCTAGAAATTTCAGCTTCGTGCACTTAAGTTGCAGTTTCTTCATCTCAAGAGGAGCCATACTAAGATTGTTGGAGACAATCCCGACATGATATCAGATGGAAAGCTCATGTTCAAGGGAGAGAGACTACAGAAAAGCAGAGGTTATGTTTTCTGATATCATATACTTGTTCAAGGTCATTGGTGTGAGATTGAATGCCTAAGATGATCGTCCAACAACTAGTCCGGTTCGTAAAGGTCTCATTTGGGTACCAATCTTGCAACACAAAAATGAACAGCCAAGTGCTGACTTCAAGAGATCGAAGCTTATTAGAAGTTTGTCAAAATTGATTGGAACCAGAGAGTAGCTAATATCAACATACAAACAGAACCATAGCTTTAGCAGGAAGCAGCCCTCGTAGTTGGTGCTTACTGGTAGATAGTTTGGTTCCTTTTTCTTTTATCTCAAATAAAGCAAGTTCCACACCAGCCCAATAAACAACCCTGTGCAACTTCAAATTTATTGGAGGATGGATAATTCTATCCCCCACCATGACGCATCGTTAAGGTGTATCACCAGTAATCATTACAAGAGCAAGTTCCATCTTGGAAGTGATGAAACCGATTAACATCTCTGATAACAATCTCTCGCTGCACAACTGTTGATATGCACTTAATTGCAGCATGGCAGTCCTGACATATTCGGAGATTTTTCATGATATGAATAGGACTTCCAAATGGTGTCCTAATAAGCCCAAAGGCTAGAGCTAATCTTTCACTGTGCACCCACAAGAGGCGTGCCTTTTCATCATCGCTCACATCTTGTAATAGTACCTCATAATTGGGAACATAGCCTGCCGTCTTGGTTTTCATATTGAGCCACTCCAGCATCCCTCGTATTAATCTAATGTCAGGGTGTAAAGCATCCCCTACTACGAAATGATGAACAGTTCCGTGACTCTCAATCCAACTGAGGCCTGGTTCTTTCCTTACTCCTTTCTTCTTCATATTATTCCTAATAGAAGCTACATTATCCCACCTTCGTGCGGCAGCATACATATTTGAGAGTAACACGTAGGTTGCATCATCACTGGGTTCCAATTCAAGCACATGAAACGCAGCTACTTTTCCAAGGTCAACATTATTGTGAACAATGCATGCCATGAGCAAAGCACGCCAAATCACAACAGAAGGCTCAAATGGCATTTCCTCAATCAGCTTAACAGCCCTGTCAAGATGGCCTAATCGCCCTAAAAGTCCTACCATGCAAGTATAATGCTCAATACAAGGATTGATATGATAGTCATTTACCATGGAAGTGAAATAAGCTTGACCTTTGTCTAATACCCCTGTGTTGCTACAAGCTGAAAGAACGCCAACAAACGTCACTTTGTCAGCTTTAGTTTTTGTTTTCTGCATATACTCAAAGATCCTCAGAGCCTCACTACTGAGACCATGCATGGAATACCCTGAGATCATAGCGTTCCATGATATTACATCTCGGTTGCTCATAATTTCAAACACTTCACGAGCATCCTTAATGCTCCCACACTTGGCATACATGTCTATTAAGGCATTTCCAACTGTTATAACTTTGTCATAAATGGTTTTAATAGTCAAGGAATGAATTTCAGTTCCAGGCTCTAAGGCTGCTAAGCTAGCACAAGCACAAAGGACACTAGTGTATGTCACCTCGGTTCCCTGCACGTTGTCTTCACGCATTTGCAGAAACAAGTTCAATGCTTTCTGTGCATCTCCTAATTGCACATAGCCAACAATCAAAGTGTTCCAAGTCACCTCATTTCTGTTTGTTGACTCCACAAATAGGTTCACTGAGTTTTCCATCTTTCCACATTTGGAATAAACATCAATTAGGGCATTTGATACAAATAAATTCGAGTCAAAACCAACCTTCAATACATTGCAGTGGATTTGCTTTCCCAACTCTAAATCTGCCGTATTTCCACAAGCTTGAAGCACACTAGCAAAAGTAAATTGATTTGGAAGGACTAAACTTCGCCTCATTTGACAAAATAGTTCAACAGCCTCTTTGCTCCTCTTGCTCTGAGCGTATCGCGCAATCATGAAACTCCAAGGAATGACATCACATTTCGGAATTTCTTCAAATACAAGCTTAGCATCCTCAAGATCTCCAAATTTAGTATACAAGTCAAGAAGAGCAGCACCAACATAAGGATCCATCTCATAACGCATTTTCAAAGCACAAGCATGAACACTCCTCCCTAAATCAATGGTCTCTAGTCCAAGAGACACCTTAAACACACTCACAAGCGTAAAATTATTTGGCCTTAACCCCACCATCCTCATATGAGAAAAGAGTTCTAACGACTCTTCAAAAAAACCATTCTCTACATAGCATGTCACCATCCCGGTCCAAGAAACCATGTCCTTGTAAGCAATATCATCAAATGCTTCTCTAGCATCATCAACAAGGCCACAAGCAGAATATGCGTCGATAAGAGAAGTGCCCACGAATGCATTGGACCCGTGACCCAACTTATACAAGCACGCGTGGATGCTCCTACCCAACTCTTCCGATTCCACACTCACAACCAACTTCAAAATCGAAGTAAAAACAAAGGGGTTAAGTTCAAGACCTTCCCTTTGTAATGTAACAAACAAATCAATGGCCTCAAGATAGCAAAGAGACTCTGCACACCCCTGAATCAAGGTAACATACGAAATGGTGTTTCTTTCGGGCATTTCATCGAACAACTTGCGTGCATCAGACAATAAGTCGGTTTTTACATACACGTTCAATAGTACATTCCACGCAAACAAGTCCAAACAACTACCTCTCTTTAGAATGTCACAGTGGAGGGCTTTTCCTGAGGTGGGTTGGCCATTTTTCACGCAATTCTGGAGAGTAATTGCGTATGCATGAGAATTGAACTCTGATGCTGTGTTATGGCTTGTGAAAACCATGGTGGGTTTGTGGTGTTCGGTCATTTGGAGAGCTTGGTTTGCGAACCCATACTGTGAACAGTGAATAAAAGCGGTGGATTTGCATTGGGATGAGAACGTTTTACAACAACGGGAGTATCTAATCATGCCCTTGTTTTGATTCTCTTGTCAAAACTTCAAGTGATTCATGCTCATCGTATAATTGACTATCGTATAATTGACCAGTAGATTCTAACATGAAACCACAATAAATATAAAAAGAAAAAACGAGGCCACAAGAGACGATTCATGATTGGTGATTGGCTATAGTTGTTGTAAACTTGTACTTAATAACCCAAATTCTGGAGTAATTATTTAGTGCCCCTGGGCACGGTCACATGGTACTCCAAGATCCTTTCAATTCGTACTTTTTTTTTAGATCCTTCAATTCATACAATTTTTTTTTTTAAAATCCTACGGTAACGTGTGGTGTGGAAGGACTTTGAGACACCACACATTTTTTTTTAAACCCTTTTTTTTTTTGGGAAATTGATTTTAGCACTTCAAAAATTGATGGAGGAATTCTAAAATGACGTCGTTTTATGAATCAATACAGTTGATTTTTGGAGCCCCTCCATCAATTCCTGAAGTGCCAAAATCACAATCTTTTTTTTGAGTCACCACACTTTTTTTGAACCCCACGGTAACATTTGGTGTGGAAAGACTTCGGGACACGTCTTTGGTTATTGGAATGGGTTAACTTGTTAATCATGGAAGCCTATATAATGTATTACTAAGCCCCGGCTTAGTACGTTTAATTGGTAAGTTTGCTCCTCATATAATTGACCAGGATTCGACTCAATTGACTAGAATTCAATTCTTGAGTCAAGCCACAAGAAAGTAATTTATTATGAATTGTCTAGTTTTGGCATAAATGACCTGCTTTTGACCAGACTGTAGAGGAGCTGGCCCAAACACCCCTGACCATGTAAAAAAATGTATTTCTAGGCTTTGGTTAAAGGAAAAAGTAGCGCCCAAATTGCGTTATAATCTGGATTTTACTTGAGGAATGATTTTTTAACTAATCAATGACGAGAAAGGTAACGAACATGTAAGGCCGTCCACAGTGTTATAGTAATTAAAAATGGATAATCAAAAGTTGACACATCAGCTTTTGATTATTCATTTAAGAGGTTGCTAAGCTTACCAATGTTAAGGTTCATAATGGTTGCTTCTAGTCCATAACCAAAATAAGGGATCCAAGTACGACAATTTCACTCTCTCTCTCTCCCCCTCTGTTTCCCGCCATTCACTTCTCTTCATTAATGTTTTTTTTGGGCAAAAATATATCGATTCCCTCATTTAATTTTGGGGAAAAAATCGGTGACTTCCTTCTTTCCTATTATGTTTTTTTTTTTTTTTTTGGGGGGGGGGGAGAAACGGGAAAAAAGTGTGAAATATCTTAATCTGGTGACGATAGGTTGAATTATAGATGATCGGGAGATATGAATTTCACTTTTGTAGAGAAATAAAGAGAAATAGATTGTGGGTAAAGTGAAAAAGATATAGAGTTTGCAAAAACGCTTGTATACAAATTTTGGAACTAGATTAACTTATGTGATGTGATGTGGGGTCGACAAATTTTGATTATTGAAAAAGATTGTTAGTTTTGATTATCCAAAACCTAAAATTTGATTATTTCTAAAGATGTTGCTAAATTTGATTATACCATTGTGAACTATCTTTTGCATAAACATTGTTAACTTTAAAAATAATTAACTTTTGATTATACCACTGCGGATGATCTAAGCAATTGGCATGGCTAAACTTGCAAGTTGTCGACTGACCACACGAAAATGATCAATGGGCACACCTCAGTTTGCAAATACACAAGTTGTATAATAACAATTTGACATAATTGAAGAAATGCTGCATCTCATAAAAATTTAACATATAGTTTCGCGTACGCATTCCTTCTCAATAAAGATGAGGATTTGAAGGGTAAAAAATAATGTACATTCAGGTAGATACAAGTATATATAACTTACTTCTCTAAATTGTGTTTTCGCGTGACCGAAACAAAAGACTGAGTTTCAGTAAATATGACAATACAAACATCTGAGGCATTAGCTACGAAGAGGGAATTTTCATTTGCTTGGCTATTTTCGTGCAGCAGAAGTAGAAGAGTCCTGTTCGGTTTCTTTGCGAGATGCTTCCCAGAGTCGATGCTCAATAGCCAGTTTCCTCAGCTCCATCAAACCTTGCTCAACTAGAAGATCATACACTCGACATAAGAATATAAAGTCGAAAAGTAAGCTGAAAGAAAATATTTTTTGATAACTCTTGTGCGCCCCTCAACTACTCCTGGGGGACCAATCCTACTGCATACTTGTTGGGGTCCCAATTAAAGGTAAAGCGAAGCTCTATATGGACTGGCCCCAAAAGAGTTAATAACTCTTTAAGAGGTTTCGAACCTGAGACCTTGGAGGGAGCAAACCCCCAAGTCCAAGGCCAAGCTGAAAGGAAATATAATTGGCATGATAGTTCAAAGATACTCAAATTCAACATGAAGGCTGCAGCCATCATGGTGCGTCATATTTCTACTATTTAAAAACACCAAACCAAACCAAACCGAGCCTTATGTCCCAATCACTTGGGGTTGGCATTTAAAAACACCGGCATTCTTATTTTATATAATTCCCGGAATAGCATGTGCAATTTGCCCTAGAAATTCCAACTTCGTGCACTTAAGTTGCAGTTTTGTTCATCTGAAGAGCCAGCCATACTACGATTGTTCGAGACAGCAGACATATAATGTCGGATGGGAAAGCTCATACTCAAGGGAGAGAGACTACCCAAAAGCAGAGGTTATGTTTTCTCATATCATTTACTTGTTCAAGGTCATTGGTGTAATTGTTTCCTGAAATACTCCTTACGAACCATAAAACTACACCCTTTGTTTATTTTCTTGGAAACCTGCTCAAGACAGGAATGATGGTCTGCAAACTTGTTTTGTATCATGTAAGGATTTTTAGAGCACCTCTAAATCCACGAATGTTTGCTTGTTATTCCTTCTGATGATGGGTAGGGTACATTTCTAGAAGCACCAACATGACTCGCCGTGGGCACCTACACACTTCTAAAAGTGTGTGCAAGATTTCCTCAGCGTGCGTCAATTAACGTTCTAAATTGATACTATCTACTCTTTAAGATCTCCTATATGATGAACCTCTTCGCATTACCAATCTTCTGCATTCTTTGAATATGTGTTAAAAGATTTATAACATGAATAAATCATGCCCACAGTTTTGCCTTTGTTTCCCTTTTTTCAACTTTTGCAATGACACTGTTGAAACCGCCAATCGATAACTGCATGTAAAGATGGGGACAATAATGAAGTAACATACCATCAACAGAGTCATGTGTGGATGGTGAGTGCCCACTGCGGCTAATCCAAAATTGGAGTCGCTCTTTGGCAATCTCCTCTTCAATACCATAGACATTGGCTCTTCTCCAAAAGTAAGTAAGCCAAGCCTGAGCAAGTTAGAAGGGATATAAACAAGAATCCAGTCGTCAGAATTAGAAAACCAGTTTGATCTCAAAATCATTCGAGCAGAAATAGAATATGAAAAAGTAAAACTATGCACAACCACTATATTGAGGTCATTGTTCAATGAAGAATTGTTAAAATTTAGAGTTGTCTCTACGAAAATTAATGAGGTTTAGGGATGTAGATTGAGGTGTAAATAAAAGAAATATCAACGTTGTCAAGAAGGCTGGAACCAGAATGAACTATTTGAGCTTAAAATTTTACTTTAAGCACATTAGCATTAGCTTCTCGGACAAATGAAGTGGCTTCAACCTGGTAGCAACATCGGTAAAAAGGGCAAACCCAGTACATGAGGCTCCCGCCAATGTTGTTACTAGGTACTGGTAGTAACAACATTGGTAAAATAGAAATAACATACCATGTATTGTCGAAGCACCATACTATGTTTTATAACCACATGAAACATGCACTTTGTTAAGAGCGTGACATGTATAAAATTAGCATGATTGTACTAACAATGCTAAGTAAGAGAGAAATCTCAGACCTCCTTGAAAAGAACATCTTCGGACTCTTCTGGACTCAGTTCTGCAGCGAAACAAAGACATCAAAGTTAAACTCAGGTTCATTATGAAATTGGATGATTCATAATGCTGTGTGCAGAAAAGTTTTTGCATGGACTTAAATGATCCATACTGGTATGTACAAAAGTTTTAACAAATTCTCATCTTTGAGTTTTCAATGTTGGTCCAAAGTAGTTTGGGCAGTACTTGATTATTGGGAACAACTGAATAAGTACATAAACAGCAACCAACTCCCATTCTGAAAGAAACAAATTCATGTGCCAAGGAAGCAACAAAAGCAAAAGCAAAAACTATTTCTGTATGATATTGTCGAAGAGTTAAACAAAATCATGACAAGGGACAAGTTTGCCCTAATGACATTTTTCCAGGAAGGTTGCATCTTTGCTGAGGTGTGGATACTGCTAGTGTTCTGTAAGTTCTGACAGTGAGATTCATCAATTGAGTGTTGGATCATTGCCTTCCCACTAAATGGCAGCCATACGCTCTGGAATATCAATGCATCGTAGCTTCTATAGCAAAATGTCATAGTAAGTTACACTAAACAAACTCTAAAGTATACAAAATGAACAACATACCAACTGCATCCATATACTTTGGGTCGCCAGGTGACTTGATATCTGCACATGAAATAATTAAAACAGTAAGTGAAAAGAGGAAACAAGTGTTTCAGTGCATAATCGAAAATGAGAGATTGTCATTTTCCTTCCTGTGCCAATAGACTTTCTCAAAGCAACAAACAAATTTCACTGTCAAAGAACTCCATTCCTAGTTAACTACTACCCCAAAACATAATCTAGAAGACATCAACATCCTTGAGATTGGCTAACATGCTCAAATGGTTTTAAAAAAACAGGAAAATGAGACGGACAAGGCAAACAAGAAATTAGAATCTATGCCGGCTTTTATTCCACAGGTGAAGCTATGCTTCAAAAGTTTGAATGTGTCCAACTCTTTATGGAACAGGGAAAAGGGGGACCCAACTGCCGTGGATATTTTGTGGGAATTAGAGGAAACAGCCTTTCGGGGAAAAAGAAAATATACTTTGAGTTGGAGGGTAGTTTTGCCAGTTCACCAATATTTCCCCTCAGTAATTGGGCCAACCTATTCAAAGACAGCTGATTTTGGACAAGGGTTTTGATAAAAGGGCAACCTCATTTAAGAACTAAAATCATCAATTATGCATTGTTACACACAAGTCTACATGGGACAATGAAGACTTTTCAGTGCCTCACTAAAGAGAGGTTCAGAGGACCCATTCATAAACATTGCCACCATTTTCAACGAGAAACCACATATTGTGAGGGAGCTTATCTATTTAAGCAGGTATCAGCCATCAAGCATATCAGGAACATGCATATTACAAACCTGAATTGGATAGTCGAGTTGCATTTGCACGCCGCTGGTGTGCCAGTGCAAGCACGATGGCATCCTCAACCTGGTAAAAAGCAACCATAGATCATGTAAGTAGGTACTTTGACGGAAGAAATACTACACTAAACACAACTGCAGTTGAAGAACATGGGGAAATGAAGAAAAAGTGAAAAACAGAGCAAGCAGCCTTGGTCTGAAGAATAAAAACTACTGACGAGCAGTGAAGCGTACAAGATAAAAGCAAAACAAAAAAATCTTAATACTTCAGAAGGAAACCTTCAATGACACAAGTTCCTTCAAGCCCATTTCAACTGAAAGCATACTTTCTATATTCCCTTCTCCAGTCAGATCAAAGTCCTCGAAAAGTTTGCTCCTTCTCTCAGGATTCTCATCGCCTGCTCAACGGTGTAGAAAAAAAGGCATCGACGACGAATAAAAAGGTGATATCCCAAAGAAAATTTGTAATCTCTATAAGACGAAAATCAATGAAGATATAGGTGCTAACCTTTCTCCCAGCCTTCCTCTTTCGCTTTTTGCCCTGCAGAAATAACAACTTCAAAAGGAAGAGGTGCCAAAGATGACCAGTACTCGTACTTTGACACTGCAATATCTGCACAAATGCCTGAAGGACAAAGGAATATTGCAATAGAATAAATCTGATTAGAGAGAGAATAGGTTATGACAGAAATCCCAATCCAGTAAAACACTTGTAGACCAAGCAGGAATTAACCTGATCACATTCTATTCAGACAGCTCAAAAAAATGCAGAGCTAATTGACAAGAGATATGCACACACTCTAAGTAGATGGAATGCACAAGTCTGAGTACTTTTGAAACCCCAATTATATAAGTTCAAGGCTGTTACATCGTGGGAAATTTCACAGAAAAAGAAAGGTACTTTTGTAAGCCCCCAGTTTAAAATTTTGAAGCTTTTGAGGTCTTGTTTTTGAGAGAGATAAGAATGAATGACGCAGAAAAGGTCAATCCATGTTTGAATGAACATACAAAAGAAGTCACAACCTGGGGTACAAGAAATAAATTACACGAGAACTTTACTCTTAATTTTATAGGTTGGGTAAAGTGAATTACTAAAGGTACACATGAACTTTTTTTCCCCTGTTTTTGTGTCGGTGAGAAAATGAAATTTCTTTTTTAAATTAAGTAAAACATAATTGTAACATGTAGATTACCATGTCGTGCAGCTAAACCCCAATAGCGTGCGAGCCAACACCGCTTAAGAACAACTTCTTCCTGCATGGTGATTTCCTGGTAAATTCAATTTTGGAAAAATTGATAGTAGTACATATCAAGCAACAAAGAAAGAACCTACCATTTCACTTTGTGTTAAAACCATCCTCTGTGTCATTGAGCGAAGACCTTTAACTTCAGATTCAGTAGCCTGAAGCTGGTCTATAGCAGCTGCAGCCTCAGTTTTCACTTTCTGATTCAAGCAAAATATAGCATACAAATATGGTGATGAAAGTTCCATTAAATTTGCATAGGAACTATATATGCTATTATGAATAATTACAGTGGAAGCATTATTACCTTAAGTTCAGCCCGAAGGGATACAATTTCCACGTCTACCCCATCATTTGTTTGCTTTGCTTCTTTAAGTGCAGCCTATAATTTTATATAGATTTTTTCGTTATGCTTGAAGAGTTGAAGGACACAAGACAAATGAACTAGTAATAAGAAGTCAAAAATAATGGCCTGAAATGCTCTGTAAAATCCTATTTTACAAACTTTTAATGTATAAAATTCTATTTTCCAGAACACCAAACCACTCGTAAGTAAATATAAAATTATATTTTCTGCTTGCACGATGGCCTAGGCGACTCAATTTCAAGACAAGAAACTGAGAGGTTCATCAGTATACTTTATTCAAAATGAAGAAATAACTCAACCACCACCCACCTCTCTTTGACGCAGCGCAGCTTCCTTCCTGCAAGTGATTCACGTGAGAAGTTTTGATCAGTATCACAAAGAAAGAGCTATAAGAAGAACATATGATCCAAAGATAGGTGATGTAGGAGGCATTCATTTACCAGCATACCTGCTCAATAATTTTGCTTCTAAAGAGACTCCTTCTCCAAGAGCAGCTACCTGAGGAATCAGAATTTAACAGCGAAAAGTCAGTATCAAAATTAGACAGACCTGGGTCAAAGAGGACAGTCCAATCAAGTCCGTAGAACAGTCTAGCGCTTGCACGCCCTTACTTAATGAGGTAAGGAGATAACGTCATTGGCAGGGATATAAAAGTCAGTATCCTATACTTGCTAATTCTTTTTCTGGATGTACTACTTGAAAATGTTGAATGATTTTTGACGTCATCATGTAAGCTATTTGCTCTGCATTGTGGGAAAAATCGGACTAAAGTTTGATTTCTTTGGAGAAAAACAAAGAAAACCTCAACAGTAACTTGAGCAAGTCATAAGTGTGACTAATTGTTTAGAGAATTGGTAGGAAATACATATGAAGCCCGTCCAAAAGTGAAACAGAGGACAATCAAATCGCAGGTTAGGGATTTATCTATCACCAAAGTCATGGAAGTGAAATAAGTGTTCCGAAATGTACAAACTCTCTCGTATAACATCCACTTGGGAAGCAAATATCTAGAAGCATGCCAGCTACAAAATAGCTAAATATGAGAATATTATTCATAGGACGATTTCTAGTTAGAAGGCACCACACTATTACATTTCCAGATGCGCAACAGCTACAATAAATACATAACCTGTTTCTCAAGCTCCTTAACTCTAGCCTCTGCTTCCTTGCAACCCTCTTCTGCAAGACTAAGCTGTAAGCAAACATAGTCCAAACTTATTGTTATTCACCATGGACAGCATGTTTGAAAGGCTATATGATCGATGGTAATATTGTATTACTTCTATTTGTTATTCTTTTTGGACAGAGAAGGAAAGATAGATACACAAAAATTGCACCTTTTGAAGAATATTATCATTCTCTTCTTGTAGCATATCAAGCTGCAAAATGAGTAGAAATTATATTTGTAAGAGAATATTCAAGCATAGAAAACAAACCAACCTCCTCTTACGTCAATAAATAACAAACTTATGATGCATATTCAGATGTCAAGCTCACGCTGACACGGCAAGAATTTTTTTGGAGATTAATTGAAATGGAAAGGTATACTAACATACTTCATCATGAAGGGCAGAAGCATCCCGTTGATCTCCTGTATCTTTCAAGTTCATCTGCCCCATATCTGAAGGAAATCTGCAGTTTATATAAGTTTCAGTATTATATATGTACGATATGTTATCCAGAATAGGCCAACCAAGAGAGCTTTCAATGATCACATGAGTACATGCAAGGGGATTTATGCACGCACATATGGAAGTATTTCTTCGGCTGAGCAATGAAGCATAGATTCTATTACGCAAAGTTCGCTCTTTGGTGTCCGGGACTATGGTTATACAAACCTGGAGACTTATCTTCGAGTCACAATGATAGTAAAAGACAATAAGGAGGAACTTTAGTTTTTTGACCTTTTCTCTCTCTGCCTAGTAGAGGGAGGATCAATTGGTGGTATAGGAATTGGAGTCTTCAGCGAGGTTCTACTAGGTGGTACTGATGGAATTGTGCGAATAGACATCGTAGGCGTTGCAGCTGACGTTGAGCGAACTGAAGGAGCTTCCTCTACAATGTTCCGAGCTAACTAAGAATGACAAAAGAACATCCAATTAGCCGCCTTCTTGAAATTACAACTATCACATCAAACCCAAACCCCAACTTATTACACATGCATATGTTGATGAATTCCAACGATGATGCAAACTAATGCATACTTCAAAAGCTGGAAACTTTCACAGGGCAGCTTAATTCATCAGTTATTTACCATTGAGATCCAAGCAATTTAACCGAACTCAAAGCAATAGTTATTTTAATGGTGTTTAATTGTATTTGAACTTGAGGAAGGACAATCCAACCTATGAAGAACCTGCATTACTCTCTCTCTCTCTCTCTCTCATCAAGCGCGCACATACAAACACACACACACAGTCGTATTCAAATAATTAGGTCATTTTTCTGATATGTAACAGCAACTGTATTTGATCTTGAACTTGAGGAAGCACAATCCAAGCTATGAAGAAGCTGCATTACGCTCTCTCTTGATATTTGTAGATCTAACAGAAAGGCAGGTGCATTGGACCATAATGAACACTAAGATCTATAATCCAAACTCAGTGTTTGGTTTCCCAAAATTCACTTCAGAAAACAATTAAAGACACAATTTTCAACCATCACAACTTCTGAAAACACAGCGATAGCAAAATCGACCCCGCAAAGGCACTAGATCAAAATGCAATGATAACGCCAACTAATGCATACCTCCAAAGCTCAAAACTTTCGCAGAGCAGCTTAATTCATAAGTCATTTAACACTTGGGATAACACAATCCGAGCAATTTAACGGTGTTAGCTGTGTTTGATCTTGAGGAAGCATAATCAAGCTAAGAAGAACCTGCATCACTCTCTTTCTCTCTCTCAACCATATTCAAATGATTAGTTTCTCTAACAGCATTTAACTGTATTTAAACTTGAAGAAGCACAATCTCTCTCTCTCTCTCCCGTATTCAAATAATTAGTTTTTGTTAAGCATATTTAACTGTAATTAAACTTGGGCAAGCACAATCCAAGCGATGAAGAAGCTGCATCTTTGACACACACACACACACACTCACAATTGTTAGTAAGACACAACATGTTTAAACAGTATATACTGAATTTGAACTTGAGGAAGCACAATCCAAGCTAAGAACAAGCTGCATTACTCTCCCTCCCTCTATGTAGATCTAACAGAAAGGGAGGTGCATTGAACCAGAATAATTACTAAGATCAAAATGCAGTAAAAATCACAGACTGGAGTGTACTGAAATTACCGCAGTAGAAGCAGATCTAGTCGACGGAACCACAGGCTTAATACTATTACTGCTGACGTTGTTCGGCCTCGCCGTCGCACGGAACCGAAAATCGTCGACGACTTCGTTTTCCTCGTCCTCGTCGTCGCCGTTATCAGCGGCCTGAGAAGCCATGACCTGAGCGAGTCTCTGGGCGGCGGCTTTGGCGGCGAAGTTCTGGTTTCGCTTGATGTTGGAAATGCCGGTGGCGGAGGAGGACCGGGCGTGGTGCTGGCGCGACGGCGACATTGCCGCAGAGGCGGCGGCGGCGGTTGAGATCGGTTCGGTGCTCCATCGGTGGAGGGAGACTGGACTGTCGGATTGTCTGAGGGCCATTTACAGGTGTTGGGAGTAGAGAGAGAGAGAGAAAGAGTCCAGTTTCTTCGTTTGCTGGTGGAGTGGATCTTCGTGTGGTGGAGTGAGATGCAATTCAGCACAATGTCGGGGGAGAGAGAGAGAGAGACTGTTTACTAGTATCAGTACCTCTCAGTAAACCAAAGTTTGACCCTTCGGATTTAGAGAAAGGGAAAGGGAAGATGAGAAACTAAAGTCTGAAATTGTCATGATTTGGGTGAGATTTTTGTAACTAGAGATAAAAGGTCAAACTAATGGAAACAAAATTATATTATTATTCATTTTAATGTTTTGTTTGGTTATTTGAATGAGTAATGAGTACAAAACTACAAATTATAGGGGTGTTTTGGCTAATTATTTTTATTTTAAAAAATCACATTTATTAATTTCACGTCAATATTTTATAGATTATTGATTCGTATTAACGAGAGGGATTATTTTCGGGGGAAAAAAAAAACGAGAGGGATTTAAAAAATAAAATTTTTCAATAAAGACAAAAATAATTTTAAAAGTCTATCTATTTTGAATTATTTTTGTCTTTTGTAACGAATCGGTAATCCAAAATATTAATAAATTCAAAAAAAATTGACCAAGGACAGAAAAATAATTTGGCTATCTTTTTAAAAAAAAAAATTTTTTTTTACCAAAACAAAATGGTCTATTAGTGAAAAAATTATTAGATATTCCTTGAACATGCATTGTTACGTCGGTCGTGACGCTTTAGAAGTCCTAATCGATATATATAAACACAAAGCCCACACCTAAAGCGTATAAATTTCCTTATGACTGTATGGTGATTAAGGTTATGGGACACCTCATGATCATGCCCCACAATTACTGGATGATAAAGATCGCGGTTAAAGTAAAAAGCTAATACTAATAATGTAAAGAAATAATAAATGGAAAATAATAATGTCAAATTGTTTATTTTGGTACCAAAACTCTAGCACACAATAGATTTGTGCCATGTGCGGTGTACAAAATTTTTATGTATTGAAATTTTGGCACAAGTAAAAACAATTTTGGTATTATTACTGTTTTAATAAAATAGATGAAGAAACTTCTTACTATAGTTTACTAATTACCACCTTAATGGCACTATGGCCTTAATGACGGACGGAAATCATGCATTATTGGGATAGTAATTGACATATTACTAATTTTGATATATAACTGTATTAAATATCCCTAGTATGATTGATAAAGTTACTATACACCATTCATGAGAACACGTCATCATCCATCCAAGACTATAGGACTATTTTAGGTTCCGTTTTTGTTCAAGTTTTTATTACTCTATTATTTTTTTTTAAATATATATATATATTTTTTAGCAAAACAGAGCTTAATTAATTATATGACAGTTCCATTAATCACAAGAAATCACCAGTAAAATTAAATTTATACGTATTTTAGTTTAGAATTACCAATGAGCATCTTCGATGGGGAGCCATTTTTGGGGATTGGGAAATCCTGTAGTGCAAGGCATTCCATCCTGTAGGGCGCACACGGGTCATCGATCTTGACAATGAACAGTTGAGATATGATTTTTAATTATGACAGATTAATCGGTCATAATTGATTTTTTGATCTGAACCGTTAATTGATGAAATCGACAGCTGTGCGCCGCCCTACATATGCACTTCAACACCCCGATCCCATTTTTGGAGCCAAAGCCATATTTTGACTTCAAGGCCAAAATTCTCTCGTCCAATGGGGAGCCATTTTGCGAGCAAACCATCTCTCTCTCTCTCTCTCTCCAAATTTGGCCATTTCTCGCAAGGGTTATCACTCTTGGGAGCAATTCAATACCTGTGATATTGATGGAGGGAAGGAACGGCGTGAGCCGCAGGGACCATTTAAAAACAAAATTGATACTTTGAGGACCAAATGTTAGCAATTGTAATATTGGGAACCAAAATGACATAGCGAAAATAATTTAGGGACCAAAAAAGTAAATAAGCCTCAATATCCCGATCCCATTTTTGGAGCCAAAGCCATATTTTGACTTCAAGGCCAAAATTCTCTCGTCCAATGGGGAGCCATTTTGCGAGCAAACCATCTCTCTCTCTCTCTCTCTCCAAATTTGGCCATTTCTCGCAAGGGTTATCACTCTTGGGAGCAATTCAATACCTGTGATATGTGGGTGTGATCTAGCGACTGCAAGTAGTAGCGACCAAGTAATGACTTCAGTACTATTGAAGCACTTTTGCCAAATTTTGATCACATAACACCATAGCAAGTCGAAAAAATAGCTTTGGCTATTAAATAATGGCCACAACCATTAGTAGATATTTCACACCAAAGAAGGCGAAAGCAAGGAATCAAAGACAGGCTTTCTCACCGTAACGCCATGGACGCCAACCTTTATTATGTTATGCTTGCGTTCAATATTAGTAGGCTAATAATTCTTTGTTCAAATCCACAAAGCAAATTGATTATCGCGCAGAAAGAACAAGCTCACCGCAACGATCTCCCGAGGATTAATCCTTTCATCTTCGACATGGGAGATTGGTTTTGCTTCGTAACATCCGCGTACCGTGCCACGCGGCCTTTTAAAGCAGCGTTCTCCTCCGTTAGCCTACTGATACGGATCCGTAGCGCTGTGATTTTTTCCCTCTTCTCGTCGCTTCTCCTCATCAGTTCAGCCTGCTGCCTCGAAACATCCTCTATCAGTTCCGACACGCTCAGCCGCAACCCATCCCACGTGTGCTCCCTCTCCCAAATGCCCGAATCAATCCTCCCCCCATCGCGATCGGATTCAATGCCATCTATCTTCGCGTCCCTGCCTCCTGTTCTGTTTTGCTCGTTAGTTTCTCGTTCGAGGGAATTTGTTGGCGCGACTTTGGTGATTTTGAAAGATCTTGTGCCGGTAATATGAGGATGTTGGACTTGTTTGAAGGAACTTGACAATGGAGTTGATGAATGATCACCTGATAATTCAGCGGAATCGGATCGCAGCTGGTCGTACTTTTCGGCTAAAGAACGGTACGATTTGTGGAGGTCTTGTACCATTTTTATCAGTTCTGGTCTCTTTTCGTAGTACATTTCAGCTCTCTTGGCAAAGGAATCACCATCTTCTTCTATGAGGTTCAACATCATCCTTATTTTCTTATCCAAATCTGCATATTTGTCACAAGGTTTTGACATACATGAAAAGGAGGAGCTAATATATGAAGCTAATCACCATCCCATGGAGGCGAAACATTCCAAATTTTGGGGGCCGACGAAGGATTTGTCCGACCGTTAATTTCAAGGCCCCAAGATAAGTCGAGACAAGCTGACTCAGATCTCTGGTCATAAAATAAAAGGTTTGATGTTTTGCAAAGAAAAGTAGAAAAAAAAGCATCATCAAGTGAAAACCAATACGAGATTCAAGCACATGATAGGAGAATAGTCATATTACGGCTCCGTTCTCCTAATTTTTTTTGTCAAAATTTTTTTCGGCGTTTTTTAAATTTTTTGTTCAGCTTTTCGTCGTAATTTTTGGACTAATCTATCGTCTCGACAAGAGGAATCATAAAAGTACAAAAAAAATGTGGGCCTTATGTTGAAAAAAATTCTTATAAGACACTCTAGATAATAAAAAAAAGGACAGCTGTTTGGTATTTTTCGCCTTTAGTGAACATTTTGATATTGCTTTTGGTCATAAAATTTGTACTTTTTAGACTCCTCTCATCAATATGAATAATTAATGCAAAAAAAAAAATACAATGCAAATCAAACAAAAATTCACAAAAAACAAACAACATAACACAACCAAATAGATAAAAAGGTTAAGGAATTATGTAGCCTACTTTGGCAGTAACATTTGATGCTTCCTGCATTAAATGGCCATCACAAAATACTCTTCATTTAAAGACTTTAGGGTAAATTTCACTTACCTCCCCTGAGGTTTCTGACAATTACAAATAACTCCCTTCACGTTTTTAAAATTGGACTTACCTCCCCTGACAGAGTTGTCGGGTAACTTTTGCTAACAGAAGTTGCACTTTTACTTTTTTACCCTTTCACAAATTTTCTTACTACAATGTTATCTATTTGAATAAATAAATAACTCAAAAAATACAAAACTAACCACCTTAACATTTGACTAGTCACCTCTTCTCTATATGAAGTTTCAAAAAATAAAATTTTGAAACCTTTTATTTTCATTTATTCTTATTTAGTTCTTTACCAAATTCCTTAATCAATCTATATATGGAAAAGTATCAAATTGAATCAAAGGTAATAAAAGTTCCCTAACAAGTACCGTAACAACTAAACAAATCCAAAAAAATGTAAACATAGTTAAAAAAAACTTTTTAGTAGTTTCTTTTGTCTTTGCAGAAAAAATTAAATTGGATGCCAAATATTCTTTTCATTTTTTCGTTGGCTCGAAAAAGTAACATATTAGCTTTTAAGGTGGATTTTAAAAGAGTTATGTTTGGTTATTTTCAAAGACTTATTTATAATTATACAAGATGAGGATACAAGCAAGTTTTTTTTTTTTCCCTGAAAACGCAAAGAAACAAATTTTCAATCATGCCAAAGTAAGCTTAATTACTCATAAATGCCAAAAATTTATAAAAGAGTTTACACATGTGTAGCCTGAAACCAAAAAAATAAATAAGTAGTTGATTAATATTCCAGAACCACCACCGTATCTTAGAACCAACCATTCAATTATTACAAATCTATGGACCTTATAATTTAAAAAAAAAAATTGCTTTTTTTTTTTGGCTTTTTTCTCGTAGTTAGTGAACCTTTTTAAACGTTAAGTCAATTATTTTTAATTTTTTGGTTCGTCTCAATGAGTAGAATAAAAAAAATTAAAATACCATGGACCATATTTTTCAAACTTAAAAAAAAACCCAAAATAATCAAAATAAATTGGTTTATCTTGTTTATTTCATTTAATTCGTTTTAGATTAAAATAATTTTCAAATTGGTCCATATTTTTCTACTTCTTAGATTCCTCTTATGTAAAGAAACCAAAAAAAGTAATTTATCCCTCCCAAAACTTAAAAAAGACAACAAAAAAGACGTCACTTTTGGCTAGCCCAAAATGTTGAACATGTAATCTCTATTGTTGGTGTGTACATATATCATCAACATGTGTTGTTTCGTTATGTGTTTATTGCACTTTTCGAAATGTAAAAGAAAGTATAAAAAGCTAAAGACAAGAGATGAGGGCAAAATGGAAAATAAATCTCCACTTTTGGCTGACCTCACCAATTTCCGTCATCTTTAGTGACAGCTGACTAACGGTTGGGGGTATGTGTAGCCGACAACTAAACCAGAGGGGAGGTAAGTGCAATTTCTAAAACCTGAGGGGAGGTGTCTGTAATTGTCAGAAACCTCAAGGGAGGTAAGTAAATTTTACCCTTTACTTTAATATAGTTTCCTAATTAGTGGCGGAGCTAGCATATGCTCAGTCGAGGCACGTGCTCCATTTTTTAAGTTTTGACTCTCGTAAGGAAAATTTATCTTACTCCTTTACTTTTGCTTTGACTCTCATAGAGAAAATTTCACGTATTCTTCTTCAACTTTTGCTTTGACCCTTGTCGGAAAATTTTCACCAAATTTCACCTGCAACTACAGGCTACAAGTAAGTGAAAATTTTCCTACGAAGGTCAAAGCAAAAGTAAGGAATAAGTGAAACTTCCCCTAAAATTTATTCTCTGATGGGTTTGAGTAGATCAACAAAGTCAAGCCCATTGCTCCTAGCCAAGCATACAAAATTTCAGGAGAAAGAGACTGATGTGTTTAATAATAATTGTGAATTTTTATAATTTATAAAGTGGGTACTCTCCCCATCTAAAGCTAGCCTCCATGTCAGTCAATTTTGTTCTATCTAATCAAAATTTTAAATAGCTGTAGTTACATGGGAGTTACATCATAGCATACCGGTTGCTACACATCTCATTTCTTGACATTTTGAAATGGTTGCACCCCAATATATATTGATGAGATTAATGGAGAAATGCATGTGCATGTGACCGTGTCTCATCAAGTACCAAAATTTACCGGTTTTCGTCAAAAATAACTTTCTAAAATCCGGGACTACTATACTGCACTTGATTCTCATTATCTACTGTTCTACATCCTCAATACAATTATATGTATCACACTCACACTGCTGTATATATATGTGTGTCAGTGTGTGGAGAGAGAGAGAGAGAGAGAGAGAGAGAGAGAGACCTGATAAAGTGGAGTGGAGCCATTGAGACTGATGAGGGTTATTGTGGCTGTCCCACCACCATGAATAGGAAGAAGCATGCTGCTCACTGCACTCCTCCATGCCCATGGGATAAATATTGATTGAAACTAGGTTTTGCGACATGCTTAAGGAACCCTCTCTTTAGGAAAGGTTGCCAATCATCTGCTGATTTTAGGGGTTTCCAATTAACACTTGAATTTAATTACTGAGTAAAAAAGAGAGATCAGAATTGTATTTTGAACCGAACAAGGCTACAATCCAGGCTTTAAAATTGGAACTGAAAATCCCCTCTGATTCAAGTTAGCATTATAATCTTGTTTATTTCCGTATTAACTAGATACTTATATTTATTCAATATGTTTGTTTGTCTCTATACCTATAAAGTATAAGGCCTAGTTTAGAGCATCCACGGTGGTATAATCAAAACAAAAAGGTTTATAAAGTTAACAACATTTGCTCAAAAAGAGCTCACGTTGGAATAACCAAACTTAGAAACATTTTAGCAACTCATCAAATTTTGGCTCTTGGATAATCAAAATTACCAACTTTTTGCCAATAACCAAATT
Source organism: Rhododendron molle (assembly GCA_025413875.1). Lineage (NCBI taxonomy): Eukaryota > Viridiplantae > Streptophyta > Magnoliopsida > Ericales > Ericaceae > Rhododendron > Rhododendron molle. Next base: position 2,644,974 of record CM046399.1, read on the forward strand.
TAATTATCTTCACATTTCCTCAATCAAGTACACAATCATGACACAAAAACCTTCTTTCTTCCAATTTCAGTTTTTATTTTTTTGAAAAAAAACGTTTTTTTAATGTTTTTTTTATTAAAACTGTTTTTCCCAAATTTGTTTTAAACAGTTTTATTTCAAAACAGTTTTTTTTATTAAGACTTTTTTTTTCAAAAACTGTTCTTTGGAAAAAAAAAACTTTTTCTATTCAAAAACTGTTTTTTTAACTTTTTTCAGAAAACTGTTTTTTTTTTTTTAACAAAGTTTTCAAAAAACTATTTTCTCTTTTTCTAACCTATTTTTATTAGTTTGAATACTATTTTGAAAAAAATTGTTTTCTATGTCACAATTTCTAGATTTTTATAAGTTTAAAAAGTGATGTGATAAGTTTTGGTTATTCGATTTTGATTGTACCATTGTAGACCTCTATATTTGCTAACTTTAGCAACCCTCTAAATGGATAACCAAATGATGATATGGTAACTTTTGATTATGCGCTTTTGATTATTCCACTGTGGATGCTCTTAGCTTCTTCTTTTTTCTTTTTCCTTATTTTCCCGTCTTTATTCAATTTTTTCACCTTTGTTAATTCTGCATCAACTTTTGTGTAGATTATTGTTTTGTGTCAACAAGAGAAATCAAAAAAATAAAAAAATTATGTCCACCTCTTAATTTTTTTTGAAAAGAAAAACCGAATTTTTTGGACTTATTTTTGTCATTATTTAAAAGATTTTCAGTTTTGATCACAATTTTTTTTACTTTAGTTTTGATCACAAATTTTTTTTTTACTTTTCTGGTATGTCTTGTTGAGGCAACATAATAGAGTGCAATTTTGTTCACCCTCCTTAAAAGAGGGTGAACATTACCTTCCTTGCTATTTATTGAAATGGTGTGTATCCCACCACAAAGTGATATCGTGCTTATCATGCAATACACTTTTTAGTAAGCATGGCATTACCTTGTGGTGAGATCTAACCCTTTCAACCAATAGGAAGGAGGGGTAATGTTCACCCTCTTAAGTAGAGGGTGAACAAAACTCAACTCCAAAAAAAAAAGAAAAAAAGAAGACGACATGGCTTATTAAGCCAAACTAGGCACTCTCCACATTTGTGTGTGTGAGAATTCAATCAATTATTAACTGAATCTTTTCGATAGAGGTAACAATGTAAAATAATAAATAAGCCTAACGATAGGTTGAGTGAGAATGATAACACAAAGTCTTATTCCAAGTGCACATAAATTGACTTGGACACCCGATTATATAAAAAAATAATATAGTAAATAAAACAAAGATAAAACAATGTTTACACTGGCATAAATCAATTGGCTTCATTTCCCACTATTTAATTTAGTTTCAAAAAATCAAGTGCAGTCATATCAGTGTTTACACTGGCATCCTTCAGCTGGTTAATCCATCACCGATAAATCTAAAATCTTCTTCGACTTCAACTTTTGAATTTTCTCGTCTCCTGGCCATCAAGTCCATCTATAACTTCCTCGCAATCGAAAACTAGAACAGTATTCTTCCGTAGGATCTATTGCTGCATGCCGGAAAGAATTTATCCAAACATCAGTCGGTCGTGTATCCAAATTGATTCGTTTATGTTGATAAGCTCCAACTGCGTCTTTCCTCAACTATATCTAATGATAAAACCTGAGGCATTTCGCCATTCTCTTGGATCCTATGCAGCAGATTTCATTTCATTACCACTCTCAGCGTCGTACGCACTTGTATCCAATGTTGGAAGACTACATGGTGATTCCATTCACAGAGTAGTTTCTTTGTTCAGCTGCAGAGGGTAAACGGTGTCAAAAACAATCCTTGCAAACACATGTCGGACTTCACTAAGTCTTCCCAATGCTAAAGACTCGTAATTGATCTTACTCCCTCCTTTTGGAACAAATCCCTTTTCCTTGCCTTTTCGGACACAATGAAATATCATGCCTACCTTTTCGTGTAGTGCCAATGATATAAAAACCTGAAAATCAAGACAGAGAATCAAAAATTTGCACATCATCACATTCGAAGAAGCTCAGAGGCTTAAAAAAGAAAAGAAAAGAAGTTAAACTGATGATTGGCAAATAATAAAGTGAGACAAATGGCTGGGGGGCAAAGAGTTTGAGAATTGAGGCAAATAGGATTCTAAGGGTTTTCGAAATTTCATGCGTATCTTCTGGCATTTAATGATTAATATGTTCATTTTCAGCACCCTTGAAAGCTCTTTGGAGGCTTGGAGCATTTATATAAACTTTCGAGGTTCTGTTACTTCGTCCTCTTACAAACAAAAACAAATTATTCCAACTGAAAAGGTCAACTAGAGGAAAGGCATGATTAACGAATTTCAATTTAGGAGGGTTCGAGCGGGAGGCCAAAAGCGACATCAACAATCACAATGCCATAGTGCAAGGTTGATACAAGTGAACGCACATGTTGATTACCAGAACAGATATAAAAAGCCATTTCCAATTACTTTTATTTCTCAATAAAATTAGTTAGCTTAAAGAAGGATGTTAACTAACGAGTTGGATGCTTACCAAATCTGAGTAGGGTGCCTGCGGGTATGCCCTCATGGCTTGGGAAACAGAATGCTCATCTGTCATCTTGTCTAACGCATCTTTTGCTGATGCCGCAAGATCAATGACCTCGCCAATCAACGTAGCATCTGAGTCTATACTTCCAGGTTCTAATAACTCATTAAAGCTCGCGTCATGTGGTTCTGAAATCCTTCTTGCAATTTTTACAGCTTCTGACAAGGACCCTCCACAATGTACAGCAATGCTAAATGCAGCTACCACCAAAGGATCTCGTGGATGATCTGCTAGAGCTTTATGAAATGCTAGGAGACAAACCCTGCCAATACAAACCTGTGCTTAGTTCGAAGTTCAGGTAATTCAGAATGTTACAGTTGAGGTGTAGAGAATTACTTAAATATACTACTAGCATCATCACTAAAAATGCAAGGTTCTACTATCTGGACTCAAGACTACTTTCGCTCTTTGGGAGGATTTGAATTTGCGAAACCCCCAGCCTGATGGAATGAGTTCTATAGTAGTTATGATGGCCCCTTTAGCCTGAGACCTTGAACATGCATTTCGTGGTGCGACAGCACATCCAAGCAGACATATCTTAAAATGCTGAGAATTGAAAAATTGCTGGACAATTAACAATTTTAACCATTTGAAAAGGAATTTTAAATCACCTCCCATTGTTCAAATACTCAAACCCTTTTAATGTCATCAAATTTGTTTTAAAACTTAGGGGGCAGGTTGGGAGATTCCTTAGAGACTCCTACCCGTATATTTATTTTATATTTAATACTCCCTCCGTCCCTAAATAAGTGTCCGGCGCGCAAAACTAGTCCTTACAAAAGATGCATGTTTTTTGTTAAAAAATCTAATTTTTTTCCATAATCTAATAAAACCCATTGCCATCTATTGATTTGTAAAAAAAAATTAATTTTTTAAACAAAACAAATGCATTTTTTTAAAAGCCTAGGTTTGCGCGCCAGACACTTATTTAGGGATGGAGGGAGTATCTACTAACTCTCTCCATACATACTGAGGCAGAAGAAACATTCTATAATGTGCAGGGCACCCTATAGAATTTTTAAGGTATCCACCTAACAACAACCAATATGTTACCACGTTCAACCAAGAAAGGTTTGAGAATTAGTAGATATGCTGATTGTTGGCTTATAGACTATGTGGCAAAAGATTTTCCTATTTGATCTCTCCACGAGGTCCTTCCCCAAGACACGTTTATGTCTCTTGCTCACCAATTGATATCTACTCGCCACTAGTAGAAGCTAGCCCCATTGGGGTAGGAGGGCATTTCCATCGCGAAAAAGCCTAACAAAGTTGAACCAAAATGGAGTGTGAGCATGCATGTAAAAGCTACCAAAATGCATGATAATACTCCATATGTTTGCTTATAGGTAACGGAAATTTTTATAAGATAATGCGCCGGGGGCGCATTCTCTTAGCCATCCATACAAATATACCAACCATGAGAAATGCTCTCTCTTACACATTGAGATAATTTGAAATAGTTCTTAAAATTTTCCTTTTTCAGTAAGCAAAATGAGGAGATTACAAACAACCAAGAAATTACATACCACAAGCTAGAATGGCATGGCCGGTCAGGTGCCAACAGTCTGTCCAAGCTAGAAAACAATGACTGCAGAAAAACAAACCAAGAACAACCGAAACATGATGTAACAAAATGAAAGCAAAAGCACCAAATCAAAGATAAGTCTAAATTAACATCTGCATGACCATTGATCAATGAAATTAACAACGATCATGATGGAAGTGGAAGAACACCAATGCTAGGGATAAACACAATTAGAAAAATATCGTACATGATTCAGGTAACACAGTTCGACACTTAAAGTTACTACGGAGAAGAAAAAAGCAGGCGACGACTAACTGATAGCAACAAAATGTATAGCCAATTAACATGCAGTGATCTTACCACAAGCATGTTAGATCTTGTGTCCCGCCTCCGAAAGCCTTGAGAAACAAAATATGCTGCCTGTAAATGCATGCAACAGCTTATATCATCATCATGATACACAGGAGAAAGTGTTTGTTTTTATTTTTGGATAATGCAGTTATCAACAGCAGGAGGAAAAAAAAGCATACTTGTAGGGGTAGAAGTATCTCCAGAAGTCCAAACTTCCATAATAACCGCAAAGAGGCTTCTGCAGATCCATATGCCAGCATATAATTCAATTCCATGAGAATCCTTCCCTACAGCATTTGGAGTTTGCAAGTAAAATACATACCAAAAAGGCTAAAAAAGTCAAATTACATGACTTGGATGGTAGGACCAGAACTTTGATACCCTGTCAAGTCTCAACAATAAAGAAGATAATTCTTTCATAGAACGAGCTGTTTCTCTGGAAAAATGGAATCCTAAACGAGCAGCAATTCTCATCCCACGTAAAATGCGAGCTGTAGAAATACTAATTAGAAGTTAGATGCCTTCAATGTGGTTGAAAGGCAAACATCAAGAAGGTAAGGAGAGAGAGAGAGAGAGAGAGAGAGAGAGAGAGAGAGAGTAATCACCACAATCATCCTCAAAAGAAGTACTTGCAGGTATTACAGTCCGCACCTGTGGATAAACAGGTGATAAATACGGGCTGTGTAAATTACGAACGTAGTAACTCCTGAAACTGAAGCAACAAGAATTACATACATACTTTAGCTTTCTTCATATCTTCTAATCCTCCCAAATAGTCATAAACAACCTTTGCGAAGGGGTCAAACATTAACCTGCAAAAGCCAAAAGAGCGTGGAAATGTAAATTCAAGTAATATTATCATGAAAGTCATTTGACTCACTTGTAATATACAATGGCACTGATACAAAAACAAATGCATTTAAGTAACTCCTCAAGGGTCAGGTAGATTACCCATTAATCGTAAAATCCCTTTGTAAACAATTTCTCCATCGAATAAAATCGTCCTCATTGCAACCATGAGGCTTTCTGAAACCAAAATTCGAATTCCTTACATACTTCCTCCCACAGGTGCTAAAACTTGAAACCTGCTCAATAAGAAACGACGTGAAAGAGGGTAAGACAAAGAACAGAGTCGAATCATATTGCACACAATGACACAAACCAACTCTTGATTTAAATTCCACAATGCATCATGAAAAGATAATTAACGGCTTGGTAAATAGAAGTAAGCAAATGCACATCTATATTACCCAGAAACAGACCTCAATAATTGTATCATCTACATGCACATGGCAAATGGGAAACCGCCTGCCAACAACTTCACACCGCGAAAATGTTCTTAATACCTGCAATATGTGGACCAGATTAAACTGTTTATGCCGCAACTTATTGATTTGAGATGAAGAAAACAAAAGCTGGCAAGTAATAAAGTGAATTTGCAACTATAGAGATGAGTTTTTATCCTTCATAAACCAAAGGAAACCGGTAATTCTTTTGCCACTATCCCTACTTTCTCTAACCAAACCAAACCGAGCCTTATGTCCCAATCACTTGGGGTCGGCGAATCCTACTTTTCTCTGACTTACATTTTTACCTTTTCCCCCTAAAAAGGTACATAAATGCTATAGTTGTAAGTAAGATAAACTAGCAGTGTGGCTGTGGGGAGGAAATTGGAAGCCAAAGTATAGATTCTAGATATAACCAGCATTTTACAAATGATTAAACTTCCAGATATACCAGGCACTTGAGGTGTTCAATAGTAAAGACTCTGTTACTAGTAAACCATCTGAGTTAATTATTATGATAATGGTCCAAACTGAAGGTTACTACGAGATTTCACCAAAAAAGCACAATTACACAAAAGGATATACCTCCTTAAGTTCAGCTGATGTAATAATGTCAAAGTCTTTAGGAATTCTCTTCAAGATAAGATCCCGGACGCATCCTCCAACAAGGTAGACTTCATATCCTGCAAATGGAAGTATCACTTTTTAGAAACTTGCGGAAAAATGAAAATACAGATAACACAAAGAATCCAAGAGGAAATACATGATTGACCTTTTTATGTGGATGCTCATGATAGTCACAGGATTGCAGGGCAAAATCAAAGTATTTTTAAATTTGAAATAACAATATGAGGAAAAAAGTTCCCAAATTCATTTTTTAATATAAAAATAAGCAAAACAAGAACTGGCAGAGATAAGTCAAGCATCGACGTTTCGTTTTTCTTTTGGGTGAGTTCAAACATCACCATAAAATTCACATATAGAGCACCAACGATTCAACAAAGTACAAATCAAGGAAAGTCGGATTGAGCATTCCAAGTGAATGACTGTACCATTCCTTCCCAGGAATCAAACTGCCTAAACTCTTAAACGCAAAAGGTAAACTTTGGACCCAGGGCTCTAGCCCAAGCAGTCATGGAGGGGGGCCTTAGTGCCTGTGGGAGAGGTCTCAGGTTCGAGTTGATGGAGCAAAATCGGCCAGCTGTTGTAACACTACCAGCTAACCCTATCACTGTGGCGAAAAATAAGAGAGGCAAACTTTGGTACCTTTTTTCCTCAGCCCATTCAGAACCATTCGTGTTGGTTTCCCAATCATAGACGTCTTGATTCCGAGATCTTTTGAACTCAATTTCTTCCATTCAGGTGCTTTGGTATCACCATTACCTATTTCACAAAACCAAAACAATTCAAAAACTTCTACATTGGCAATAGCAATACGCCACTTTCCAAAATCTATTCAACATTGAAGTTAAACAAATCTAATCTTTACCACAAATGAATTAAACAGAATGACTCACTATTTCACACCAAAACAACTAAAAAGCTTCCACAATTGCAATGGGAAAACACAACTTTGGAAGCTTCCACATTCAAAAGCTTCCAAAATCAATTCAAAAGCTAAAAAAAAAAATCTAATCCTTAGCACAAATTACCCAATTCACATCAAAACAGTGAGGAAAGATTCAACATTAGAATAAAAGAAACCTAATTTCCAAAAATAATTCAACATTGAAGCCGAGAAAATCCAATCTTTAGCACAAATGAATCAAAAAAACCTGACTCACTCTTTACGCTTGACGTTTTCGGATGTTTGATTTCTTGCTTGGAAATACTAAGAGATTCAACAGGTGACACCACTGCTGCAACGGAGCTGCTACGCCGAACCTGCACTAGAAGTAAAAGCTCAGAAGAATTCAGGAGTCTAAGGTCTCAGGTTAGAAACTTCTTAATTGGCCCGCCAGTGGACGGTGAGATTGGTCCCAGTATTAATCGAGAATCACGTAAGCTGGCCCGGAGTTGTAAAAAGAAAACAAACAAGAAAGTTTGAAAACGGAAACAAACCTTGTGAGCGCAGCTGACGAGAGGGAGACGGAAAGTGAGGTGGGTTCTGTACGCGAAGCCTTGAACGGATATCGCCATAAATCCACAGAGACTAGTACTTTACCAGCATTTCCTATCATACGAAATGCTGGTAAAGATAAAAGGATAATTTCGGAATTTTTTTTAGGGTTTTTATTTTTCAGACGATGAAGAAGACGAAGATCGAATGGAACACGATGAAGAAGACGAAGAAATATCGTTTCACTTGGGCCGGATATTTTGTGAGTTGAGACCCGTGAATGGAAGAAAGGCCTCACGGCCCAATTTAACTGAGTCGAGTTTTGTTCACCCTCCACTTAAGAGGGTGAACATTACCCTCCTTCCTATTGGTTGAAATGATGTGGACCCCACTATAAAGTGATGTCATGCTTACCAAAAAGTGTATTGCATAGTAAGCATGACATCACTTTGTAGTGGGGTCCACACTATTTCAACCAATGAGAGAGAGGGTATTGTTCACCCTCTTTTAAGGAGGGTGAACCCATATATTTTGGACCCAAAAGGTTGGGCTCATACATACTAATATATTTCGAACCGCCAACCGAGCAGAATCGATCCGCATCCGCCAGCATTGTTATATTAGGATTCTTATCTGTCTGTAAACTACCTCGGTTTGGTTCATTGACGGTTCGGTCCTTCTGTTGGACAACCCTAAGAACAACAACTAATGTTATTTTTGTTCACCTGCACAAAATGTAGGTGAACATTAGTCATTTTATGCCCGGAGACAGAGTCGACAACGAGTTAAACTTCGATAGTCAGAGATGAACGTTTGTAGGGTCTTATTTTTCTAAAAGTTGATGCAAAAAATCGGCTAAGTCCTTTTTTTTGGTTGAGTAAAAAAAAAAAAATATTAATCTTTATAAAGGATTACAAAGATTAAAGGGATATGTTTATTTTTTCAAACGATCACAGGCATTCCCTAAATGACTTCCAGTACAATTGATATTTCTTGGCGAAATTAATTCATAGAAAGCATCCTTTGCAGGCAAGACTAGCCTGAAAAGTAAGACCAAAATCAGAAGATAGGTCATCAGTGTCCCAGGCCTTGGTCCTGAATCTTAAGATGACATTTTTCGAGATCTTTTCGCCTTTTATCAAAAGTTCATTTTTTTTTATTCGTCTCGACGAGTGGAACCGAAAGACTAAAAGGAAGAAAATGTACTAATAAATTTGTAAGAAGCCTAAACTAAAGGAGGATAGACTAGTGGGCCTAATGGACCATTAGATCTTGTTTTCAACTGGGAGAACAGTGGGCCAAAAGGGCCCGTCCGAATACAGGCACGCTTCACGTCTCTAGTGCTTTTCTAAACACTTTGTTCGGTTTTGAGAAAAAAATTTGATCTCATGAGCGGTAATGAGAAGAAAGAGATAGATAAATAAACTTATTGAGAACCGTCAACCGTGCAGAGAGTAAAATTTTTTTTCCCTCAGAACTTGTAAAAGAATAAAGACAATAATAAAAAAACCGGCAAGACGTAAAAAAAAAAAAAAAATTAGTGAACTTTATTTTGTGTAACAAAGAGGTCAACTTGAACAGAATGATATAAATAAATACCAAACCGTTATGGTTTTGGTTAGTACATCTTAGGCTATGTTATGAAACCCCAAAACCAATTATAGTATTATTTTGGGGTACATATATACCTCTACAATTAGAGATATATATTTATATATATAAAGCAGGAAATTAAACAAAATAAACAATAATATAAATAAATTACAAAATAACTAAAGAAGAGCGCAAAATAACGGAAGTAAGAAAAAAAAAGAAAAGAAAAGAAAAGAAAAGATGATGGGATAATTTATAACAAATGGTACACGTGAGGCGGGGGGGGATGAGTATGTAAACAATAATTAATTTTAAGGATTCCTTGCATAATGAAGGATCATGACGTGATCCGAAGTGGACGAGTCAGGAAGTAAAGTGATTGTCGTTGTTGCGTCCGTGGAACTTCTCCATATGTGATCCCTCACGTGCTGCAACGTCAAGAAAGGTAGAAGCTGTTGCCCTCTGCATCTTATCTCTATCTGCGTTAATCGCAACGATCTATTATTATCAAACGCAAGTTAAATAGTGACGATCGTAAAAGTGTTCGTGAAATAGACCACAGACGTAAAAAGAACAAGAAGAAGAAGGGTTTGAAAACCTAAAATGTCACAATGATAGCAATCACCCTCATTGTATACATGATAAATATCTTATACATGCTGCTATATGACCTCGAAACCCTAGCTAGATAATAAAAGACAAATATGTCCTAATCACTTTTAGGATATCCTTAAATTCATTCATCATCTTTTTTTAAGCTGAACAATTCTTCATGTGATATGAAAAATCCAGAATATCACCCTCCTTCATGATCGGGTGCGTCTGATGAGTCCGACCTCGGTGCTGATTTCTTGCGGTTTTTATTTTTGTTGTATTTTCTTTGGTTATTGTAGTTGTTTTTTTTTTTTTTTTCATTTTAATATAAATAGGATAATCTTGTTCGTTAAGAAAAAACCAAAAACCAAAATTGTCTTTTGTAATAGTACATAAGCTGCAATCTTCCATTATCCTTATTAACTTGTATTATCTTTTCAAGTTAATAAAAAAAAAATTCTTATAAAAAAAACCTAAGCTACAAATATTTCTTGAACTTAACTAATTGTCGCTGTCATCTTGAAGTCATGCTTTGTCAAAAGCTAACGTTTCCCCCCATTCTAATACCTTTTGTGTTCCAAAAAAAAAAAAAAAAAACATATATACTACTTCCGTATTTCTCTCCGAAGTCGGAGTAATTGCTTATAAAACACCGCCATGTGATGCATCAAGTGTTTGCTCCACTACGTATTGTAATGACAGCCTCACATTTGATGGTGAAATCTACATCAATATATTGTGGAGAAGGCCGGTGGAGTACCACGTGATCAACAATTACTCTTAAAATTTTACTACCTAAAATAAATACTTATGTTTTTTTAAATTAAAAATAAGGCATTACGAGAATGATCAATCTCGTAAAATAAAAAATAAACACTTAAATAATAAAAATCTTAGCAAAACGGGATCTTAATCCATCTGATCTCTCTCTCCCACTTTTTCTTTTACTACCAAGAGATTCGAGGGGGACGCTATACTCCAAATAGGGCCGACTGATAGGGCCTGCCCGACCATCCCACGATAGAAAAAACTGCCCTAATTTAATCATCACGGGACCCACCTTCCCTTTGCTCGTAAGCCTAATATCATCATAACCTAAGACTTTCTTACTTTGTATTATACTATAGAACAGAGCATATATACGAACAGACGTATATGAAAAATTTTACTATGATATTTTCATTATTTTAATTCTATACGAAAAGTCGTACTAGTATTATTTTTTCGATAAATTATAAACTACACATGAACATAAAATTTCGAATTTTTCACACAAATTTAACAATTAATTGAGACGGAAGTAATGAGTAGTACGACGGATATCACGGGTAAAAATATATCCATACATGGTACATAAATATATTTGTATTTTATCACAAAGATATTTAAACATTGATAGAGATGCATGGAAGAAGTAATGAGTAGTATGACGGATATGACGAATAATAAGACTATTCGGACACAAATTCAAGGCAAGTATCATGAACTTACTTTTTCCGAAAAAGTCGAACCAATTTTTCGAGCGGAAAAATAAAACACTTTGGTGTATGAATTTTTCCAAGTTTTTCGCAATAATTAATTTGAAATTAATTTAGACGGAGGGGGTAATGAATAGAAATATAAAATAAAAAAAAATGTTCGAACACAGATCCGGCAAAATCCACACGCTACGACGACTCCAAACAACTTGTTTCTGGATTTGTGTCAAAGTCCAGCCCAAGCAACATAATCTTGAGTAGGACCATCTGCTCTTGTTCTCAATAACTACTCCCGCAAATTTTAGCAAATTTTTAAAAGACGCATTTACACCTGCGATCCCGCTTGTTAGAGCATATGTGAGTAAGCCCCGAAAATTGTTGTCGCAATCATTGGCCTTGTTCGTTTCCCATCTTTACTTTGTTTTAACTTTGTTTTCCAATCATTACCCTATATCTTTCTCCAATCATTACCCTATTTCTCCAATTATTAATTTCATTTCTCTCTTTATCTCTCATTTTTAAAAGACGCATTTACACCTGGCTTGCTAGAGCATATGTGAGTAAGCCCCGAAAATTGTAGTCGCAATCATTATCTCCTTGTATAATATACTACTCCTAGTAGCTATCACTAGTAGTAGGAATGGAAATAAAAAAAGGTGACGGATCCAAAAAGCACGGCGTGGTATCAGCAGCACTATTTAATCCTTTTCATGCACGTCTCACTCACGTTGCTTTCCCTCTCAATCAAACCCTAATTTGAAAAGGTCAATATTAGGGTTTTCTTTGAAAGAAAAATTATTCTGACTGATTATAGGCCAAAGCATCTTTAATTCCAATATTGGGGCCAGTTTTTATGTTGTTTATTTATTATATTATGCATGCATTCCATTTCATTCCCCCAATAAAAGGCATATTTCTAAACAATTATCTGTCGTCGTGCCTTTTTGATTTATTCGCTTCTTTTCAACGACTCGGAATGATTCTGCTGTAGATTTCTCCCTCATGCAATGCTTTCCTCTGACGTAAAAAAAAATAAAAAAAACTTTGTACTATTTCTACAATAAAACTTTTTATTCCTATTGGTTGGTTGTGGAATATGATGATTGGGGGGATCTATCTTAATCCCCTCAAAGTGCACCACTTAGGGTTTTTGATGGACCTTTTAAACCAGGATTTATGGGAAAAGAAAGTGAGCAAAAGGGCCTACATAGCTGCCGTCAAACATGCGAAAGCATGACGAAACAAGAAGAAAAAGGGGTAATTAATGCATGGAAACATACGTCTATGAGTTGTAGAGAACGACATCGTCCACAAGTGGAGTAATTATTTCAATAGTCCGGGAACATCGTCACGTGATACTACAGAACCACACATTTCGATAGTGTCCAATTTAGGATCGCAAAAGAACTGAACAGCTCGCGAGCTTGGCTCGGCTCGGCTCATTCGGAAAAAGCTCAGCTCGATTAAAGAAGCTTGTTTAGTAAATGACTAAACTCGGCTCGTTAAGGATTTGACTCGTTAAGGCTTGAGCCGAGCTCAAGCTCAAATTTTTGACTTGTTTAGTAAACGAGCTGAGCTCAAGCTCGACAAAACTCCGGCTCGGCTCTACTCGTTTGTAGCCCTAGGGTCCATACAATTAATCGTGAGTTTTATAAGAATGTGTGTGGCATTAGTAAAACTTAGAGCACCGCGTGGTGGTGCTCTGGCTCGGATTATTGAGCAATCAGACCTCCTCCTGTGCTTTTAATGGACCTGTGGTAATGATTTCTACGTGTTGATAGGAAAATATTTTCCATATGCTAATGAGTGTAAACGAGGCCAATTTATTGAAGATTATGTTCACATCAAATTAAAGTCAATGCACTACATAGTACATATATATAAAAAGCAGGAAACTTTTATCTCAGACGTTAATCTGCACGTAGGTTCATGTACATACGTGGATTCATGTATTGGACATATTCTCCTCGCTAAGCGGGCTAATTAGATACGTGTGTTGCGGATCAAAAATAAAATAAAATAAAATATGTGTTTCTATTTTAATTATCTGGTGATGAGAAATTACAGTTAACTATCAACTCAAATAAGCGGCATAAATACGTGCATTTATTTTAATTATTTGCGATGAGGTTTGAAGACAAATTTTATCGTTTGGTCTAATACTACAGTATATTATATGGTTAACTATCAACTCATATAAAAGTTAAAATTGGTAATGCGTCCCCTACCATGTGTAATCAAACTCTCTACGCTGAGTGGACAAACACGTATTATTTGGATATTATCGGGGTGTGAGATTCAACGACCAAATCTAGTGGATCATATTTTAGGGTAAACTATCAAACTCATCTAAAATCTGAAGTCAGATTTTTTTTTTTTTTTTGAATAGCAAATCTAGTGGATCATATCGGGGTGTGAGATTCAACGACCAAATTTAGTGGATCATATTTAGGGTAAACTATCAACTCATCTAAAATCTGAAGTCATTAACATGTCCTTTGTGTAGTTCAGCACTTTAATTAGAGATTAAATTTTTTCCGCTGGTTGTGAAAAACGTGGGTTTTCCACCACCGCCTTTTGGGGTCCTACTGTGTGTTTATTTTTTATTTGAACCATTTATCTTATAGGCTCCACAAAGCAATATATCCACGTAAAAAATAAACTTGAGCAGACAGTGATAGGTATATCAAAAGTTGAAGTTTGTTTTGTAAGATAGACAGTGTACCTTTATATTTATTGATAGAATCAGAACACCCATGCTATAAATCAAATTTCAAAATTTGATATACCTATCGATATCGATGTTCAATCAAGTTAATTTTTTTACACGGGATTTTTACTTTTTGGGCCATACAATATGAATGGTTTAGATTACAGCCATAAACGCTAGCTCTATGAATGGTTTAGATTACAGCCATAAACGCTAGCTCTATGGAGTCCACAATGGGTGGTGGCGGAAAAGTCGGATTTTCCACAAGCGGTGTGGATAGAATTTATTCTCCTTTTCTTATTTTTATGAGGTTCGAAGACACGATCTTTACAATGAGATTCGAAGACGTAATCTATTGCTTGCTTTTACAATGAGATTCGAAGACATAATCTATCGCTTGCTCTTATAATATACTCATCTAAACCTTATTAACAAGCTGATTAACGAGCTGAATATGTTTATTATTTGTATTCTCAACAACTCCGAAGACGTCTTTTTGGGGTTAAATTCCGGCCCTAGCAAGTGTTATTGCCGTCCTAACATAACATAAAATAAAATAAAATAAAATAAAATGAGAAACATTTTATAGGGCACCAATCATACATGCAGAGAAAGAGTCCAGAAATTACGCTAGTAAAAATCACTTTTTAATTACTTATTTAAATCTTGTTTCATTAAATTATTTTCTTTGATTGATCGTTTTCATTACTATCTTATATACAAACCTAATCATTGGCTACTTGGTTGCATGCTCTAACCCGAAAGTGACAGCTGTCAACACGGCATCGTCCGATTGGTTCGGGATTTGAGTAATTCTATTTATATATTTTCTAAGTACATGCCAACGGTTGACCTAATTAATCTAATCCTTGTGTAATCCTATTTCACCAAAGAATTAAGGAGAATGTTGTCTGTCACGTAGCATTCTAAATAGGAATAATATCCTCCGGAGCATATCTGTGTAAGCATATTTCAAGGGTGTCTGTGTTTGTATGGGAGAGAGAGAGAGAGAGAGAGAGAGAGAGAGAGAGAGAGAGAGAGAGAGAGTATTATCTTAAACTCAATATTACCTTACTTGACGGCATGAAGTGCAAGGAGGAAACAACGATATGCATCCAGAAGAGAGAGAGAGAGAGAGAGAGAGAGAGAGAGAGTGTATTATCTTAAACTCAATATTACCTTACTTCACGGCATGAAGTGCAAGGAAACAACGACATGCATCCAAATAATGGTATTAAGGGTTGACCTAAACACTAATTATGTGAGATTTAAATAAAATTAAAGAAACAACTTGGAGTGTTGTGTGTGGCATATATACATCCTAGATATATTATTAGGATATAAGGAGTATAATTATCTTATGACACTTATAATAAGTCATGGCGGTTATAATAATATCTACAACTACAACGTATGATTGTACGTAATAGAATGGAATTATTGGTTTAATTAAAAAATTCAACTTACGAATTGGCATACGTTTACGTACCTATATCATATGATTGTAATTACAATTTTAACTTGGAACTATAGCGTATGATTGTAATTATAATTTTACGAATACCCCTGGAACTATAGCGTATGATTGTAATTATAATTTTAACTTTTATATTTCTTTAGATAGTTCAACTCATGATGCGTCACGGTTGTCGAACGGGACTGCTAGCTTATTCCAATCCAATTATAATAATTCACTTTTTATATTTTGGGTCAAAATCGTTGGGTTATTATCACCTAAGAAGAGGATTATTGAACTAGCATATGCTTCTCATTTTATAATTTAGAGTCAGTATTATAATTACAATTTTAATTACAACTAGTACAACGTATGATTGTAATATACGAACATTAGCTTTTATCCCCTAGGAAGAGAATTGAATTAGCGTACACTAAGGCGTCCCTCGTATGTCGTCAGACACTCTTCCATAAGCAGGCAAAACACGTACGTACAATATTTTAAATTATTATCAGGTAGGCGATAAAGTTCGACCAGAAGATCTAGTGCTTAGATTTGATACAATATCATGATTGATAATTACCAAACCATTCAAAAGCTTTTAGTGTGTGAGAGAGAGAGAGGGGGGGAGGGGGGGGAGAACTTGACTTCAATATTGTGCATGAACACTCGAAACCCATGCACTGATTTTCAAGAACCAAATTCAGGATGTTCTCGTTTTCTTTCATCTATCCGTCTACCTTTTCTCGCAACTCTGCCCTAACCTCGTAATAAGGCCTTTCGACGGACCCGAGTTTTCTTTTTCTCTCGCGCGTCCTTCTGGCTTGGATTACTACTAAGGGAGACTCGGGCTTGTGATATTCGAAGAGATGTTTGGAAGGGATTCGCAGGCTAAATTCGTAGTCTGTTGCTCCTCTTTTCTCTTTTCGGCAGTAATTCCAACTTACTTTTTTTTTTGATAAGCAACAAGATTTTATTGAACTCGACAAAGGGTAACTTTTGGTCGGATGTTTTCGTCTTCTGTTTTGCACACGATTGGCTCGAGTATAAGTGCCAACCTAGTTTAGATATATACTTAAGTTGCAATGCAACATCATCGATGTACCCTCAACTAGTTTCTAATTATAAAATCTCTTCCTTGCCGACTTAAAAAAAAAAAAAAACTCTGAAGACATGCAAAACTAGCGAAGGAATAAGTCTTTGGCTCACTATTTTATTTGTTAATGACAGAACTGATCGGAATTCTTCTTCTTCTTCTTCTTCTTTTTTTTTTTATTTTTTTTATTTTTTATAGAATGATTGCCCTTTGAAAATTCTTGAACTACATCATCAAATACTATTAATTTGTTCTGTCGCCACTAGGACTTGGTAGTATATTCTAAGACAAATAAAATAGTATGCTATAACAAATAAAATATAGTAGTTTTTTTTGATAGGCAACAAATAAAATAGTTGCATCATGCAGCATGCATTCCAGCAAAATTTGCATAGATATATATATTTCCCAACAGCTGTTTAAAAAAGGACAAACTATCAAAAACCAGGAGACAAAATCTCCCAAATAAAAATTTGAAGGTTACGTAAAATTCAACAAAATTTTACACTAGCATACTTCTCTACGGGTTCAGTACGTAACGCCAAAGGTTATCTGTTCTCATATATCCCGCGTCTCTTTCAAACTGAGTCATGATCGTGCGATTGTCAATGCATAGGAACGGAGATGACGAAAGGGCCAAGGTTAAAGCTACTCAGCAAGATGATTGATTCTTAGGCAATTCTTCGGGTGTTTTTTTTTTTTTGTTCGGTTGGAGTTTGGCGCTTTTCCTTTTGGGATTTTTCTCTTGGTTGGATTCTTTGCCAGCCTCGGGTTGCTTTTCTCTCCCTTTAGGGACCTAGTGGCATGTGATTGCCGGAGTAGTGAGGACGTGCCTTCTTGTGATTTGTCCTTCCTCTAGTTTGATGCCTTATGCTTGGATTCTTTAAATATTTGTAATTCGTTTTCAAAGATTAATAAAATCATTTTTTTCCATTAAAAAGAAAGGGAACAGCGATGAAGAAAATAGGGGATGAGGATCCCACGCCTCCTTTCAGGTTACGACAATGAGCGGCCGCATACTATTTGATTATGGAGCCCTAAAGAATTGCCATAGGTTGAAAAACAAAATAAGGCATGCAGATCAACTCCAGCAAATATGAGTGATGAACTTTTTCTCTCCTCCTTTTTTTTTTTTTTCTTCAGAAAATAATCCCTAGCTAGCTGCATGCATGGAGATGACGGCACGACACGAATACATATACGATCCTTATACCCCGATTCCTGGAGGAAAATTTTAGTAGGTTTTAAGGAAGTATAACTCGAGATTAATCCTAGGTTAAACGTGTTATTGTTTTCTGCCATCCAAACTTCCCCAGTAATTTATCAAACCCTATTTTTTTTTTTTTATCGGCAAAGGAAAATAGTGTAAAATACTTAAATTCCACATTGTAAACCAAGTTACACCAGGCAATATTATTTTCCTGTCCATATCATAGAAAGTAGAACTATTTTCTTAGATGAGAAGATTTGGTGTATTATGTCTAAATCCACAATCTTTCTTCACGCCGTGGATTGCTCGATTGAGACCCTAACACACCCACCGGATTCCGACGAATTAAACGAAATTCTTATTTTTACGGCTGTCCAACCTCTAGATTTGCTACCGCTGAGGTGGTAGCCCGGCCAGTTGACAGGGTTTACTACTCTCCTCGACGGAGGCGTGGGTTCGAGTCCTGGCAGGTGACTTGGCCTTATGTTTGCGAATGAGTCTTTGGACCATTGAGGGAGGAGCTTATGCCAATTGTGCACCAGGTGGTGTCATGGTGATAGCCCATCCTTCCGGACGATAGCTATGGCTCGAACCGGACATTCCATTGGCAGGCAGGGAACCCCTATTTTTCCCGCCCAAGGGAAGTTGCTATGCTGGTTGCCTCCTTCCACCATTTTCAACGATCAAACAAAAAAAAAAACCTCTAGATTTGCCTACCCAGCCCCAAAATAAAAAAAAAAACTCAAGATTTACCAGATACAGTATTTCTTCACTGTTGATGAAAGGTCTCCATTAAGGGTATCCATAGCTTTATAAGTAACTGTTACGTTACATATCTAATGATCCATTTCTATTGTGAGAGAACTTTTACTCTTAGTAAAACTGTTCCCTTTACAGATATGTGGTCAATATATTGCTTACTTGAGACCCAAAATATAGAGGTTACTTGAGACACAAACTATAGCTCAGTTATCAGTAGGATACTTTTTGGGAATCCCTTTTTCTAGTGGATAACGATGTATGGAGCCAGCTTGCGTGCATCTCAACGAATCCTAGAGAACCAAATGTTACTTGGGAAATCTTGGACCCCGTAGGCTCAATAGTTCGGTTGTTTATTATGTCTACGACCTTAAAACATTGATGAAAAATTCCACAGAAGCATACTCCGTGTTTGCTTTTTAAATGTTCTGGTCAACTTACCATGCTCTTCGACCAATTCTGGTTCGGTACCCTGGAACTAACGACCGAGCAAACGAACTTCCGGTGACTCCAAAATCCAAGTTACTTCACAAAAACAAGGAAGGTTGCTTGCTTGCTTGCTTTTTAAATTCTAGGTTTTGAAAGATTTTGCTTCTGATAATATATATCTATATGTATATATATTTATATGTAATTTAAATATAACATTGTTTTTCAAGGATCATAGACAAATGTTACTTTCATGGATATATTTGAATGGAAGCAAACAGTAAAACCTACATCAAACAACAACGAAAGCCCACTACGTTCTCCATTTGTTTTTTTTGGGTCTCCAGGGAATAGGGTGGTACGTAGTTTTCTCAATTACCTCAAAATCTAATTACTTAATTAACTTTTGTTTACTTGAATTAATTAACCTCAAAATTAACACTAAGAAGATTATAGTAACTAACTTAATGTGCAACTTAGCTGCTGATTAATTTCCTTAATTAGACTAAACACAACCCGATTACTACCCAAATCCCATAAAACGACGGATCCTATAGCTTTATAAGGTAAAAACGCTAATAATACAAAAATAGAAAAAAAGTTGCTACCTAGCTAGAAGGATACCTCCCACCTAAAACATGATGGAATCAGATATGATAAAATTTTACTACGACACCCCATTTTAGTTCCAGTGTTTCTGTCATGCTCCTCTTACCAACCACGTCCATGTTCTTCCGGCCACTTAATTTAAACTGTTTTTTCCCGAAAACGATACGGATCGATCTCCGATCACGGCGATTTTTTAACGCGGTCGGCGTACGTCCCGACGAGTTTTTAAAAATCAAAACGTAATAAAAACTCATCGAAGGGTGATCGTGTAGCCCCATTTTTAAATGTAAGCCCTTGTGTATACTGGCCAATATATATTAGCGGATCTTTGGCCGCACTCTCGAACACCCCTTTGTATCATACCATTGGCCGATTTTTGGCTGCATCTCCAATACCCCCTCCCTACGTATCACGATATACGGTGATTTAAAACCTTGCCCATAACACGACGGTCCGATCCCAAAGTAGGCCGGAGAGGATCCGAATCCTTATTCTTTCTATTACCTTATTTGGGTTCTCGTTTGTGCATATGTTTTGGCCAAAATTAATGTACATCAGCAACGAGAGGTACGCATAATATGCAAAAGCAAAGCTAAATATATATGGCATGCTGTGGTGCTACTTAATAAACTACTTCAAAAACCATTAATTTGAAACCTAATTAATAAACTACTGGTTAAAAAAAACATACCTCGGATTCGCTATCCAGTTTCAACTTATTAACCAGATACTTCATTAACAATCGAACTGTCATCCTTCCATCCCTTAAAAAAACATAAAACAAAAAATTAAACAAACACATTATAGACATAAGCCAAATCCTTTTCTATAATGCAGAAAGTAATTCAGCGATATTAAGCCGGTCCAGACACCGGGTTAGGAACTAGGATACGTGTCCTACATCAATAACGCGGACATGTATAAGTTGTTATCAAGCAATTTCGACCGGAAAAAAATCGATGTAGATCGTTACAGGGTTTCCAAAACTTGGATAAAACGTTATGGAATCAAACAGTTTTTCGATCGCCAAATTTATAAATATCAAACGTTATAGGGTTTTTGCAACTCCTTTGTTTGAATGGCAAAAAAAAAAAGAGATTTCATTAATCTTTGAATATGAAATTTTAAAGATTAAAAGGATCGCGAGCACCACTACGGCATCACAACAAGAAGACAAAATCCCAACTATACTAGCACCTCATCCCTCGACAATAATATGCCAACCCGGCCGGACCCAGGTAAGAGAAGAACAAATGGTTGACAAGCAGTTTTTCACAACTCTAAACACGCATATCTGTCGATATCTAAAACCTTGAAATGCAAGAAAAACCCTTTCAAGAGAGAGAGAGAGAGAGAGAGAGAGAGAGAGAAATGCAAGAAACGTAGGAACTTACTTGATTCTGAGGTAGCTCTTGGGTATCTGAGGCAGAAAAGGTTCTTTTGATCTGCATTGAGAAACCGGACACCAATCCACATGAGATTAACTCTTACGTTAAACAAACCAAAAGGATCGCAGTTTAAATACTTTGCAGGTAAAAAAGGAAAAGGAAAAACACAAATACAAAAGATTTTTTAAAATCTTATTTATTTCCTTCTTGATTTTTATTTTAATTTTTTGCTTTTGGGTTTTTTGGGCACTCACTGATTTTGTGAAACTTGAAGCACAAACCATAGCCCAGAATGGGGTCTCCGTGGGGGATCAATCACCGAAAAACTCGAACTCGACCCAACACCACCGCCCACATCTACTCCGCCTCCACCGTGGCCTGGAAATGGTCGGCTCAAATACGACCCGCCCGGCATTAAAAAAGTCGAAGTCGAAGCGGTCGCAGGAAACGGCATCATGATATTTTGAGGCCTAAATCCCCAGTTAGTATTAATCTTCTGATGATGTGGAAAACCCGAGCCACTATTTCCGCCTGGATACTGCCACACGAACGAGCTCGAGACGTTCGAATGGACCAAATCCCTCAAATTCGGTTGCACGTGATACACGACGTCTGCCGCTGCAGCAGAAGACGATGTCATCACTTGCTCCAGCCCACCCCCACCACCGGGTAACAGATCGAGCTCGACCAACCCGGTTCCCAACCGGGTTGGTTGAGCTCGATCTTGACTAGACCCGCCAATCGGGCCAATACCCAATTGGAGCCACCCTTGGTCTCTCATCTCCTCATCTTGAACCACAACAACGCCTTTAGAGCTAGAACCTTCCTCGTTCACGCTTTCTGTTCTGGACTCGTCTTCTGCCATCGGCCCGATGAATAAACCCGATCCTAAAGTACAACACTCATACCCACCAGCTTCTTCTAATCGGCCCATGAGGCCGACATAGCCACCGCCGCAACGATTTTGTTCGGAGATACTATGACGAGGAGGAGGATTAATCATAGTCATACCGAAGTACCCAGATGCCCCCAAAACCTCAGACTGCTACTGCCTTTGGTTGTTTCGAAGCTAGCCATGGATTTGAGAAAGAAGAGTAAAACAGAGTGGTGTTGGAATTTGTGGGGTTAAGTTCTTTTTAGATGGGGAGAAGATCATGGTTTGGAATTGTGGGATTGGAGGCGAAGGGATGAGAGAGAAGAGGAGAGAGAGAGCCCATTTGATTGGGGTGAAGGGAGAGAGTGCTGTTTTATTGTGAATATTAGTAAGAAAAGAGGACAAGAAGAAAGAATAAAACCTTGGAAAATCTTTTCACTTTTCCAATTTAATTCTGTCCGTTTGGAAGGTTGTGGGGAGATGAAATAGTTGGTTGGAGAGAGAGAGAGAGAGAGAGAGAGAGAAGGATATAGATACATTGTGGGTCAGTTTAGTTATATATAATGAAAAATCTTGTGCTCGAAACAGTAATATGTTTTTGACTTTGTAAAGACGACACTTATATTCCAGTTTCCCCTGTGTTATCAATTTCTTGTTTTTCTTTTGGGGCAAAAAGAAGGTAATTAATTAAAGGGTAAATTGCGAAATGCACCACCGTAGTTTGGACTCGTTTTCGACGTTGTCCACTAAGAATCAAAGA
This sequence comes from Rhododendron molle, assembly GCA_025413875.1. Classification (NCBI taxonomy): domain Eukaryota; kingdom Viridiplantae; phylum Streptophyta; class Magnoliopsida; order Ericales; family Ericaceae; genus Rhododendron; species Rhododendron molle. Next base: position 2,667,758 of record CM046399.1, read on the forward strand.
GTTATTTGTGCAACCCTGTCGAGTTTTAAACTATAGGGTGCAAACAAATCAAGCCAAGCCGAGTTCAGGGCCGACTCTGGGCATAGGCTCATTAGACGGTCACCTAGGGCCCAATAATAAGGCTCCAAAAAAGTGGAATATTTTAAATATTATTATGTATGCTGACCATTTTACAAGTAGGGTGGTGTACCATGGTGGTAAGTCGCGCGCGATTAGACCATAGGATCCCGAGTTCGATCTGCATCTTGTCTAATCGTGGGTCGAACTCGAGACCTGATTATACTAAAGAGATGGCGCAACCGTTTTGTCACCAAGCTACAGGTCAGATTTGATAGTTTTGTTGAACAACTAATATATATACTATACTAAAAAATGGGAGGCCCCATTTTCAAACATCGCCTAGGGCCTCAGAAATCTCAAGACCGGACCTGGCCGAGCTCTGTCGTGTTTGAGCTCTTAACGAGCCGAGCTTATTTTATTTATTAACTGAGTCTCTGTAAACGAGCCGAGCTTATACAAATTAGCTGAGCTTTAAAGTCTTGAGCCCAACTATTTTACTACACGAGCCAAAAACTCGAATTCGAACTCGGCTTTATTACTAAACTAGCCGAGCTTGCCCTTAACTAAATAGCCCAAATTGGGCCTGGACCAAACAATGTATAGGCCGCATTTTACTCTTTACTCAAAGGAAAATCATAACCGGGTCCTTTTACCCATAATGGGATTTTTACTTTACCTATTCTAGGAATATGCAGATTAGTTCATAAGGGTGTATGTATATATACAAATAATTAGAACCCCACAATGAGTTGGCCTAGTGGTCATGAAAGCCTCGCCGGACATAGAGGTTTTACTCCTCCTAAGGTCTCAAGTTCGAAACTTCGCAAGTGATATCAACTCCGTCGGGACCAGTCCATACAAATATTTGTTGGTGGGCTTAGTCTCTAAAAATTAGTTGAGATACGCATGATGTCGTAAGCTGGCCCAGACTAAGTTATAAAAAAAAAATATACATATAACTAGCTCTTATTTTTTTCCTTATTTTTTTTTCTTTGTTTGGTTCATGTCGAATCATGTTAGGTAGATGAAAACCTATTGAAAAGTTCTACTCCATGCATAGATTTTCCTGCTTTTGATAATTACCGGATCAAAAATGGTCTGCACAAATGAATAATTTGGATGACAATATCTCACTTTTAACAAAATACAGGCCTCTCAATTGATTAGGATCCATCATCAGGTACGAATCTAAGCAATTGTGTTGATAATTATCCTTATAATTATGTGCAAAATTAGTTAGTTTCAACTAGTTATTGAAAGATAGTTTTTGTCTCTTTATGAACAAGCTAATGTCCTACACTTTTAGGCAATGAAGGAGCACTTATAGCCTTGTAGGGGCTTTGGCTTTTAGACGCCATTAATTCATAAAGGCAATGCCAATATTAATGGCATAATATATGCTATATATAATGACATTACCTAGGTCTATGTATCGAATAAAAAATGTGTTGATTATATTAAAAGCCCGTAATAATGTATGATATTACCATTTGTAGCTAAAAATATTGCAAATTTTGGTAATGCATGATGGTGTTCCCCTTAAACCTGCAATTTAAAAATGGGCAATTTACCTCTAGGTCCAGAAAATAGAAAGTAATTCCCACTAAGTTTCCTCTAATTAACGAAACACTAAAATCCTATGAAAGTGCCTAAACCCCCCAATACTGAAAGTGCTTAACTCTTAGGGCACCCTATGAAAGTGCCTAAACCTCAGGGTACCCTATAAAAGTGCCTAAAACTCTAGGGTACCCAATAAAAGTGCCTAAATCGCTAAAATCCTATAATAGGAAAGTGCACCCTAAAACTCCTATGAAAGTACCTAAACCTAAACCCTATGGCTCTATGAAATCACCTAAACCTAAACTCTAGGGTACCTTAAACCCTAGGGTATCCTAAAATCTAAAATCTTAAGGTACCCTAAAACTCTAGGGTACCCTAAAATCCTAAAATCCTAGGGTACCCTAAGATTTTAGGGTACCCAAGGGTACTAGGGTACCCATTAGGGTACCATAAAACCCTAGGGTGAAATTTCTATTAATGGTAAATATATTTTTGTAAAAGTGGACTTAGTGGTAATTAAGTATTTCATCTCTCCTTAATGGGAATTAAGTGTCACTTTTCTATACTTAGAGGTAATTTTCTCTTTTAAAAATCCCGCGGTTGGCCCTTGATCAAGACTTGAGACTTAATGGTTTGCTTCTTCTTAATGTCTGAGTTTCGAAACCTCTCTCTCGGGTACGTGCAATATTAAACTCCTTTGGGGCAAGTCCAGATTGATTTTAATGGGCACTCCGCATGTGAGCAGTGAGATCAGTACTTAAATTTAGTTGAAATGCGCGTAAACTAACCCGATAACCAGCGAATTGAAACGAAGGGACGTGGCCTTGTAGGACATTAATTTGTTTTTCTAATTACCATGTGCCCCGCACCCTCCGTCCAAAACTGTACTGGATCCGAATTGTCAAATGGCAAAGCGTTTAGATAATTAGAGGACAATAATGGCTTTCTGAGTTGGATTTCCCATAATTAAACATATATTTTATCAGTTCATTCAAACCGCATGCCAAATGCCAGAGGATTTTTAAATGCAGCTATCCAAGCTTTATGAGGAGAGATTATTCTGTGCCATTGGGGCATCACGTGGCGGTGTCCCAAATCTCTCCCCACCATACATTGTTTTGTGATTCTCACACTTAATCACGGGTCTTTTAGAAATATGTGGTTAAGAAGAGCTCTGGGACATCACGTGACAGTGCCCCGGAGGTCTCGAATAAATTTTCCTTTACGAGGGTTCTTTTTTCCTTACGCCATCAAGTACTGCTCAAATTTCAACACGAAGGGACCTGTCAAGCGCTAGCAGCGCATTACTGTAGGTAAGTGGTTTTTAATTTTCGAACACGGACGTAAATACGACTTTCTATTAGGAAAAAACTCATGTGATTAGTGGAGATGTCGTCGATCGTTGGCTTTATGTCTCGAGATTAATTGATGTACACGTAAATTGATTCAAACAATCAAGTATTATTAAACAAAAAAATGTTCAAACTTCGAAGGGGGTGATATTATTGAAATCAGGAGCAATGGCTGCTTTCCCTCACCCTGAAAAGCTGATGCTTTTCTTTCCGGTCCATCAAACATCCTCTTTCTCTCTCTCGTGACATAATGTATGTAAGTACGCTCTGGTATGGAATGAAATAAATGGACCTTTAAAGGGGTCAACCAGATATTTCTGAGCAGTGCTTAATTTTTAGGGTTTGAGCTATGAATCTTTTGATCTTCTGTTATCTGGACCTAGATTGGTTCTTAAGTATATGCGATTTCGCCGGGCCAACTTCGGCAGTAAGTGCCTGTAAGTACCGGCGATTTCGCCGGGCCAACTTCGGCAGTAAGTGCCTGAGATCGAAGTTTAGGTAGCTCTGATTTTTTCCTGTATCTTTTCCGAAATCTGCTTTGCCCGATAAACTGTTGATGAATGAATGAGTTCTTAAAAAAAAAAAAAACCAGGCATTTCTCAAAATTGAAAAACCTACAAGATATATATGTGCCGTTTGCTAACGACTAAAAACAATGTTTGTTATTTACCCAAATTTTTTTTTAAACAAATAGAAAGGAGATGTACTTATGTACAGGACTGCTACATATTACTCCATCCCGAGTGTTTTTTTTTTTTATTTTAACAATTTTCATACTCAATCCCAAGTGTTTGTCCAACACTTACAATTCCAAGTTTTTGTTAAAAAATTCAAAAATTTTGTCACAAATTAAAAGAACCCATTGATATCTACTACGGAGTACTAATTTGTCAAAAAAAATTCCAAAGACTAGATTAATGATCTGATATCAAAGACAATATGATATGACAACTTTTGTATCCGAAAAATGGATGGTCAGTATGATTTGCAAAACAAACTGTAAGACAAAATTTATTTCAACCATATAGTTAATCAAAGTCCGATTAGTACCATTTTTTTGTACAGATGAAGTTCTTAAGACCTTTATAAAATGACCAGTTCTGATCATGATGTTAAAATCTCAAATGGACTCAACCGAGATGCATTACAATCCTATAGGTGCGGTTGGCACTCTACACGACCCTGAGCCCAAGCCCATAAGAGTTAAGTCAAAATCCGGTGACGTGGCACGTATCATGTGTGTGTGTGTGTTGTCATAGGTGACCATGCACGGTGTGGCTGTGGGGTCATTTGGTAATTTTCCCTTCTCCATTCGAAATTAGTTAGACAATAAAAGAAAAAGGACCAAATATTAAAGAAGTAGTACTATATGTGTGATGAGAGGTTCTTAAAAAGGGGGAGGCAAGAGAAGAGAGGCGTGGCCATTGGTGACAGTGCATGGGCATGAAATGGCTTTAAGGCTTGGAATAAAAGCATGAAAGCTACATGTATGGAGCTTGATGATGGAGATATATTTCTACCCAAATGATTCTTCCTCAAGATTTCAACTAGTGGAGCACCCCCACATCTCTCTCTCTCTCTCTCTCTCTCTCCTCCCTTCTCTCTCTCCTCCTTCGAGTGAAAGTTAGGCTCATAAATGAACCAAGTGCGGTATCTGAGCTGTTCATTTGGCAATTAATGGTCTGGATTTAATCTTATTCCTTGCTGATCTGAGTTATTTATTATTAAAACGAAATTCGGACAATTAATTACTGAGATGAACAATTCAAATGTCATACTACAGCCTTGTAATGCGACTCTGCACTGCCCCTGTAGTGCGGCCTTACACTACCGGACCCTCGTGACCCACGAGTTGAGCATTGAAGTGATCAAACTCGATCGGTTTAAGAATTTATTGAGTTTAAAAAATAGGGTAAAGGTTTGGTTATTTATCAAGCGAGCTGATGCGCACCACGCTTCAGTGGATCCAATCACAAGCCGATCGATCTCTGCTTGAATTTCAATAGTCAACTGGTTTTCGCTAAATACTATTTTTAGTTGATGTATGTGAGATTGAATAATGACTTATCTAAAAATTACGTTAAAATCTGGACTTTAGTCCATTTAGTTCAGCGAAAACACTGCTAAGCTTGGTTGAAAATTTTAATGATCTTTAAAACATGTTCAAGCCTGATTAATTTATGTAACATGCAATCTGATCTCAAATTAACTTTTAACGAACGAACATAAGCTAAATTCCGAGTTGTATGATTCGTTAATTAATTAGTATTCTAATCGGAAGCAATATAGTGGTGCTTAATTAGTGATGCGTGACAAAAGCTTAAAGAATAATCGAAATAGAAGATTAATCAACGAATAACACCGTCAATTAAATGGAATGAAGGCCCATTTCCCTTCGCTTGCGGTTGGAATTGGACTAACATCTAAAAAGAGGAAAAAGGCAAAAAGAAAAAAAGTCATTGTTACATAAAGCTCACAAAGTTTCGAATTTCAAGATAAGTCATTTTTCTCACATATATATTACGTAATTAAAAAATGAGTTAGTGGAAAAAAACACTTATAATCTAAAGTCCTTATAAACCTTTCTTTGTTTTGAATAGATAATAATCAATCTTTCAAATCTACAGGGAAAATATAAGTTAGGGAACTGATTTTTTTTTTTCCAATCGTCATACATCAACGGGGGTTAGTGGGGGGTGTTAGAGTTAGCACACAGAGTCCAGAAGCTATCCATAGCTTGGGACCCCAAGGGTATTGCTCCAGCAAGGAGTCGAACTCAGGGCTTCCCGCAAAGAGGAGATATGACATACCAACTGCACTAGGCAGTGGTTGTCAAGTTAGGGAACTGATTCCAAGAGTTGATTTATTGGTAATTAATAAAAAATCGCTCATGAGAAGGAATCCTGATTGGGTAACTAGTGGGTAAATTGCACTAATATATGAGAAATAACACTGAAATTCCTATGGTATGCTTAATGACTGCAAACCTATCACGTATGAGGTCTTCCTGTAGTTTGTATGTGTTTACTGACAGGCTGACACTCCCAATCGACAATTTCTTGTCCAAACACGTGATGGAATGCATGTCCCAAAAAAGGATTTAATTTTATCTAAACTTTCACACTATCTAATAATAAAAATTAATAAAAAACTATCAACTCGCACTTATCTTAAATCGAAATGACTTTTTTACCCATTAGAAGAGCTATTTGATAAAAAGCTACGTAGTAAAATTTCTTAGTGACTAGTATTTTTTACTACTTGAAAAGACCATTTTTAGGCCAGAAACGAAACATTTATTACTTTTCGATCAAAAAGATTGAGAGCTGAGAGCTTTTTGTTATTTATTATATTGTTAAAAATATGAATTTTCTAATGTATAACACTTTTGGATAATTCTATCATGTGTTTGATTGAACAGTTGTTCGTTGGGTGTCGGTGAAATGAATATTGAAATCACATGGAGTTATAATCATTTCTCATACGTGAAGGTGTATTTGTGGTAAAAGTAAACCTCGAGGGGTGTTAGTGAAATTTAACCCTAATTGTTCTAAGGGTTATCTTTTATGTTTAACGGTTTATTAAAATTTGACAAAAGGATACATTGAGCGTCTAATAAAAGATTGGCCAGAAACACCGAGATGGCAAAAGCCCATACACCCAATAAACAAAGCCCGTAAAACACCTAATGGGCCAAGCCCAGACATCTAAGACCCTGTTCCTTTTGGAATTTTGGATTTATAAGTAATAAATATAGAGAAAAATAGAGTAATGATTGAAAATATGAATAATAATTGGAGGGAGATAGAAAGAAAAATGAAAGAAATAAGATAATAATTAGAATCTAAAATCAAAAACCCTTAACCGAAGAAGGTATAATTGTTTTTTGGTTCTAGGTCCTCTCATACGCTATTTAACCCTCAAGTACTGTTAAGTAGGGTATAAGATTTTTCATTTCTTTGTTTTCATAATAAAAATAAGAGTTGGGTCCTCTGATTTTACCTTTTCTGTCTGTAAAGATATAAAATCCAACAAACAACAAGAAGCCAAGAGCAAAAGCACAATATGACATGAAAAATTATTTTCCCTTTCCGAAATGGAGGGGGCCAAACATGAAAGCATGAAGCAGCAGAGTGTGCACGTAATGATAGTGCATGGGAATGCTTTAATGAAGGGATCGAGAGAATATATAAGACTTCATTCTTTTGTTTTATTCTGAATAAAGAGATGGGAAGGGACAAGCAGCGTAACTTCTTCTAGAAACGTGATCAACCGGGTTTTCACCCAGTTTGGAATGTTTACGTGTGCCTATCTGTCCCGATTAAGGTCGTTGCACAAGGCACTCTTAGGAGTTGACGACGTGACCCATTTTTAATATGCTTATGTGTGACCATTGGTTCTAAAAGAGGTCGTTACACAGGGCGCTCTTAGTAGTTGACGACGTGATCAACGGGGTTTTCACCCATTTTGGAATCTAGATGTGGGACCATCTGTCCTAATTAAGGTCGTTACAAGGATGCTCTTACAATCGAGTTGACTATTGCTCCGGGGAGAACAACCTGTCACCACAGCCCTCCGGAACAAGGGCCCTCATTCACGTATAAAGAGTTTTGTTACTAAAGAGGGGCCAACAAAATTATAGCTTTCTCAATGTGCATGCTTCCATTACAGAAAAGTGGAGCATTTTCTCATTCTCAAAATAAAAAAAAGGGGAGGATTTTTTATTTTTATTTATTTTAAAAAAGAGAGAGTTTGGATGTGTTTAATCTCGTCAACATGACATCATCACTGCATCATGATTAGGCCTCCATAAATATGAAACCTATTCGTATCAAAAACACGGAAGTCGATCTGTCTCCATGTAGAGTATTTGTAAGGGCTGTGCTTCAAAACCATGGTGGGCAGGAGAGAGAGAGAGAGAGAGAGAGAGAGAGAGAGAGAGAGAGAGAGAGAGTGTACTAGTTACAAGATTGGCGTGTGCATGTGGAGTAATGAGTAGTTTCATGTCAGTCCATGCATGTGACTGTGGAGGGATGGATGGATTTCACAAGTGGACTTCGAGACCAACCTACTCCCATGTTGAAAAACCTTTGAGAGGAGAGAGAGAGAGAGAGTAGATTGGCGTGTGAGGGAGGTTGTCAGATGTTTTTTTTGGAAGGTTATAGAGTATAGTAGAGTAGAGTACCTCATGCTTGGGGCTTTGAATGCCTATGTGAGAGAGTGAGTGTGTTTTTGGGCGATACATAGTACTTTCCCTCAGAGTTTGAGCTCATACCTTAATGAACAAATCCGCCCATTTGTCTTGCTTTTTCTTCCATATTTTATGCTGTGTTTGGACGAATTTTTCAGAATTTCTTTATAAAAGTAATAATTAAATGTAGAAATAATAAATAGAAAGATGGAGAGAGAAATATGAATAATGATTGAAGATGGAGGTAATGAATGAAGAGTAATAATTGAAAATATGGATACTGAATATTTTTTGAGTTGCAATTTTTTTTCCAAAAAAGGAAACAAACAAGGCATTGGTTATTTAGGCCAAAAAATGAAAACAAGAATGGGTCATTTCGGGATTCCATGCAAGGCTCTGTTCCACTAAAGTTTTTATTTTTTAAGTATTTATGTTTGACTTTATGAGATAGATCATTCTCTCATAATATATTACTTTTAATTTAAAAAATAAGTATTTAATTTTGACTTACTTGAAAAATAAGCACTTATTTTAGTTGGTGGAACACAAAATAATTCAGGATGAGCATTTTGTTTTGAAATATTTTCAAAGGGTCTTTGTTAAAAAGAAGCTCAATCAAATATCAGTAAGAACTCGACCAATTTATTTACTTTTCAGTGTTTGAATTTGTAGAGACTGAAATGAAATGAATTGAACAAGCTCTTACCGATTGTGTTTAAACAATTTTTTTTACAAAAATCTTAAAAATAAGGGGCTAGTTTAGTATATCCAATATCTATTTTCACAAAAGAGATAGGATTAAATAAATTCATATATACTAACTACTCCTCTTCATCTTTTTTTAAGTGTCCAGTTTCATAACTCTAATTTATTAAGAAGACCTAATCATTTCACATTTCACCTCAACTATTATTTTCACTTTTTCTGCTTACCTTCTATGGAGACATTATTATTACATTTTTACTCAATAACTTTTCAAAATAGATTTCACTTTTAAGGATAAAATGAAAAATACACCAACTTTTATCCACTAATTTTACAAAAAGACTCTTATTAAGAGTTAACTCAAAATGAAATACTGAACTCTAAATAATGGACGAATAGAGTACATGTTGACAATGGTTGTGGATGTTGGATACTAAAAGACTCCATTCGGATAAACACTTTTTCTTTTAGCATTTTTTTTCATTATTATTATTATTATTTTGCGTTTGTTAGTTTTGCGCTAAATTTTTATGACTTATTGGTTCGTCTTGACGAGACGAATCGGAAAAGTAATTTTTTTTTAATTTTACCGAAATATTTTTACTTTTCCGATTCGCTGCGTCAAGACGAATCAATAAGTCATAAAAATTTGGCGCAAAACTGACAAACGCACAAAAAATTTGAATAAGGACAGAAAAGAAAAAAAAAGTCCTAAAAAGTAGAAAAAGTTCTTAACTTGCATTGTCAAACAAAGGTAGCAATGAAGTTGGAAATTGAAAGAATAGGGAGAAAAAGAGAGAACAAGGACGAATTGGCCATCATTGCTCCAATTGAGGACAACAATCCTTCTTCTCAACTGGCTTTATACAAAATTTGCAGGATTTGAGTGATCGATGATGCCCTTGAAAATACTATATTTGAAAGAAAAAGCTCATCCATTAGGCAATTACAGTTGTACGTATTACGAATCAATCAGTAGATTTTCATTAATAATAATTATCAGAACCGGTTTTATTAGCATGGGAACTTAAAAAAGCTGCCCAAAAGGTCATGAGCAAAACGCATTGAAATAGACCATACAATGAACCTCCCATTGATGTGTCTTGTAAAGCCATTCCCATTCCCATGAACTTCATGATTCTAATTTTCAATCATCATTTCCATGCAGCTTGACAAAGTGGAGAATCGTACAAAAACATAGCATCTGAGGGCCTGCTTGTCGGGATCCGATTTCTTATATATGTCCTGAAACCCTTTGTCTCTGTGCCGATTAGGTTTTTAACCATTGGATTGTATGATTTTTTTTTGTTAAATTTAACTGGCAGGAAATCGCTTGGCATAGAGGCACATGAGTTTTTGGTACAGAAAATTCTGGCTCGTTTGTTGGGGGATATGGGAGCCGGATAATCGTACAAGACATAACTGCAACCTAACGTGTGTCGATGCTACATATCGATTCTATATTTCGATCCTCAGATATCGTTATATGCTATATTAGTGAACATTCAAAAACCATAATTAGACCCCTTCCATACTAACGGTTTTTTTTTTTACTGTTACTAAAAAAAACTGTTGGGAGATCTTCATTTTCTTGTAGCGACAACATGCAGATAGGCTGATATATATGTTGTTAAAAATTATTTTTACTCATTTCATCTGTCATGGAGCAATAAGACTATATGTGAGCGGATTCATTCACTAAAACCGTATAATGTAAACATTTGTACGAGGACAAATTTTTTTTTAAAAAAAATAAAAAATTGTCATCAGAATTATTGTTTGTTTATCAAGCTGGAGCTCTCTCTTACTCCAAGGAAAGACATGCTTAATTTCTGGTGCTTCTCTTCGGAATATCTTGTGATAGAGACTAGTCTTTAAGGGAAAGGCAAGGATATCTATATCTAATTAGTGCCTTGGATATTTTTGTCATGCCAGCATGTATATGTGTCATGGGGGACTACTCTTTTCTTTTTAGAATCATTCCAAAAGGGAAAAAAAGAAAAAAAAAAAGAAAAAAAAAGGCCTTGCCTTTGGACGGGCCCCGACTAATTAGGGATGATTCTCACCGTCAACCAGCGGGAGTTTGAAAAATCCGCCGTCAAACCCAAACGAGAATCGGTTACCGAATTATAACTCCCGTTGGTTGACTTGGAGAATCATCCCTATTTAGTCGGTTACCGGATACCGAATTATGTATGTATGAGATGAATGAGAGTGGATGTGATGGCATATGCAGAACTTATATTAGTAGTGCGGTGTGGGGGAGTGGGTTTTGTTTTTGTTTCAAAGCACAAAAGGGGGCCAACTTTCCATACCATAAGCAGCCCTCCCGGCCCCCTACTTTTAAGGGTCGGTTCGCACTTTGCAGTTTGCATTGCATGTTGCCCTTTGAATTCGACCAAACAAATCTCTCACGTCTGCACAAATGCCAAACTCACCCCCACCCCTTACTTACTTTGCATCTATGGATGCCTTTTTCTTTCTTTTTCTTCTTTTGTATTTTTTGTTTCTCTAAAAATTTCCCCCATATTTGCTGTAGAATTATTACATTTATGCCTGGTTGTTAATAATTTCCTCCTCCAGACTATGGCTGCAAACAAGCCGAGCTGAGTCAAGTTTTTGTCAAACGAGCCGAGCCGAGCCGAGCTGCTCGGTTCATTTGCAACCCTTTCTTATTTTTTCTGAACGACAAAAAATTTCATTAATCTTTAAAATTGTTACTAAGAACAAAGAGAACGGCATTAAATTCCTAACATAGCTAAGAAAAATCCTATGCCCAATCAAAGACCCAAATTCTCGATTGACAAGATACCAAACAAGGAACCCAAAGGGACAAAGCCCACACCTAGCGGGCCGAAGCCCCAAAAACACCTCTTGAAACAAACCCAACCTAAAAATCACCAAGCACGGGAAACAAATCGCCGCCCATCCCCAACTCGATCGGCCGTCACCATTCAAGCCAAGCCACCAACGCCTCAGCCGACTGCCACTAGCATTGGATCACGGCCTTGCCGTTAGGCCAACAACCGGTAGAGAAACCTGCGGCATCACCGAACAAAACCACGCGACCCAAAGCTCCGACAACTCCATAGTTTCGGAATAAATGTAAATTAAGAAAAATATAAATATAATAATATGTAATACTCCTAATTCTCATCATTTAGCCATATCCCACGACTTTTTCCCCATACACTTTCCCCCACTTTTGTTCCAAATAATGCTGAGATTTTCCATAAACACTCTTATGATGGAAAAGAGTATTAATTTGGTGCTATTGAAGTACTGTCACCGAATCTCTCAAATCCTCTTTAATTACCAACCCACATGTTTACGTGGAACTCATAAATAAGTTATGACTTCCGTCGTGTAATGGTAAAGGATGGTGAAGAAACACCGTTGGGTTGACCAAGTGAATATTAGAAAACAGTTAAAGATTCGTCCGTAAAGATGTCGAAAGTTTGAATATCACAAAGATCAAATATTTCATACCATGGAACCGCTGAAGATTTTCCTGGCCGTTGAGTTCAGGACTTCGAACTTGTCCGGACATCCGTTTTTAAAAAAATAGTCCTACATGACAATGTGCAAGTACTACTATTAATTAAGACTAGTGAATAAATTACTCTCTAATTAATTAGCATGGCGCCAGTTCGTTAGAAATCGGGGGCAGTGCCCAAAACACTGGGGGTGGGTTTTCTAACTTTCTTCCATTTCATCTGTGAGAAAATCAGGCACGCTTAATTGATTCAATCAAAGCTAGCCCACACACATGCACAGGACACTACCAATTCAGAGAAGATAAAAAAATTACACAAACCCCAAGAGTTGGCCCAGCGATTTTGGCCCGAAACTAAGGTGTTTGCTCCATTATAAAATCTCGATATCGATTCTCCTTGACAACGACTGTTGGGGTCACCTCACCCTAACCCACGTGCAAACATGTGAAACGGCTGTGAGATGGGTGGGAGAAATTACTCCAAGGTGAGCGCAAACTGATCCAAGACACCCTGTATTACCAAAAAAAAAATATAGTACTGTATATATTAACACTACAATAAAATAAATTAAAAATCCAGAAAATATATTCATAAAAAAAGTTGAGAAGTACAGTAGCATTTGCATGTCACCAAACCCCACATATTCCAATTTTATTTTTTAACTATTTTTTTTTTTTACCCATTTTTCCTTCACCACTGCTGCTGCTGAAAATTCCTCCCCCCCACTCAGCCATCATTACCCACAAGCCTCATCATTTCCAACTCCATGTTTTTCATAAAATAGTAGAGAGTAGTAGTATTTCTTTTTGGCCGGCTGCGGGGTTTTAGAGATTGATGATTTCTTTACACTACCTACAAACTTTCTCCCTCTTCATCATTGTTTACATCCGTCAAGTAATTATTAGTTTTTACTACTACATGCAATAAAGTGGTACTGCTCGCAATTACTTTCTTATTGACTTGGGACATCACCTTTTCCTACACCTTAGCTACTCTCTCTCTCTCTCTCTCTCTCCCCCTCATCATGTTTTCCCTAGCGTCTTCATGGTCCGAAGGAATTGGCAGTCAGGTTACAAAGATCCGACCAACTAAAATGACTGAAAATGAACCATGCAAGAGACTGAGATAAGATTACGTTTTTTTTTCCGTTTAAACACTTCTCAAGTGAAATGAATAGTCACGCTTTCGCTGTTCATTTCTTTTCAGAACAATGTGATCCGATCATGTCTTTGTCGATATCCGATCGACTTGTTTTTTACAACCTTGACGAATCTCATTTTGTATCGCATGCGAATTTAGGCGAGAGGGCATTCAAGACGGTACAAGATAAGATTAGGTTATGAAGAAGGTTGTCCTTGTTAGATTTTTTGGGAGGTCTAAAATCAATCGGGTAGAAGTAAAATAGCCTCTAGAATTTATAAACAAAGTTTGGATGGTTTAGATGAGTAATGTGAGATAAAATCTAACAGTGCTAATATAATAGGAGTGTGTATGGTACGTTACCCATGATTCTGACCTTTTGAGTAAAATTGATTACATTTTGGATAATAATTCTTAACGTCAATTTTGAATTCATGACTTTAATTTGAACAAAACATTCATGACATAAATTCAACACGTTATAAATTCAAAAGGTGCATATCGTACACACTCATATAGATCAGATGCGTATTGCAGCATTTAATTCGTGTTATTATTGTAGTCTTGCCACGGCTTCGTTGGTTTACTCATTTTCTTTTGCGCCCCCTAATCGGATTTGCATACTTGACTTCAGTGAGGAATTTAAGTCACACCCCCGTGTTGGAATTTTGATTGGGTTTTGTTTGTTTTTCCACTAATTAATTTTGCTATTCATAGTGGGACCCACAACATCACATCCTTAAAAATGTAATTTGCATTGAATAAGTTGGATCTTAAAGGACATTTTTTTGATAGGCAACAGAATTTTGTTAAAAACTCGACAAAGAGTACGTCGAAAAAAAACCAAATACAGACCACGTAGAAGAAGTACTGTATAGGCCTGAAGAAAAGAAAAGAAAAATATATTCGATGGACATTGAATGGTTTCAAACAGTGAGATCTTACAGGACATTGGTGTGCTTAAATTGCATCTAGTTCTTTGCTTTGTTATGTATTTTTCTCTTTCGCTGGCTCCTAATTGCCAACCGTGGTCGTTGCATTTTGAATTTCTTTTCGGGGGTGTGAAGTGGGCATATGTTTGTCGAGGGTTAGCGTGCCAATGCAGCTGGGATAATTTTTCCTAATTATTATTTTTTTCTGTTCAAAAAATATTATCATAGTAGCTACTAGAATATATCTAACTTGATGATCACTATACAAAAATAATTTCATTAATTATATAATCACGGTGATAAATCTCAATGGATAATAATGACAACACTAATTGAAGCGACAGAAGCGACTAAAATAATAAACAACGGCACACTCAACGTATTGGAGAGTCTATGTAGCAAAATCAGAGTCAATTATCGATGATAGCCGATAATATTGACAATTTATACAATTGTCGCTGCGATGGTAAAAAATTTGTAGGCCGCATTGGAGATTACAGTTAAATATAAATTTAAATAAATTATTGATACGTAACTCTGTAATGACAATAATTCTAAACTTTAATTGTTGAGTAATTTGTCTTCCATGCTTCTAGAATAATCCCAAAAAAGGATCCGGGGATCCTGCAGGGTGCATCCTGGCCGTCCATCTCGGTTATGGACGGCTCGGATTTTGATCCAAATAATGGACGGCTTGGATCAATAGGAGTTGGGATTAAATCCGAGTCATCAGTGCCAAAATGAACGACCGAATTGACAGCTCTACACGCCGGCCGCACCGCAGGAATCCCCAATCCCCCCCAAAAAATGGATCTTTCTCTCAGAATTTTCCACCCATTTAATGATGGGTCTAGTTGGGATCTTTTAGGGCCCAAATACATCGACCAATGCCCAGGCCCGTTTACTTTTCCTCCATGATTTATAGAATGGAAATTTATATAAATGGTCCTCATAGTTTTTCCTGAGTCTCATTTTTGTCCTCCAAGTATCAATTGTAACTCTTTTGACCTTCAAGTTTGATTTTTGTACCAAATTGGTCCAATTGATAACTTTTGTCAGCCAAACTGGATGAAAAAAATTAGATTGATGTCAGTTTGGACGTTGCAGTTCGTTCCAAGTTGGTCCAATTTGGCTGACAGACATTATCAATTGAACCAAATTGGTACGAAAACCAAACTCAAAAGTTAAAAGAGTTACAATTGATACTTGGGTAAAACTAGGATGACCATTTCTATAAATTTCCTTTTATAGAATTATATGGGTATATAATATTAACCAGAAATGCTATCATAATAGCCATTGGAATTTACTTTAAAATCCTGTGTGTTATTAAGTGCAGCTAGGTATGCTTAAAATAGTCTTCAACCAATGTATTGCTTTGATAGTTCAGATGGCCAGAACTGAATCTCCCACTTGCGTGTGGATGTTGATTTTTAGAGGGGTTTTTTTTTTTTCTTTCATTGTTTCTACCTTACAATGGACTTATTTCTTGTGTTAGTTTAGTTATTAGGCTTGGATATTTCGTGGACTTTCACAATTGATGTAATATCCCGAGTTTCTACTTCGTCCATCATACATATGATGTAAATGAATTCTTCTACTGAATGACAAAAAAAAAATGCATATATTGCTTTGCTGTAGAAAGATCTTCTTAAAGATTTAATTCGGAACTATTATATGTTCAACGTGCAACAGTTAATTAATTTCAGATGTTTTTCCTGACTTTGTCCTTGCGAACAAAGAATTCAAAATACCTTCATTTTTGTAAGAATAGGTAGGAGTCAAATTGTAGCAATTATTTGAAGCACAATTGTTTACACTATTTCAGAAACTCCAGAACTCAGTCATATAAATATTTAAAATACTCTCAAATATTTAAAATAATCGTATGAACATTTAAACGAGGAAAATGAATATATACTCCGTTGAATGTGAATAAACCCATCACCCGATGTGGATGGAAATCAAGCTCTTTTTTAGTCATAAATATAATCTCGAACAATATTGAAAATAACAAAAATTTCCTGAATACTGATATGTATTTCCTACCTATTTAGGCATTCTTTCTTTCTGATTTTTAATGTCTTGAAATTGATTTAAAAAATGGGAAACAATAAATACTTTTTTTTTTTTTGGGTGAAATCGCACGAGCCGGAATTATTGGGTGCGAATAATTGTTTTAAAGAGAAACCACAGTGGAAAGTGTTCCCAGTTTAATCATCATTATGCCTACAATTTCAACCATGCCTTAGACTAATTACAAGCTAATCGATCAGCAATCAAACTTTCTAATTTTTCGACTTAATTATAATTAAGATTTCTAGGTTCAAAGAAATGCCACCATCATCACTACATAGAAATAATTGCATATCATCCCAATAAAAGTATAAAAATTACTACTCTCTTTTATTGGTCCATTGCCACCCCACGAGTTAATTAGATTATTTCTTGGGAAACGCTATCACACTTATTATAAATTAATCCATTGTGAACGAGTCAGAATAATACGAAAATTTATATTCTAAAAATCAGATTAAATAAGTTAGAAATTAAGGAATGAACCGAATCATTAAAAAATAAACTAATATATTATCCTGTCGCACCACATCAAATTTATACAAATAGAAATTAGTACTATAGAAGTTATTCAGTGTACTGAAATAATAATTTAGAGTACCTTTTCATCACGATAGTTTGAAAATCAAACATTCTGTAGTGGGGGACTATACTAGCGTGTGGTGCGGAGATGCCATGGAGTATTTTTTTTTGGAGTGTAGATATGATATTCTGTCACATCCGCTAAATAATATTGTCTTATCATACCCTATGCATGTAAGGGATTTCGTCGCACCTATGTCGGGACTAAAGCTGAAGTCCCACCACGTGTGTGAATGATGTTAAAAGCATATTTAGCTCCCCCAACAAAGGACTAGGAGAACTCGAACTTAGGTCCCGTTTCAACTAATTAACAAATTTTGGCTTACTGTTTACACTAACAAATAACTTTTCAACAACAATTTATTTCTCAATAACTTTTTCACTTATATGCATTTACATACCCATTTACAATTTGTTCACTACCGGAAACAATTTGACATTTCTTAATAATTTATTCACTATCGAAAACAACTAACAACTTGATTATATAAAATTCTTTTCTAACAATTTATTTATTTTTGATAAATTTCTAACAATTTATTTATTTTTTGATAAATTTCTAACAATTTATTCGCTGTCGAAAACATCCTCGTAGATATTGTTCAACTAAATACAGTAAGGGCCCGTTTGGACAAATAAGCCACTTTGGCTTATTTTTTGTTCTTATTCAAATTTTTTTCGCATTTTGTGGCTTATTGTCAATTTTTTGGGGATTATTGTTTAAAAATGGTTGGACATGATTTTTTAACTTATAGATTTCTCTTAAAAATCAGAAAAATAAAAAAGTTTGAGCATAAGTAGCAAAATTCAAAAAAATGGATTTAAGCAAAGCAACCGTTTTTTAAGTAATGTTTGATTGCCTACGGAACCGATGATCTCCTCTTCTTTAAGTAATGTTTAAATGAAGACAAAAAAATAAATTAAAATGACTTATTTATCCAAACGGGCCGTAAGTCTGAATTTTTAACCACGGAAGGAAACCCTTGATCGAACATGGTTTGTCCGATAGGGAGGAGAGAGAGGGGCCTCGTAATCCCCGACACAAAGAACAATGCAGGCCATAAAATTCCACGCTGCCCCTGCTCTGCATGGGACGTGCATTGGGTTACTGTTGGGTTTTGGGTTTTGCGCTAGTACTCCATTTTTTTAATCTGTGCTGTGGGCTCCACCCCCAAGAAACCCAACCTGCTTACATCTTGTACGGTACCTTCATGGCCCCTCTCTCTCTTCAATTTCGATTTAAAACTTTAGAGAATATGTTATGTCCGGATGTGGAGGAAAACCATGGGATTGATATCTGCGTCCGCCCATTAGGGTCCCACCGAACGTTCGGTGTAGTAATTTGAAATGTATATCTTGTAGGACTCACAAATTAATATGTTCATGCAAAAAAATGATACGGCCTGATTGTGTCACTAGTTTTTTTAAGCTAAATTGTCGATGGCGTCTATTTTATAAACTAAACTTTAATTTTTGATATAGCTATTATTGTCCGATTAAGCTAATTTTTATGCGAACATAAGAATTTACAGGCTTTATAGAATGAACGGTTCAGAGTACTTCTTGAATGCTAGATGACGTGGATAAAAGATGACAAAAATTATGCGGTTTCCATCTCATCTAGAAAGAATTTAATTATTTTTATGAGCTTTCAGCTAGTGAAAATTTATTTTTGTTTTCTATGTGTTCAATGGGTCCCACACTCTTTTAAATCTATAATTTCAATAAATTTCTTCTCTACTTTTGATATGTGTTTTGGGAACACTTGATGGGGGGGAAAAAATATCAACTTTTTTGTACACCTGATTAGGGTTGGATTTGTCAACTATCAATGGTAGAGCCGAGTAACGTCCATGTTTTGTTTAGTACTAATTTACAAGTATGTTTTCTCACCATCAAGTGTCTCGATCTCAGACCAGTATATGCAAAATTGCGAATCTCGAATAATTTTGGCATTTTAAAATTAGCGAACGAACAAACTTGAACCCGAGAACTTTCACTGAGATGAAGAGTCGAATCTGCAAACTTAAAAGAGAACCACCTCATTGTTGTCTTGCTCTTCGGATTAGCCATTTCCGCTCCACACAAGAGTAATTATTCGTTAGTTTCGGAGCACAGCCACGTGGTGCTCTGGATAAATTCCAAAACCACACATTAGTTTGTGATCCGTACGCTCGGTCGTGAACCCCGCAAGAAGGTGTGGCCGGTGTTGGATGTCCCGGAGCACCCCGTAGCCGTTCTGGCATTGGGATTAGGCCAGTAATGGACACTTCAGTTGTCAATCTCCATTGGAATATAGTATTACGTTACGGACTGATCACTCCTTGGGTTTTATACGTACAGATCTGAAGCCATGGAAAAGAATTCTTTCGGACTCAAACATATGCCCACACCCGAGTCCAAAACTACCAATACCTTAACCCGGCCCACTTGTAACCCAGGTTGGAGAAGGATTGGGCCGAGATTGCGCGGCAGATTAAGAGCACACCAGTAAATTGCCCAAACTTTGATGCCCCTCGCTCGCCCTCTGAATATATTTATTAGAAAATTAGAGGGCGGTCTCCCTCTTCCAGAAAAGGCATACATTTATTTGGTGAATGACCTAAAAACTTTTCGAGCTTACGTATATGATAAATAAAGTGTATGGATTCTATAATAATATTAGTAGAGCTGCACGCGGTCCGGTTCGGATTTTTGGGAATTCGAGTACCGAATCGCTAGTCACGATTTTTATAAAATGTAATCCGTGTCCGGACCAAAAGTCATACGGTCCAGTTCCAATCCAATCCGTGACTCGTGAATCGTTTGCGGTTTTGTTCACGGATTATAGCAAAAATAAAGCTCAAACATATATCCCTAAATTAAGTTTAAAACCACCAGAAAGTATTTATTACATAAACTACCAAAGGCCTATTTCAAAAATCAGATTTAAAAGAGTCTAAACACTAGTAGATTGCATCATTACAGATTTACAGTGCATAACATAAAAAAAAGAAACTGGAAAAGAAACGAAATATTGAAACTGAACTAAGGTTACCCGTAACTTATATATAAAAAAAAAAATACTACCGTTTACCCCATATATTCTATGTACATCTACACTATATCCCATAATTAAGATAAAATACTAAAATTGGTGGGAAAAAGTTTTAACATTACTAACAATTAATTATATAAATACACACATATATTTACACATAAAATTTTAATTATTATTTATATAAAATAAATATTTCACGGTCCGATTCGGTTAATCCACGGTTTCGTAATGAAAATCCGTGGAACGAACTGCGAGTCACGGTTTTCTAATTTTTCAATCCGTGTCCGGACCATTAATCCACGGACAAAATTCAAAAGGTATGGATCGATCCTGTCCGGACCAATTTCACAGTTCACTCGATTTTTTGAGCAGCCCTAAATATTAGGCCTGGGCCGGGCTTCAAGAAGTGTGGGTCTGAAAATTTGGCCCAACCCAGCCCATAGCCTTAAAATACCAATTCCAAGTCCTTAGAAATGTGGGGTGGACTGGATGGGCTAAACAAATGGCAGTCTTTTTTGGCTAAAGAAAGTCTATTTTTTTTCCCAACTGTGTGTTCGCCTTTCTTCATTCAACCACATATTCTTAACCGCTTCCAGAGCATCACACATAGCCTTTGGCCAACATATTGAAGCTGGAAATATGAAGATATCCAAATAAACTGCAATAACAAATGCTAGTAGCAGTTTTAATTATACAACATTCTCCACAGGACATATTGAAAAAGTAGTAAACCTTTAAAACACTCTGGACGCCAACGTCTACGAGCACATCAAGGCTGAAACAAAAACGCAATTAATACGAATCTTCAAAGATACTCCGGTGAACTCCCATGGCGTGTAAATAGGAGCCACTCGAAACCCAGTTTTGATTTTTTTTGCAATTTCCTCAACTTCCGCTTGTCTGTGAAAAAAATTATGTCAATTAATCAGTAGAGGTACATGTACTAGCTAGTTAGAAATCAGGATCCTCATCAATCGTGAAATCTCCTCGTGTGAATAAAAGTAAGACTCGCGGTTCTATTTTGATAAGTCAAGCCGTTTGTTTTTCCAAGAGAAAAAAATGAGCTTGAGAATCTTGATTTAATACTAGTTGGACATGAGGAAAAAAAAAAAAGAGGGAAAAGAAGGTGACCTTGTGCTGAGATGGCGCAGAATGTGGGTATGACTTGTTAGGGTGCTAGTAATATACCAAATGCAGTAAGGTAGGTTCCAACACGTCCATGGAATCCAGCAAAGACTCCACCTTGTATTGGAATGGAGACAGAAGAAGCACCCGATCTCGAGCCAAAAGGTCCATATTTGTTCCCAACATTTGTTTTGAAACAGAGAGATACAATTGTCACTTCTCCATAGAATGCCTCGTATGTCAGGCTTATGGATGAGAGTTGCTCTATTGAACTGTCGATGCAGAACTAAACGAGTACAAGTATAGATTTGGAGTTAATTTGTTTGTGACGATAAGAAAATAAAAATAAAAATGCTATGGAAACCAATGAAAGTGCAAAAGTCCAGACATAGATATGTCACTGTCCGACATGTGTGGGATCCACGTTATCCAGTTATATCCATGTCCAGATCTATGAATAAGCTAAGGAGTGTCGCACCGTTTTAGTTGTATGGCCACCGGTACCACCAATTTTCACAGAGCGTCCAACGCCATCGCCGCTTTTATTTTGGAATATAATTGAATCGATAGCTTCTCCATAACGAACACTTATCAGCATTACAGGCCCATCAGCCTTGTAAGTCCAATATGCACCCTCTTTCCCTCCCCCTATCCCTGAAGATATGCATCCTTCCCCATCGCTAATACTCCCCTGCACATACACATGCACAATCTATTAAAACCTTCATGGGCACATTTTACGTATGATATATACTTGTATTTGTAATGCTTGTCAAGACGATTAATTACACGAAATTATGTTGATCGGATTAATGCAATTAGTTATGTTGAGATAATAATTAAGTAGGGTCCGGTCCTTTTTCAAACAATATCCAGTGAAATGAGATTCTTAAAAGACACCGGGATAAATTGAGGTGCGAGCAAACTCGTCCAAATACCTCCTTGTTAAAAAAAAAAACCCGGGAGTTTTAAGAGGTTATCAACAAACTCTAAAAAATGTGAGTTTTCATGTTAAAACTGCAAAAAGAAAACAACTACTTTTACATTGTAGCATAAAGGTTTGGCTAACTCAACCTCTTTCTCCATTTCTTTGTTCCTCTTCTTCAGCACTTCATTCTCTGCTTCCAACTCTTTGATTTTTGTCTTCAGCTCTTCGATTTCTGTCTTCTGTAAATCAACCACCCGATTCAATTTTAATAATTCAAGCCGTTTGTATTTCTAAGTCCAAATCTATAATTGTCCACTAAAAAAGAGAGGTTAATTGGATACCAATATGGGCCCGATTGAATCATATTCGTCTCATCAAAATATATAAACGGTCAAAATTGAAATATATCTTGAGGAATTTGGCTACCTACTTCTATTTAAAACGAATGAGCAACGTTGCACACACATACGTTCAGGTACAGATCAGAACACACCGACACAGATATGTTGGATCTTGGAACAGTTTGATGCACTTTGGTCCCACATAAACATTCATCGTGTGGGACCATCATAGATTAGACAGGCAAACCTGTTTCCAGATATATGATTGGTTGAGATGATTAGGAAATGTCGAACTCTGTTTCAAGCGACTTTTGTGAATCAATAATGTCCATTGTGGTCCAGTTAACGGGTGGGATTAATTGTGCGAAATCCAATTAAGGTTCCCCATCATGCCACTTCCAGTCCAATTTTTGCTCTCAAACGGCACTAGCAACTTCCTAATGGAAAAGCCCCATTCAACTTAGGAAAATTCTAAAATCAGCCCGTTAGATTGACAACAGTAAGTGAGTGAATGTGTATTAAAGAGTGTAAAATGTTCAAAATAACTCAAATGCTATGTCTCGAAGTGCATTAATGGGGTACTCCTGATCCGGGAGAACTTATTCGGAAGGAAGTTTTCAAGGGAGATGTTGTGTTTTCTTTGCAAGGGGGGATTGTGAGACATTGGCATTTGTTCTTTGAGTGCAGATTTACTCATATAATGTGGAGGTTGTCGCCGATTGGATTTGTGCCAGGAATGAATGGTCAAGCATCAAGTTTAGCTTGGTTTGACAATTCGATTGACAGATGGAAGGGCGCTGAGAAAGGCGACCATACATTGACGTTGGTTACGACAATTATGCGGCGCATATGGAAATGCCGTAATGAGTTGCATTTCAACAGGGGTGAACCTGATCCAAAGCAGATGGTGATAGTGGCGGCCCGAGGAGTTTATTCAGGCAATTCGACAGACTGAATTTGATAGGGGACAGCAGAGGATAATCCGAGCAGAGTTGGAGCAATGCTGGCAGCAGCCGTTGCCCGGGAGATTAAAGATTAATGTGGACGGGGCATGGACGAACGAACCGAATAGAGGAATGGCAGCAGCTGTGGGTGTAGTGGTGCGGGATTGTCACAATCCGATTGTGGGGAAATTTTGTGGCTTCTCGGTCCATTCGGTTGGGATCTGTGGGCAGTTCTCTAGTTGCTGAGGCAATGGCATGGCGGGCTGCTTTTGACTTGGGTAATAGTGGAAGACATCAAACGGATTGTTAACATAATATTAGAAAACATTATCTTATCACATTTTCTAGGTTTCAATTATATATTTTCTGTTTAGGCTAGGTTAATATTTCTGTACCCATATATAAAGGTATGTTAGGATTATGTTTTGGATTCAATTAATACAGTCAATAATACATCGTTTCGCTTTTGTGGAATTTTCTCTCGGTGGACGGTCTAAACTCCGTTGCCGTCCGCCGGGCACTCATAGTAACATGTAACTGGCTCGCTCATTCGGATTCACCTCAAATCTTTCCTGTCATGGCTTCTATCGCTTATGGCTGTTCTTTGGCTCTAGCTCTTGGTATTTCTTGACTTGGTTTGACGTGGTTACTCCTGGTTTCTTTTTGTTTTGATGTTCCTAGTTTCTTTTGGTTTTTTCAAATTCAAGCTGGTAGACCAACTTGAGTTTGAGGGGAGATGTTATCATAATATTAGAAAATATTATGTTACCATATATATTTTCTAGGTTTCAATATTTTTGTAGCCTATATAAAAGTATGTAATGGTTATGGTTTGGATACAATCAATAATATATCATTTTGCTTTTCTTCATACGGCCGATGATGACTCGGGTAAGGCACTGTGAGATTCTTTTTGTTCGGAGATCAGCTAATGGAGTACCGAATTCTTGGACAAAATCCAGTTTGCGAGGCTCTGGTGTAAGAACTTGAGAAGTTAGGAAGAACTTGAGAAGTTAGGCTTCCTGATTAATTACTAACTTCCCTTGGGAAATACAACCGACTTTTTAGATGTACTTGTTCGGTTCTGAGTTATTATTCCTACCATTTTGGCACAAAAATAAAAACGGGGAAAAATCGAGAAAACTCAGTTGTTGAGAAAATTACTCAACTCAGACAAATATCAAAAGTTAAAAATAGCGGTCACCCTAGAAAAAAATACCCTAGAAAATTATCATAAATTGTATTTTGACACTACAAAAAATGAGACGTGTTATGCGCACAGACCTTGTGCATCTATTATGTACATACGATTTTTGTCCTCGGGACCTACAAAGGCAATCCAAACTGCTTATTAGTCCTGTAATATTTTTTATGTATTTTTATAAGAAATTAACTCAATCGAACTTCGTTAAGGATTTATTCACAATTCATAGTCTGAAGTTGAGAACGTTAATTGCAATATGCATTAATGAGTTGGCCAAACAAGCCTTCGTTATTCTTATTTGAATTATGAAGTAAAAAAATATATCACCACGCATTTCTCTCTCAGCTTCACCTACCTAGCTATTTAGTTTAATTTAGGAATTTGGGTTCATGTTGTGCACCTCTGAGTTGTTGGATCGTGCATTCGACGGCTCGGATCTGATCTCGGTAATCAATGATTGAGAGTCGTTCATTGTCGAGATGAGATCCGAGCCGTCGGATGCACGATCCGATGGCTCAGAGGTGTGCGCAAACCACTGCATAACACCATCCCAATGCTTTAATTTTTCACTCTGCCACAACAAACATATGTGCCAAACTGTTTTATATGGGCTAATTGTTTTTTTCTTTTTTCTTTTGCCATTTGATTAAACTTGATCTACTCTATCTTAGGAGACTTGAGGAGGGGATGTGTGCTTACAGGAATCGAACACTGACCATGTGCATGGGATTATAAGGGAGACACCAACTGCACTTCTCCACTTGCATATGGGGTAGTTCATACGAAACTTAAACTTTACACAAGATTTAAATGAGATTAGAGTTAGCTCTGAGTTAAAGTATGCGTAGTGGTCGTTTGAAGCCTCCAAAAAATATTGAATTTCAGGGGTCTCTCCTACTTTTTTGCTCCTTCAAATAGTCCAACAAAAGGGCTTCATTTTTAATTTTTGCTTTAATCCTCTACTATGTGAATTAGGCCGACTCTGAATGAGCTCTCTACTAATGGACGAT
The DNA here is from genome assembly GCA_025413875.1 of Rhododendron molle. Classification (NCBI taxonomy): domain Eukaryota; kingdom Viridiplantae; phylum Streptophyta; class Magnoliopsida; order Ericales; family Ericaceae; genus Rhododendron; species Rhododendron molle. The sequence continues at coordinate 2,693,445 of CM046399.1, forward strand.
TGAATTTATATATCGTGAATTAGTCAAGATGAGCGAAAACTTACACGAACACTTGAGTTATCGAAAATGAACTTTGTTTGGTTCGCATCGCAGAAATATTTTAATCAAATTTTCAATTTTTTTTTTTTGGATTTATATAGCATAGTTTTAGTCGGAAAGTCAAAAAATTTGTTAAAATGTTAAAAAAATTGACTAAAGACGAAAAAATACAAACCTAAGAAGCATTTTTGTCTCAAAACTAACAACCAAACAAAGGTGAAATTACTCAAATTTAATCGGTCAACAGTTGAGTAATGAGTGAAAAATCTGATCCAAAATAATAATAATAATAATAATGTACGGTCTGCTTCCTAATGTGGTTTCTCTAGTTTGACGTGGAGTTGATGAGTAATTTTCTCAAAGTAATTGGGTTTTCTCAATTTTTTTCCACAGGGCTTTTCCGTTAGCAAGTTGATAATGCAGTTTGAGAGCAAAAATTGGACTCCAAGTGGCATGATGGGTAACCTTGGATTTCGCACAATTAATTCCAACTATGTACTCGATCGACCACAATGGACAGTAGAACACGGGATAGGAGCCGACTTCCTTCCCCAAACCCAAAAATAAAATAAAATTAGAGAGGTATATATAGAAATTGACCTGGTGCTGCGCACAATCTGGGTCTTGAATTATATGCAAACCCTCTATGGGAACTACAAATACACCAAGTCCGCTAAGCCGGCCACCGTCCTCATATCCATAGAATCCAGCGATGATTCCACCATACATTCCTAGCGAAACCCGATCCTTCTCTGTATAATTCCATGAGTTACGATCGTTCAGATAATCCTGTCTGTAACCATAGGGCCCATAATCCTTCAGATTAGTATGAAAAGTGAGAGATGCAAACGCTTCCCCTAGCGCGCTTATGGACCGGAGTTGCTCTACTGCGGTGTCGATGCGGACCTAATTCAGCAAACACAAGAGTATATGAACTAGAAATGAATTTGTTTGGAATGCATAATTTATAAACTAAACAACCATACGAAAATCATTGTAGTTTTTGGCTAACTAAATTCGGTTGCCTATTCCACTCTCAGCCAATAAAGATCAAACGATTTTAAAAAATGCGAAGGGCACAGATTCGGCTATAAATTTGTCCAAAACCGCCGTCTCACCGAACAAATTAAAAAAATGCTACGGACACAAAGGGATGTGCACATTTGGACACAAATTTGTCTGAAACAGTCAAATGAGGGTTGGACCCACATGCAACAAATGGTTCCGTATACATCTTTATTCAGATCTATGCAACTATCTATGTAGCTATAGCATTGCTAATAATATAAGGAAAAAAATTATTTCATTCATATTTTGTTATTCTCTAGTGGATCCAAAAAAAGCACTACTATTTCAAAATAATTGTCCGATCTACGAAATGAAGACAATGCATTCTTTCTATTCATGGGAAAAAAGTTTAATTTTCTCTTAGACAAAAAGTTGCGAGGTTCATGAATATCAATTATGAATTAAGCTGAGGAGGGTTATCGTCACACCGTTGTAGCCTCCCCTCCTTGCTCGGGATTGCCAAAATGCTCGGAGCTTCCTATAACAACGCCATCGCGGCTTACACTTTGAAAGGAAATTGAAGTGAGTAGGGTGTACCGTACACGGCCTGAATCAAGATTCCAAAGACGAAGAGTTATCTGCAAAATAGGCCCGTCGGCCTTGTATGTTTTCCTTGACCCTGTTGAATTCCCCCATGGCCCAAGAGATATCCATCCTTCTTCACCGGTAACCTTCCCCTGCACATTCACACTCAATTTATCACATCCTTCAATGGCACATTTTGTACATACCGTAAACGTTCATATGTAGAGAGAGAGGGAGAGAGAGAGAGAGAGAGAGGAAATCGATTACCATTGGAACTCTTGGACTCAATTGGTGTTTGATAGAAGAAATTCAATTGCCTTCAGAGTGTCAATTATTAGGATACTAGTGGTGTTATATGCAGAGTCCTGTAAGTATTTATAGGAATTTCTTTATAAGAAAATTCTAAAATCAGTTTAATGGGTTGACAATAATAAGTGTGTGAATATATTAGCACAGCGGGCTAACAATAGCAAGACCGTTATATATATATATACAGTGCCCTTCCGTTGCGGACCTAAGTTGCGGACCACCCCATTTCTCCCTTTCTCTATTGAATTTTGATGATTCGAGCCGTTCAATGTGTTTAGAACGTGATTTTAAGGGTACCCGCGAGAAATCTGAAAAAAAAATGACCGGGAAGGGCTTGATTTGAGCAGTTTTTATTTGAACCGTTCAATGAAAAATAAACAAAAACTGCTTGGATGAAACCCTTCCCGGTCTTTTTTTTTGTTGTTGATTTCTTGAGAGTACCCTTAAAATCACGTTCTGAACACATTGAGCGGCTCGGATCATCGAAATTCGATCGGAAAAAGCAAAGTCCGTATCTAAGCTAGTTGCGGGCTCCCGCAACGGAAGCGCCCTGTATATATATATATATATATCTAAAATCAGTTCAATGGGCTGACAATAGGCTAACAATAGCAAGACTAGGTCTTGCTATTGTTACTAATGTCACCGATTGAACGATTTTCAGATATATATATATACTCTTGATCTTGCTATTATTGTTAGCCTATTACATTGAACTGATTTTAGATATATATATAACGGTCTTGCTATTGTTAGCCTATTGTCAGCCCATTGAACTGATTTTAGATATATATATATATACATATAGGACCTCCCCATTTCTCCCATTTTCCGATTGAATTTTGATGATCCGAGCCGCTCAATATGTTCAGAACGTGATTTTAAGGGTACTCATAAGAAATCAGCAAAAAAAAAAAGACCGGAGGGGCTTGTTTTGAGCAGTTTTTATTTGAACCATTCGATAAAAAATAAACAAAAACTGCTTGGATGAAGCCCTTTCCGGTCTTTTTTTTTGCTGATTTCTTGCGGGTACCCTTAAAATCACGTTCTGAACACATTGAGCGGCTCGGATCATCGAAATTCGATCAGAAAAGGGAGATCCGCATTTTATTAAAATAAGGTAGTCCTTATTAGAAGAGGACTCATATATATATATATATATATATATATATATATATGTTATAAGTAGTTATAGGAGTTAAATATCCAAAAATGGATTCATAGGAGACTGGGTTCTTCCTTGGGTGATGAGATTGAACTCTAGGGAGTGGCAGAGGTGCGTCATGTGTGTAAACTTACTTGAATATCCTGAGTTATATAACAAAATAGTGTATTCAACAACCGACTTTGTTAATTTTTGGCTATTTTAAGTACATTCTGAGCTCATTATTTTGTTATTTTCTTAATGCTCGTCAAGAAGAATAATTATGAAAAACAATGTTGATTGGCAGTGGTGGAGCCAACGTAGGCCCATCGGGGGCACGGGCCTCACAACATTTTTTTTTTATAGTTTAACTTTTACTTGAATGGAAACAGCTATTGCTTTTTATATATAGTTTAACCAACTCGTTCAAATACGTACATATAAAAGATATTTTGTTCAACAACTCAAAAATTGGGTGGACATTATAACATTATCGATCTACTTTACTTAGGATTCTTAATTGGTGGGGGGAACAAAACACTACTCCACAATCTGAAAATTCCGCATTCGTTTCTCGTGATGGAACACGCAAGCCACCGTTATACTGCTAAAAAGCATCAGTCTTGGGTCGACGGGATGCCTGAGATTCGCAGTCACCGGAAATTTTATTCAATAGCGCCCCCACCAATGCATATTTCTGCTGATTGGATCAATATAATTACGTTGAGCGAATAAAAGGTAATGTTCTGGTCAATCCCAAACGACGACTTTCATTTTGCATTAATGGTCGACAAAACTAAAAAAATATTTGTTATCGGCGGTGGATGCAATAAATTAGGAGTGGGCGGGGTGGAATTTTAAAAAAAATGGAGTGCTACTTTAATAATTATTTTATCGGTGGCAGATGCAATCAATAACTTTTAAAATTATTTTATCGGTGGCAGATGCAATCAATCACTTTCAAAATTATTGTCCATTCCCGTCCATTTGCAAATTTTTTGGGTCCCGTCCCGGGCCGACAACAATGATCGAATCCGTTCATTTTGTAGAGCTCGTAAAGACCTTCTCTCATGAAAAAAAAAATCATGTTCGCTGGTTACCAATCGATGCCTCATCTAAATGTATTTATCTTTGAACAAATGGGTCCAATTCAGTGTGATAAATGCATGTATTCAAAAAAAATTGTGTTCCAATCAGGCGTTGATTGGTAACTAACAAACTTGATTTTTGGGTAATTGAAATCATTTTTTTTTTGTAATGCTTGCCAAGAAGATTAATTATGAGAAACTATGTTGATTGGCAGTGACAGAGCCAATGTAGGTCCGTCAAGGGCACAGGCCATCGTTGCACCGCCAAAAAACATCAAGTCGTGGGTTAGTTGGATTTTCGAGATTTGTTGTCACTGAAATTTTTAATTCATACTATCCCCTAATGCATATTTTCCAGCCACACCACTGTTTATAGGATCAATTTATATTACAATTCACGACGGTGTGGTGGCCCACATATTTTTCCTGCATAAATCTTGGCCGTTTGATTTAGAACACATTTTTCTACATAAATCGTCACCCTTTATTCAACCCTTGGCATTTTGGTAAATACTTTGTATTTTCTGGAATAAATGGTTGAGTAATGATTCTTTCAATTTTGGTAATTATTTTTTCGATTTTGGTAATGAATTATTTGTGATGAATGATTGCTACGAATTTTTGTAATGAAAGGCGTTGAAATTTGAAAATCAATACATAAACCGTTGAGAAGTGATTCTTTCCGTTTTGGTAATTATTTTTCGATTTTGGTAATGATTTATTTATAATGAATGAATGCTAAGAATATTTTGTCCCACATATTTTCCCTACATAATTCTTGACCGTTGGATTTAACACACATTTCTCTGCATATTTCTCCACCCTTGATTCAACCTTGGCATTTTCTTAAATACTTTGCATATTTTGGAATAAAACATGGTAGTAAATGGAAAGTTTATATGAAATATAATGTGCATCTAATATCCCTTAATTTACGTAGACCGCCCATGATTTACATAAAGACAATATTCAAAAAAATATATATATTGTTCCCATTTGAAAACCAAGCCATTATTTACTTATACCATCCATGAGGCCATGATTTACATAGCCTCTATTGTATATTGCCTAATAATCTTCCATAATTGTTTCCATTTGGAAAACAATCAAACGAGAAATTGAATTCTTCCGTAATAATCTTCCATAAGTCTTCCATACGCGGTCCTCCTGATAGAAATGTTTCAAATGGAAACCAATCAATCATCTTTCTCTTCTTTACATAATTATTCCTTTTAGCTAAACATTTCTTTGTTGCTATTCTCTCTCTCTCTCTCTCTCTCTCTCTCTCTCTTAATCACTGATATAGGTATAGATACTTTTGTTTGTAAATTCATCCTAGGTCTCTCTTTTTTGCTTTTCACCGTAAAAGAAAATTGTGTAGAGGAATGCCAAACATTCTTTTCAACTTTAGGGGAAGCCTCTTTGATGTACTTATCATACTTTTATGTGTCAATACTCTTTTCTTTTTCTTTTCACACGCCGTACACGAAAGATGAGTCAATTTATTCAATTTCAAGATGTATGAGTCGATTTCATCCTAGGTCTCTCTTTTTTGCTTTTCACCATAAAAGAAAATTGTGTAGAGGAATGCCAAACATTCTTTTCAACTTTAGGGGAAGCCTCTTTGTTGTACTTATCATACTTTTATGTGTCAATACTCTTTTCTTTTTCTTTTCACACGGCGTACACGAAAGATGAGTCAATTTATTCAATTTCAAGATGTATGAGTCGATTTCCCGTGGTATGCACGGGGTAGATTTAAGACCCAAAAACTCTTTTCGCTCACATATTTATTTAGATTGCGTAATTGTTCAATTTAACTAATATAGATCTTCTTTGATTTCATTTTAGTTTTCAATAAAAATACTACAAAAGGTTAGCATTGTATCACTAATAATTATTTTTTTCTTTACAAACTTTGTACATGGGAAACTACTAGGAGCATACTAAAAGTGGTAAGACTCTGTTTGGTTTAACATTCTGAGAGTTACATTTAACTCTCGGCACAGTTTTCAATAAATCTTTCTCTCTATCTCTCTCCACTCATTACCACTCCAACTCTCAACAATAACTTTCTAAAATGTAAAATTTGAGTTTTTATGGTCTTCTCTTGATTGCATTCACATGCCATCTAATGCCGTCGTAGAGTTCAAGTAGTTTCATTGCTCCATAACTCCAATCCGAATTGCTCAACCATAAATCCAGTTACAGCTGTGTCATTGCTTCATAAAATTCAAGTAGTGTCATTGAAATACAATTGATTGTTCGGTAGGAGAGAAGGCCAACGTTTTATATCTGTTTTTCTTTTGTGTGTAGTGTATTAATGTAGTTTTTTTTTAAATCTTTCCTTCTATCTTTTTTGCAATCTCATTTGTTGGATTCCTCCTTGCACAAAATGTCACATTTTTTGGCAGTTGGCAATCTATGGCGAGCACACCATGCTAACTGTGGATTAGGTGGAAAGACTAAATAGGTGGTTGTTTTCTCGACAGTTGGTGGCTAAAGCAAAATCAATACCAGGGATTTGAAAGTGCAAAGAGTACACTTAGCTTAATGCCATGAGCCAGAGCTGCTAAACATATAATTTGGTAATTGATCTTAATTTTTTTATTCCTATATCTTCTTCTATTTATAAAAGTGTCTCTATGCACATTTTGGTGGTAGGCAGAATGACATGAGTTCAATTCCTGAACCACCAATCCAGTTGTAGCACGCCCAAGTCAACCACATGACACACCCGTTGTGGCTCTATTTTGGTTCAGCGATGTCACGACTGTGAGCAACCATGATGTAAGCGAGGTATATATTGCTTTGATTTTTATGCAATTTTCTTTCCTCTTAGCTAGTGGACTCCCTGTCTCCCTTATCTATACTTTTTTTTTTTACTCATTTGCGCTTTCTTTTTTTGGCATGGTGGGCAAACTAATGTCAGTGGTGGGGTGATGACCAACTGATTATGTGGTGTGTTGAATTTTATGAGAGCTTTATTTATCAGATTATGAGATCCATCAGAAATTTAAATGTATATAGTTGGATAAAGTTATGACTCCTTTGTCAATTGCGTTTCTTAATATTCTTACTTTTGTAAATTAGCTTTTTCTATCAGGTGTAGATGAAGCTGGAGGCTGGTGTTGCAGATGGAAAAAACTGCATGAAAGAGCTAAGGAGAAATGTGGCAATGGAGGTGGATGGGTGCATAAGGGTCACACGCAGTAGTTTCCAATTCTGAGCAAGATGGTTGAGAGATAGTCCAACTATTGATAGAGGGAGATAACAATTGGATAGGGATTTGACTATAGTAAGTATTGGATATGAATGTGACAATGGTTGACTATGGATTAGAAGGGATGAGAATCTAACAGAGAATTCACGTACGATAAGTTTGATCATGATTAATGGAAGTTTGAATTACATTGGCTTTTCATGTGTTTCTTTTCATTTGTTTAAGTTCAATTTTATGATGGTTACTGTTTTATAATATGCTGATCAGACAATCACATTATTTTTGATAAAGATGAGTCTGTCTATAGTTTATGTTATTTACATTATTAAACTATGCAGGCATGATCTCATACCTAACTAAGGTCACTCAAAATCATGTTGAATATTGAACTCTTCACTAATTTATTTTAGTCGTGCTCAAAAACGCGTTGCGCCGTGCCTTCAGGCACGGGCAATTTCTAGTATACTTACGTTGAGTGAATATATTTTCTAGCTATGCCACTGTTGATGGGATCAACATATTTTCTAGCTACGCCACTGTTGATAGGATGAATATACTTAAGTATGTTCTGGTCATACCCAAACGACGACTTTCATTTTCTTTTATTCTTTTTTTTTTTTTTGGGTACTTCGGAATAAAACGACTTTCATTTTCTTTCTTTCTTTTTGGTACTTTGGAATAAACTACTTTCATTTTCGGTGGTGAATGCGATGGATTAGGATCGTGGGGCGGGGTGGAATTTTCAAACCAAAAAAAAGTACAGGGATAAACTTTAAAAAAACGCAAAGGGAATCCGGAATAACTTCAAAAAAAAAAAAAAAATGCAATATCCAGGGATCACAACGTCACTATGAACTGAAAAACATATACGCTTGGAGTGCACTGGCAATTTCTTTTCTATTTTCGCTGCAAAAATAGATATGCTTGGCCTAGACGCGTAAACCATTCAGATAAAAAAAAAAAAGAAAAAAATGACGCGTAAACCATTTTTCTTCTTCACACTATTTTTTTTTAAGTATAGCAGCTGGTAGATTTTGATTTGAATTTTTAGCTATTGTTTTTTTCAATACTAATCACAAGCATAAAGGATAGAGGTGATAAAGAAAAGCATAAAGAATCAAGATCATAAAAGAATGCCTTCTCTTTGAAACTTCAGTCAATCAAAAATATCCAGTTGTTTGTCGTATTTTGTTTGTTGCTTTAGTTATATTTTGTTTCCTGAATTAATATAACTGGGGTGATCTTTTCACTCGAAAGAAATTCAGTTCTCATTTATTCCATCGTAGTTCGAGGAAATCGACATGCAATGGGCACTTCTTCTTTTTTATTATTAGAGAAAAAAGAAAGACAAAAGGTGAATTTGGAGGTCCCCATTTGACCGCTAGCTTGGAGCAACTTCAGCCTTCAAAATATGAAGGTTGTTGGTGCCTTGTTAGATTTTTTAAACCTGTGGTTGGAAGTGCTCCTCTCCCAAATCTTAATCTCATAGTTCTCGATCAAATTTTGTTGATTCGACTCGCTTAACATGTTCAGAACATGATTTTAAGGGTGCCTGCAAAAAAAATAACCGGGAAGGGCTTGATTTGAGCAGTTTTTTTTATTGAACCGTTCAATAACGTTTAATAAAAAACAGTTCGGATGAAACCCTTCCCGGTCATTTTTTTGCTGATTTCAAGCGGGTACCCTTAAAATCACGTTCTGATTACATTGAGCGACTCGGATCATCAAAATTCTATCGGAAACTTGGAGAGTTTTTTTTAGGGATCTCCGGAACCGCCCGTTACTACTAATTAGGAAATTGATTAATTTCACTGACCTCTCAACAATTAATCATTTGAATTTTTATTATTTTTTTGTTTGCGTCCTGGGCTACGACCCCAAAGGGGAAAACATAGATGAGAGAGTAAACATAACTATCTTTTGTACTCTAACGATCGCGAGAATACGAAAACATGGTTGATTATGAATGTTTTGAGTCCTTGACATAGTTTTGCATGTACAACTTTAAATTAGTAAGTAGACATGTTTTCAGTCTTCTTCCTATCCACACCCTCTTACCGTCCGCACCTCCTCTTCGCCGATTGAATTGCAACGATCCGAACCGCTCAATATGTTCGGAACGTAATTTTAAGAGTACCCGCAAAAAATCAAAAAAAAAAAAAAAAGAAGACCGGGAATGGCTTGATTTGAGCAGTTTTTTATTGAACCGTTCAATAAAAAACTGTTCGGACGAAGCCCTTCCTAGTCATTTTTTTCCCCAATTTTTTATGGGTACCCTTAAAATCACGTTCTGATCACATTGAACGGCTCAGATCGTCGCAATTCAATGGAAAAAAAAGGAGGTGCGGACCGTAGCAAAATCAAGGATCCTTGACTTTGAAAACTGGTGGTCATGTTTTAGGCCATCTTTTCATTAAAAACACATAAGTTCCCCTTTCTTAAAATAAAAAGCAGTAAACTACTATTAAAACACTTTGGACATCAAAGTCTAGAAGCAGGATATCAAGGTTGGAACAGAAACGCAATTAACACAAATCTTGAAAGATACTCCAGATGAACCCCTATATATGGCATGTAATTAATTAAGCCCGCTCTACCAAAGAAACCGACTGCCTTCCCACCAGCCAAACGTTGAAGAAAAATATGTGCCAATTAATTAGATTAATTTCCCCCCAACGGGGGAAACTTCCGCTTGCCTGTGAAAAAAACAGGCCGGCCAATTAATCAGTTGATCAGGTACATGCACTAATTATAAATTAGGCTCCTCTGTCCAGAGATCATCTCCTCATGTCATAAAAGGAAGACTCATAGTTCGTTTTCGCAAGATAAAAATAAATAAATAAGCTTGAGAATCTTGACTTACTAATTGGATAGGAGAAAAAAAATACAGGAAAAAGAAGGTGACCTTGTGCTGCCGCTGGGATGGCGCGCAGAATGTGGGTATGACTTGTTATGGTGCTAGTAATATACCAATTCCAGTAAGATAGGTTCCCACACGTCCATGGAATCCAACGAAGACTCCACCTTCTACTGGAATGGACACAGAAGAAGCACCCCTTCTCGAGCCAAAAGGTCCATATTTGTTCCCAACATTTGTTTTGAAACAGAGAGATACAATTGTCACTTCTCCATAGAACTCTTCGTATGTCAGGCTTATGGACGAGAGTTGCTCTATTGAATTGTCGATGCAGAACTAACACATGCAAGTGTAAATTTGGAGTTAATTTGTTTGTGACGATAAGAAAATAAAAATAAAAATTAATCATGTGAAATTATTGTAGTACGGTTATATATTTCACTTGCCTATTCGTTTTAACAGTAACAATTTCTTTTTCAAAAAAATGCTATAGAAACAAATGAAAGTGCACAAGTCCAGACACAGATATGTTTAAAACAGTCCAACATGTGTGGGATGCACGTTGTCCAAATATATCCATGTCTAGATCTATGAATAAGCTTAAGAGTGTCACACCGTTTTAGTCGTATGCCCACCGATACCGCCAATTTTCACAGAGCGTCCAACACCATCGCCGCTTTTACTTTGGAATATAATTGAATCGATGGCTTCTCCATAACGAATACTTATCAGCATTACAGGCCCGTCAGCCTTGTAAGTCCAATATGCACCCTCTTTCCCGCCCCCTATCCCTGAAGATACACATCCTTCTCCATCACTAATATTGCCCTGCACATTCACACATTCTATTAAAACCTTTATTGACACATTTTACGTATCATATATACGTGCATGTATTTGTACTGCTCGATCAAGACGATTAATAATACGAAATTATGTTTGACCGGATCAATGTAGTTACGTTGTGAGAATAGTATGGTCCGGTCCTTTTTCAAATAATGTCCGGTGAAATGAGATTTTTAAGAGACACCGGGGTAAGTTAAGGTGCGAGCAATTAAACTCGTCCGAATACCTCTTTGTACAAAAAAAATGTAAGATCTCCTCGTGTGAATAAAAGTAAGTCCAAATGCATGAATTTTTCTCTAAAAAAGGAAGTTAATTTGATATCGATATGTAACGACTCACACCAGCTGACCAGATAACCCTTAGCCAAATCATGTGACTCAAAAAGTTAATATCATGTTATATTCAGTAGCTGCTCGTGAATCCGTAGTTACCATTAGTCCTTTCAGATATTCCCGATGTGGGACTTAATTACTTTTTCCAAAGATGGGCTCTCACACGGTATGAACCTTATTGAACTTGTATCTTGAGGATTACCTCCATTTAAAACAAACCAACATAACACCCGTGCTATGCACGATTTTAAAAAACAGCCTAAAGAATACTTTAAAATTTACCTGGCTCATGAAGTTATACAATCAATTTTCCCAAATGCAAATAGAATGAAATTTCTAAATAATTTTTTGGTGAAAGTACAAGGGGACCCCCTCAACCATCACTGAATCCCCTAACATTTAAAATCGCTCATACAAACCCCTTCAACTATGTGAAATAAAAAATTGACCAATTTAGTTAACAGAATGAGGAAAAATGAGGATTCTATCCCTTATAAATTGTTCACACTGACCCCTCATCTATAAAAAAAAAAAAAAAAAATTGAACATGCTAACCCCTTCTTCTTAACGGTCTTTTTGATAGATGGGTGCTAATTGGTTAACGGTTACAGTTAATGGGGCCTGTATGGGCGGTTTTAAATGTTAGGGGGTCTCCGTGAGAAAAAAAAGTCAATGGTATGTGGCTAGGCAGGGCGCTCTGTCAGTCTTTGGTCAGTATGGTAAGCCAACAAGTAGTCGTAAATGATGATAAACCAAACCAAATCAAACTGAGCTAGCCTTATGTCCCAATCACTTGCAGTCGAACAAGTAATTGTAAGTGATGATCAAAAAAAAAAATAGTCGTAAGTTGTAAATTTTAATTTAACAAAGCAATTATTTTTTATATATTAAAAATGCAAAAAAAGTTGTAAAGCAAACCAACCAACTTTACGTCGTACTATCGTATTATTAAATCATGTATAAAGGTTTGACTAACTCAACCTCTTTCTCCGTCTCTTTGTTCTTCTTCCTCAACACTTCAATCTCTGCTTCCATCTCTTTCATCTTGATTAGATATCCATCCTCCCTCTCCTTCAGTTCTTTGATCTTTGTCTTCAGCTCTTCGATTTCTGTCTTCTGTAAATCAACCATCCGATCCTATTTTAATAATTATTCAAGCCCTTTGTTTTTCTAAGTTCAAATGTGTGAATTGTCCACTCAAAAAGAGAGAGGTTAATTTGATATTGATCTGAGCCCGATTGAATCACATTCGTCAGATGAATATATATAGACGGTCAAAATTGAAATTTATCTTCAGGAATTTTACTACCTACTTCTATTTAATTAAAACACATGAGCAACGTTGCAAACACATACGTTCAGGTACAGATCTAGACATAGATATGTTGGAACAGTCTAATGCTCGTTGATCCCACATGATGAATGTTGTGACCCACAGATTTGGCAGCTCCTGGCAAATCTGTGTCCATACCTATGCACAGAGTTTGTGTACATTTTTGAAAATATATATGATCGCTTGAGATTACCATAGAAGTGTCGAACTCTGTTTCATGCGATTTTTGTGAATCAATAATTTCCACAACAAGAGTCTTAAAAATGATTGTTTCAATTTTCTGCCACAACAAACGATATGTGCCAAACTGTTTTATATGGGCTTATGTGTTGGTTGTTTTAGGTCTTCAAATTTTTTTGAATTTCAGGGGTCTTTTCTACTTTTTGCCTTTTAAAATATTTTCAAACAAAATGGCCTCATTTTTAATTTTCACTTTAAGCCCTTGAAAAGTCAAGGTGGACTCTGAATGAGCGAATGAACGATTGAATTTATACATCATGAATTAGTCAAGATGAATGAAAATTAACATGGACGCTTGAGTTATCAAAAATGACCACTTTGTTTGGTTCTCATCTCAAAAGTATTCTCTCCAAAATGATCTCCTCACCATTTTTTTTTTGTTTTTAGTGATTTTTTTAATCAAATTTGGTATTTAATTTTTACTTTTGGGATGTATATACCATACCTCTATTTGAAAAGTCAAAAAAAATTGACAAATAAAAAATACGCAAACCTATATAGCATTTTTATCTCAAAACCGACAACCGGCGATGTTACTCAAATTTAATTGGTCAACAGTTGAGTAATGAGTGGAAAATCAGATCCAAAAAAAGAAAAGAAAAGTAATGTAGGGTATGCTTCTTAATTAATTAATGTGGTTTCTCTAGTTTGACGTGGAGTTGAGTAATTTTCTCAATAATTGGGTTTTCTCAATTTTTTTCCACGTTGAATAGGGCTTTTCCGTTGGCAAGTTGATAATGCAGTTTGAGAGCAAAAATTGGACTCCAAGTGGGAAGCGAGTTGGAGCAGTGCCTCAAAAGCGCTGCATCTTACAGTGCTGCATCTTATCGTCCAAAAGTATTTTGGACGGTTCAAATTTTAGAAAAATTTTTCTCTGGAGAAGTTTTTGTAAAATCTAGACCATTAATTATCGAAACGGACGGACAGAATCAAGCACTGCAACTTGCAGCGCGCTATGGGGCACTGCAGGATCCAAGGTCCCTCGAAGTGGCATGATGGGGAACCTTGGATTTCCACAATTAATCCCAATTATTAAGTACTCAACCACAATGGACAGTAGAACACTGGATAGAGGGGATAGAAAATTGACCTGATGTTGCGCAGAATCTGGATCTTGAATTGAATGCAAACTCTCTTTGGGAGCTACAAATACACCAAGTCCATGAAGGCTCCAACCGTCTTCAATTCCATGGAATCCAACGATGAGTCCACCATCCATTCCAAGCTTGGAAAGAGAATAAATAGCCTTGGTAGGGTCCGATATATAACCAAATGGCCCATAATTATTCAGATTAGTATGAAAAGTGATAGAAAAAAGACTCTCCATGGTTATGGACTGGAGTTGCTCTACTGAACTGTCGATGCGGACCTAATTAAGCAAACACAAGTACGAGTTTGGAATTTGTTTGGAACGCATAAAAACTAAACCATTGAACCGTACAAAAATTATGGTAGTTTTGGTTAAACAAATTCGATTGCCTATTCGAGCCAGCCAATAAAGATCAAACAACTTTAAAAAATGCTAGGGACACAAAGGGAAGTACACAGATCCGGTTACAAATTTGTCCGAAACCATTGTCTCGCCAATAATTATCAAACGAATTTAAAAAATGCTACAGACACAAAGGGAGATTTGTCCGAAATAATCCAGTGAGGGTGGGACCCACGTGCATCAAACAATTTCATATACATCTCTATTCAGTTCTATATATGCACCTATGTCTGTGTCGATAGGGTTGCTACTAATATTAGGAAAAAAGATTTCATTCATATTTTGTTATTATCTAGTGGATCCAAAAATGTACTCCTACTACTTTTGTTCAAAATTATTGTCCAATCTGCAAAAGGAGAATTTTAAAAAATTATTATATTTTTGTTAAAAGGAATTCTATTTTTTTTCGCAAGTTAGTATATATCATGCATTCTTTCTATTCGTGGAAAAAAAATTAATTTTTTCTTTGACAACAAAAAGTTTATTTTAGAATTCTTATTTTGCGGACTGGCCAAATATTTGATAAGGAGGGAGTATCAAAGGATACAATTGGAGCAAAGCTAAAGAGGTACTATTAAGATGGCTCAAAAAAAGATCTAGAGTAGTGACGGTCGCACCGTTGTAGTCACTCCCCCTTGTTTGGGACTGCCAAAATGCTCGGAGCTTCCTATAACAACGCCATCGCGGCTTTCACTTTGGAATGAAATTGAACAGATTCTAGTGTACCGTACAACGCCGGAGTCCAAATGAAGAAGACGAACAGTTATCTGCAATATAGGCCCGTCGGCCTTGTATGTCTTGGTATTATACGTAGTGTTTGTTGTTCCCGTATTCCCAGGTGCCCCAAGAGAGATCCACCCTTCTTCCCCCGTAACCTTCCCCTGCACATTCACACTGAATCTATTACTACAACCTAAGATGGTACATTTTATATATAGCATATACGTATATATGCATAGAGAGAGAGAGAGAGAGAGAGAGAGAGAGAGAGAGGGTGGACATCGATTACCATTGGAACTCTTGGACTCTCTTGGTGTCTGATAGAAGAAATTCAATCGCTTACAAAAATTAGGATCCTGGTGTTATGTACAATGTAGAGCCCAGCTTTAAGGACTTATAGGATTTCTTCTTCTTTTTTAATATTTGAGAAGTTGTAGAGCCCTGCTGTAAGATTATTTTTTTTTCTTTTTCCAAAGTTCGGCGGGATTCGTGTACAAGGCTTTACTCTTGTTTTAATTCAGTTCTTCGTTGGGTGGTGAGATTGAACTCTAAAGAGTGGTAGAGGTGCACCATGTGTGTGAACTTACCCGAACATTCTGAGTTATATAATGAAAAAGTGTATTCAACAACGGACTCGTTAATTTTTGGCTATTTAAGTTCATTCTGGGCTCATTTTGATAATCGAAATTATTATTTTCATAACGCCTGTCAAGAAGAATAATTATGAGAAACTATGTTGATTGGCAGTGACGGAGCGAATGTAGGCCCAGTTCCGGTGGCATGGGCCCCACTACATTTTTTAAAAATAATATTAATCTTACTTGAATCAAAACAACTATTGTTTTTTATATAGTTCAACCAACGCGCTCAAGTACGAAATAAACATCAATTCTTGAGTCGGTCAGATGTCTGAAATTCGCTATCACCAAATTTTTTACTATTTCACAGTGCCCTCTCTCTGATGAATATTTCTGCCTACGGTGATTGGATTAATATTTATTATGTTGAGCGAGTATTTTAATCTGTATGTTCTGGTGAAGCCCAGACGACGACTTTCATTTCGCATGCATTAATTGGTCGTCAGAACTTAAAATATATATATAATTTAATTTGTTATCGGTGGTGGATGCAATGAATAGGAGTTGGTGGGTGGAAATTTTTTAAAAAATATATAGGAACTATGCCTGGCTCGGAGAATTCAGCATTCAATACGGCTTTGAGTGTCCTTAGCAAAGTGTGAGAAAATTGATCGTGAGATTAAAGGAACGCGCGCATGCACCCACATATCTTTATCACCAGCAAAAAACTAACTCAGTTATTATATATTGTTAGACTACTTCGATAATCTTTATAAAAAGCATGTGCACATTTTTTTATAACAATTGCAGACTTCATGTCATTACAGTTTATCTTATAATATAATCTATCTAATAAAACATCTACCTAATAAAACACAAAGGTGTGGGGACCACACAAAGACAAGTTGAAAGAAGGGCTGAGATTCATTTAATCTAAAGGCTGATATGTGCTCTCCAACTCTCTTAATAAAACACCCACATGCATTCTCACAAATATATTACAAAAATGCAATCGATTCTTTTTACCCACTACTCGGGTTCTAGCGTTGGCATAAAAAAACAAATATATATTACAATTAACAGATGTAGCAGGGTGCGTAGTGCCATAGACACGGACAATCACTAGTATGTTATATTTTCAATTAACAGATGTAGCCCTCTCTACGAAATTGAAAGATTGCATTAATCTCATTTTTTGGATGTGTCACAAATGAAAAAGAGCAAATACGAAGATTAGTAAAAAAATAAGAAGAGAAAATTTGCACATATGTAAACCAGGGACTATAAAATCATAAATCTTGCACGGAAGTCCTTAGGGTTGGGGCTGTGCGGTTCGGATGCCGTCTGTTCGGCAATCTAACGGTTCAAATTTTATCTTGATTCAGATGCAATATGAATGGACATGAGATTTGAACCGTTGAATTGCCAAACGAACGACATCCGAGCTGTGCAGCACCACAACACCAACCCTGTATTCGGGACAGCACACCAACAACCCCCAATCCCTGGTAAGTGATGTTTCAAGTTTGGATCATTGGATTTTTTTGCAAAATCAATGTCACCTTCCGGGACAGCACACCCACCCCCAAGTAGTTAGGTATTTTTAGTATAATAAATAAGTTGTTGAAAAATGTCAAATTATTTTCGATAGTAAATAAGTTGTGAATAAATTTATGAGTAGAGTTACAGTCGCAAAAAAAGTTTTTGTTGACAAATTGTTAGTTACCGTAAACGAGATGATAAAATGTCAAAACTTGTTAATTCATGTAAACAACATGCTTAAAATGCTTACATTTTTTCAGCAAATTGCTACCGTAAACATGGCTTTCTTTCCGTTTTTCCATTAAAAACAACTAAGAGGGGAAGTGGGGCCCACTATATGATTTATCCAGCCACCTAAGCTGGTGTGGTTAAAAATTTGTACGGAGTAGGATAACTTTTTGTTATCCAACACACTTTTTTTTTTTTTACTGTTAAAAGTGTTTATATTTTTCTCGCTAAAAGACAAAAGAAGAAGTATGAATATCAATTCTTTAATTTTTTTTTTTTGTCTGTGGCAGATGTATGCCTATGAATATGATGTGAAGAGGACAGTTATTTTAGTAATATTGACTTTCAAAATTAATTGGTATGAGGCAACTTTTTTCTGGGGCCGGTTACACTATTAAGCCAGTTGGCTTACTTTATTTGTATTTCTTCAATTTTTTTTTTTTTGCAGATTTTTTAGTTTGTTTTTGCCTTTATTAAAAAATTAAGTTTTGACCGGAAAATTTAAGTTTTGATCGAAAATTTTCTTCTGTGATTCATCTTATCGAGACGAACCAATGTGCAACTCCTATTGAAAGGGTGTTTGTACTCTTATTGATGAACTTTAGTTGTATCTACTCTATGTCAAGATTATATACGTATGTTTTAGGAAAATTAGTTTGCAAAGGAAATCAATATGTTTAGAGTACATTGGCAATTTCATTTTAAATGTCAATTTCTTTTCTCTCTCTGGTTTTTCCTATGCAAAAATAGTTATGCCTAGACGCGTAACATAAAGAAAAGCATAAGGAATCAAGATCATAACGACGTCGAAAAACTAAAAAAATATATTTAAAATTAATTGGCAATGAGTGGAGAGACCATTCAAATATACTAGTTTTGAAGGAGATAAATAAATGATGTGGGACAATTTCCAATACTCCCCCGCACGTGCGGCCCTTGACTCGCACGTGAAGAGATTCACAAAGGATCCGGAAGACAAGGATCACAACGAAACAAAGTGCAACTATGGCCCAAACAAAGGGGAAAAAGCCTCCGAAAACCTAGCTCTGATACCATGTTAAAGAATCCAACTCAAAACCAATTGGCAATAAGTGGAGAGGCCACCCATGCTTATATACTAATTTTGGAGGAGATAAATAACCGACGTGGAACAATTTCCAATAATTATTAGTAACATTAACTTCCAAAATAAATTGGTGTATAAGTCAACTATTAGAAGGGCCAGTTACGCTAATAAGCTAGTTGGCTTATTTTATTTGTATTTCTACAGTTTTTTCGCAGATTCTTTGGTTTGCTTTTTCCTTCATTAGAAAATTGAGTTTTGATTATATTTTTTTCTTTTCTGACTCATCTCGTCGAGACGAATCAGTGTGCAACTTATGTGGAAAGCGCGTTCGTACTCTTATTGACGAACTTTAGTTGTATCTAGTATGTATCAAGATAACTATATTTGTTTTGGGAAAATTAGAATGCAATAGATTTGGTCCCAGCCCCGGCCCGGCCCCAAATCCCAACACTCCCAAGATGGACAACGTCACCACTGTGTCATGCAGCAAGAAGTTATCATTAGGTTATATATCACCAGAAATCAGCACAAGAGCAAGTTCCATCTTTGGAAGAGATGAAACCGTTTATAACATCTCTGACAACAATCTCTCGCTGCACGACTGTGGATATATACACTTGATAGCAGCATGGCAGTCCGCACATATTCGGAGATTTTCCTTGATACAAATAGGACCTTCCAAATTAGTGGTACTACATCCACCGCTCTCTTTTACCGTTCTTTCAATCTCACCGTCTGTCTTGGTAATCAATAGTCCGGGATTTTTTAAAATTTGGACAGTCCAAAACACTTTACGGTGAGATGAGAGCAGTGGGGAAAGCGGTAAAATGTAAGCGGTGGGCATAGACTTTTCGTTTCCAAATGGTGTCTTGATAAGCCCAAAGGCAAGAGCCAACCTATAGCTTTGCACCCACAAAAGGCGCTTTTTCATCATTCTCCACATCTTGTAATAGAACCTCATAATTGGGAACATAGCCTGCCTTCTTGGTTCTCATGTTCAGCCACTCGAGCATCGGGCAAACCAATCTAATGTCAGGGTGTCAAGCAACCCCTACAACTTAGGCCTGGTTCTTTCTTCACTCTTTTTCTTCTCCATGTTATTTCTAACTGAAGCTACATTATCCTGCCTTCTTGCGGCGGCGTACATATTTGAGAGTAACCCACACATAGGTTGCCTCATCAAGGGGTCCGAACGCTTGCCATTAGCAAAGCACGCCAAATCATAACAGAAGGCTCAAATGGCATTTCCTCAATTAGCTTAGAAACAGTCGTGTACAAAAGAAGTGAAACAAGCTTGACCTGTGCCTAATAACACCGTGTTGCCACAAGCTGTAGGAATGCCAACGAATGTCAATTTGTCAGCTTTAGTTTTTGTTTTCTGCATATACTCAAAAATCCTCAGAGCCACCATGTCCTTGCAAGTAAATATCATCCGATGCTTCTCTAGCATCATCAACACGGTCACAAGCAGAATATGTGTCGACAAGAGAAGTGCCCACAAATGCATTGGACCATGACCTAGCTTATATAAGCATGCGTAGACGCTTCTACCCAACTCTGCTGATTCCATACTCACAAGCAACTTCAAAATTGGAGTGAAAGCAAATGAGTTAAGTTCAAGAGCTTTCCTCTGTAATTTAACAAACAATTAATTCAGTAGCCTACAAAAAGTGAAGAGACTCTGCACACCCCTGAATCAAGGTAACACATTAAACCGTGTTTCTTTCGGTCATTTCATCGAACAATTTGCGTGCATTAGACAAGAAACAGAAAATTCTGAGTTTCCTAATACAGACTCTGAAATGACTACCAACAAGACGCCTTAACAAGAAAATCAACGAGAACCAAAGCCTAAACACTTACTAACAGAAAATAACGAAGCTAGACAAACCAGCATGCTAGGTATAGAAAATACTAGAGTTAAAAGCCCCAAACATTAGCCAGCATCCGATTCCCATCATTACACTTGAGGCCTCTCCAAGAGCATAAGCATCCCTGAACTTTATTAAGGCTGTGAGAGCCCAAGAAAGGAGCAAGGAGAGCTTTACCTTGGTATACTCTGGTATTTCTTTCGCGCCAAATCTAGTACTCCCTTCGTTCTATTTTCATTGTCCATTTTTGTTTTTCGTGCCGTTCTTTCAAAACTTATATTTTCCAATATGAATATTCAAAAATATGCAATATGGATCTTATTTGATAGTTCTCGATTAGATCTATAATACAAAATTTTTAAAATTATAAAAAACATTATAGATTGGGAGGCATAAGTGTTGACAGTACAACACGTAAAACGAAAATGAACAATGAAAATGGGACGGAGGAGTAAATAGAAGGTGCCAACAAGAGCTTGTAGATTCTACTAGGGATAGAGGCACCATTCATCTGAGAACATACCCAATCAATTTCCTCAGACAGCCCCAAAACAGTTTTTGCGAATATAAGTGAGATTCAGTGACTCCATGTGAACTCCCATGGCATGTAAATAGGAGCCACCCCTACCGAAGAAACCGACCGCCTTCCCACTATATAGCGTTGAAGAAAAATACGTGCCTATCTTATTTCCTCCAAAAGGAGCATACTTCCGCTTGCCTATGGAAAAAAAAAATGTCAATAAAAGTGAGATCTCCTCATGTGAACAAAAGTGAGACTCAGAGATTTTGCTTTAATAATTCAAACCATTCATTTTTGCAAGAGAAAAAGAGCATAGGAATCTTGATTTACTAACTGGATAAGAGTAAAGAAGCAGAGGGGATAGAAGGTGATCACCTCGTGCGAACTATTAATTGAGTACTTTGGGTGCTACAAATATACCAATTGCATTAAGGAAGTTTCCCGCACGTCCATGGAATCCGGCCAGTACTACATCATCTTCTATCGGAATGGACACACGAGGATCATCCGGATCTGGTACTGAACCAAAAGGCCCATAGGTGTCTCTATTTGTTTCAAAACAGAGAGATGCGATTGCCAGTTCTCCATTGTAGCGTCCATATGTCAGGCTAATGGAGGAGAGTTGCTCTGCTGAACTGTCGATTCGGAACTAAACAAGTGCAAGTATAAATTAGGACTTTGTTTGGAACGCACCCAAAAAAAAAAAAAAGTGACTCCTAACTTTGTAATCCAAATCCACCGCTAAAGAGGTCAGGGTCACACCGTTATAGTTTTAAAGCCACTGAGACCACCAATTCTCTGGGAGCTTCCTATAACATTGTCATCGTAGCTTCTGCTTTTGATTATAATCGAATCGATAACTTCTCCAAATTTAAGAGTTATCTGCATAATAGGCACGATGTCGGACTTGTAAGCCCAGTATTCTCCCACATTCCCTCCCCATGGCCCTCTAGGTATCCCTCCTTTAATCTTGCTCTGCACATCAACACAACACGAAATTGTACGTCCTTGGTAAGGTAATCCAACACGAAATAAAACAAAAGATCTATAGTCATACTGGTTAGAAGTGCTACCAAAATAAGTAGCTTGCAAAAATCCAATTCAAAATCTGATACTAACATGAAAAGTTGGCAGCACTTTATCTCTTCGAGATTGCTGATTTTAGGTATGAATAAACAGTAGATTGCGAGTGCCGCTATCTGCGTCAAGCTCAACGTCTGGGCCGGCGTGAAAGACATCAACTGCCTCATGTTTTTATCCTTTTACAATAGTTAGATGATTAGTTTAGTTTTGTCCAACATATTTATAATGATCGAACTACGTTATGTAAGTGCTGCTGGTCTATTGTTGATATAATTCTTTTTAATTTGTCAAAAAAAAAATCGGTGAGAAATAAGTAGGTTTAGCAAAGCCGTTAATTTTTTCATATTGAATCTGCAAAAAGTTGTAACCAAACCTAACAACTTTTACAACACAGTATAAAGTCATGTATAACAGTTTGGATAACTCAACCTTTATCTCCATTGCTTCGCTCTTCTCCCTGATCAGAACTTTATTCTCTGGTCCAGCCCCTTTGATTTTTGTCTTCAGAACTTCCTCTATCATCTGTAAATCAGCCACCTAAAAAAAAATAGAGAGATAGTGATACGAATGGAATAGAGATTTTTTTGGCTGCGAATAATATAGAGATACAGGGGAGAATATTTGTTCGTTCATCCATGAAGTTTAAGTTTAGGAGAAAACGTTCACTAGCTAGTTGGTGAGAAATTTTAGGACGTGGCCTGCTAAAAAAACAATAAGGAAAAGGGTATTTCGGGGTTACAACTGTATAAAGGACCCTTGAAGTGTTTTATCAGAGTATAAATCTTAGTAAAGGGCTGGGAGAAAAGTTTCCCAAATTTTAACTTAAACATCGAATTTACTTTCCTTTAAGAATTGTCTATCTCAACTAATATTACTCAAATTAATAAACATTTGGATGGGGAAGGAGTAATGTCCAACATTTGGTGGAGGAGTTTAAGGGTTATTTGGATGGAATTCGAAAGCTAAGGATTTAGTAGTGACTCTGGTGGTGTAATGTCCAACTTTCTGTTGGACGGTTTTGTCTTTCTTTTTTTGTGTTCCTGTTTTTTCGATGTATCCTCTTCGAGTTAATAAAAAGTTTCGTTAGCTGAGAAAAAAAAAAGGAGTAATTTTCACAAAAGATTTAAACTACATTTAAGTTTAATGCTCGTCTTATCTAAATTTGAATCTAATTTTAAATTGACAAAGATGTTAATTATTCATACTAAAAGTTCAAAGTTCAAAGGCTTTTTTTTGTTGTTGTTGAAAGTTCAATGGTGTAATTCTTTTCTGTCTTCAGTTGTTCCTCTATCTATTGTAAATCAACCACCTTGAAAGATATAGAGCTAGTGATAAGAATGGTATTAGATTTTTTTTTTTTCCTAATTGCGAATGTTATAGAGATAGAGAAGAGAATATTTGTTCATTATGTAATTTAGAAGAAAAAATTCAGTATTTTGTGACATATTTCAAGAGGTGGCCATTTGAAAGTCAAACATAAGAAGGTTATTTTGGGATTAAAACTATATAAAGAACTTATAGGGTTAAAACTTTAAAGGTATATTTTTAAAGAACTAGTCTCTCGTTAAGGGTTGGGAGAAAAATGATAAGCACCCAATATTGTAGATATTTGGTGCGCTTAGTCCCTCTTTAGATTAGTTTCTTTCTTTTTAATCGTCGTTTTAAGCCATTTTGCGCGTAAGGTTTCTTTTGAGCATTTTCAGGCAAAACGCATTTTAAAGGCATGTTTTGATGTTCGGTGCAACCCTTGAGGGTATTCAAGCGCTTTTGCCCGGTAGATTTTGACCGTCGGTCATCGGGATGAGCAATCGCCTGCTTGGCAATGCTTGCTAGGCATCTGGAAGGCCGTCGGGTCATCGGTGATACGGCCCTTTCGGTAGTCGTTGAAGTTTACCAAACGGCCGTCAAATTCAATTATTTATAAACCGGACTATGACTAACGATTTGCATAGTATAGTGAGAAAGTCCGAGTCGATCCACAGGGAGCTCAAATATAGCTTGTTCGGATTGTAGGTATTGTAAGGCGTTAAAGACGACCAACTTTGTGATTTACTTCAAATAACGAAATTAAACTTGGACTGAAACTAAACTAAGATGGTCGAGTCAAAGTGCTCAACTCCGCAACCTACCCTTCAAATAAAGCAAGGGCTAGGTCGTTGCAAGCATATTATACCGGCAAGACCGGATCGTTCCCACGAAGAAATCTTTTAAGCTAATTTGGATTAGGTGTGATGAAAATGGTTTTCGGCTTTCAAGCAGCCAACTTCGACGTTTTAATTGGAATTATGAAAATTGACTTGGATTTGAACTAGACTAAGGTGGTCGAGTCAAGAGAGCTCGGTTTACCTATGATTCGGCAAATCAAACGATTCCTTTATCTAACGAAAGAGCGGACCGAAACCGTCCGGATTCCGCTAAAGGCATTTACGCTGAAGACTACTTGTAACTCGTTTCAATGCATTAATTCGAACTGAACTCATTTAACGCAAGTGAGAGACGAAAAAGGATCGTTCGCACGCGTACGATTAATCGAGCACGTAGCATGGGCCGATAGACTCCATTGATCAAAGGAGCCACCAATCCCATGATCAACACAAGACATCATGGGTTTAATTCGTTCAATACGTTGAAATTGAGCTAAAGATTAAGCGGAATCATTTGATCGACTAATTCATCGAATAAACCTCACCCCGGGACCCTACCAGTTAACTACTCACGCATTGGGAAAAAAACTAGAGAGTATGCTAAATATTGAGAACATGATTCACCAATGAAAAGGAAAACAAACTTGATTTCTATTAATATCCAAACCACACGAGCAACTTTAATACTTGAGAAATTAACGTAACACAATTGATTGCTAGTGTTCTTGAAGGAAACAAGGAAGAGAAGCTTGAAACTTACCAAAGGAGTTCTAGAAATGTAGAAGACGTAAAATTGGATTCAAGTACCTAATGGCCATTTATGGCTTACAAAGCTATTTATAACCCTTACAAATCAGCCAATTAATGGACCAAAAGGTCCCCAAAATATCCCAAAATCATGCTAGAGAAGGAAAGTTTCCATAAATAGAAAGTTGGAAAGTCAGCAAAAGAGGAGCTGGTCGAAGGCAGAAGGTAGCGCTACCTCAAAACTTGGTAGCGCTACCAAGGCAACTGTGGGATTCTTCAGCACAGAGGTAGCGCTACCTCAAAACATGGTAGCGCTACCAAGGCCCTTTTTCTTGCAGTTTTGGCCCAAGCTTGGCTGCCATGCCTTGACGTGGCCCGACGGCTCTTCGATCCTTGGTTTCTTGATCACCGGGACTTAGCGGGAGTATGCCATGGGGCCTTGATCTCTCGGATACCCTCGAGAGCCATCCCTGAAGCGTTAAGCCTCGCTTGAAACACTTCGGCACGCTTGAAAACATGGATGGCCAACGGCCAATCTCCGAGGCCTTGCGTAGCATCGTTAGGCCTTGTTGGCAATGAAAAGTGTACCGGCGGCCTCTTGGACTCCTAGCTCATCCCGGAACATCGTTTGGCCTTTAAAACCGCCTTGTGAGCACGTTCAACCTGAAAGTCACACCAAAATACCTTACGAGCAAAATGGGATAAAAACGACTGCTAAAGTAAAGAAAGGCCACAAGTTAGAGGTTTTGAGCCCCGAGATCATGCGATCTTGGGTGCTAATCACAAAGGGATTGATTTACCCACGACTTAGCCATCAAACGGTTTC
Source organism: Rhododendron molle (assembly GCA_025413875.1). Taxonomy (NCBI): domain Eukaryota; kingdom Viridiplantae; phylum Streptophyta; class Magnoliopsida; order Ericales; family Ericaceae; genus Rhododendron; species Rhododendron molle. The sequence continues at coordinate 2,719,266 of CM046399.1, forward strand.
TTCATCTAACTCATGAGTGAACCGAAACCGTCCGGATTCCACTAGAAGAATTAAAAGCTGAAGACTACTTGTAACTTAACTCAAAGCTCTAATTCAAATTGAACTCATTTAACGCAAGTGAGAGACGAAAATAGATCGTTCGCACGCGTAGGATAATCAAGCACGTAGCATAAGGCGACAGACTTCATTAATTAAAGAAGCCACCAACCCCATGATCAAAGCTAGACATCATGGGTTTAATTCATTCAAAACATTGAAATTAAGCTAAAGTTTAAACGAAACCATTTGAACGACAAATCCATCGGGTGAACCTCACCCCATGACCAAACCTATTAACTACTCACACATAACACAAAGACTAGAAATTATGCTAAGGAAGGAGAACATGATTAACCGATAAAAACGGAAATAAACTTGATATTAGTAAGAAACTCAACCGTAGCTACAACATTAATGAACAAGAAAACAATAAATGACTAATACCTTAAGTAGTTCTTGAAGGAAATGCTAAGAAAGCTTGAAGAACAAAGCTATGGAACCTTAGAGCAAAAAACTAGAAAACTTAGGCCTAAACTAACTAATGCCCCATAATGGCTTACAAAGGTACTTATAGGCTTTACAAAATCAGCCAAAGAGTGGACAAAAATGCCCCTAAAATATCCCAAAAACCATCCAAAAGTGGAAACTTTCCATAAAAGGAAAGTTGAAATATTCAGCAAAATGTGCTGGTTGACGGGCAAAAGGTAGCGATACCTCAAAAACAAGGTAGCGCTACCTTCCTCATCTTTGGCCACTGGAGTCCAAGGTAGCGCTACCTCCAAAACGAGGTAGTGATACCTTTGCCTTGTTTCTGCAGAATTGGTTCAGCTTGGACTCCAATGCCTTGGCTTGACCCGACGGCTTCGATGCTTGATTATATGATCAACGGGACTTAGCGGAGGTGTGCCTTGTGGCCTTGGGACTCTCGGGTGCCCTCGAGGGCCATCCTCGATGCACTTGCTTGCTTTACGAAACCTTGGCACACCACATGACAATCTTGACCAACGGGTGGCCTCCAAGAAATCTTGCAACGTCGAAAGGCTTTAGCGGCCATGACGTGAGTACTAACGGGCACTTGAACTCCCGACTCATCCCGGAACGTCACTTGGCCTTCAAAACTGCCCTTTAAGCACATGTTTGACCTGAAAAGCTTACAAAAGATACCTTACGGGCAATATCGAATAAAACATTAACTTTATGAACATAAATACTACAAAACCAGGGACTTAAGCACCAAGAATCTACATTATTGGGTGCTCATCACACCCCCCAACTTAAACTTTGCTAGTCCCTAGCAAATTAAAGCAAAACATATTAACTAAGCTATGCAACCTTCCCGAAATGAAGATACAAAAACTATACTCAATAACTACAACTAGGCAAGAGTCCAAAACACCCCTTCAAATCTGATCCTATGCAATCCACGCACAAACATGCCATGAACTAGGATGAACAAAATATGCCATATTAGCGTAGTCAAGCATACGTGCACCACAACGAGTTTCAACTCCAAAACTCACAAGGATATGCTCTGATTCGACTTTTTACACACATTAAGATACAAGATACATCCCATGACAAGCGCTAGCGAATAAATGCAATAGCAAGAGACAAAATGCTACGCATGCTATCAAAAGAGCGCTAAGAACGAAAGGAAAGCTAATTATTGACAAGTATGGAAAGACTAGGAATATCACAACTTAAGTAATAATAGATATCAATCATGCATTAAATGGAGTTAACAAGCGTACAAAAGATCAACGGAGGACTTTATTAGCTTTTAACGACCTTGGATACGAAGAGAAAGGGACTACAAAATGTAGTGGCCATATACTTGCATGGTTCATCTACCCTTGGCCACTACCAACCCTAAACTACCCAAGGCATGGCCACATATCGGCCAAACACCAAAGAAAGTTACGAAAAAGAAATAAAGAAAAACTACTACCACCGACTCCACCACACGCAATCATCATCCTCATCCAACTATCACAGTATTGAGCATCGAGCTCCCCCTTTCCATCGGACTCTTTCTCATCCGGAATGTATGCTAACCCAGAGGTCTAACCAATTCTCTCATCATCATACTCAACCCTCTTTCGAATATACTTTTGCTCTTTATAGCATTTCTTTGATTTTCCTTTTCTTTTCCTTTTTCTTTCTTTGAGAAATTGGGTCATTTGAATTGAGATTTATAGTGAGAGAGATTGAGGGGCTAATTTTGAGGGCTTAGGAGAGGGAGATAGAAATTTGGGTCTTTAGCTTTTGTAGAGGGAGAGGAGAGATAGGGAATCATGTACCAATACCTTCACCTTTTTACATCCCAACCACTTCTATCACATTCACACCACCCCCAAACCTCCTTGAAACATTGAAAACTATAGACACACAACCCTTCGAACATCCGGTTACCTAGGTTTGAACAATGGAAGAGACTCGGACTATGGTTCAAAATAAGGACAAGGTGACTCTTATGTGGTTTAATCAAACAAAAATGCCTTGAATCATTTCCTAAGCACGCTAGCAACTCCAACAAGATGCATGAAAGATATATATACTACTCAAGCATGAACAAAAGATGTAATTTATGCAAATGCGGGAAATGAGAACAAAAAACATGGGATGCTTAAGAAACGAATCTCTACTCTAGCGATGCACACTACTTGACTTGACTTTTAGGCTCAACTTATTCATCAATGTTCATGTATATGCATGTGACATGGATTCGAACATATAACCAAATTCGACGGGATACACGACTCTTGCCATTGACACAATTGAGCATAATTAAAGTATCTAGCATGCGAAATCACTACTAACAAGGGAGGATTGCAAGTAAAAACGAAAAATTTTAAAATTTTAGCAAAAACTATATGAGACAAGTCTTAACAACTACCTATATAGCATATATATATATATCCCTCCCCCCAACTTAAACGATGCTATGTCCTCATAGCATGAAGACAATTGAAAGGAAATACAAGAGAGGGAGTAAACGTACCTTCCGACCAACTCTTCACGCGATTGAACGAGTCATACTTTTCTTCCCATTTCCCAAGTGAGAAACGGGTGGCTATACCAGACCATCAAAAGAGAAAGAGAAAAGAGAAAGAAAAAGAAAAAGTTTACGTATGTTCAGCCAAATGAGGGCTCCGAACATTGATTGTGCCTTTAAGAGCTATTACCATGAGCACGTCACTCCACTCCAAAATCTTGGTCAAAAATTGAATTCGACCATGCCATAAAAATAGATACTTTGAGTAGCGCATTTGCCGAATTCGGGGCAAAAATTTAAGTTCAACCAAGGGCATAAGCCAAATAAGATGGATTTTCAGACTGTTGACAAAATCTACCATGTAAGCACGATAAAGAAAATCAAAATCATCAACTCCAAGAAAATCAATTTGTTCTACGCCAACAAGATTCGACCGCTCAAGAGGAGGAGACCTACTCTTGGTCTCATATGCATTATCGTGCTCTTCCCACAAGGAGTCCATAAAAGGTTCTTCAATTAATTCGACTCCAACGAAGTCTTGTTTCGCACAAGTAGGAGACCAACTGTTGGTCTCAATCTTGTGGTCTTGCTCTTCTAACAGAGAGTACAAATAATCCACCTCCTCATCCATTTCCTTAATAGTGAGTAATTTCCCCAATGGGTAGATACCACAAGGAGAGAACACTTGAGCTATTGTGCTCACCACAAGAGTCGGTTCCTCACAAATAGGAGACCAACTTTCGATCTCATCCACGTTCATCTCTGCAGCTATGAGAAGTTTCTCCCCTAAAACATCACATAAAGGGAGATCCACGGGGGGAGAACATTGGAAAACAGGTTCATCATTAGGCTCATCTCCCCATGCAGACTCTGAGGAGCTATCACAATCTAAAATAATATTTTCAACAAATCTATGTGGCTCAATTCCCTCTTCCATGGCATTTGAGTCGGACTCTTGACAATGTTGAACAAAAACCCGAGATTGTAAAGTTTGAGCCAATCGATCAAAGAAATCGAAGGCTTGGGCGGGTTCTTTATCAAACAGTTTACCATCACACAACACATCTATAAAAGCATGACTCTTTTGAGAAAGTCCATCATAAAAATAGTTAGCAATTTGAAAATTTCAAAGCCATGATGCGGGACCGCATTGAGCAAGTTCTTGAATCTTCCCCAACAGGCATAAAATGACTCATTCTCTCTTTCAACAAAGGTTTGAATTTGTTTCTTACAAACCCACGCATAAAAAATGGGAAGGAACTTTTTGTAGAATTCATTTAGCAAATCAACCCAAGTCAGCACAGATTGAGGGTTCAGGGAATTGAGCCAAGTTTTGGCACTATCCCTTAAAGAGAGAGAAAAGAATTTCACCCACGCGGACTCTGATTTTACAATGGCACCAAGGGTACCAAGTTTGCCCTTGAAAAATGCAACATGTTTGTAAGGGTGTTCGTGCTCCATGCCATGGAAGCGGGGCAACAAATTGGAAAATGTCATTTGTATCCTAAATACATTGACGGCAGGAGCGGTGGGAGCAATGATGCAAGAATATGGATAAGCATAATTGGGATATGAGTATTCCCACATAGTCATGGGGACTATTTTCCCATTTGTCGCCGCCATTCTATTAGATAGATAAGACATAAAGTAAATCGGCTAGAGGGGCTATGCCGCCACCTCTTTTCTCAAAACAGTTCCGTGGGGTTATGCCACCACCACGTTATATAGACAACAAAAGAAAAGGCAATCCATACTTAATCTAGCTTCGTTACACCTCAGGTTTGATATGAAGATCGGTTAGAGGTATCCGCAAGACTATGTATAAGTTGCACAAAATAAAATAAAGCGGGATACTTACAATGGTTTGTCAAACCTCCAAATAAGCTAAAATAAGAATTCCCCGGCAGCGGCGCCAAAATTTGATACGGCCCTTTCGGTAGTCGTTGAAGTTTACCAAACGGCCGTCAAATTCAATTATTTATAAACCGGATTATGACTAACGATTTGCATAGTATAGTGAGAAAGTCCGAATCGATCCACAGGGAGCTCAAATATAGCTTGTTCGGATTGTAGGTATTGTAAGGCGTTAAAGATGACCAACTTTGTGATTTACTTCAAATAACGAAATTAAACTTGGACTGAAACTAAACTAAGATGGTCGAGTCAAAGGGATTGATTTACCCACGACTTAGCCATCAAACGGTTTCTTCATCTAACTCATGAGTGAACCGAAACCGTCCGGATTCCACTAGAAGAATTAAAAGCTGAAGACTACTTGTAACTTAACTCAAAGCTCTAATTCAAATTGAACTCACTTAACGCAAGTGAGAGACGAAAATAGATCGTTCGCACGCGTAGGATAATCAAGCACGTAGCATAAGGCGACAGACTTCATTAATTAAAGAAGCCACCAACCCCATGATCAAAGCTAGACATCATGGGTTTAATTCATTCAAAACATTGAAATTAAGCTAAAGTTTAAACGAAACCATTTGAACGACAAATCCATCGGGTGAACCTCACCCCATGACCAAACCTATTAACTACTCACACATAACACAAAGACTAGAAATTATGCTAAGGAAGGAGAACATGATTAACCGATAAAAACGGAAATAAACTTGATATTAGTAAGAAACTCAACCGTAGCTACAACATTAATGAACAAGAAAACAATAAATGACTAATACCTTAAGTAGTTCTTGAAGGAAATGCTAAGAAAGCTTGAAGAACAAAGCTATGGAACCTTAGAGCAAAAAACTAGAAAACTTAGGCCTAAACTAACTAATGCCCCACAATGGCTTACAAAGGTACTTATAGGCTTTACAAAATCAGCCAAATAGTGGACAAAAATGCCCCCAAAATATCCCAAAAACCATCCAAAAGTGGAAACTTTCCATAAAAGGAAAGTTGAAATATTCAGCAAAATGTGCTGGTTGACGGGCAAAAGGTAGCGATACCTCAAAAACAAGGTAGTGCTACCTTCCTCATCTTTGGCCACTGGAGTCCAAGGTAGCGCTACCTTCAAAACGAGGTAGTGATACCTTTGCCTTGTTTCTGCAGAATTGGTTCAGCTTGGACTCCAATGCCTTGGCTTGACTCGACGGCTCTTCGATGCTTGATTATATGATCAACGGGACTTAGCGGAGGTGTGCCTTGTGGCCTTGGGACTCTCGGGTGCCCTCGAGGGCCATCCTCGATGCACTTGCTTGCTTTACGAAACCTTGGCACACCACATGACAATCTTGCCAACGGGTGGCCTCCAAGAAATCTTGCAACGCCGAAAGGCTTTAGCGGCCATGACGTGAGTACTAACGAGCACTTGAACTCCCGACTCATCCCGGAACGTCACTTGGCCTTCAAAACTGCCCTTTAAGCACATGTTTGACCTGAAAAGCTTACAAAAGATACCTTACGGGCAATATCGAATAAAACATTAACTTTATGAACATAAATACTACAAAACCAGGGACTTAAGCACCAAGAATCTACATTATTGGGTGCTCATCAATCGGGAAGGCAGCCAGGCCAAGCCATGGCCAAAACCAGGGAGGCAGGCCATAATGAAGCGGTATCGATACGAGGAAAATGACCGTATCGATACATCATTTGAACCAGTGCAAGGTGTAGGCCGTAGCAAACCTGTATCGATACGGGCCTTTTAGCCGTATCGATACAGGTACTAAACTGAAGATATTTCCAGTTTTGGTTTGTCTCTACTTTTTGGATATTTTGTTCGCCTTTTGGGATATTTTGGGACGTGCAGTGAGAGACTAGGGACTTTGTCTATAAATACCTCACACTCTCTCTCTTGTATCTCTCTCTTGTCTTCTCCCTCTTCAAGTGTTTTTAGTTTTTGTCTTTCTTCCATTAAAGCTCAAGTTCTCCAAGCTAATTTCTTCAAGTGCACTAGTAAGTTGTTGTCATTTGATAAATTCTCGTTCATTAATGTTGTAGTCACGGACTAGTTTGTTCTTAATATCAAGTTTATTTTCAATTTCATCGGTGAAATATCATGTCTCGTTTTCATGCTTTGTTCTATGCTTTAAGTATGTGTGAGTAGTCGTTTGGCTAAGTCTCGGGATAATCTTTCCCGAGAACTTAGGTTGTTAGTTGGTTCTCAAGCCATCGGGCTTTAAATCATGATTTTCGGAATAGGGCTAAATTGGTAATTTCGGTCTAAACTTACGGGTGTTAACTCCGCGGTATGCCGCTTGTCAAGTGGTCTTGGCAAATAGCATGTCGAGGGGTCGTGGCCTCCTAGGGTATCGATAAATATTAAAAACAAGTTAGTTCGCCTCCGTTTAATCACATCTTTAGATAAATGTAGTCTTTAAAGCTAAATCTTCCGGGCGTGAGCGCGCGGTCGCGACTCTCGCCTGAGTTATAATTGAGAACCGGTAACGGCCTTTGTCAAGGGTTAGAAAACCCCTAGACTTGCCTTGTTAAGTTCATCGAGCGTTCTTAGTCTTTTTATTGCCATTTCCACTTTTTAAAGCAAAACCGACAGTTGGCCGTCTTAAACGCCACAAACCGACCATAAAACCTTCAATCCGAATCAAGTTAAATTTGAATTCTCTGTGGGAACGATCCCGGACTTCCGGATATTATGCTACCGACGACCTAGCCCTACGCTTCGGGTTTCTATCAACCTTATTTTTGAAGGTAAGGTTTCGACAGTAAGCAAAAAATTTCCCAAAAAATAACTTAAACCATGAATGTATTTCCTTTAAGATCGAATTTTCTATCACAAATATTATACCCATATAAACATCAGGGTGAGAAATGAGCAATTTTAGCAAAAGAGAGAAACTTCATTTGACTTTAATGCTCATCGAATCTAAATTTGAAGTGAATTTCAATTTGACAAAACTGCAAAATGTTTTGTGCCCTTTTGATGTTCCGTCCAATCTTTTATTGGATGCATGATTTATCCTTTCTCGAGTTTTAATTAAAAAAATTGCCGATAAAAAAAAACTATTCTAAGGTAGTATAAAATCAAGCAAAAAAGTTCGGCTAACTCCACCGTCTAATCTAAATGAGAGTTCACTTTCACTTTTTTCTGTTATTTTTATCTTATTTATATCTTTCAATTTATAATATTTTTTATAATTTTGAAAATTTTGTATGAAAAAAACTTATTGAGATATATCAAACAATATTTATATTGGATATTTTTAGCATTATAGATTGAAAGATATAAATAATTTTTTGAATTGTCCGAAATAGTAACATGGACTCTTATTTAAGAACAAGGGAGTAGTTAATTCTTCGTATTAAGACTACAATGAATATAATTGTCGAGAGGCTAGAGTTGCCCGTCATGTTGGGAATTTTGCTTTTCGTTGTGATGCCGTCATGCTGTCTTTTCTTTTATTCTTTGCATTCTTTTTTTTTTTTTTCAAGATTAGTAAAATTTGTTTCTTTGTAGTTACAAAAAAAATACTTCATCTGTCTCTAAATAAGTATCCAACGCATACCTATGCTTTTAAAAAGATGTATTCTTTCAAAAAAAGTAAATTTCTTTTCAACAGTCAATAGAAAACAATGGGTAAAGGTGAGCCTTCCCAGGACCACGAAAAATATAGGGCCCGCCCTGCTTAAGGTGGAGACCCTGGACCATGACCTTAATGGCCTAACGCATGCCCTGCCTCTGAGTTTATATATCTTTCTCTATGTTCAAATTCAATCAACTCAGAGTGGTAAAAGTTCATATAAAAGGATGGAGAAAGAGTGTTTCAGAACCCAAAAAAAAAAAAACGAAAACGAAAACGTAGTCAAAGAAAGCAAGAAACTTAGGTAGTTTCATGTTTACCGCTCGCCCTTGATCCAAGAGAACAGGAGCTGCCTGTGGCTTCTCTTGACGGAAAATTAGTCGCCACAATCTTCCCACTAATTCCCGTGATGAATCAGACTCACCACCGTTAGGACGACGTACATCAGACCTTCCCAAATTTCCATCTTTCTCTCTCTCTGTCTCTCTCTCTGAGTTTCCCGAAGAAATGTTGGGGAAGAATATTGTTGTTTGTAACCAGAAGGCAACAGGATACTGTTCGGAGCTATTGATCAAGTCTAAGTGGTAAATGGTTTGAGTCTTTGTCATGCATATGTGGTTTTTGGGTTCATACGAAACTTGACTCCATATTTAATATGGTTAATTGGTGAACCGCTAGATTGAAACCCTGGGGTTTACATAGGCGTAAATCACTTTTTTTTTGCATTATTTTGTAAGTAGCTGGTACATTTTGAGCTCTGTCAACTGCTAAGTGGATGCTGTTGTTTTTTTTAATCCTAATGAGCATAAATTATAGTGGTGAAAAGAAAAAAGCATAGACAATTAAGATTACGCAAGTTTTTTTTTTAAGGCAAAAACGTAATTTATTAACCTCTGATAATGATTATAAAGATTAAAACAACTCTTCGGAGTCTGATCCGCTTGGGGTTTTTCTGAGTGCGCACAGGCTCAATCTGTTGGGGAGTATTCACAAAGTTCACACCATATCACATGACCCAATGTGTTGGTTCGGTGAATTTTATGGAGTGGTTTGATTCTTGGTTAATTATAAAACTGAACCAATCCATGCTCACCCCTAGTTGCTAGCATACAACGCTTATTGTTGGCTGGGAAAGAGAGATGGATACATTCCGTATTTATATTAGGTTTATTATATAGCATACGAATATATCTCTATGTATAAAATTAAATTTTGGGTAATTTGTCTTGGCAATGAAAGAATATGGTGGTAGAATGAGAAATTATTCTTCGCTCTTAGAGCAAGGACATGTGGTGCTCCAAATGTGTTGTGATTCGTGTAAACTATCGGACCCGTGACTTTTGTGTTGGTAAATTAAAGAACAAAATGACACATGGCATGTTGTGATTGATATGAAGCATTGTTCCAAAAGCACTCAATAACCTAGAATAAAGATTGAAAAATTAACTCACTATAGGACTTAGCTAGCTAGCCTGTGTTTTTGTTGGTGTATCTATAGAGGACTTTAGGATATCACAGATTCACAGTGGACGGCCTGCCGTCCTGAAGTGGGAAGGAAACGAAACACACCTTTTATCTTTTTTTCTCAGTTTCAATCCTCCATTACTGTCCCGTTTTGAGCCGTTGTGGGTCTACAATGATCGGAACCGTTCAGTTTAGCTCTCACAGAAAATTATAGTCTTGTCAAAAATTAGTTTAATCAGACACACCAATAGCTATGTCAACAGTTTAACTTTTGCAGAGGACAACCTGAACGATAAAAGTTTGGACGATTCACTTTTTATTTCACAAACATGAAAGCTTGACATAGCTATTGGTGTCCGATTAAACAACTTTCTAATTTGACCACACTTTTTGGCGACGGTTCTGATCACGGTTCGATGATAAGCAGTAATAACAAATATCAGCAGTCATAATTTAGGCACCTTGGACGTAAGCCTACAAGCATATCAAGTTTGGAACAAAAACGCTATATATTAGCACGGATGGTCAAAGATACTCCTTGTGAACTCCTATGCCAGTAAATAGGCAGCTGGGAGCCACTCCTATCGAAGAAACCGATCGTCTTCCCGCAAGTAAGCATTGAAGAAATATACTCTGTGCCTATCAGATTTCCTCCAAACGGAGTCCACTCCCGCTTGCCTGTGAAAAAAAATTACGTCAATTAACCAGTCGAGTACATGTACTAATTAGAAATCAGGTTCCACTATCGTGAGATGGACTGCAGAAGTGCGGTTCAAGTTATCGCAACAATCAGATCAGGGACTGAACCAGAATGTCATAAACGAGGGGGCCGAACTATGAGCAACAAGATTTTGAAATTTCAAGTTTCGGAATTCTAATAGTTTGTTTGGTTTATGTTTGGAGGGAGGTTTTTTGGATAATGAGTGGAGAGGAAGAGAAAGAAAAATGAGATTAATAATGGAAGAAAAACTTATGAGAGACCGTCTGCATAGAGCAAAATTGAGTTTTGGGATCCAAAACGAATACATTCTTAAATTATTTAACTATCTAAACAACACTCCATACAAAATATAATATATAGGTATTCTTAACAAATGAAAAATAATTAATATTAAATATGCGGGGGCGGTGGCCCCCATATGACCATTGATGGATCCGTCTCTGAGTCATATAATGTTTAATGACCCAGATTTATTTTTCAATCTTTTACAGGTAATAAAAAACTTTTACCGGTAAAAGATTCAACAAATCTGAACCATTAACTATCAATATAAATGGTTCAGATTGAAGCGCACATTCTTATTTGCAGTTGATTGCAGAGAACCCAGATCCTAATTGAGTAATAAGAATAAAAAGCAGAGGGGATTGAAGGTGACCTTGTGCGAACTATTGAGTAGTTTGGGTGCTACGAATACACCAAATGCATCAAGGTAGAGTCCACTACGTCCATGGAATCCAGCCAAGACCGCGTCTTCTACTGGAATGGACACCGTAGAACCAAATAACGTACCATAGGGCCCATATCTGCCACGATTTGAATAGAAAGAGAGCGATGTGATTAGGCGCATTCCACTTAAGTCTCCGTATGTCAGGCTTATGGACGAGAGTTGCTCTTCTGAGCTGTCAATGCACAACTAAACAAGTGAAAGTATATATTAGGACTTTGTTTGGAACGCAAAAAAAAAAATAACGATCATCTAAAAATTATTGTAGTTTTTGGTTAAACAATTCTTTCCTTGGTTTGACAGTAAGCGGTGTCCAAGTTAGTTTACCGGCACATCGACTATTCCCCGTTCTGGTTCGGTCAAAGGAGTCATCCGCGCCAAAACTAGGGGATTTACAAGGGATTTTTCTTTTCCAACCTAATCCCAAGAGGTTACCAAGTTTTAAACTCAAGATGTCTGAATTTATAGATCATCCATATTGCCACTTGCACGGGGTTTTGGTTAAATAATTTACTTGCCTACGTATTTGTCTTAACAATTGGATAAGAAGATTTAAAAAAAAAAAATGTTCTAGACACAAACGAAAATGCTGAATCCGGACACAAATAGGTTCAGAACTGTTCGACGTGTGTGGGACCCACATACATCGAACTGATCCAAATCCATCTCTGTCATGATCTATGAATAAATTAAAGAAGGTCAGGGCAACACCGTTGCAGTATATTCGCCACCGGAACCGCCAAATTTCTCGGAGCTTCCTATAACATTGCCGTCGCGGCTTTTACTTGTGATTAAAATTGAATCGATAATTGATCCATAACCAAGAGTTATCTGCAATATAGGTCCGGCGTCGACCTTGTAAGCCCAGTGTGAACCCCCGTTCCCTCCCCACGGCCCTAAAGGTATCCATCCTTCTTCACCGATATTACTCTGCACATTAACACAACACGAAATATTGTTCTTGGTTAAAAGTGGTATCAAAATAAGAAGCTTTCAAAAATCCAATTCAAAATTTGAATCTAAAATGAACTAGTTGGCATACCTTAATAATACCTAATTTGCCTTCAAAGGTTAAACTCAAGATTTGCCCACCAAAACTTCCTTGACCCGAAAGTGGGACTGGTGACTGCACTTGCTGAACTAGATAGGACGAAGTTTTCGTTAATACTGTTAAGTATAAAAACTAATTGAAAGAATAAAGGTATCATCATCATATACAATTAACAACAGGGTGAAGTATAAAGTCATGCATAAAAGTTTGGATAACTCAAACCTTTTTCTTCAGTGCTTCGTTCTTCTCCCTCAGTACTTTATTCTCTATTCCCGCCTCTTTGATTTTTATCTTCAGCTCTTCCTCTATCTTTTGTAAATCAACCATCTAAAACAAATATAGAGATAGTGAACGATTGGCATAGAGATTTTTTTTGCCGGAAATGGTATAGAATTAGAGGGGAGATTTTTTATTTTTATTTTTGAACGACAATTTTTTGCCTTCAAAGGCGAAACTCAAGATTTGCCCACCAAAACTTCCTTGATATTGACCCGAAAGTGGGACTGGTGACTGCATTAGCTGAATTAGATAGGACAACGTTTTCATTAATGCATTACACCTTGGACTTGGAGTAGAAGGGTGTTGGTATGTTAGTCAACAGGATTATCCATAACTCTAAACCCCAAACCTACTCTCTCTATGGAACTCAAAATGAGACAACCAACTTGATAAGTTTGGTTTCTAGTACTTTAAAATTTGAATTTTGTAGGCCGCCTCGCCATCAACCTCAAAACCCCCACCACCATCATTGTGCTCGCCCCCAAAACCGCAACCCCACCAACCTCCCTCCATCTCGTACCAACCATCACCGACCTCACTCCCCGTTCTTGGGCGATTCCATTTCGTTTTGCCCCCCAAGTTTCGAACATCTATCACTAGCTCCCAGTAAAGCACAGAATCAGCGAAGAGACTTCTTCATTTCCTCGGACACCTTCCATGTGAAATCTCCATTCCTCAAGTCAGTACCACAGCTTCTTCAAATTCAATAGCAAAGGATATTGACCCAACAACGGTATTTAATTAGGTGAGAGAAATGAGTAATATTAGCAAACGATTGAAACTAAATTTAACTTCAATGCTCGTCTAATCTAAACTTCAACTCAATTTTAATTTCACAAAGCCATTAATTTTTTTCATATTAAAACTGCAAAAAGTTAAAAGCAAACCAAACAACTTTTACAAAATAGAATAAAGTCATGCATAAATGTTTGGATGACTCAACCTTTTTCTCCATTGCTTCGTTATTCTCCGTCAGCACTTTATTCTCTGCTCCTGCCTCTTCGATTTTTGTCTTCAGCTCTTCTTCTATCTTTTGTAAATCAACCACCTAAAAAAAAAATTGAGATAGTGATACGAATGGTATAGAGAATTGTTTTGGCCGGGAATGGTATAGAAATAGAGGGGAGAATATTTGTTCGCCCAGTAAGTTTAGGAGAAAACGTTCACTAGTTGGTGAGAAATTTTATGAGGTGGCCTACTAAAAAACAATCAGAAAAAGGGTATTTAGGGGTTACATCTCCATACAAGACTTTCACAGTTAAAAGTCTTGTATTATCGGAGTATAAGTCTTAGTAAAGGGCTGGGAGAAAAGTTTCCCAATTTTAAACTTAAACAATGAATTTACTTTCCTTTAAGAATTGTCTATCTCAACTAATATTATTACTCAAATAAACATTTGGGTGGGGAAGGAGAAATTTTCACAAAAGATTAAAACTACGTTTAAGTTTAATGCTCGTCTTATCTGAAATTGAACCTAATTTTAAATTGACAAAGCTGTTAATTATTCAAAATAAAAGTTCATTTTTTCTTCTTTTTCTTTTTTTTTTTTTTTTTTGTAATTGTATTTGTTCGAAGGTATGCAAAGTTTGCAAAACATAAATCAATATTTATAAAATTGAATAAAAATCATGTAGAAAAGTTTGGCTAACTCAACCTTTTTATCCAGTACTTCATTCTTAGCTACCAAATCATCGATGTATTTCTTCAACTGCACTTCATTCTTAGCTGCCACCTCAATGATGTAGTTCTTTTCTATCTTCAGTTGTTCCTCTATCTTTTGTAAATCAACCACCTTGAAAAATATAGAGCTAGTGATAAGTTGTACTACATAAAAAAGTTTTACAAATAACCTTGACAATGTAGTATCAAATCATGCATAAAAAGTTTCGCGAACTCAACCTTTTTCTGTATTTGTTGGTTCCTCTTACTCAGCATTTGATTCTTTGCTTCTACTTCTTTGACTTTTGTCTTCAAGTCTTCTTCTATCTTCTGTAAATCAACTACCTTACGAAACATAGAGCTCGTGATAAGAATGGTATATATAGAGACTTTTTTTTTATTTATTTATCGAGAATGGTATAGAGATAAAGAAGAGATATTAGCAAAGTACGTACTTTGTGAGAGATATTAGCATCTCCAAACCCTGGCTTCGAATTTGAGGATATCAAATTTTTTTAAAGACTTACATGGCAATTTAACATGTTACATAGAATTTGACATCTCCACCCAGCATGTCAAATTTGTTAAATTTAGGAAGTTTTGGAGTAAAGTGATGAAAGTAATTTCTTAACATCACATGTCAAATTTGACATAAGGGAGGAGGCCATCAAATTACACATAAGCATTTCATATTTGGATTGGAATTGATTCACATGTCAAGTAGTATTAGTGTATCCACAATGTTATAATCAAAAGTAAAAAGGTTTTAAAGTTAACAATGTTGGTGTAAAATATGGCTCACAATGTTATAATCAAACTTAACAACCTCCTTAGAAATAATCAAATTTTTGGCTTTAGATAACCAAAAATAGCAACTTTTTGACAATAACCAAATTTAATAGACCCTATATATTCTCAATCAAATACACCAATCATATACAAA
This sequence comes from Rhododendron molle, assembly GCA_025413875.1. NCBI lineage: Eukaryota > Viridiplantae > Streptophyta > Magnoliopsida > Ericales > Ericaceae > Rhododendron > Rhododendron molle. The sequence continues at coordinate 2,734,636 of CM046399.1, forward strand.
AATGTTCTATCTCTCTTCCCTTTTCCTCTCTCTCTCTCTCTCTCTCTTTTCGAACAATATATTTTAGAAAACAGTTTTTTAAAAATAGTTTTTTCCCAAAAAAAAGTTTCATAAACTATTTTCTATTTCCAGTAAATAGTTTGATTAGTTTCAAAACTATTTTTTAGAAAAACAATTTTCTACTATGCACAATTTTTAGTTTATTATAGTTTAAAAATATGATGTGATAAATTTTGATTATCTAATTTAATTATGTCATTGTAGACATCTACATTGCTAACCATAGCAATATATTAAATAAATAATGGATCCAGAAGCTATCTATAGCTTGGGACCCCAAGGGTATTGCTCTAGCAGGAGTCGAACCCATGACCTCCCTCATAGGGGAGAGATGACTTACCAACCGCACTGGGCAGGGTATCTAATTTGATTATGTCATTGTAGACATCTACATTGCTAACCTTAGCAATATATTAAATAAATAATCAAAAGCTGATGTGGCAACTTTTGGTTATCAATTTTTGATTATAGCATTGTGGATACCCTTAGCAAAAGATTGAAACTAAATTTATGTTTAATGCTTGTCTAATCTAAACTTCAGGCTAATTTAAACTTAACAAAAAGCAGTTAATTGTTAATCATATTAAAACAACAAAAAAAGGTTTTATATAAACCAAAAAACTTTTTACATCGAGATGGTTGGGTGCCAGTCATGTTGGGAATTTTGCTTCTCGTTGTAGAGGCGTTATGCTTCGTTTCCCTTCAATCTTTTTATTCTTTGCATGTTTGAAGATTAATAAAATCTGGTACACAAAAATAAAATCATGCATAAAAGTTTGGCTAACTCAACCTGTTTCTCCATTGCTCCGTTCTTCTCTCTCAACACTTCATTATCTGCTTCCACCTCTTTGATTTGTGTCTTCAACTCTTCCTCTATCTTCTGCAAATCAACCGTAAAAACACAGAGATAGTGATACGAATGGTATAGAGAGTTTTTTTTTTAAAATCGGGAATGGTATAGAGATGGAGGGCGAAAATATTTGTTCAACCCTTAATTTTAGGACAAAATGTTAAGTAGTTGGAGAGAGATTTCAGGATGTGGCCTGCTTTAAGTCAAAACATCAGAAGATTATTTGAGAGCAATTTTGTTCACCCTCAATGGGGGTATGCTCATTAATTCCGTGTTTCACAATAATAATCAAAACCGTTCATTTTGTCCAAATTCATTTCTTACGAGACTATGCAAAAATTCAACTTAATAGGATATTGGTAAGCATTTGATTTAAAAATTCAATTTTGCAATCAAGAATTTTAAAGAAACTAATAAACTCCTAAATGAAGCACTTACTGATATTTGATTGAGCTATATTGTATCCCAGTCTCTTAGAAATTGAATCTGAAAGAATTGAACAATTTCGATCAACAAAGTGAAAGAATTGAACAATTTCGATCAACAAAGTGAGACCCAGAATGAGCATATCCTCGTCGAGGGTGAACAAAATTGCTCTCAGATTATTTTGTGTATAAAACTCTCTGAAGGATTTCAAAGGTTAAAACTCTTGAAGTTATATTTGTTAAGAGTACGTACAAGGCTGGAAGAAATGAACGGTTTTAACCATACGATCCTTTAAGAATTGTCTACATCAAATAGCACTCCGATTAACATTTGAATGAAAAATTCGGGGAAAATTTTAAAAAAACACCTGACCTTTCAACTCAGTGTCCCATACGCACCTGACCTTCAAAAAATGTAAATCCCCCACGTAACCTTATCACTCTGCAGTCATCAATTAAACCCCTCACCCAATTTTCCGTCCAAAATCTAACAAAATTGATGACATGGTATTTACGTGGAGATTTTAGCTCTAAAAAGGAGACACCTGTGTACCACATAATAAATTCATAGACTGAGGCACACCCAATCCTCCCCGTTGTCTTCCCCGTGCTTTCGACCACCACATTCCTTTTTCCGGCAACTAACTAAATGTATCCAGAGCCGTTCGAGTACGGACTCATCCCCATTACAACGGCACCCATGACCCGAACCCTGCTCTCTCTGAAAAAAAAACTCCTCCACTGATCAACCACTCACTCCCAAACTCATCGGGTCGACTCACTCACCCTATCCAAGACCCACCAGATCTCGCCCAAGCCTGCGCGTTTTGACTTATACCCAATCGCCTCCGTCCACCACCACTCTGATTCCGAAATGGAGTACTTGATTGGAGTTGATGTGTGTGATTTGATGCTTTTTCTATATGTACAGTCGCGGTGCCTTCGATCGACTTCGAGGGGTTTTGAATATTTGGTTAATCGTGTGTTAGTGAATGGTAAATTGGAAGAAATTGATGTGTGTTGAAGTGGATTGGTTTAGCTAAGGACTTCTAATGATGAGATTTGAGATTTGACAATAAAAGAATTGGGAAATTCGCAACGCAAAAGATCAAACAGCAACCCTTGTTTGGATCCGGATCCTCTGTGAGGATTTACCTGTGAGAATCTTGTGAGGATTTTGCTGAGAAGTTGAGAACACATCAGTGAGAAAATCCAAAGGTCTACAACAGCCGTTCTTGTTTCTAAACAAATATGACGCCCTTTTAGGAGATAAAATTATAACGTTTTCTTCTTCTTTTCCTTGACATTCCAAACGCTTTCTTCCTCCTCCGGTGAGAACCTTCTTCTCCGGTTGTCACCCAATTTTTTCCGAAGCCAACCTTACCTCTACCTCTGTTCTGCAGTTCGCATTCCACGACAGTCGACATTAACGAGATGCACGTACGGCCAAGTGTGATTCCCTAACTCAATTTTTCAATTTACAAAACTATGCAATTAAAAAAAGAAAAAACCCAATTCGGCCTTCCATCCCACTACCCTTATTCAACTTTTCATTACCTTGGGTTTGCACTGAGAGACGGAATAGGATGGAGTTTGTGATGGTGGGAAAAGGTGAGGGACGGTGGAGGGACGGCGAAGACAAAGGGGGGATTGGGTGTACCTCAGTCTATGGATTTATTGTGCGGTGCACAGGTGTCTTCTTTTTAGGGCTAAAATGTCCACGTAAGCGCCATGTCATCAATTCCGTTAGATTTTGGACGGAAAATTGGGTGAGGGGGTTAATTGATGACGGAGTGATAAGTTCAGGTAGGGGATTTACATTTTTGGAAGGTCAGGTGTGTATGAGACATTGAGTTGAAAGGTCAGGGGTTTTTTTGAAATTTTCCCAAAAATTAGTAACATTAGCAAAAGATTGAAACAACATTAATTAGCTTTAATGCTTGTCTAATCTAACCTTTAATGCTTGTCTAATCTAAACTTCAAGCAACCGATTGGGGTTAACTCAGTTGGTCAGGAGTCTTGCATCTTACTAAGAGATCAGGAATTTGAATATCCTCACTTGCGTGTGGGTTAGATTTGTTGTGATCTCTCCTTTCGATTGACAAAAACAAAAATATAAAGTATATAAACCAGACAACTTTTATACCGTAGAATAAAATCATAAATATGATTATCGAGAGGGTAGGCAGTCAACCATGTTGGGAATCTTATTTCTCGTTGTGATGCCGTCATGCTTTCTTTTCCTTTAGTCTTCATTTTCCCATGATTAGTAAAATCTGTTTCTTTGTTGTTACAAAAAAATACTCCCTCCGTCTCTAAATAAGTGTGCGTATAAACTTAGCTTTTTAAAAAGATGTAGTCTTTCGAAAAATAAGATCAAAATTTTTCCTCAAGTCAATAGATATGAATGAGTAAAGGACCCCAAAATATTAGCCCACTCGCCTAGGACCCCGAAAAGTATAGGGCCCGCCCTGCCTAAGGGGGAGGCACTAGACCATGGCCTCAATGGCCTAATGCATGTCCCACCTCTAAGTGTATATATCTTTCTAGAGGCAAAGTACAGATTACCTCTATGTGGTTTAGCCATTTGGCAGATGACCTTCCCTATTGCCGATCAAAAAAAATTCTTCTTCCTATGGTTTGGGAGTAAACTGCAACTCATAACTTCATTCACAGTAGAAATAAAAGACCATGCTACCCTTTCTTTTCCTAAATAAAGGGCCTTTACTCCCTTTTACGTTTAGAAATTTCAACACGGAGAGAGAGATGGCAATTGGAATTGGAAATAAACAAAATCTATTGTTTACTTGAGACCAAAATCTACATTCAAAAACTCAGAAGGGCCTTGGTCAAAAAAGAATAGATAGGCTACTAGACCGCTGGACCTTCTTCCTCTTTTTTAAGGGTGAGCATGGATATGATTGGTTCGATTTGATAGTAAACTAAGAACCAAATCACTTATCGACAAATTATGAATTTAGGAAACTAAACCAATTCACAAAAAGCATAGGAGAAACCAATCCAAACCATTGGATTACGGTTCGGTTTCGAACCACGGTTTAATTAAAACTAAAATATCATCTTCGTAAACTATTTAAAGTACTCCAAATTGCGGAGATAACTAAGAATTGGTTTTCACTTATAGAAATATAGGAACATTTAGGAATTAATTGAACCGTGGTACCACTATTCACTGAATGAAGCATTATATATTTATATACTACTTTTGGTGTATCAAAATTATAGGAATAAGTTTTTTTTTTTTTATAACGTCATTGGATTTCAACAAGCAAAACTAGGAAAAGTCCTTAATCAAAATAGAATTAAGAGTGGGCGGAATACGACCCGTAAAATGGAAAATTTAATTATAGAAATAAGATGTGATATATAGAAGTTTATGTGTAGAGAGACCCATAGTTTCATCATTTAATTCTTGGTATTTATAATGCAAATGGTCTATATATATATATGTATATATATATATGAATTTATGTTTTGAACGAAATGTTGTTAATGTGTGAGGGTACATGAGTTGGGGGTTATAATGTGATGCTTGTGGAATAGAGGGGTGTTAGTGCATTAGGGCTATATATATCAACACACCAGGAGAATATTTCACTTTCCCCTTCTTTTTTTAACGTGAGCTCTCTCTCTCCATCCTCTCCCTTTCTCTCGGTCATCTCTCCCTCACTCCCACAACCAAATTCTTGCTACTCCATCAATCCTTGAAAAACCCATGCACATTTCATCATCCTCGGCCTTGGATCGCGTGGGAAGAGTTCGGTGGAGGCATATTTCGGATTTGGAGGCTAGGGTTTGATTTGAGCTCAAAGCTTGGTCTTGATACTTGAGGTAGGCATCTCCTACATTCTTTACATGTTTAAGTGTTAGTTTGATGTATAAGAATCAAGTTTGTTCATCTATTTTGAGTCTTGAATAAATCTAGTGTATGCTGAAAATTTCGTGGGTTTTGGTAATCTGTCTTTTGGGGGCCCTTCTGCTAGGAATCAATTTTTGGTGTCTTTATAATTGTTAAAGTACGTTTCAATATGAAGATTTCGGTACCAAGATCATGCAAAACCGATAATCACACAATTAGTTATGAATTTTTGAATACTGGCTGTTTGCTGGATGTGCGAATCTGTGCATGGCTGTCTTCTTTTAACTTTCTGGGCATGATGAACGTTTTGGGTGGCTTTGGGTCTTTTACAGGAGCTGCATATTTAAGTTAAGAAGAGATTGGCGTTGGAATCAAGTAATTTGGTTAAGTATACAATTTTTGGTGAATCTCTAAAGCAGGGTTGGTTGACTGGTGCGCAAGTGGCTGCAAATCTGTTTTTCTTTTGATTGTTGGTTAATTTCCTCTAGTTTCTGAACCTGGCATTTTTATGGAGTGTAGTCTTTGTAGTGGTGCAATGTTTGGCGTTGGTTTCAATATTTTTGGGTTTAAGATAAAAGAGTTATGATTTTTTTTTTTAGAGTGACAAATTTGCACAAAGAAATTTGTGGTGCCTTGTGTGCCGGGACTTTCGGGGGTTTTGGAAGAACTGAGTGTTAATCTAGGGATTTCTCTCTCTATGCATGTTTATGTGGTAGTTTAGTACATTAGTGAGTGTCTAAACCCTATGCTTGAAATGTGTGATTTGGGAAAACTCGAACCGGATTTTTGAAAAAGAAAAGGCCATAGAAAGAGTTTGGGCTTGTCTATCTTTGAATACTCTAGTTTTAACGTTAGGTTAGTATGTGGGTTTAATTTAAGAGATGTGAGAAGTTGATTTTGTTAAAAGGGTATATTTAGCGAATGAATTGGTAAAGAGAAGAAATAAGAAGTGGTTAGTCTTATTTGAAAGTGGTAATTTTGTGTTTGAAAAATCAACGGTGTCATAGGAATCCGGAATACTTTATAACTCTATTTGTGATCACATTATCGTGGAATGGATGTGGTAGTAGCTCAATTGATCGTATTTATTTCGGTTGTGGTATTGTTCTAGAGATGATATTTGGGTTGGTTGAACATATATCGTGTTTGAAATATGATAGAGAGAGATGCGTGTGCATGTGATGACAGTGTTGAGTCTTGGATATTAGTTATGTGTGATATGTGCGTGAGGTGAGAATGTTGGGTCATTAGTCTTTGTAATGGGTTTAGTTACCAGTCTAATATAATCCTTATAGCAATTGTATAAGTTCAATATTTATACTTGTGGATACTTATAGTTTCTTGTGTTTCTCATTTTCCAATTCCGTCTGCACCCTTTTCATCTTTAATGGCGAACAATTGAAATGGTACATGCGGACACTTGATACGATACGAAGACACATACTAGACCCACCGACGGGTGAGGTGTTAGGCAAGGGTCCACGGTAGCCCATCAAATGACCGGCAAGGGTCCACGGTAGCCCATCGAATGACCGGCAGGGGTCCACGATAGCCCATCGAATGACCGGCAGGAGCAATCGCTCATTGAATGATTTTGAGGTGAACTAAATTCTCAATGATTAAGAGTACTCGCTCATGACACTTGATGTGGACACGTGAATGAGATTCGAGAATGTGATAAACATTTATAAGTCGACATCATGGGATTAAAGGATAGTGGTATGGATACAAGTATTTTAAATTGGCTTCTTTCCTTCGAGTTTGGAATAATATCATCTTGTTATTTTTTTGTTACCAATATTTTGTTTTCATCATTGTCTTGTCTTGCATCCGTTATTTATGTATTTGGGCACAAATCGACGGACTCCGGTATTTAAGCACGAATCAACAAAGCTTTACCTGTACTAGTTTGGTGTTCATCCACACAAGCTTACAATCAAAATGGAAAACTTTGCATGAATTTGGTTTTGATAATCGATGATGTGGATTTGAGACACAATGGAATATTCACATGAGAAACAAAAAACTTATGCTTGAGTTGCCACCTTGGATCATCTATATGTCAATGCATGTTTTTTATTCCTCCTTTTAGACCTCCAAATCATTGTGGCTCGTTCTCCTAATATGTGGTGGGCAACTTATTCTGTATGAATGCATATTTGGTACCTTTGTGGTGTTATGGATTACGAGAGTTTCATATTGGGGATTTGCATGTTAGACTTATAAAGGAAATCTTATTGTGAAGGGATTTTGCTAGATGTTAACTTGAGCTTTGTAGATTGATTTGGGTTGACAGGTGAGTTTCCTTGTTGTTAAGGTGTGGTATTGTTCAACGTGTCATTGCTTACTTTATATTCTAACTTGACATGTGTAGTGTGTATTTTTGGTGAGAGGTTGGTTAGTTGTATGAGGAAAGAAAGAGAGAACATTTTGTTAAAGAACTCAGATTAATCTTTAGGTCATTGAAATGGAAATGAAAAAACAAGGACTTATTTGGGTAATGGTAAGCTGAGATTTTAAGTACATCAGTGTGTGTGTGGGTGAGCGCATTAGTATTTGATAAATGAAGTCAAATATTTTTCAGCATGAGTATGGCATTTTGAGTTCCACTTTTTGGCAAAACAAATATGCTTTTTGGAGAATGTTTTTCCTTGGGATCTGTCTTCACTTCTGCATGTAATTTAGGTAAGGATATCTCTACGAGTTAGTGTAGCTCACCATATCCTTTCAGGTACCCGCCACGGCACTTATCTTGGATTGTAGGGAGTGCACATTGAGACGTCTTTAAGAGCTTCATTGGTATCATTAAGGAAGTGTTTATCATCTAGTCTAATTCACATTGTGTATTTTGCTCGTAATTGAAGGTTGTACCTTTTGATTAGAATATATGTGGAGCCATGTATAAATTCCTCTCCTTGATTATTATGTAACCCTTTTAAATTGTAAACTTTTGGGAGACTTTGTGTTTAAAAAAAAAAAAAAAAAAAGAGGAGAAGAAAAGACTTTGATTCGTTGTTTGGATTGGCATGACATTTAAAGGTAAATATAGTTGAGAGAATGACTTTGTTTGTGGAAAATATATTATTATTTTAGTTGAAAATCGAGGGCGTGACATTATGCTAAATAATTTTGATAGTAAATGAATACTGAATAGGACGGTGGATTAAATAGATTATTAATTTAGGAAATTAGTTGACAGTATATAACTCTCAACTATACTTGGTGTACCTAAATTAAATAAGATGTATAAATATACGGTTCGGATCGTTTGGAACCGAAACTATTAACGTAAATCTACAGATCAAATCATTTAACGCGATTTCTAATTTTTTTTATACCGTGCGAGCTGCTTAAGACTCACCGGTCCAATCGAATTTTCGGACTTCTTCAATTCAACTATGGCAGATGTGATCGTGTGTTGGGTGGTTCCCCAAATTGCATGAGAGAAACGCAAGAGTTTTTACGTGGTTTTCCAAATTTTGGGAGAGAGATTGAGAGAGAGACATGGGCCTATCGGAATTGATGTGGTGTGCAGAGAGGGCGGATGGATGAGAGAGAGCCAATTTTTTTTCCCTACAATCTGGTGTAATCTAGGAATTTGGGGGATTTGGTGGGTTTGGGGGAGGAAGATGAGTAATGAGGGCATTGTTATCTTTTATCATGCAATTTTTGAAGAAAAAGTTTGTTTTCTCCGGCACAGACAAAACACAAACGCGTGCAACCCAAAAACGGTGAGTTTGGATGGAAAAAGTAACGGAAGCACTTTAGTCCCTAAACATGATGAAGCGAATTGGTCATTTGTAAATCTCAAGAAGGTCATCTATCAAACGGTCAAACCACAGGTCATCCGTACTTTGCTCATCTTTCTATTCGTTCAAATTCAACCAACTCAAGAGTGGTAAGTATAAAGATTGTGAATACCGCTCCGCACCGACCAGTACGTACCAGTTTGGTGAGAAAACAATACTCTAGCCCTACAATACCGGGCCTTACCAGCAATTCCGAACAATACCGGGCGAGATGGTGTTACCGGCGATTTGGGCCAGTATTTTGCAAAACAAAGAGATCAAAAAGAAGAAAATAAAGAAATGGAGGGGATAGAGAGAAAAAGAAGATCAGAGCAACATCTGACTCCTCGATCTTGGTCTTCTACGGTGTAATCTTACAGCTGATCAATCTATCTTTATTGTGGGTGAAGTCTCCACACCGCCGTGGGTGAAGTCTCCACACCGCCATGGGTGAAACAATTGTTCTTCTCCGGCGTTATCCATCTGTTGTTTTGAACGGTTTTTTCCTTTTTGAAAATATGACAATACAAAGCTAGTTTTGAGAAGATAAACATCACCCCTTTTGAAAGTGGAATAAAAAAAAAAAAAGTGGAATAGTTGCATTAGGAATTTGGAACGTGCTTTTATGTTTTGGAGATAAGTTTGAAGGTTCTAGAGAGAGAAAAGGAAGTGCGTTTGATGGGCTTTGAACAGTTCATCTGCTCCCTAGTACTCTAAAGTTTTTATGCATAAGTTTAGGTAAAATAGAGAATTAAGCAAATTTGCAAACCCCAAGGTAAAATACATTTTCTAAAATGGTTCGGTAGAAATAGCTTAAGTACTGTTCCCTATCTATTATATACTTTTTCTTTTGATCATTTAAAATGGTAGGGGGAGGCGACTAGCGTAGCAACTACTCCCTAGGCGTGACCATAGGGGCTCCCGACCCGCCGTGTACGTATTATTTACTTTACTATTATTTTTTTCCACAACCGACACACTCTCTCTCCTCTCCAATTCCGCCTTGCTGCTGGATTTTCCTTCCTACTATACTTGCTTGTATTCTATAAGAGAAAATCTTTTTTACGGCTGTTCCATAAATAAGCAGTTATGGAGCTCAATCGCAATTGTTCAAAGTGTGTTTGAACGATTCGGAATGAAAGTCAATTATGACCGTCCAAAACCGAAATAGACGCACGAGATTGAACAACTCCATAAATAGTTCACGGAGGCTCCGGAAAAAAGACACTCTCATTCTATAATACCATAAATGTCATACTTCATCATATTTTAATAGATAGAAAGGATTATACAGAGGATTGGTGAGGATTATACAGAGGATTGGTGTGGTGTGAAAGTGAAAAAGAGGTAGCAAAAATGCATTTTCACACTTTACACTTGCCATTTCGACTAACACTTGGTGCACGTACATGCTCTAAAGAGTAAAGTTGGATTGGAAAACCAGTGGTTTCGAGCCACCGTTTGGAAATAAATAGCATGTAATTGAATAGTGAGCATCATCTACCGCACGTGCTAAGAGAGAAAGCTATTTTCATTATTAAAAATAAATGTTAACTGAATTTTTAAAAATCGTAATAGTAGTCTAATAGGACTTTAAGTAACGGAAAAACAAGGTTATAACTAAATGGATATATTTTTTATATTTGTAACGATAAATTCGAAACGGTACCCTGCAGGTAACGTGTCGGTACCGGTACGGACCATTCTAGTGACAAATCCGATATTATGTCCAAAACGGTTTTCAAAACCTCGGTAAGTACATAAAAGGATGGGGAAAGACTGTTTCGGAACTCAAAAACTATAAACAAAAACGCAGCAGTCAAAGAATTAAAGCAAGAAAGATAAATTCATGTTTACCGCTAACCTGTGGCTTCTTTTGACGGGCGAATCGCCACAATCTCCCCAATTCCCCTGACACAAAACCACATAAAGCATCAACGCTGCGATGTATAACGTCCTCCACAATTGGTTGTCGAACGGCCTGAATCACACTCACCACCAGTGGGACGACCCACATCAGAAATTCCCAAATTTCCGGTCCATCAAACATGGTCTCTCTCTCTCTCTCTCTCTGTGTTTCCCAAAGAAATGTTGGGGAAGAATATGGTTGTTTGTAAGCGGAAGGAGTTGTGAGTCTTGGTCAATGGACAGGAGCGGATCCAATCAAAGGCATGTGAGGTCATGTGTCCCTGTAGCTGCAAGATTTTTCCTTCCTCGGTTATATGCTTCCACGCACAGTAAAACAAGTTTGGCAGTTTCAATGGGTAAATTTCACTGACCTCCCCTGAGGTTTCTGACAAAAGCAAAGACCTCCCTTGAGGTTTCTGAAATATCACTAACCTCCCCTACTTTACCTGACAATTTCCAACTTCCTCCCTTCCGTTACCTTGCCGTCCAAAACATGACAGAATTGGCTAATTTCAGAAAATCTAGTCAGAAAAATGCCTAAATTATCCCTCCTTTTTTTTCTCCACTTTTCTCACTATCTTCTCTTCCAAACGAGTGGACCATATGTTCTGAACTACTTCATCAATTGAAACCCACATAAGATAGTTTTTATCTACACACTAACGTCACTTAAATGAAAAAAGAGAGAATTTTTTTTTGTTACCGGAATAGCAGCAGAAGTGTAAAAAGAGTCTCCAATTTTCAAGAAAAAATGTGTAAATTTAGGAGAATCAAAGAGGTGGTGAGATTTCCGTTCTTGATTTGCCAAAAAAATTTCGAAGGTTCCGATCAAAACCCAGTTCGCATTTCTCAATGTTCTCTTGCTAAAATGAAAAAAACGGACTTCGAGAGTTTGGGAATTGGTATAATATAACCCAGGACAGAGAAAGGAAAATAGGAGTAATTTGATTTCTAAAGAAAATCTCGAGGTTCCGAACAAAACTCAGCTGGGAAGAAACTAGTAATTTGCAATTAAGACTGTAAATTAAGCTTATAAAAAATACCCATGTCTGAAAGTTTTTCCAAGGATCGTCCAACAATCAAGGTATAATCTCGATTCCACATCTCAAAATTGTCGAGTAGGTATATTGCTACGCATTTGAATTTCCACAATTAGTGGGGTGTGTGTGTATCGGGGCGGTGTGTGGTGGTATTGACACAGTAGAGTGGTAAAATTGTTGAGATGGAGAGGGTGTAAATTTTGATTTGGTTTGCAAATTTTTTTATTTTTTGATCCGAGATCTGGTTGGAGTAGAAAATTTTACTACTAGTATGGAGGGTGGGTTTGGATTAAAAAGTATGAGTAACTTTTTTTTTCATCATTACTCAAACTTTTTTGCATTTGTTAATTTTATGTCAAAATTTTGTGATTTATTGGTTCATTTCGAGGAGAGGAACCGAAAAGGTAAATAAAAGTTTGATCGAAACCATAATTTTTGAAATAAGACAAAAATATGTCAAAAAGACAGTTTTTGGCTTATTTTTTTGTCTTTTTCAAAAAAATTATGCGTTCCGATAAATTTTTGATACTTTTTCAGTTTCTCTCGTCAAGACCAACTAATAAGTCACAAAAGTTTGACATAAAACTAACAAATGCAAAAAAAATTTGAATAAAGATGAAAAAAATTCACTCCCTACTTTTTAATCCAAACCCACCGGAGTAACCTTTAAAATTTGATTAAAGACAGAAAAAAGTCGCTCCATACTTTTTAATCCGAACCCACCCGGAGTAACCTTTAAAATTTGATTAAAGACGAAAAAAAGTCGCTTCCTACTTTTTAATCCGAACCCACCCGGAGTAACCTTTAAAGAGTATAGGGTATTTTTCTTTAAAACCAGAATTTTTTTCTTCCTCATTCTTTAAAACCAGATGATGATGGTCGTTTGAGGGAATGGGTAAAACAGGAAGATAGTTTATTAATTTGAGGGCATTTTCGTCATTTGGTCAACACATTTAACACCGTCTAAGGGATATCTAACAGACGGGGGAATCTGTATAATGTCAGGTAAAGTAGGGGAGGTCAGTGAAATTTCAGAAACCTCAGGGGAGGTCTTTGCTTTTGTTAGAAACCTCAAGGGAGGTCAGTGAAATTTACCCCAGTTTGAATCTATTCACTGGTACCATCTTTGACTTCTTCCAAGGGGTTTTGCTGACGGGTCAAGCTCCTGTCCAGTATTTGTATGGTTCAGTTCGGTCCAGTTTTGGGCCGTTGTGGGCTCCTTTCGGGCCCACAATAATGATCGGAATCGTTCATTTTGTAGAGCTCGTCGAATATGTCATCCATGCCAAAAATTAGCTTCATCGAACATCAATAGGTACATGGATGAAACATATTTGTATATGAAAAAAATGGGTAATTATTAATTTTAACTTAATTTTTGTCATCGCTTTTTTCTTGTACAAATCTGTTTCATCCATGTACCTATTGATATTCGATGAAGCTAATTTTTGGCGTAGATGACATATTCGACGAGCTCTACAAAATGAACGGTTCCGATCATTATTGTGAGCCCGAAAGGGGCCCACAACGGCCCAAAACTGGACCGGACTGGACCATACAAATACTGGACAGGAGCTGCCTCCTTTGCTGACACATTATATCCACCTACCCCAGGCATCTACCACAAGCTACTCTCTCTTTCTCTCTCTCCCCAAAGGCTTTTGATTGGACTTTTTGCTTTAAGGCCCCGTTCCAGTTTCTTAAAAACTGGGGTTTTAGAAAATGAAGGTAAATTCAAGCTTAAAAATTATGTGTTTACGCAAATAATTTTCCTATCAATATGGATCTTGTTTGATAGATTTCATTGAGATCTTTAATACGGTGCAAAAAAAATCAAAAAATTATTTTTCATTTTCATTATATTTGAGTTTGAAAATTGAAGAAAACTGATGTTTAGAAAAAGAAGGAAAAGTGGAACACCCCCTAAGTTGAATATTGCAACCTCAAATTGAAGATTTAAATTTGAGAAACTACATCCAAAATACTTTGCATCCGAACAGTTAAATTAGATCTAGATGAATTAGGACTCTTTATTCATTTTTTCCCTTAGAGTTCGGGATATATCTTTTGATTGTTTGGAAAATTTAGTCTTTAATTAATTTGTTTAGTTTTTTTTTTTTACTTTATCATGGATATTTACATCCCGTTTTATACAATTTTGCTTAATTTTGATTTTTTTTTTGTTAAGGTTGTTAATGTTATATATATGTGCCCGAGTTTGTGCAAATTCCGGGTCCGCCACTGTCAATGTATATGTGTTTTTTGAATCCTTGTACTGTGGAAGTAATACTTGGTCATGTGTCTAACCGCGTATATAGATATATATATATATATATATATATATATATAAAGTAAGCTTTTACTGTGGACCTTCACATTCAAGCAAAGTGCGGACCACTCCATTTCTCCCATTTCTCGATTGAATTTTTATGATCCGAACCGTTCAATGTGTTCAGAAGTGATTTTAAGGGTACCCAATAGAAATCGGCAAAAAAAATGACCAGAAAGGGCTTGATTTGAGCAACTTTTATTTGAACCATTCAATAAAAAACAAATAAAAACTGCTCGGATGTAGCCCTTCCCGATCTTTTTTTTTTGGCTGATTTCTCGCAGGTACCCTTAAAATCACGTTCTGAACACATTGAGCGGCTCGAATTGTCGAAATTCGATCGGAAAAGGGGAGGTCCGCACTTTACTTGGATGCGGAGGTCCGCATTAAAAGTTTACTATATATGTATATATATATATATATATGTACGTATAAATGAGAAAGTCAGCGCTTTCAGAAGCCATGCATGTGCATAATTATGAATTAAATCTTGACTTCGCTGTTCGAGCAATCATTTTAGCACTACATGCACATTCACATGACGGAGTGTTTGTGGTGCTAGCAATTTTGGATACAATGTGTATCTTTTTTTTTTTTGAACAGTATTTCATTGATAACCAATAGCATCATTACATAAAATAGAAATCAAAACTGCTGGGGGGAATCCACCCAATTAAGACCTAAGCTCGTGGCTAGAGATGAGGCAATCCAATGAGCAGCTTTATTTCCTTCCTGGGGGGTCCAGCAGAAAGAAAGCCTCAGGTCACTAGCAAGCAAACGAATATCGGAAATAATTGCCAAAGCTTCCCTTGGAGGAACAAGTTCCGAAACACTTAAAGAAATAAGCTGCGCATTATCATTCTCAATGCAAATAGAGGAAAGTGTTAGATATTTTGGCACCTTCCGGGGCTGTCCAAAACTTCCATTGGTGTCTTTGTTATATCGATTCCGTTTAATACTCCTCTCATTATCTGCGCTAAGTTGACCGCTACGGAATCAAGCCAATTGCATGAAAGGTAAAAGCATTACACACATCAAATCATGCATATTATTTCCAAGACTAGAAATTTTATTTCTGCACGTTTGTCTTTCCTAAATCTCTCCAAATACTCGTTTCCGTATATATATACATATATATATCCCTTACTCTTCGAAAAATATGTTTTCTTTTAAAACAAATACTCCCTCCGTCCCTTTTTAAGTGTCCTGCTTCGTAACTCCAACTTATTAAAAATGCATCATTATACCTTTCACATCAACTTTTTTTTCCACTTTCCCTATTTACCCATCATCATTACACTTTTACTCACTAACTTTTCAAAATAGAATCTACTTTTAGGGACAAAATAGACAATTCACCAATTTTTACCCACTAACTTTACAAAATGGACACTTATTAAGGGACAGCCCAAAATAAAATACTGAACTCTAAAAAAGGGACGGAGGGAGTATATATTTATCAAAAGGAAAGATTGCCTACGTTTTAGGTAAACTAAGGATTTTGTTTGCATTTGCACATATATATGTATTGACCCATTGGGTCATACGGTGACGAGAGCACAAAAGGAAAATATACAAGTAGGTGAGAGTTTTTCATCTATCTATCAATATCTTATAGGAATGTGTTTAGGACTATTAATCCTCTAAACTTCTATCCCTAATTTTCTATAATTTTGATTTTTTTTAAATTTGTTTAAATTGGGAGAGAGAAAGAGAGGGAGAGGGAGAGGGAGAGGGAGAGAGAGAGAGGGGAAGCTGGAGAGAGGGGACGTGGGAAGAGAGAGAGATTTTAGGAGAATGAGAAAAAATAATTCAATGCTCCAGTGACATTTTTATGTGGTGGCTCAACTTATCTCATCACGTTTGTGTGGTTCTCACTACAAACTGTCGAGCCCGCACAATTATGTTTTTGTTGCACAACGCTAGATAATAAAAAAGATAGTTTAATATTTTTTTCGGGTTCTGTGTTCTATAAAAGTTAGCATTAGTCTCATTTTATGCACTGAATGACATGTGTGGTGGAAAATAAGTTTAAGGTACCACATAACAGTGGTCCGTGTATCGAACGGGCACAAACGCGATGGAAAAATTCAAAACCATGTTTGCCTTCTTTGAGTTCTACATTTTTTTTTTTGTTTATTGCCATTTGATTGTCGGTGAATTTCTCATTATGGACTTGCAATTGGTGTCTAACTTTAGTTTGATGGCAGTAGCTAGCTCCTTCCAATTGGTATCCACCCCCCAAAAAATCAGCTTATTTCTTGCTTTCCAAACAAATCATGTGAAAAAAAAGACCATGTGATTGTAGCAAGCATAGCATACGAAATCAACATGATTAATTGTCTTTAATATTCACATGCTACCATTATATTTTTTCATAAACTAGCGTTCAACCCGTTCTATGCACGGGCAAAACTAGTCCGTTCTAGCGTTGTACCCGTTTGAACCTACTTTTATTAATTGTCCCGTGCATCAAACGGACACAACGCTAGAACGGATTAGTTTTGCCCGTGCATAGAACGGGTTGAACGCTAGTTTGTTTATAAAAGAAAGAAAGGGTGTCACGGCTCTGAGAGTTTTTCGACGCAGCCCGTATTCAGTTTCTGTTTATATTATTCTTGCCTCCCCGAGGAGAGTTTTAAGGTGAAAACCTTATTTTTCCATTACATTCTTGGTTCTAAAAATTCCTTGAATGTTTTTGGGTTTTTCATGATCACGTAACACATCATATCATTTATTCATTCACTGTTCGTGGTTTTTGGTGCCATTTGCTGCTGTGGCCAAATCTTTTAGAAATTGATTTGGAGCCGGTTGAATCCGGAGATCAGGCGTGAAGTCTGTGGTGCATTTATTGGATTTTGAAGAAGCTCGGAGAGCATCGGAGATTAGCGAGAATAGGTAAAGACTTGGGTAAGATTTTTACTATTTTGCAATCTGTACTTCTTTTTTATTAATAGAATATATCAGTAGTGTTAGCCCGTGGTTTTGGCTTAGGGTTATTTAGGACCCTAAGTTTTTCCACGTAATCGTGCGTATCCTGTCTCAATTTTTATTCTGCTGCACTACTTGATTTTTGGTTTGGATTAATCGAGATAATCAACCCGTTCATCTATATTAATTTTTAAATAAAAAAAATTGGTGATTTTTTTTTATCAAAACTCCTATTCACCCTCCCTCTAGGAGTAAATTGAACGCTTCCACATAATTTCAGAAAGGTTCAAGGCTTTGGCGAAAAGGCATGTTTCACGAAGAACAGAGGCCTCTACAAGGAAAGCTAAAGTGAATGAGATCCTGAATCTTCTCCCATCAACAAGATGACCATGGTTATCTCTCAAAATAATTCCACCCCATCCCCTCTTGAGATTCCTGGACCAAGAGGCGTCACAATTAATTTTCAGAGAACCAACTCCAGGAGGGATCCAATGGGAAGAAGGTAAAGGGAGGGAAGAAAGAGGCGACTGATGGGTAGAAGAAGTGGGCTCAGTAGCTGAAACAAATTCATCCCATGCTCCCATAGCACAAGCAACAGTTGAAATGGGGGACTGTTTCGAGGATTGGAACACAAGATCATTCCTAGCCTTCCAAATAAACCAACACAGAAAGATTGCTTTTGCGAAAATATCAGGCTCAAGATTCCCATTGGCAATCTCTTCTTTTATTCTCAAGGACCATGCCATGATAGAACCAATCTCATTTAGGGAAAAAACCCGAGCTAGAGGACTAGCAAAAAAAACTTTTATTGCCCGCTTGCAAAGAAAAAAGATGTGCTCACCAGATTCAATAGCTTTTCCACATCTTTGACAGATTGGCGAGGTTGCACATTTTCTTTGTACGAGATTCTCCTTGGTAGCCAACTTGTTACGACAGGCCCACCACCAAAAGTGCTTCAGTTTGGGGGGAATTTTGAGGTTCCACATGAAATTCCAGAATGAGGGTCCAGAAGCATTAGACGTGGATGGACGTTCGGGTTTAGAATCAATGTAGTCAGACCAAGCCTTGTGGTAACCCCTCTTGACTGTATACTTCCCACTAGGATGGAGACCCCATACGATCGAATCTGCTCCTCCTAGTTTTGATAATGGAATATTAGCCACCGCTTGAACTTCTTCTTCTGATAACACTTGTCTGAGCTTAGCAATTCTCCATTCACCGGAGGTGGGATTAATGAAGTCAGCAACTTTATTATTGGATGCCCATGGAGGTTTTGTGGATTGAAAGCAGAAAGAAGGCAAAGAGGGAATCCACAATGTGTATCAGGTATGCCATGAACGGTATCTTTGGTCCTCCTATTGAATTGGATCAAATAGTGTACTCTCTATTGCTGTCTTCTATTACAAATAATTATTATTCAACCACAAACATTTATAAAAGGCGTTCCAATTACACAGTAAAAAGAAATTTTGAAAAAAAAAGGTTTTTCAAGCTCAAAATCATGTGTTTACGCAAATAATTTTTCTATTAATATGGATCTTGTTTGATAGATTTCATTAAGATCTTTTAAACGGTGCAAAAAAATTGAAAAGATATTTTTCATTTTCATTATATTTGAGTTTGAAATTACATTCGTTTGAAAAAAAAATGCTTTTTAAAAAAGGGGAACACCCCCATATACACACACACACACACTTTACACATACATTTATATCTTTTAGTGGAGCCCACATACACAGAAGGTGTAGTTTGTTTGGGCTCCAATGTGAATGTTAGTGGGTTTGTTTTAATATTTATGTAAGTATCTGTGATTGTAGAATGATTGCTATTACAAATGAATGACTATGCCTCTTTGTCTCCCATGAAAGCACCAAGTTGCCCTCGCATACTTTTTCGGAGAATTATTCAGTAGTCTGGGAGCGCTACCACGTGGTACTCTGGATCATTCAGAATAACATAGTTGTGTGGTGTTTTCCAATTTTTGGCCAAAATTAAGTATAAATAGTGGTATCCATACATCTAGTCGTGAATCCCATAAAAATGTGTATTTGTAAATGGTCTAAGCACCACATGGCGGTGCTCACATTGAATAATTTCACTTTTTTTCAAGCTCTCCCTTACTGATGAGGCATGAGGTGTCAATTTTCTAAGTTTGGGAGGGCAATAAAATATTGGACCAAAAAGCTCAAAGTCCCGAAACATAGTCCGATTAAGGTCCCTGAGTTTAAATTATGGAGTATTACGTTAGCTTCACGATTACCTCTTTATAGTATTTTGTTTAAGATTTTTTTACAATTCTGTGTGGCGCAGCGGAATTCACAAAAAGATTAATTAATGTACTAATCCAAACAAATAGGCACTCGAATTCACGAGTTGTTCTTGAGTCCACAAGAAGAGAGAGACACTTTGAAATAGTATTGATAAGAAGTTAAGTACAAAATTAGGTTATAACCCCTTTTATAAGGCTTAATCCTAGAAACTCTAGAATTAAAGCTGAAAAATAGAATCCCAAATATTGGGGAACCTGCCAAAATTAAAAACGGGAAGAAAAAATAAGAGTTTCCCAACTAGAACCAACCTCTACAGAATTATACACTAAGAGCTATTAATTAATGTTTCAAAACTTATGCCAAAATTCACCATCAGTCACGATTCTGCTTTAGCCTATCAAATTTGGGCCCAATCGAAGCTCGTCCGAAAGTTGCCATTTTGGGCAAGCCGCAAGTAAAAGTTGTTTAGGCTTCCAAAGCTTCGAGCAGTCCAATTGATCAAGGAATTGGGCCGCCACCTATTCTACATCACAGGCTTGATCATTTTTCTACAATAAAATTACCCTATCCTCTATGAGTTCCACATGATAACAGTTTTAAAACCATTTTTGCAGTGTAATTATGACATAAGAGTTTACTGGACGTCTAAATTCTATATATGCGAAGTGATTTCTGACTACCTTTGATTGAGGCCCAAACAAAGATTCTTCTTTATTTCTTAGTTTCATTTAGTTCTTAGCACTTCTTTATTTTCTTGCATACCCTTTTCCCATTTTCTACGTAACATTAAGCTTCAATTTTGTCATTTTTGGTCATATTGTGGCAAATTAAGATTGTTGATATTAGAAATGGTTACTTTGAGCTTTGACATGAGAAAATTTGAACTGTTCAACCATTATTTTGAGAACCACCTTCTTTTTTCATTTATTTCTTAGTATCTGTTTGTTTGATACAACCAATCGTGGAGTCACTTGATCTTAGAGCTTCCACATCTCTATCAACAGTGCGGATCAAAAAAAAAAAAAAACATCTCTATCAACAAATTAACTTTTGGACCAAAGTAGCTAGAGAGCTAAACCCACCAAAAGCCCCATCATCAGCCTCGCCTTTGCTTGGCTTCAAATTAACATTGCTACAATTTCTCTTCTTCTTCCACGACAAACTGTTCAAAGGTTAAACATATATTTAATGTTTTCATGTCAAACTTTGTTCAAATATTGAGCTGGCACACCTCCAAAGACAGGGCCGGTTCGGTATGGGCAAGAAAATCTTGAATTTTTTGATTTTTTGCTGGGCCTATTACGGGTCCTACAAAGATGATTCCAACCATAAATCATTCTTAAATTTTTCTATGAATTCCTGAAAAAAATTTAGCTCAATCTGATATGGATAAGGACTGTTTCAGTATTCGTAAGGCGTCTTACGAATTCTGAAATTTCCTTTACTGATATGGGATTGAATTTTCATCCAAATCAAACCTCCGTCAAGTTGACTTGGTAAAACCCAATACCTTCATTCTGTGAGGTTTCCAATTCAATTGGTTTACCCATCTCATAGTAATTAATTACAAAAAAAAAAAAAGGGAGGAAATGACGGCTCAGGGCGTGTCTTGGTAATTAATACCCGTCAAGGTCATTTTCAACATTAACAAATGTTTTCAACATGTTATTGACGGGTATTAATTATCAAAACACGACCTTAGCCATCATTTTCCCAAAAATTGCGTATGCGCGCATGAGAACTGAAGTCGTTTGGCTAGTGAAAACCGTGAGTTGTTTGGTCATTTCGACAGCCTGGGTTGAGAACCCCTGTGGCGCAATTGTAAAGGGAATAAATAAAAGTGCTGGATTTGATTTGGGTTTACAACTTTCTACTAGGGCTGCACAAAAAATCCAGTGAACCGTAAAATCGTTCTGGACCGAACCAATTCGTACCTTTTGAATTTTGTCCGTAGATTAATGGTCCAAATATGGATTTGAAAATTTAAAAACCGTGAGATACGGATTAGGTTTGAAATTTTATTTGAAAACCGTGGATTATCTGAACCGGACCGTGAGATATTTTAAAAATGAAAAAATATAATATATATGTAACATATAGTAAATAATTAATTTTACACATAATTTAGCTTCATTCATATCATTGCAGCTCTAGAAAAGGTTCTCTTAATCCAATTAGAGAATGAGTTTCATATCTTGCCAGTTGCCGCGCTCTAGAGAATGAAAGATCTACGTTGTTGTTGTTTTATTTTTTTATTGTAGTACTTTGCAGGAACGTGGAATGAAATTCTTTCTTGGATAGTTGATGTAATGTGTTTTAAACCACGGAATACTTCCAAAGTTCTTATTGTAATCATCTTTTTACGTTCTTGGAGTATAATCATATTTTTACATTTTTTGAGTATAGAATCATGTATTTACATGTGATGAACATATGAAGTAATTCGTTGATGCAATCCGTGGACAAAATCGGGACCGAACCGTAAAACTTTTGGTCCGGACATGAATTTCATTGTTAAAAAACCGCGACTCACAAATTAGAACTGGATTCATAAGAATCCGATCCGATCCGAACCATGGGCAACCCTACTTTCTAGGACAGGATTATCTAATCATGCGTTCCTTTGATTCACTTGCCAAAGTCAGACGATTGCCAATTCAAAAATATTTGGATAAAGTCATAATTATTTACTTTTCTGATTTCTTTGGACGAAAAAATTAGTTTGATCGGAAATAAATAGCCATGTCAACAATACAATTTTTGCAGAGAACAAAACGAATGGTAAAATTTTGGCGAGTAGACATAGCTATTGGTGCATGTCCAATTAAACTAGTAATATGTAATTTGACCATACTTTCTGTGATACTTAAAATATGAACGCTTTTCATCACTGTCACTAAGCTGCAATAACAAATACCATCAGTTTTAACCTAACCACAATCTCCACAGCAGAAACGCTATTACCACGGAACCTTTCAATGATAATCCATGTGAACTCCTATGGCATATGTAAATAGGAGCCACTCCTACCGAAGAAGAAACCGACCGCCTTCCCACTAGACAGCCTTGAAGCAAAAAAATATGTGCCTTATCTTGTTTCCTCCAAACGGAGCATACTTCCGCTTGCCTATGAAAAAAAAAAAAAAAAAATTTGTCAAGATCTCCTCATGTGAATAAAAGTGAGACTCGAGATTTTGCTTTAATAATTCAAGCCGTTCATTTACTAATTGGACAAGAGTAAAAAGCAGAAGGGATAGAAGGTGACCTTGTGCGAACTATTGAGTACTTTGGGTGCTACGAATATACCAATTGCGTTAAGGAAGTTTCCCGCACGTCCATGAAATCCAGCTAGCACTACATCATCTTCTATTGGAATGGACACATGAGGATCATCCGGATCCGGTACTGAACCAAAAGGCCCATACGTGTCTCGATTCGAATAAAAACTGAGAGATGTGATTGCCCGTTCTCCATTGAAGTGTCCATATGTCAGGCTAATGGAGGAGAGTCGCTCTACCGAACTGTCGATTCTGAACTAAACAAGTGCAAGTATAAATTAGGACTTTGTTTGGAACGCACAAAAATTAAAAATATCAAGCATAAGAAATTATTGTAGTTTTTGGTTAAATAGTTCTTTTTTTGTTGATTTTTTTGGTAAGACGGTCAGGGGTTTTCGGGTCAGCTTACACACACCTCGACTATTCCCCCTTTTCTGTCCAGTCAAAGACAAACCATCCGTGTCGGGATTAGGGGGGTTCACAATCAATTTCTCCCTGCGGCCAGGGCCCAAAGGCCTACTAAGTTTTGAACTCAATTTGTTCGGGTTTATAGCTCACCCATATTGAGACTTGAGCTGCGTACCCATTCAAATTTTGGTTAAAAAATTCCGTCTATATTTTTCTCTCGACAATAAAGATAAGAAAAACTAAAAAACTTGCTATAGACAAAATGAAAGTTTTGAATCCGGACACAGATGAGTCCAAAATTGTCTGACATGTGGGACTCATGTGCACTGAACGGATCCGGCTATATCTCTGTTCTGATCTGTGAATAAACTAAAGAGGGTCAGGATCATACTGTTACAGAATTATGGCCATAGGGACCGCCAAATCCAAACAAATAGGCACTCGAATTCACGAGTTGTTCTTGAGTCCACAAGAAGAGAGAGACACTTTGAAATAGTATTGATAAGAAGTTAAGTACAAAATTAGGTTATAACCCCTTTTATAAGGCTTAATCCTAGAAACTCTAGAATTAAAGCTGAAAAATAGAATCCCAAATATTGGGGAACCTGCCAAAATTAAAAACGGGAAGAAAAAAATAAGAGTTTCCCAACTAGAACCAACCTCTACAGAATTATACACTAAGAGCTATTAATTAATGTTTCAAAACTTATGCCAAAATTCACCATCAGTCACGATTCTGCTTTAGCCTATCAAATTTGGGCCCAATCGAAGCTCGTCCGAAAGTTGCCATTTTGGGCAAGCCGCAAGTAAAAGTTGTTTAGGCTTCCAAAGCTTCGAGCAGTCCAATTGATCAAGGAATTGGGCCGCCACCTATTCTACATGGGGTTCTTCCTGGCCGGCCCCGTTTTGTCAATCCCTATCCGTCCAAGCCCAGTCCCCGTCAAACTCATTCCACATAAGCCCTCTTTTAAGTAAACTACCACAAATACCCCACGCATGATAAGGGGTCTCACCTATGCGAGAAACTCCTGTGCGAGAAGCTGATGTAGGAGACGCCTCGTGCGGCGGTGGATGTCTACAGCGACAAGATCAAGTACCGTCTACAGCGACAAGATCAAGCACCTCCTCGAACCGGCCGAGGCATCCTGTGTGGCGGTGGGGCGATCCGCAACGGTGGAGGTGGGCGGTCATCGTGGTTGATGACGGAGAACAACTTCGGATTGTGGGCGGCGTCAATTTGGAGGGGACGATTACGAACAACTTCTCCATTGATTTTGATTTCGAGTGGAGGACGACGGTGGGTCGAGTCGGTTTCCGGGGCTCGGCAATGATGATGGAGCCTTCTTCTTGGAAGGCGACGGCGGTAGTCCATGGTGAGGTTCTCGTTAGGTTTTGTTGGATCTCGTAGTATAGATTGATGATCTCGTAGTATATAATAGATGATGACGGCGACGGCGGTGGCTATGCCCGTCAATGACGAGGTCCTGGTGGATCTCTGGTGTAGGGACTAATTTTAGAGCAATACACACAAATGGATGTTGTTTTTAGTTGCAGAGCTGAATCATGGTGGATAGTGAATGAATTCACAACCCTTTTTAAATTTTTATGGGTATGAATAGTATAATTTGGAGGTGTGAATTCTTTGTTATTTGTTTTTTACTTTGAGTGTTATGCTTTTACTTGAATTACAAATTTTGTACAGGTGTGAATTCTTTAGTTGGAGATGTGGATTCTCCCCCAAAAATGCAGAATTTACACCCAAAATTTACATCAAGACTTCACCAAGAATTCACATCCCAAGAATTGTGTAATTTGGGAGTGTGAATTATGCAGATCGCGTTTGAATTCTATAAAGAGGTGCAAATTTTGTAAAATTCACACCAAGAATTCACACCCCAAGACTGAAAAGGTGTGAATTTTTGCAACCAAGAATTCAAACCAAGACTACAAAGGGCTGCAAACGGTTGTGAATTTTGAAAAGGTGTGTGAATTTTGCCCTACCCAAGAATTCACACCACCGAGAATTCACTCCCTTCCAAAAATGAATCGCTGTGAATTCTGAAATGAGTGTGAATTCTAGGACTGTGAATAGTACAAAACAGAATTCATCCCGTCCATTGGAAAGAATTCACATGCCTTAAAAATAGAATTCACACGCCCTAAAAACAGAATTTACCCCCTCTATTTGACAGAATTCACACGCACTAAAAATAGAATTCACCTCGTCCGTTGGAAAGAATTCACATGCCCTGAAAATAGAATTCACACACCTTAAAAAACAGAATTTACCCCCTCTATTTGACAGAATTCACACGCACTAAAAATAAAATTCACTCCCTCTATTTGATAAAATTCACCCCTTTGTTGGTCAGATTGCACACGCCCTAAAAACAGAATCCATCCCCTCTATTTAACAGAATTCACACGCCCTAAAAATAAAATTTACCCCATCTATTTGACAGAATTCACACGCTTTAAAAACAGAATTCATCCCCTATAGTTGACAGAATTCACACGCCCTAAAATTAGAATTCACACGCCCTGAAAACATAATTCACCCTTGTTGCTCAATTTCATACGCCCTAAATACAGAATTCACCCTATACAATTATATGAAATAAAAAAATAAGAAAATAAGAAAGAATTCATAGCCGGTACAAATATGTCAAATAAAAAATAAGAAAATAATACATAACATGCCCCATAACATAATTTATCCCTTCTAGTTGGTAGAATTCACACCCCTCCTAAACAATTCACACTCTCCAAAATGCAGAATTCACACCTCTCAAAATACAGAATTCACACATCACAACTTATTCCCCAAAATACACAATTCACAAACCAAAAAGAAAAAATTTACACTTGTCAAATGCAGAATTCACCCACTCTAAAATGAAAGAATTCACACCCCTAAAATGTAGAATTTACACACTCTACACAATTCACATAAAAAAAATACACAATTCACACTCTCAAAAATAAAACAAAAAATTGCACATAATTTTCACAATTCACACCACTTTGCAAAATTCACATTCACCAAAAATAAAAAGAATTTACCCTCTTCAAATGAAAGAATTCACACCCCTTCTAAACAATTCACACCCTACAAAATATAGAATTCACACGTCATAACTACTCTCTAAAATACACAATTCACAAACTAAAATGAAAGAATTCACAACCATCAAATACAAAATTCACCCCCTCTATAATAAAAGAATTCACATCCATTATGAACAATTCACACCCTCCGAAATGAAAGAATTCACACCCCTCCAATCACAATTCACATCCAAAAAATATACAATGCATACTCTCAAAAAACAAAAACAAAAATCACATAATTTTTTATTCAATATAGGTCTTGTTTTATAGATCTCTTTAAGTAGATTCAAAAAATATAAATTTTATAAAAAAAATGATATATATAATAAAAGATATTAAATTTTAACTTTGTAATGCAAAAAAATAAAAAATATGTCCACATCAGAGAGAAAATGAGAGAGATTGGGGTTGGACTGAGAGAAAAGGAGAGAGAATGGGGTTCACTGTTCATGTGGGTTTGTCTGGATTCGTTGGTGAAACGGTGGAAATGATACCCGTCAGTACAAATCTGACGCGTCAAGTACCAAAACCAAGGGGGTGAGGGCAAACTAGTAAAAGCACTTCTAGAAAGGGGTTGCACGGAATACATATTTCAAAAGGGGGTTCGGAGGGAACCGCAACTAAAAAACGGGGCCGGCCGGTAATTTCACCATTCTACATCACAGGCTTGATCATTTTTCTACAATAAAATTACCCTATCCTCTATGAGTTCCACATGATAACAGTTTTAAAACCATTTTTGCAGTGTAATTATGACATAAGAGTTTACTGGACGTCTAAATTCTATATATGCGAAGTGATTTCTGACTACCTTTGATTGAGGCCCAAACAAAGATTCTTCTTTATTTCTTAGTTTCATTTAGTTCTTAGCACTTCTTTATTTTCTTGCATACCCTTTTCCCATTTTCTACGTAACATTAAGCTTCAATTTTGTCATTTTTGGTCATATTGTGGCAAATTAAGATTGTTGATATTAGAAATGGTTACTTTGAGCTTTGACATGAGAAAATTTGAACTGTTCAACCATTATTTTGAGAACCACCTTCTTTTTTCATTTATTTCTTAGTATCTGTTTGTTTGATACAACCAATCGTGGAGTCACTTGATCTTAGAGCTTCCACATCTCTATCAACAGTGCGGATCAAAAAAAAAAAACATCTCTATCAACAAATTAACTTTTGGACCAAAGTAGCTAGAGAGCTAAACCCACCAAAAGCCCCATCATCAGCCTCGCCTTTGCTTGGCTTCAAATTAACATTGCTACAATTTCTCTTCTTCTTCCACGACAAACTGTTCAAAGGTTAAACATATATTTAATGTTTTCATGTCAAACTTTGTTCAAATATTGAGCTGGCACACCTCCAAAGACAGGGCCGGTTCGGTATGGGCAAGAAAATCTTGAATTTTTTGATTTTTTGCTGGGCCTATTACGGGTCCTACAAAGATGATTCGAACCATAAATCATTCTTAAATTTTTCTATGAATTCCTGAAAAAAATTTAGCTCAATCTGATATAGATAAGGACTGTTTCAGTATTCATAAGGCGTCTTACGAATTCTGAAATTTCCTTTACTGATATGGGATTGAATTTTCATCCAAATCAAACCTCCGTCAAGTTGACTTGGTAAAACCCAATACCTTCATTCTGTGAGGTTTCCAATTCAATTGGTTTATCCATCTCATAGTAATTAATTACAAAAAAAAAAGGGAGGAAATGACGGCTCAGGGCGTGTCTTGGTAATTAATACCCGTCAATGTCATTTTTAACATTAACAAATGTTTTCAACATGTTTTTGACGGGTATTAATTATCAAAACACGTCCTTAGCCATCATTTTCCCAAAAATTGCGCATGCGCGCATGAGAACTGAAGTCTTTTGGCTAGTGAAAACCGTGAGTTGTTTGGTCATTTCGACAGCCTGGGTTGAGAACCCCTGTGGCGTAATTGTAAAGGGAATAAATAAAAGTGCTGGATTTGATTTGGGTTTACAACTTTCTACTAGGGCTGCACAAAAAATCCAGTGAACCGTAAAATCGTTCTGGACCGAACCAATTCGTACCTTTTGAATTTTGTCCGTAGATTAATGGTCCAAATATGGATTTGAAAATTTAAAAACCGTGAGATACGGATTAGGTTTGAAATTTTATTTGAAAACCGTGAATTATCTGAACCGGACCGTGAGATATTTTAAAAATGAAAAAATATAATATATATGTAACATATAGTAAATAATTAATTTTACACATAATTTAGCTTCATTCATATCATTGCAGCTCTAGAAAAGGTTCTCTTAATCCAATTAGAGAATGAGTTTCATATCTTGCCAGTTGCCGCGCTCTAGAGAATGAAAGATCTACGTTGTTGTTGTTTTATTTTTTTATTGTAGTACTTTGCAGGAACGTGGAATGAAATTCTTTCTTGGATAGTTGATGTAATGTGTTTTAAACCACGGAATACTTCCAAAGTTCTTATTGTAATCATCTTTTTACGTTCTTGGAGTATAATCATATTTTTACATTTTTTGAGTATAGAATCATGTATTTACATGTGATGAACATATGAAGTAATTCGTTGATGCAATCCGTGGACAAAATCGGGACCGAACCGTAAAACTTTTGGTCCGGACATGAATTTCATTGTTAAAAAACCGCGACTCACAAATTAGAACTGGATTCATAAGAATCCGATCCGATCCGAACCATGGGCAACCCTACTTTCTAGGACAGGATTATCTAATCATGCGTTCCTTTGATTCACTTGCCAAAGTCAGACGATTGCCAATTCAAAAATATTTGGATAAAGTCATAATTATTTACTTTTCTGATTTCTTTGGACGAAAAAATTAGTTTGATCGGAAATAAATAGCCATGTCAACAATACAATTTTTGCAGAGAACAAAACGAATGGTAAAATTTTGGCGAGTAGACATAGCTATTGGTGCATGTCCAATTAAACTAGTAATATGTAATTTGACCTTACTTTCTGTGATACTTAAAATATGAACGCTTTTCATCACTGTCACTAAGCTGCAATAACAAATACCATCAGTTTTAATCTAACCACAATCTCCACAGCAGAAACGCTATTACCACGGAACCTTTCAATGATAATCCATGTGAACTCCTATGGCATATGTAAATAGGAGCCACTCCTACCGAAGAAGAAACCGACCGCCTTCCCACTAGACAGCGTTGAAGAAAAAAATATGTGCCTTACCTTGTTTCCTCCAAATGGAGCATACTTCCGCTTGCCTATGAAAAAAAATATAAAATGTCAAGATCTCCTCATGTGAATAAAAGTGAGACTCGAGATTCTGCTTTAATAATTCAAGCCGTTCATTTACTAATTGGACAAGAGTAAAAGGCAGAAGGGATAGAAGGTGACCTTGTGCGAACTATTGAGTACTTTGGGTGCTACGAATATACCAATTGCGTTAAGGAAGTTTCCCGCACGTCCGTGAAATCCAGCTAGCACTACATCATCTTCTATTGGAATGGACACAGGAGGATCATCCGGATCCGGTACTGAACCAAAAGGCCCATACGTGTCTCGATTCGAATAAAAACTGAGAGATGTGATTGCCCGTTCTCCATTGAAGTGTCCATATGTCAGGCTAATGGAGGAGAGTCGCTCTACCGAACTGTCGATTCTGAACTAAACAAGTGCAAGTATAAATTAGGACTTTGTTTGGAACGCACAAAAATTAAAAATATCAACCATAAGAAATTATTGTAGTTTTTGGTTAAATAGTTCTTTTTTTGTTGATTTTTTTGGTAAGACGGTCAGGGGTTTTCGGGTCAGCTTACGCGCACCTCGACTATTCCCCCTTTTCTGTCCGATCAAAGGCAAACCATCCGTGTCGGGATTAGGGGGATTCACAATCAATTTCTCCCTGCGGCCAGGGCCCAAAGGCCTACTAAGTTTTGAACTCAATTTGTTCGGGTTTATAGCTCACCCATATTGAGACTTGAGCTGCGTACCCATTCAAATTTTGGTTAAAAAATTCCGTCTATATTTTTCTCTCGACAATAAAGATAAGAAAAACTAAAAAAATTGCTATAGACAAAATGAAAGTTTTGAATCCGGACACAGATGAGTCCAAAATTGTCCGACATGTGGGACTCATGTGCACTGAACGGATCCGGCTATATCTCTGTTCTGATCTGTGAATAAACTAAAGAGGGTCAGGATCATACTGTTACAGAATTATGGCCATAGGGACCGCCAAATCTCTAGAAGCTTCCTATAACATTGCCATCGCAACTTTTGCTTTTGATTGAAATTTAATCGATAACTGATCCATATCTAAGAGTTATTTGCAGAATAGGCACGATGTCGGACTTGTAAGCCCAGTATGCACCAACATTCCCTCCCCATGGCCCTCTAGGTATCCCTCCTTCACCAATAATCTTGCTCTGCACATCAACACAACATGAAATTGCACGTCCTTGGTAAGGAAATCCAACACGAAATAAAACAAAAGATCTACCAGCTCCGCGGATAGCAGAGACGATTTGCAGAGAACCACGTAGAGAAAAACAAATTTGGCCCCATTTCGGGTCCCAGAAAAATCTAGAAAAATATCCATAAATTATTGGATATTATTTTATGGGGCCCTGTAAAAAATCAACTCCTGCGGATATTGATAAGTATTACTTTTGGATTCATAAGGGCGAACTGAGCAAGCCTCAAAAGAGGAGTGGAGTTAGTAATAGATTGGCACTCTGAGAGGGTAGAGTTCCTCAAAGAGACCAATCCATCAACCTTGCCTCTAAGATTATCACATCTCGACAACATCCTTAGCCCCATTCACATTCACATCCTCAGCTCCATGATTTCCACCATTCACAATATCCTTAGGCTCATTATTAGATGAATCCTTTTCCATATCTTTCACGTTAACTCCCATCTCTCCTCCAAATTTCTCCTTTGACTTTGAAAGCCCCACCTTTTTAGCATCGCAACCCTTATTGCATTCACAACTTGCTTTGATAGAAACTAAGTAATACCCACATGTTCTTCCACAACTCTAACTGGAAAAACTTCACCATTGAACTCCAAATCTATAGTTTGATTAATAGCCCCAAAAACATCACCAGTTTTAATCTAACAATTGCACAAACTGAACAAGCAAAAAATAATTTAAACGCTTTGGACATGAGTCTACAAGCATATCAAGTTTGGAACAAAAACGCTATTGATACGAATGGTCAAAGATACTCCTTGTGAACTCCCACATATATGCATGTAAATAGGCTAGGAGCCACTCCTACCAAAGAAACCAATCATCTTCCCGCAAGACAGCATTGAAGAAAAATATGTGCCTATCAGATTTCTTCCAAACAGAGCTCACTTCCGCTTGCCTGTAAAAAAAAATTACGTCAATTAACCAGTCGAGGTACATGTACTAATTAGAAATCAAGTTCCTCTCATGAGATTTCCTCATGCCAATAAAAGCGAGACTCACGATTCTGTTTTAATAATTCAGGCCGTTAGATTGTGCAAGAGAAAAAATGAGCTTGAGAATCTTGAATTACTAATTGAATAAGAGTAAAAAGTATAGAGGGGATAGAAGGTGACCTTGTGCAAACTATTGGGTACTTTGGGTGCTACAAGAACACCAAATGCATCAAGGTAGAGTCCAGCACGCCCATGGAATCCAGCCAAGACTGCACCTTCTATTGGAATGGACACTGTTGAACCAAATACCGTACCATAGGGCCCATATCTGCCCCGATTTGAATAAAAAGAGAGCGATGTGATTGTTTGTATTCCACAGAAGTCTCCATGTGTCAGGCTTATGGATGAGAGTTGTTCTACTGAAGTGTCAATGCTCAACTAAACAAGTGAAAGCTATATATTAGGACTTTGTTTGGAATGCATAAAAAAAATAACGATCAATCTGAAATTATTGTAGTTTTTGGTTAAATAATTTTTTCCTTGGTTTGATGGTCAGTGGTGCCCGGTTTAGTTTCCCCGCCCCACGATTATTCCCCTCCCTGGTCTGGTCAAAAGAGCCAACCGCACCAAAACCAGGGGATTTACAACAAATTTATCCTTTTTAACCTAGCCCCAAGAGGTTTCTGAGTTTCAAATTCAGGATGTCTAGATTTGCCACTTGAGCAGGGTTTCATCTCAAGAATAAGGATAAGAAATTTAACATTTTGTGTCCATAGCATTTTTTGTTAATTTTTTGTTAATTTGTGTCTATAAGAAATTTAACAAAATATGCTATAGACACAAAAGAAAATGCTATATTCCGAAGTATAAAAAAAAACAAACGAAATTGCTAAATCCGAACACAGATGAGTTCAGAACAGTCCAACTGTGGGACCCACATGCATCGAACTGATCCAAATCCATCTTTGTCCTGATCTATGAATAAATTAAAGAGGGTCATGGGGACACCATTGCAGTATATTTGCCACCGGGACCGCCAAATCTGTTGGAGCACCCTATAACATTGCCGTCGTAGCTTTTATTTCTGATTAAAATTGAATCGATAACTGATCCGTAACCCAAAGTTATTTGCATTATAGGCGCGACATCGAGCTTGTAAGCCCAGTATCCGCCCCCGTTTCCTCCCCATGGCCCTAAAGGTATCCCTCCTTCACCGATATTGCTCTGCACATTCACACAACACGAAATAATAATGTTCTTGGTACGTAAAGTATTCCAACACGAAATATAGTCGCACTTGTTAGAAGTGCCATCAAAATAAAGAAGCTTTCAAAAATCCAATTCAAAATTTGGCATACCTTAATGATACCTAATTTGCCTTCAAAGGTTAAACTCAAGATTTGCCCACCAAAACTTCCTTGATATTGACCTGAAAGTGGGACTGGTGACTGCACTAGCTGAATCAGATAGAACAAAGTTTGCATTAATGCATTATACCTTGGACTTGGAGTAGAAAGAACTGTGAAAATGCAAAAGAAAGTGGAGAGAATAACCAAGCAATGAAAATAGTTGGAGTTACTAATCGTAATAGAGTAATTAAGAGTCCATTTTGTAGGGGAGACTATAAGAATTCCAAGTGATAATCTCATACCACCTCCGTTCCAACATAAATGTCCTGTCCACAAAACGATGATTTAAAAATAATCGGTTGTGTTCGGTTGCCATTTTTCTTTAGTTTTAGTTTTGTTTTCCAATCATTACCCTATATTTTTCTCAAATCATTACCTTATATTTCCAATTATTAATTTTATTTCTCTCCACCCACTACCAAAACTAAACTACCAACGAAACAAAGCAAATTGCCCACCAAACGACTTTTACATTTTCACGTTATAATCTAACACTACTCAAGATTTGCCCACCAAACAACTTTATTTACACCGAGAGGCTTGGGTGCCAACCATGTTCGAATTTTTGCTTCTCGTTGTGCGTGAAGGCATTATGCTTCGTTTCCCTTCAACCTTTTTATTCTTTATTTGAAGATTAATAAAATTTGGTTCTTCGTTGTTACACAAAAATAAAATCATGCATAAAAGTTTGGCTAACTGATGAACCTGTTTCTCCATTGCTCCGTTATTCTCTCTCAGCACTTTATTCTCTGCTTCTAATCCTTTGATTTGTGTCTTCAGCTCTTCTATCTTCTGTAAATCAACCACCTAAAAATATTAAAATAAATAAATAAATAACCACCTAAAAACATTTATAGATAGTGATACGAATTGTATAGAGTTTTTTTTAAAATCGGGAATGGTACAGAGATGGAGGGGAAAATATTTGTTCAACCCTTAATTTTAGGACAGAATGTTTAGTAGTTGGAGAGAGATTTCAGAATGTTTAGTAGTTGGGATTTGGTTGTCGTTATGCTGGCTGATGATCAAATGATCATCATGGTGGTTTGTGAGGCTCTAGAGTGAAAAACTTGTGATTCTAGACCTCCTGATTATTGTCTTTGTTTTGGGATTCATAACCCTTTTTGATTGTATGGTTATTTTGTATGAATGAAATCTCCTACCGTATATTTTGACCAAACAAAAGTCAAACATCAGAAGACTCTCTGAAGGACTTGAAAGGTTAAACTGTTGAAGGTATATATTTTTTAGAGTATTAGTCTCTTGTACAAGGCTGGGAGAAAAGCTTATAATCTCCTTAATAGCCTAAGGCATGCCCCGCCTCTGAGTGTATTCTATACCTTCAAATTGTACCAACTCATCAGAGTTGTAAGTTCATACCATAAAAGGATGGGGAAAGTCTGTTTCGGAACTCTAAAACTAAAAACATAAACGTAGTCAAAGAAAGCAAGAAATTAAGATAGTTTCATGTTTACCGCCCGCCCTTGACGCAATCTCCCCAATCCCCGTGAAACGCTGCGATTTATAACAAAGTCGACAATTGCTGGTCGAATGGCCTGAATCACACTGATCACCACCGTTAGGACGACGCACATCACACCTTCCCAAATTTCCATCTCTCTCTCTCTCTCTCTCTCTGAAATGTTGGGGGAAAATACTGTTGTTTGTAACCGGAAGGCCACAGGATACTTGTGACGCCTAACCGCGTGGAGGTGACGATACTGTTCGGGGCCATTGATCAAGTCTAAATGGTTTGAGCCTAGGTCAATGTATATCTGTTTTTTGGGTTCATACGAAACTTGGCTCCATATTTAATTGGTTATTTCTAGGTGGACAGTTAGATTGAGCCTTAGGGATTAACGAACGGGTGAACCATTTTTCCCGCACAATTTTTTAAGTAGCTTGTACCTTTTGAGCTCTGGCAACTGCTATTGGATGCTGTTGTTTTTTTTTAAAATAATGCGCATAAAGAATAGAAGTGATAAATAAATAAATAAATAACATAATCAATTAAGATTATACAAGTTTTTTCTTTTTTTTTTTTAACGGCAAAGTAATTTAATATTAATCTTTAAAAATGATTACAAAAATTAAAAGAACCCAAAGCGCAATGACATCACAACAAGAAGCATACGACCTAACAAAGTTGGCACTTACGCGTGCACCTCAGAAATCATATGCCGCCTAGAGCCCCAAATAACCCGAACGCTAAAAGATCAAATAATTCGCCACAATGAGAAACCATAACATGCTAAACCTACCCCAAACAGAAATAGCCCCCCAAAACACATCTTTACAAATAAAAAATAAAAACTAAATCTCTATACAGCAGTAGATCGAAGGTCCTGGCCCATTTGGGAGTGTAATTATTGTCTGCATTTTACATTTTACATTTTGGATTGTGAGTTATTGATTTTGGATTGTGGCCATAATAGATTATGAATCTGGTAAAGTGTTTGAAAGATATGTGCAGAATAGATTTTGGAATAGAGTAGTGTTTGGGAGGATAATGCTCAAAATGAATTATGAATAAGTATTTTGCGTATAATGATCAAAATAGATTATGAATCTAAAGTGTAGTTTTCATAATGCATTGTGAGATAATCCGGCCATTCTCACAATATAGCTCTCAAACGGAAAAAGTAGGGGTGAACATGTATCGGATTGGTCTTGTTTCATAGTAAACCAAGAATCAAATCAATAGTTACGAATTGAGAATTTGGAGAACCAAACCACTCCAGAAAATTCACCAAACCAAACCATTAAAATACAGTTTGGTTTCGATTTTGAACCACAGTTTGCTTGAAATTTGCAGATATATATCTATCCTCATAAATTATTTATAGTTTTAATATTGGAGAGAAGATAAATCGAAACTTTTTTTTTTTGTCATAACGATAACAGATGATATTATAGATCTAATAAACAGTACATCAAGAGGAAACTCTATCCCTAAACAAGGGATCAAGAAACCAAATAGGAGGGGACTCAGTACAAAGACTATACCCAACTCCAACTAAACCCATCGCTCCAAACAGACGGAACACTGCAAAAAAATAACCAAAAACACTCACATAGGGGTGATAGGAGCCCCACAAACAGGGAGAAATCCCACACAGGGGACACCAAAGAAAAGAACCAGAAAAAAAGAGAAAAATCGGTAACGGAACCGGACGGAGTCCATCGTACCGGAGCAAATTTCATCCACTCACCTAGATCTCCCACTCCGGCGGGAGGAGGACGCCTCCGACAACCACGATCTGCAGGCCACTACATCCAAAAGCCGTCGGACTGCACGGCGGAAGAGACGGAGGAAGAGCGGCGGATGGTGGTTTGGAGACGAGGAGGATGGAGCAAGGAGAGAACTATTGAAAAAGAGAAGATAGTTGCTAGCAGCCTAGCATATAGCGCTTATTGTTGGCTGGGTGCATGCGCAAGAGAGATGGATGCATTATGAATTTATATTAGGTTTATATAGAATACAAATATATATCTCTCTATATAAAAATTTAGGATAATTTCTCTTGACAATGAAAGAATATGACGGTAGAATGAGAAATTATTCTTCGCACTTAGAGGCCATGTGGTGCTCCACATCTGCTGTGGTTAGTTAAAACTATAGGAGACCTGTGACTTTTGTGTTGGTAAATTAGAGAACAAAATGACACTGGCATGTGCTGATTGGTGCGAAGCATTGTTCAAAGAGCACTTAATAACCTATTGTAGAATAGAGATTGAAAAATTAATTGACTATAGGACTTGGCCTGTGTTTTTTTTGATGCATCTATAGGACTTCAGGATATCACATTGAACTGAAGCTTGATGTTGTATTTTGGCCATTGAAAACCGTGTGCTGTTTGGTCATTTGGACAGCTTGGGTTGAGAACCCCAGTGGCGTAAAGGGAATTAAAGTGCTGGATTTGATTTGGGTTTACAACTTCCTACGACAAGATTGCCAATTTCCCATGGTTTTTGTTTTCTCCAAGACAATAACAGATAATATTATAGATCCAATAAATAATACATCAAGAGGAAATTCTATTCCTAAACAAGGGATCAACAAACCAAACAGGAGGGGACTCAATCGAAAAACTACACCCAACTCTAACTAAATCCATCGCTCCAAACAATCGAAGCACTGTAGAAAACAACCAAAAACACCCACATTGGGGTGATAGAAGCCCCACAAATGGAAAGAAATCCCACACAATTAAGGGACCTTAAAAAAGAGAACAAAAAAGAGAAAAACCGGTAACAGAACCGAACGGAGTTCGCCGAACCGGAGCAGAGGACGCCTCTAGCGACTACGATTTGCAAGGCACTACCTCCAAAAGCCGTCAGACTACACGACGGAAGAAGTGGAGGAGGGGCGGCAAGGAGGATGGGGGTGAAGGAGGAAGAAGAGAAAACCTCTAAGATCGATCTAAGATCAGGTGATGAAAAAAAACCCCCGAGGGGAAGAAATCTCTCCCCTCCCGTCACCCATTGGGGTGTAAAACCCTGGGGAGAAGGGGAAGGAGGAAATACGGGGCTGTGATTTCTTTAAGGTAGAGAGAGAGAGGTGATGGTTTTAGCACATGCCTTATTTGATAAGTGAGTTAGAGAGTGTGATAGGATTATTAATCATATGGGTCCCCTAATTCTATATTTGATTGCACAAAATGGAAGGGGATTAGTAATCTCATGGGATGGGCAATCCCCTAGGAAGGATTAGTAATACCTTGGGGGACTAGGTATTAACAATCCTATCCCATTAAATTAAATTACATTAACCCAATTACCCATGGTCATTTGGATGAATTATGCAACCTTGGGATCTCACCCGTGCACCAAAAAACCACCAGAAATTACCACTGATATAGTGGGTATGATATTGGCAGTGTAAAAATTAGATTATCAATGCATCAGTCCATTTTTGAAGAGTGAGTTAAAAGCATCCATTATTTTCCTACATTTTTTGCGCAAGGATAATGTTGGAACAACAATCTTCCAATCCTATCCTACGTGTGGAAAACAAACTTAATATTATCAATCTCATCTCCTTATGAATCACACTCCATAATCCCATCTCCTTATGAATCCCATCACAATCTCATTTCCTTACTAATTCTATCTAATCCAACACATTTATCAAACAAGCACTCAATTTTCTGAAATAGCATAGAAAGGGGTGGTTTTTAGGATCTTGGCTTTTGATATTGTTGGATTTTGCTACGCGATGACATAGATTTTTAAGGAATGAGTAAGGCCATGTTTCCTGAAACAAAAAGTGGGAAAAAAACGTAGGCATTTTTACCGCATCATTTACAAAAGTTAACAAGTTCTAGTATTTCACAGTAACTCAATCTACTCACAAACTCATATATAACTTATTCATTACTGGAAACAACTTGACAATTCTCAATAACTTATTTACTATCGGAAACACCTAACAATTTAATTGCAACAAATTCTTTTCTCAAAACTTTTTTACTACCGAAAACACCCGTTAAATATTCAATACTACGAAAGTATACTCCCTATCTCACATAACATGTGGATCCCACACATGGCTCACATGCCCCACATGTTATGTGAAAACTTAACGAACATATTAGGGCCCCTTCGCGGATCAAAAAAAAAATATTAGGGCCCCTTCCACCAAGTTTTTCCAGATTTTTGACCAATTTATTTCTGTTGTCTCTTAATTTGTTAGATTTAGATCAAATTTTATAGAGAAATTTATAGAAATGGTCCTCCTAGTTTCACCCAAGTCTCATTTTCGTCCTTCAAGTATTAAATGCAACTCTTTTGACCTTCAAGTTTGATTTTCGTACTAATTTGGTCCAATTGATAACGTCTGTCAGCCAAACTGGATGAAAAAAATCAAATTGAGGGCAGACGTCATCAATTGGACCAATTTGGAACGAACTGTAACGTCCAAACTATCGTCAACAAAATTTATCAATAGGATCAATTTGTTACGAAAACCAAACTTGAAGGTCAAAAGAGTTGTAATTGATACTTGGAGGACGAAAATGAGACTCGAATGAAACTAGAAGGACCATTTAAATAAATTTCCTATTTTTATATCATATTTTTCTTCTTGATAAGAGGAATCGGAATAACGTAAAATTGTAGACTAAAGTTGGAAAAAAGTTTATATACTATAAATTTTGTAGAAATTAAGAAAAAATGACCTAAAAAAAACGTGTCAAAAAGTAGGGGAAATTACAGGCCGGTCCCATTTTTTTATTTGGGTTCCGTGCCAACCCTCTTTTGTCAAGACCTCCCGTCCAAACCCTTTTAAAAGATACTTTTACCATTTTGCCCTCACACTCTCTCTATGTTCAGAACATTTCCTAAACCTCTCTCCGCCGTTGAAAACTCACCTCCGCCATGGATATCCTACACTCAGCCACTCTATTCCCCACGATATCCTTCCTCCACCCTTACCGTCACCGTCCATCTGCATCCGCTCGCCACCTCCGTCAATGCCTCGGCTTCACTGTCAGGTTCCTTTCCACACGATTCTTCCCGCTCCTGCTTCGAGCTCCTCAAAATTCTAGGGTTTCGATACGTTCCTCCCTTCATTTGTTCTCTCTGTGCTGGATTTTTTTCAGGTCGAGCCTACCGTTTCCTGATCAAAATGCAAAGTACCACAGAGAGCTCCGAGCAGCCGGGGATGCCGTCGAGCGAGCTTGTCGTCTCTGTGTCGACGTAATTTCGCAATTAAATTTTCTTTTCCAGAGCCCATTATTTGGAAAATTAGGTCAAATAAAACCTACATCACGATCGCTGAGGAATTGGCATCTTCTAGTTACTTGCATAATTCACATGAGGCTTAAATTTCATGGAAACTGAATCTAGTAGTACCATATCATCTATGCCCGTCCTATTTTTTAGAATAACTGTTTTATTCACTATAACGACGATAATAAGATTTTCAAATAATAACTGTTGTGATTTCTTCGGCGCCGCCGCGATTTTCTGTTGCTGAGCAGCGATGAGCTGGCTCGGGTCCCGTAGTTTTTGCTTTAACTCCATAGAGAAAGTAGATAGGTGAAGGCTGATGAGAATAAGGAGGAAGAAATGGAGGGGTCTGAAAATCATAAGTCGGAGCTGAAGAGTATGTGAGATTTTTATTTTTTTGGGTAAGTTTTTCTGCTGTTAAAAACACTATTGGGTGTATTTGAGTGTGTGCGGCTACACTAGATTAACAAGTAGGTTGTGTGATTTTTTTTTTTTATAGAGATGTGAATTGTGTACAATATGAGTTTAGGGGTGTGAATTTTTGCTTGGGCAATTTTAAAAGTATTACTGCTTCACATTTTCTTATATCAAAAGTATTGGGGGTGTGAATTCTTGGGATGAATTCTTTGAGGTGTGAATTCTTGGGATCTTGGAGTGTGAAATATTGAGTGTGAATTTTTTAGGTGTGAATTTTTTTCTTGCATTTTTTTCATATCTTTTAAATTACACAATTTACATCCCATCTACACAATTCACACCCCCAAATTACACAATTCACACCCTAATGAGCTTGCTACTTACAAAATCTGAAACGAATTACTGTACTTCCTAAATGTAGAATTCGACCCAAACACAGATACATAACCCGGATATACCCAATTGAGATGAATCTAGATTAAAGCAAATACATCAAAGAAGAAAATGACATAATTCAATCAAGGTGGGTTTTACCTCGGATAATCCAGAAACTGAACCTGAGATTTAGAATCGGAGATGGTTATGTGCAGAAAAAAAAAATTTGAGAGTGTGAATTATTCGTTTGAGAGGTGTGAATTTTGTATTTTAATGGGTGTGAATTCTTTTATTTTGGCGGGTGTGAATTATGCCTTTGAAGGGTGTGAATTCTGTATTTTGGGAAATAAGTTGTGTGGATTATGTATGAATTTTGCATTTAGGGGTGTGAATTCTTTTATTTTGGAGGGTGTGAATTTTGCATCTAAGAGGTGTGAATTCTCTCATTTCTGGATATGAACTCTGTATTTTGGGGATCGAGCAGTGATGTGTAAAAAGACTGAATTCACACTCACAATTTAACAAATTTAAAGAATTCACACCTTCGAAAAAGAAGGAATTCACACTCACAATTTAACAATTCACACATAGGGTGTAGGCACTTTCATATGAGTACCCATACGGTTTAGGCACTTTACACCCTCAAGAATTCCCACCCCCAAAAATTCACACTTCAAAAAATTCATACTTCAAAAAATTCACACCCAAGAATTCACCCCAATCTTGGGAATTCACACCTCATCTTGGCCGATTACACAATTCACACCTCTAAATGCAAAATTCACACTTGTAAAATTACACAATTCACACCTCTAAAGACATGAAAAATAAGGTTTTCAAAAGTTAATGAGTAACCAAATGAAGAATTCACACCTAAGTGAAAAATTCACACGTTCGAAATTAATAGAATTCACACTCAAATTTAAAATTCATACATTCAAAAAAGATACAATTCACACTTATAAAAAGAATTCACACCCTTGAAAAATGAGAAATCAATTGAGAGACTCGTCGTCTTTACTGAACAAATCAATTGAGAATCCGAATCATGCACAAATTGAACAATTCAATTCACACCAAGCCTGTCCCATTTTTTGGTGGGGTTCCGTGTCAACCCTTTTTTGTCAATGTTATCATGTCAACACCCTTTTTAAAGATGATTTTACTATTTTGCCCTTATCACTTTTTATATTCCCAGAATTCACACCTCTCTGCAAAAATTCACACCCCCGAGAATTCACACTCTCCAAAATTCACACTCATTTGTAGAATTCACATCTCTGTACAAGAATTCACACTCCCCGAATTCACATCCCATAGAATTCACACACCCCAAAATTCACACTCATTTACTGGCCGGTCCCATTTTTTGTGTGGAGTTCCATGCAAACCCCTTTTTGTACAGTTATCTCATCCAGCCCCCTTTTAAAGATGTTTTTACTATTTTACCCTTATTACTTTTCAACACTCCTATAACTCACACCCCTCACATCCATAGAATTCACACCCCAAAAATTCACACCTCACAGAATTCACACCGCACAAAATTCACACCCCAAGAATTCACACCCCACAGAATTCACACCCCAACAATTCACACCCCACAGAATTCACACCTCACGGAATTCACAACCACAGAATTCACACCCCAAGAATTCACACCCCACAGAATTCACATTTTTTTGCACAATTCACGTCACTTTTCAAAATTCACACCCTTTTTCAACATCTAGAATTCACACCCTTTGCAGAATTCACACCATTCACACTCATCCAAATTACACACTTCACAACCCTAAATTCAGAATTCACACCCCTCTAAAATAATTCACAAACAAACAAACACTTAATCTAAATAAAAACCAAAAAACAAAATCACCCCCAGAATTCGACGTCCTCCATTTCAAATTTCCATGTTGTTTTCATTATCAATTGTTGCAAAATTCACACCCTAGAATTCACAGCCCTTTGCAGAATTCACACACTCAGAATGCACACATTTTTGAAGAATTCACACCCCCTAACTTACACAATTCACGCCTTAAATTCAGAATTCACATTCAAAAAGGACATAATTCACAAGAATTCACATTCAAATGAAGAATTCACACCTTGAAAAAGATACAATTCGCATCCCTAAATGAAGAATTCACACATATTTTAGCACCTGACAAAATTTATAATTCAAGCAAAAACATCAAAAGAAAAAGAAACAAAAGGAAT
The DNA here is from genome assembly GCA_025413875.1 of Rhododendron molle. Taxonomy (NCBI): domain Eukaryota; kingdom Viridiplantae; phylum Streptophyta; class Magnoliopsida; order Ericales; family Ericaceae; genus Rhododendron; species Rhododendron molle. The sequence continues at coordinate 2,777,470 of CM046399.1, forward strand.
TTACGAGAATGAAAACTAAAATTAGAAAACATAAACCATTAATTCCAAACTGGCTTTGAACAACTACCAATATCCTTGAAAGCCTATCAACGGCAAATAAAAAATCATCGCTGCTTCCACCTGCGGAAGGAATATCATCATCCATACCAGCACCTCTCATGTCGGCACTGCCTGCACCTGGTACATCTTGGCGATGATCGGGTTACAGATGCTCTCGAGCTCCTTCAGTGGATCAACAACCACCGCGACTAGGTAGTAGGTACGCTGTCCTGCAACTTGATCGGCGCTTCGACGATACCGATCTCATAAAGAAGCAATACCGCCGCCTCGCTCTGCTCCTCCACCCCGACAAGAACAAATTCCCCTTTGCCGACGCCGCGATCTGCCTCGTCGCCGATTCCTGGGCGGTTTTGTCCGACCCGCAAAGGAAATCCCTCTACAACAATACGCTCAACATGTGCGGAAAGGTCAATCTCGTCGTCTCGAGGCGCGGAGGGGATCGGGGGCAGAAAAGTTGACGGTGAGACGTGGCGGTGGTAACGGCGGAGGAGGCGGAGACGGCAAGGAGGAGGTGGCATCGTCGAACTTTTGGACGGTCTATCCATGAGGAGGTGGAGAGAGAGTAAAGTTTTCTCAGATGATTTTCGGTGCAACATTCTAGCATTTAATAAAGATGTGGGTATTCTGGGTACCTCAATTAAAACAGGGTTTATAGGGAATGGGTTTGACATGGAGTGGGCCTAGATGGGTAGACACTTACAAAAGTGGGCCGGCTTGGAAGAACCCCCAAAAAGTACGAAAAAAAGTTTGGCCAAACAAAGCCCTTACTATCGTTCATGCCTCAATAGACAAGGAGGGAAGGAAGCGGAACACACTTTTTCTCTTTTTTCTCAGTTTCTCAATCCACCATTACTGTCCCATTTTGAGCCGTTGTGGGTCAGATCCGTTCAGTTTAGGTCTCATAGAAAATTCTTGTCTTCTCAAAAATTAGTTTGATCAGACACCGATTACGATGTCAACAGTTTAATTTTTGGACGATTCATTTTTATTTTTTTCCACAAACCTGAAATGTTAAACATAGCTTTTGGTGCCCAATTAAACAAATTTCTAATTTGATCACACTTTTTTGCGACGGTTCTGATCACTGTCGAATATCAGCAGTTTTAATCTAACAACAATCTCCACAACACAAACAGAATAAGCAAAAATAATTTAGACGCTTTGGACATAAGTCTACAAGCATATCAAGTTTGTAACAAAAATGCTATTAACACTAATGGTCAAAGGAGATTGCCTTATTCACGGAGGGACCGTGAATAAGACATTTACGAAGGTGCGTGAGATCTGGGCCGTTTGTTTCGGCTTTGGACGGTCCGGATTTAAATGAAACTTTTCCGGGTAAAAGTTTCATTTAAATCCAAACTGTCGAACGCAGTATGGTCTTGCTGCTCTCCTATTTCTTTTGGTAATACCTACCCAACTCGATGCTCCAAATCCATTTCCTCCAACAAGCTCTTTGCCCACACAAGATTCCCAGCTGTAGTGGGCATCGCCCCATACTTGGCTAAATCAAAGCGATCATGAATTCTTGTAAGTAACAATCGATGTGTTCTATAGGATTTCATTCTACATGGCCGATCGTGTCTGTCGGAACGGATGCACGCGATTCGCCTCCGTAAACTTCTGTTCACGGAAGCTCCGTTAAAAAGATTTATCCATGGTCAAAGATACTCCATGGGAACTCCTATGCATGTATATAGGCTAGGAGCCACTCCTACCAAAGAAACCGATCGTCTTCCCGCAAGTTAGCATTGGAGAAAAATATGTGCCTATCAGATTTCCTCCAAACGGAGCCCACTTCCGCTTGCCTGTGGGAAAAAAATTACGTCAATTTGCCAGTCGAGGTACATGTACTAATTAGAAATTAGGGTTCCTCTATCGTGAAATTTCCTCATATGAATAAAAGCGAGACTCGCGATTCTATTTTAATAATTCAAGCCGTTAGGTTGTGCAAGAGAAAAAATGAGCTTCAGAATCTCGAATTACTAATTAAAAATTTGGCTTGTCTGCATTCCAGGTTTAGACTACAGGGGTGCAGTCCAAGTAATCACAACAGTCGGATAATGTTTTAATGGTCTAGATTTGTTTTGAATCTTTTACGGGTAATAAAACTCTTTTACGGGTAATAAAACACTTTTACCGGTAAAAGATTCAACAAATGTAAACCATTGATTGCCAATATGAATGGTTCAGATTGAACCACACACCCTTCTCAGCAATTGATTGCAGAGAATCCGGATCCTAATTGAATAAGAGTAAAAAGCAGAGGGAATAGAAGGTGACCTCGTCCGAACTATTGAGTACTTTGGGTGCTACAATTACACCAAATGCATCAAGGTAGAGTCCACCCCGTCCATGGAATCCAGCCAAGACTGCACCTTCTACTGGAATGGACACTGGAGAACCAAATATCATACCATAGGGCCCATATTTGGCCCGATTTGAATAAAAAGAGAGCGATGTGATTAGCCGCATTCCACTTATGTCTCCATAGGTCAGGCTTATAGACAAGAGTTGCTCTACTGAATTGTCAATGCACAACTAAACAAGTGAAAGTATGTATTAGGACTTTGTTCAGAATGCATAAAAAAAATAACGATCATCTAAAGTTATTGTAGTTTTTGGTTAAACAATTTTTTCCTTGGTTTGATTGTCAGCAGTGCCCGGGTTAGCTTACGTGCACCTCAACTATTCCCCTTCTCGTTCCGGCCAAAGGAGTCATCTGCGCCAGAACTAGGGGATTTACAAGAGATTTCTCTTTTCAAACCTAGCCCCAAAAGGTTGCCAAGCTTCGAACTCAGAATGTCTGAATTTACAGATCATCCATATTGCCACTTGAGCAGGATTTTGGTTAAATAATTCACTTGCCTATGTATTCGTCTCAACAATAAAGAAAATAAATTTTGTTAAAAATTTTTAGGCACAAACGAAAATGCTAAATTCAGACACAAATGAGTCTAGAACCATTCGACATGTGTGTGAACCACGTGCATTGAACTGATCCAAATCCATCTCTCTCATGATCTATGAATAAATTAAATAGGGTCTTAGTGTACCGTTGCAGTATATTCGCCACCGGGACCGCCAAATCTGTCGGAGCATCCTATAACATTGCCGTCGTGGCTTTTGCTTGTGATTAAAATTGAATCGATAACTAATCCATAACCAAGAGTTATCTGCATTACAGGCGCGGCGTCAAGCTTGTAAGCCCAGTATCCACCCCCACTCCCTCCCCAAGGCCCTAAAGTTATGGCTCCTTCTTCACCGATATTGCTCTGCACATTAACACAACACCAAATATTGGTCTTGGTAAAGTAATATCCAACACGAAATACAGTCGCACTGGTTAGAAGTGCTATCAAAATAAGAAGCTTTCAAAATTCCAATTCAAAATTTGAATCTAAAATGAATTGTTGGCATACCTTAATAATACTTAATTTGCCTTCAAAGGTTAAACTCAAGATTTGCCCACCAAAACTTCCTTGATATTGACCCGAATGTGGGACTGGTGACTTCCCTAGCTGAACTAGATGGGAGAAAGTTTTTATTAATACTGTTGTACAAAAAGTAAAAGAATTAGCTATCAACATATACAAATTACAACAGGGTGAAGTATAAAGACATGCATAAAAGTTTGGATAACTCAACCTTTTTCTCCAGTGCTTCATTCTTCTCCCTCAGCACTTTATTCTCTACTCCCGTCTCTTCGATTTTTGTCCTCAACTCTTCCTCTATCTTCTGAAAATCAACCACCTAGAAAAAAATATTGAGATAGAGATTTTTTGGATCGTGAATGGCATATAGACATAGAGGCAAGGAAAAAAAAAAAATTTAACGACAACTTTTTTGGGTTAATCCTTAAAATTGTTTCAAAGATTTAAAGAACAAGGAATGATGACATCAAATCCCAAGCAAAGCTAAGAACTATCTCCTACCCACTGGAGATCCAAATCCTAGGTTAGCAAGAAACCAATCCGGGAAAACACTCATTGGGACAAAGCCCCATAACACCCATTGGGCCAAAGCCCAGAAATCTATGGAAATCAAACCCAGATCTACAACATACAGCTCAAAGACGTCCAACCTGAAAATGGGCCAAGCCCAACCCAACACCTAATCAAAACCCTAACCCTAAGCAAATGTAATGCCGCTGTCGTCGTCCACCGAACTGCCGAAATGCCTCTCCCGGCAAGCCCAAACCACCACCTTTTATCCCAAAATTTGTATGAAAACAAATCAACCTTTATTTACAACGTAGTATAACATAGCCGTTCAAAAAAAAAAAAAAACCTTTATAACATAGAATAAAAATCATGAAGAAAAGTTTGGCTAACTCAACCTTTTTATCCAATTCTTCGTTCCTTTTTCTCAGCACTTCATTCTTAGCTACCGCATCATTGATGTAGTTCTTCAGCAACACTTCATTCTTAGCTGCCACCTCATTGATGTAGTACTTTTCTGTCTTCAGTTGTTCCTCTATCTTCAGTAAATCAACCACCTTGAAAAATATAGAGCTAGTGATAAGAATGGCATTATAGAATATTTGTTCATGCCGTAATTTTAGAAGAAAACCTTCAGTAGCTTTTGAGAGATTTTAGGAGGTGGCCTGCTGAAAGTCAAACAGAAGAAGGTTATTTTTGGGATTAAAACTCCATAAAGGACTTTTAGGGTTAAAACTACATAAAAGGACTTTTAGGGTTAAAATCAAGCAAAAAAGTTTGGCAAACTCAAAACCTTTTTCTCCATGGCTTCATTCCTATTCCTCAGCACTTCGTTCTTATTCCTCAGCACTTCATTCTTAGCTTCCACCTCTTTGATTTCTTTCTTAAGCTCTCTGAGTTCTGTCTTCAACTCTTTGATTTCTATCTTCAGTTCTTCCTCTATCTTCTGTAAATCACCCACCTTATAAAATATAGAGGTAATGATAAGAATGGTATATAGATTTATTTTTCCGATCATGATTGGAATTTCATATTAGAATTTCAAAAAGTCATATGTAAATTTAACAAACAACTTTGGGTAATTAACTAAACCTTTTTCTCTGTTACTTCGTTCCTCTTCCTCATCACTTCTTTCTCAGCTTCCACCTCTTTGATAACTTTCTTTACCTCTTTGCTTTCTAACTTCAGCTCTTTGCTTTCTGTCTTCAACTCTTTAATTTCTTCCTTCAGCTCTTCCTCCCTCTTTTGTAAATGAACAACCTTCAAAAAAATATAGATGTACGTTGCGATAAGAATGGTGTATAGAGATTTCCTTTTTGTTCGGGAATGATATAGAAAAGTTTGGCTAACTCAACCTTTTCGTTCCTCTTACTCAGCATTTCATTCTCTGCTTCTACTTCTTTGACTTTTGTATTCAAGACTTCTTCCATCTTTTGTGAATCAACTACCTGAAGAAACATAGAGCTCGTGAAAAGAATGGTAGTTTGTGAGAGATATTAGAAGTTGGCCTTGTTAGAATATCAAATCATATAATATCGTAATCATATCTTGATTTGATTATGATATTATATGATTCTCTGATAATGTTAGAATATCAAATCATATAATATCGTAATCATATCTTGATTTGATTATGATATTATATGATTCTCTGGAATCATTTTTATTGTAATTGATTATGATTTGACTATAATTAGGTTGATTTTCTTTCTATAGTTTGGCTCCCTCGCCTTATATAAATAGGGACCTCATTGTACAGTTTTATTATCGAATTCAATACAATCTTTCCTCTCATACTTTACATTACAGGCCTGATGAAAGTCAAACAGAAGAAGGGTATTTTGGATTTTTGAAGGTGTTTTTATTTTCAGAGTATTAGTATCTAGTACAACTGGGAGAAAATTTCCCGCAAATAAACTTTACCACTTAATTTTCGTTCCTTTGAGAATTGTCTATATCCGGTAGTACTCCTATGAACAATTTTTTTTGATCGGCAAAAAAATGAATTTTCATACCATTAAAGTTAATGATACAAAACAAAAATCTTGTAGTAGCACACCAGGTAGTGTCATACAAAGACGACAAACTCAATCTATCACTACAATTATGAACATTAGGATGAGAAATGAATAAATATTAGCAAAAGATTGAAACTAAATTTATCTATAATGCTTGTCTAATCTAAACCTCAACCCAATTTAAACTTAACAAAGCAGTTAATTGTTCATCTCTCTCCCTCAACACAGAGCGTCTTCCTAGGGTTTTAACCGCCTGGGGGAGGTGCCGCCCCTCTTAGCGAGATGGTGGCAACTCTGGTCTCTATCCTAGTCTCTAGTACGTGTTCCTTTTGCCGATTTGCTATAGCTTCACGGCAGCTACGCATCAAGGGATCCGTTCCCAGTGTCTCCACTCGGCTATGGCTTCAATCCTTCGTTTTCTCCGTCTCATATCTTTTTTTTTCTGACCGCCATCCCTAGCTGTTCTTGCTCCCATTTTCTCGGTCGTTAGTCGGCCCATTTCACAGTCAGAGGTGCTGTTGGGTCCTCTGATTTTTGCTTAACGGCTAGGGTCCTTTCGGGTGCGGATGGAGTGGATGGCGTTGGCTCCCGCCATGGCTGTCGTTGGGCGGCCTGGTGTTCACCTAAAGGCATGGTGTAGCTTCCACAACAGGCTAGGTTTACTGGTTTCAAGTTTCTCTCTGTTGTGGGTGGCCTGTGGAGGCTTGGTGGTTGGCGGTGGTGAAATCTGGCAAGGGTGGTGGCTTTGTCAGAGGCGGGGGTGGCGGCTCTTAAGGTTAGGTTTTGGGTTTTCTCTTGGGTTGGGTTTTCATTGTTGTAGTTGGGCTTTTAGGCCTTTTAAATTTGTGTTGTTTATTGTATATGTGGGCACTTTAGGTCCTCAGATGTTGCATTGGGCTTCGTCCCTTTGCTTTATTTTCAACTTTTGGTTGGAAACTTTTCTCCTTTTCCCTAAATAAATTGCTACTTTGCCATCAAAAAAAAAAAAAAAAAAAAGACCACAAAAGTTGTCTATAAACCAAACAACTTTTACACCGAGAGGCTTGGGTGCCAACCATGTTGGGATTTTTGCTTCTCGTTGTGAAGGAGTTATACTTTGTTTCCCTTCAATCTTTTTAATTATTCTTTATTTGAAGATTAATAAAATCTGTTTCTTTGATGTTACACAAAAATAAAATCATGCATAGAAGTTTGGCTAACTCAACTTGTTTCTCCATTGCTCCATTCTTCTCTCTCAGCACTTCATTCTCTGCTTCCACCCCTTTGATTCGTGTCTTCAGCTCTTCCTCTATCTTCTGTAAATCAACCACCTAAAGACATAGAGATAGTGATATGAATGGTACAGAGATTTCTTTTCTTTTCTTTTTTCTATCGGGAATGGTATAGAAATGGAGGGGAAAATATTTGTTCAACCCTTAATTTTAGGACAAAATTATGTTTAGTAGTTGGAGAGAGATTTCAGGATGGATGTGTGGCCTGCTTTAAGTCAAACATCAGAATATTATTTTGTGTTTAAGACTCTGTGAAGAATTTTAAAGCTTAAACTCTTGAAGGTATATTTTTGTTAGAGTATTTAGTCTCTTGTACAAGGCTGGGAGAAAATTTTCCGAAAAGTTAACCATGAATTTACATTCCTTCCCATCTCTGCCTAACTTTTAGCACTTTTAGCATTTTGTCATTATTCAAATTTTTTTCGCATTTGTTAGTTTTGTGCCAAATGTTTGTGGATTATTGATTCGTCTCGACAAGAGGAGTTAGAAAAGTAAAAAAAAAATTACTTTTACCCAAATGTTTAGGGAAATAACAACTTTTTAGCAAAAAAAATAAAAAAAAAAGTCAATTTTATTTTGCTAAAAAGTAGTTATTTTCCAAAAATATTTAGGTAAAAGTAAAAAAAATTATTTATTTATTTTTTTTTTTTTGGAAAGTAAAATTTTTGGATTCCTCTCGAATCAATAATTCACAAAAATTTGACACTCACTTTAAGTTAAGTACCGGAACGGGGCAGCCCCGCCTCTGAGTGTAAATATTTTTCTATACGTTCAAAATCAAAAAACTCAAAGGGCGGTAAAAGTTCATATAAAAGGATGGAGAAAGACTATTCCGTAACTCGAAAACTAAAACCTAGTCGAAGAAAGCAAGAAAGAAAGTTTCATGCTTACCGCTCGCCCTTGATCCAAGAGAACAAGAGCTGCAATTAGTCCCCACAATCTCCCCAATCCCCGTGACGCAAAACCCCATAAAGCATCAAAGATGCGATGTGCAACGCCCTCGACAATTGGTTGTCGAGCAGCGGTCCAAATCTCACTCCCCACCGCTAGGACGACGCACATCAGACTTTCCCAATTAATTTCCATCTCTCTCTCTCTCTCTCTCTCTCTCTCTCTCTCTCTCTCTCTCTCTCTGAGTTTCCCAAAGAAATGTTGGGGAAGAATACTGTTGTTTGTAACCGGAAGGCAACTGTCGAGGAGATGATATATTGTTCTTTTGATCAAAGTATAAATGGTTATAATGGTTTGAATCTTGGACAAATTAGTTATTCATTGGTGGACGGCTAGATTGAACCCTAGGAATTAACGAACATGTAACCCATTTGCCTTCGTCCTATTTTTGAAGTAGCTGTTACATTTCGAGCTCCGTCAACTGCTAAGTACTGGATGCTGTTGTTTTTTCAATCTTAATGGGCATAAAGAATAGAGGTGATAAAAGAAAAAAGAAGACATAAACTGTTGGAATATTAAACGTGGATGCGTTCCACAACACCTTCTTAAGAAATAAGGCGGTGTTCCAGAACGTTAATAAGAGCTTATTTTTTGTTGAATAAGAAGGGGTGTTCCTGAAAATAAGAACCTGGGTACTTATTTAGATAGAATTTGTATAGGTAAATACCGGCGGGGGAGGGAAATCGTACCGGCGGCCGCGCCGGGCCGTCTTCGGCCACCGGACGGCCAATCCGAGCAGTCCAAAAATTCTATAAAAAAAACCAAGGGGCAGGAATCATATGTACACGGAAAAGGGGTGCTCGGATCAAGCGCCCTACACACCTCGGATGCCGTTGATTCCGGAGTTGGCCCCCTTGGTTTTTTTTTATAGAATTTTTGGACGGCTCGGATCGGCCGTCCGGTGGCCAGAGATGGCCCGGCGCAGCCGCCGGTACAATTCCCTCCGCTGGCGCCCAACACAATAGCAACAGTCTTATTTTTTGTATACGGCAACTTCAAACTCAAAAATCATGTGTTTACGCAAATAATTTTCTTATCACTATAGATCTTATTTGATAGATTTCATTAAGATCTTTAATACGGTGTGAATTTTTTTTTTTTTCATTTACATTATTTTTGAGTTTGAAAATGTGAAATAAATTTTGTATTTGAATTTGTGGAAGACCCTTATTATTTTCGAAAAAGAAGTATGAGAAATAAGTACTTATTTTTTAAGAAGGTTTTCGGAAAGGAGTCTAAATACTTATTTCACATTTTCAAACTCAAAAAAAATATAAACAAAAAATAATTTTTCGATATTTTTTGCAAGTGCTCAAAAGATCTCAATGAAATCTATAAAAGAAAATCTATATTGCTAGAAAAATTATTTACGTAAACACATTTTTTTGAACTTAAAATTACTTTCTTAAAAAATAAGTACTTCTTTTGAATACGTACGAGGGCTGTGACGCTCCTCCTTCTCTCTACTTTCTCTATTTCGTTTCCAGATATGGGGAGTCCCCCCCCCCCTCCGCTCCCTTCCCCCTCCTCCTTCTCTCCTCCCCACCGGTGTATCTTTTCTCGGTTTGAGAGCAGGAGTCGCTGAGTTCATGGTGACCAAGCTTCAGGTTCTCCGACTTCCGGCCGGCGACCTGTGGGCTAGGATCGCCATGTTTCCGCCTTGTCATCCCAAATCCGGCGACAAGTGGCTGTTGGTGAGGTAATAACGGTGTGTGGGGTTAGGTTTTGATGGGTTAGGGCTTTTCCCTGTTTTTTTTTCCTTGTTTTTTCTTCTGCTTCCGGCCGCTCTTGGCTCGGTTTCTACCGGCGGGTCTCCCCTGTCCGGTCTTGTGCCAGTCTAGTTTGCTAGATCTGGTGGGTGTTGGGTGGTGGGTGAATAAGTTTTTTCAGTTAGGGGTTTGGTGGCTGGCTGTGTAGTGGTTTCCTGTGGTTCAGCTTGAGTGTTGGTGGTGTTCTGGTTTTCTCGGCATCGGCTTCGGTGGCAGGCGGTGGCGGTGTTAGGGTGAGCCAGGATTCGATCTTATTCTTTGGTTGGCTGCGGTATCACTTTTGGTTGGAGGTAACAGCAGATCTTGCGGAATGGAGTTTGTTCTTCGGCAGTCGCGGGCGCGCTAGGCCTCCTTGGCGCTGCCTTGGTCTTCGCGCCCAGTGCCTCGCGTGGCAGCGGAGGCTTGCCTCGGAGCCCCCCTCGGTGGACTCCACAGCTCTGGATTGGGTCTCCCGGTCTAGTTCCGGCCGGCAGCCGTTGAGGCGTGTCCTTGGGAACATTTCTTTTATTTCGTTTGTATTTGTTGTTGTGTGATTACATCTGCGCTTAGTGTTTTAATGGTTTGTGCTGGGATCCCGTTTTGGTATCTCTCTGCCTAGTTCCGGACGGGATTTCTAGGCTGTCACTTGTGACGGGTGCTTTTGCAGGATGTCCTCGAGTCTGTAGCCTGTTGTGCTTAATGCAATACTCGTGTCTCGGATTAGGTAGTTTGGTGCATTCCAGTTTTTTGCAATGTAATCTTTACCTTCGGGTATGGTTAATGAATTGCCTGATATTTCAAAAAAAGTACTTATTTTGAGTTCTGAAACGGGACCAATTATATTGGTCATGTGTGAATGTGCAAGAGAAACGAACGAAGTGAGAGAGCTAACTGGTACATGTGTGTGGGATTTCTTTGTGTGAGATCTGAGAGTCAAAGAGGAGGTTAGGAGTAAATTAAGGGAAAATGACGGCCAAGAACGTGTTTTGATAATTAATACCCATCAAGGACATTTTCAGCATTGACAAATGTTCTTAGCATGTTCTTGGCAGGTATTAATTATCAAAACACATCTTGGGCCGTCATTTTCCAATAAATTAATGTTGGGGCTGAGACAGTGAGTGAAGTTAGTGAGTAATCTTGTTTGTATTTGTTTAAAGATCAATAAAAGTAGTGTGTTTGAGTGAGGAAAATTGAGTTTCTCTATACCCACCCAAGATAAACAAGTAAGATTCGTACATAATTTATTAATCTTTGATAATGATTACAAAGATTAAAAAAATTCAAAACTGACTTCACAACAAGGAGCATACGACCCAACAAAGGTCGCACCTACGCGCACCGGGAATCATATGCGGCCTAGAACCCCAAAAGAAACCCGAATGCTAAAAGATCAAATAATCCGCCACAATGAGAATGAGAAACCAATATATTCTAAACCTACCCTCAACAGAAATAGCCCCTAAAAACACATCTTTAAAATTTAAAAAAAAAAAAATCTAAAAGGTCCGGGCCTGTTTGGAAGCCTAGTCGTCGTTTTTTGCATTTCACATTTTGGATTGTGAATTATTGATTTTGGATTGTAGTCATAATAAATTATGAATTTGGTAAGAGTGTTTAAGAGATATGTGCTGAATAGATTTTGAAGTAGAGTAGTGTTTGGAAGGATAACGCTCAAAATAGATTATGATTTTGGGAAAATTATCCGAAATGAAAACGGAAAAATTGCTACATGATTGATTCTCATATATATTGTGCTTCTAAAGTGTAGTTTTGATGATGCATGGCGAGAGAATCCATTCTCACAATACAGCTCCCAAACAGAAAAAGTAAGAAAATACACAATCACATATATATACAATCTTTGCAGGAATACAGACCACCCAAACCAAATTCCAACAACATCAACAAGCTTCTGATAAAAAAAACTTCTTGTGGGCATAAGCTCCTGTTTGAACAAGATATTTGGGGCCCTAAAGCACAAGCAGCCCGCACAACCATCCGCAAGTCTAGGTTTTGCGTTTGGTCGAGTACGTGTTCCTCACCATCCTTCTACTAAAGGCGCCCTTAGAGTTGTAAAATGCGCACTTCTGCTCTCAGCCGTTGAATTAAGGAAGCAGACTATATATTTCCTATTCTGTGGATCAAAATGACATACCCAACCAGGGTTGAAATTACGCACAACTCATCGGCTCTTTTTCAGAACCTCATCTCTATCTGTACTGTTCCGATCTTCCATATTGTGAGCTTACAATAAAGATCCAAATCATTCAACCCATAATTCTTACACAGTTTGTAAAAGATCAACTTGATCAAACATAAATAAATATTTTTTAAAGGAAAAAAAAAATCGTTTGAATAGTAAATATAATAAATAAAAATAGTCAACTTGATCCATTTTATAAATTCAATGCAATTTATTCGAATATTCATTTGTGTCGGATCAAGTTTATTATTGACAAGTATATTTTTCTCAATGAGAATGGGGATGAATAATTCGAATCTGTCGTTGTTGGTCCAATGGGGCCACAAAAGAGGTTGAAACAATATATTCGAAGCTAATTAACAAAGGTCAAAGAAGAAACGGATCCAAATCCTCTACGAGGATTCTTCCGTGTGAGGATCCTTTGAGGATTCTCATAGGATCCGGATCGTCCATCTCGACAATTAATGATTTGAATTAAAAATCAAGTTAACTGTTAACTTTTTCCTAACTCTTTCCTGAAAGAAGTTCATTTTCGATCCTAAATATTGATTACCGAGATGGACGATTTGAATGAAAACCCTCACACGATCTTGACAAAGAGAATCCTCATAGAGGATCTCGATCCGGTTGAAACAATATATTCGAAACTCCACGTGGGATTGTTTCCACTTGGTCAACCTAATGCCATTGGTGAACCATATCATATCTTAACAGTAGTCGACCGGTGTGGACTTCGGCCGGCCGGTTTATATGGTACGAAGCTATTGGGTTTCATTCGTTACTCAACTAATTAAACATCAAATTAAACACATGCCAACAACGTTCAATTTTATCATTAACAAACCGTATACAATTATACTTAGGGAGTTACAATTTTATCATTAACTACCTCTCTTCCCGAAGAACGGGGGTTGTTTGAAGAAAAGAAACGGAGTCAAACGGCGGCTCAGTGTTGGTGTCTGGTGGGTTAACCGATTGGTGTGGGGTAAAATCACGTTTTCCAGCAGCAACTTTAGACTGAAATATCCCAATCAAACCTTGTCTGTGTTGGGTGATTCTTGAGTCTAACGTGAAGCTCTTGAAACACTCTACAACTTCTGTGAAGAAGTCCAAGCCTAGAAACCATTCTAAATAGGAGGAAAATGGGGTTTTCGAAGAGAGTGAGTTGTCAGGAAAACAGAATTTGAAAATTTTAACGAACTTTGGACGGCGTTAACTCTGTCAATCCTTAACGGTTTTGGGTGATTGTTGGGTCGAAATTGAAGCTCTTGACACCCTCTACAACTTTCATGGAAAAATTGAAGCCTAAAAATGAATTTTACTAGGAGGAATTCGGCCTTTAACAGGGGTACCCAAGCTGTGCGAAAATGGGATTTGATAGCAGAGGTGTAGGGAATGATTTTCCTCACTACTCTAACTTGTACTCTTTAACTTGTTCTCCCTCCCTCTTTTGTTTTTTTTTGGGTAGAAGAACGATTCATATTCGTAATTTCTAGGTATATTCCATCCCTAAAATATCACATAGGGTCACATCTTTGATTTTCACTTAGGCCTCCTAAAAGTTGGGCTGGCTCTATCAACAGTGACGAAGGTATATGGAGGGGGAGAGTGGCGCATCCCAACCTCGATTTTGGGAAAATTTATATGTTTACATTAAGAGCGGTCGATTAACTACTTACAGTTTCTGAGTTACATAATATTTTATACGACTAATAACGAAATAGCAGTTTAAAAGATAAACGGACCAGATCATTAGTATCATATTCCAACAACTTTCATTTAAGTATCGCTAGATAGTTGAATCAAGTCTCTATTCTTGTTCAATGAAAAAAAAAAAAAAAGAAGAAGCTCAAAGACAAAAGTATTTTTTCACATTCAACATTTCTCTTCGTATTTTAACAAACGTGTAACAAAATGTTGTGGACTCTCATCGTACAATGTCACCGTGCTATCTAAATTATGGCCCTACCATTGACTAATGGACTTCCATCGAACAGTGCTAAACCGCCTGTACGAAATCCTGGCTCCTGCTAGTGCGGCTATCAATATGGTTGATGAGAAATTTCTTTCTATGCAAACGGTCTCTTAAGTAAACCCCATGTACAGTTAACACATCAATCAATTACCACGAAATTCTAACATGGATATATAAACTTTTGTACGTATATGCAAGGCATGTAAATATGTGTATGCACAGTCCGGTTCAAGTAAGGGTTCCCTGATTTTGTTACGGTCCGGACCTTGTGCATAATAAGTCCACTATTCCGATCAAATTTCGATGATTTTATGAAAAACTGTTCAGATCAAGTCCTTTCTCTTTACATTTTTTGCTGATTTCTCGACAGCACCCTTAAAAACGGGTTTTAAACACATTAAACGGCTCGAATCATCAAAATTCGATCAGAAACAATGAGATGCAAACCGTGACAAAATCAGGAATTCCTGATTTGAACCCGACTGTGTTTATGCATATATAAAGAAAGTACTAGCAAAAGACCTTGGCTCCAGCTGGGGCTCCAGCTGCAGCTGCGCCTGCCGCAAGCAGCATTTTAGTTGTGTGGAAATAAAAAGTTAGTGAACCCTACATGTGTAAAGTGGATTAATGGAAAAGTGGATGTTTGTGGAATGTTAATAACACGAGGAAGACTAATGGATGGAGTCATTTAATAACTGATTAGTAAGGCTAAGACCCCGTTCCACTTTCTCCCAAAACCTTCTTATTCAAAAAGAAGGTAATTTCAAATTCAAATACAACGAAAATAAAAAATAATTTTTCAATTTTTTTTTCACCGTTTAAAAGATCTCAATGAGATCTATCAAACAAGATCCATAATGGTAGAAAAATTATTTGCGTGAACACGTGATTTTTGACCTTGATATTACCTTCTGTTTTTTCAAAACCTCCTTTTTCTAAAAAAAAAATAGAACGCCACCTAAGGGTCCATATCGTGGATCCCGTAATGGTGAGATTGTACGGTCAGGATTTGCATGTTATTTCCGATAGGCTCTTTTATCTACTTGTACGAAGGAAAAAGGATATTATTTTAATTTTGCTTCTCTAATGTTTTGACAGTTGAATTTCATGCGCGCCACATGTGGCAGATTTTAGTTCGTCCCCAGATGGCCAACACTCCTATTTTAGGGTCGCGTAGAAGATGATTAATGTCCAAAAATATATTCATTGGATATTAATAATAGCATATCAGACCACATTTAATCAAGAAATACTAGTAAATTTCGAAAACCGTTTATACCATCCAGACATATGTAACAAGGTTGTGCCTACAACATCATAATATTATTATTATTATTATTATTATTATTATTTTAAAAAAATCTTCTCAATAAGCTCTATGAGATGAACGTTTAGCCATAAAAATGGGTTTTTTTTAGGGAAATGAAATACTTTTTGCCCCTGCTTTTAGTTGGGAAAGTTTTGGAAAACTAGTCCCTTACTATAAACTTATTTAGACAGATGTCTAATCCATATTTCTTAGTATCTTGTTTGCTATTGGCCCAACTATACTCTGGTATATGGTACTCCCTCCGTCCCGATTTGCTTATCCATTCTAAAAAATTCAACTTTTTAAGGGAACATAATAATTACACTTTTTGAACTTGAACTTTCCAAAGAATGCCCTCCAAATGAAACTGAACTTGTCGCATCAATTCAAAAGGCAAGGCAAATTAGGAATCTCATAGGATTTTTCATTTGATTTGTCAAACTAGACAAACAATTTGAATAATTTATCCTTTTCATTTGATTGGAATGGGTGCAGGTCTGCTAGAAAAGACTTGTAATTATTATTTTTAGAATTAAATACTAAAGCCAAACTTATCATGTGTTTTGTGGTGTTTGTCCAACTACCTCAATTAATTAAGAGGATTTTCCTGAAGTGTTGAGAATGCGGAAAGACAACTTCGAACTTGCAATTGTGGTTGGCCTAAGTGTGTCTTTAAGACCTAGGATTTTCCTCATGGTCCATGAGGCATCGCAAGGTACCTCCTTAGGACCATTTACACTACTCCTTAATGATATACTTGGGTGAACATTCAGCGACTTGTCGAGGAAATGGAAGACTAACGGCGTCTCCATTCTCAGAGAACGAGGCCCTAAAGGATCTAATATAAAACAGGGAACCGGATCGCTGCCAAGCGGTCTCTGCTGAGCGGGTGCAGGGCACATAAAACAGTGGCGAGGAAAAAGTTAAGAGACGTGCACTACACGGGTTAAAAGCAAAGATTACTATAGATACAATGGACCCGTAAAGTCTGGACAATATAAAACCAACGTAAATTGCAAGAAAAGAAAGGATCGATTCCATTTGCCATAGACAGACATCTCCTACTTCTTCTAATTGGTACTTTAGAGTACGCACTGCTGAAATCTGGTACTAGTAATTAAGGGCGTTAAGTAAACGAAGTAAGCCTTCACTACAGATTGAACTAGTCTTCTCCAGTTTTTCCATATGTCGATCCTCTCCTTTTTTTTCAAAGTCTGCAGTATCGGGTTGATTTCTGGACCGATAACTTGGTGCCATCCGTCGGGCAACCATAACGCGATGCCAAGTTCAGCCTGCAAAGAAACACAAAACCGTCTGCTGCTAGTACAAAATTTGTTACAAGAATATCGCCGCACATGAATTCAAACTGCGTTTGGAAGAGAAAACTTATGACCATGCATAAATGACCGCACAGGCCGCGGCTGAAAATTGAACTTATGGCTATGCATAAATGACGCTTGTACAGGTGAAAGACGCGACAGTTAATTATGATTATGCTTAAATCACCCCGTAGTTAGGCTAAGATTATTTTGTTCTCAATGATATATCCCCATGACAACTGAAATTTTGAGGTCTTTTTCAACTTTCAAATGGAAAAATCCTATTCAAAGAATGGAACTTCCCAGTCAAACTAGCCAAGGCGTCTACCGATCCCTTTCAGGGTGACGCTGCGCAAATGACTAATACATGGTTAGGTTACAAATAGACAAGAGGATATATATAATTTGCAAAATATTGCAAAGAAATCTATTCCATGTCCATGTCGGAAATTGTTGGTGACTATTTTAGCTCTGAGCAAGTCAAGTAGCGCAACATGTTGAACACATGTAGCCGAGCAAAAAAAAAAACATGTTTAACATGTATATGTGGTCATTGTTTCAGTCATTAATGGACGGGCTCGTACTTCTAGTTCCTGGAACTCCTTTGCGGATGAGAGAGTGTCACACAGACATGTGTAAATTGTTGGACGTTGATGTTATAGGACTAACTCAATAAGTCAATTCAACTATTCAGTTTATTTCCAAATCCTGCATCTGATGGTGAATCTTTCTTCCAAGCTGTACGTCTTAACCTATTAGTTCTTGTCCTAAAACCTTGTACTACCCTTATGAAGATTATTTGTCAATTACATTATGGGGACTTCTACATCCAAAGATGTTAACAAAGGTGCAATAAACCAAACCAATTCGAGCCTTGCGTCCCAATCAATTGAGGACGGCATTAACAAAGGTGCAATATCACATGAAATGTTTCTTTGATTCTTCGGTTCCAGTTTCAGTAATTTTACCTTCACTTTTCCGAACCACGTGATTTTTTTCGAAGATGTGTAACCTGTGGCGACTGCCCATCATCACCAAGGGGGAGGTTTGGGTTCGAGTCAATGGGGAGACTTCAAACTGTTTTTGGTTGTAACCCATTAACTTTTCCACAAATCCCGTGATGCATACTGTATCCGTATGGCAAAAAAAAAACCTATAGCAACTGCCCATCATCACCACCACTTATTTTTTTCCAAGTAATCTCTATCACACATTATGCTATCACCATATGCTTAGTGTACAAATTACCCATTTACAATTGAGTAATTAGTTGTATTGGTTGGGCAAAATGTTGAATTATTCAATCTGCTATTCTATGTGTAACAAGTCGTTTAAAGTAAGGTTTCAATTATCCTAACTGAAACCAGAGGTATTAAAGTAAAATTCCACACAAACTACATTAATGTGTACTTTTGCTGGCATTTTTACGGGCAATACTCGTGCAACACAGATATTCGGATTTCATGTCTACACAGAGGAATATTCGGGTCTCATACACGTACACAAGATCGCGTGGATCCACAACTCCGAACACATAAATTGTACTATCTAGATATCAGTCTCCCTACACTAGGGGTAAAGATGTTTGCAAAATTACCTCTCTTTGCGCTTCTCCAGAAACCTCTGCAGCGACTTTCTACGAGCGATTGGTAGATCTGCACCCAAATTTCCATTTCTCCATAAACTTCAAACTAAAAGATTTCCACTTTATGACATGCTAATCCACGAAAACACATTGATAGAAAATCGACTAAAAGAATTAATCTTTTTACAAATAAAAGCTCAAATTCCATCGAGAGAGGGCGAGAGACTGACCGCCATTACGGGAAGACGCTGCAAGTTTCAAAATATTCTCTGCCTGCAGCATTATTATGGCTTCGATTAGTCAATTACCAGGATTATAGATTGACAAGAAATCGAAAGGGAAAGAATGTTGGATTATCTACGAACCCTGGGCCGAGGAACATCGAAAACGGCCACTGTTCCATTATAGAAAATCGTCAAAGGAGTGGTTTCAGTGGTGAAGCTTCCCAAGCCACAAGTACTTCCCCTGTAAAATCAGAGCACGTTTAATAACATCATATGCATATAAATTTAGAAAGGAATAAATGGACAGAGGTAAATAACAACATTAGCGGAACGGGCCTAAATTGGGAAACTTTTCAAGGGTAGTGTTACAGATTCGACACATATCGAGATGTAGATTCGTCGAAAGAATTTTGATGCACGGGATTTACGCCATGTAGGTGAAACCTTGTGCATCAAACACACATTTAGTATTTAAATCTGTATCCGAGCATCTGTGTCTAAAGTTCCGATTTTTTTTCATACCCAAAGGCAGGAGGAAAGACACTCTCATGATGTTTCAGAGTCGACGGATTCAAGGCCAATGAGTCGCCATTTTCGGAAAATTTTCCGGCGTTTGACTTGAGTTCAACAGAGCCTATCACGGATTTCAGGAGCTCGGGGTTCATCTTCGAAATGACGCCCTGAATATCTGCAGAAAAAAACATTTTAACATGAGATCTAAATACGAATATATTAAAAAGTGCCTAAATTTTTTTTTTTTTTTTTTGACAAAACCCCTTTGATTTGGCCAAGTGAGCACAAGAACATAAGGAAGCGTTTCTACCCCTTTATGTCGCATGTTCTAATCCCCGGACCAAACATTCCAAACCTTAAAAGACTACTGAAGGATTTGGCTCGTCGTTAATTCAAAGGTTTCGGAATAAGTCTAGATGCGCGCAAACTGATCCGGATATTTAGTCACGAAAAAAACATTAATAAAATACCAGAGAGGACGGAAGTGCACCGATCCGGCAGCAAATGCGTCTGCAATCGTCCGATGTGCTTGAGTCCCACTTTTGTCTTGTCGGACTCATATGCATCGGACTATTCCAAATACATTTCTGTTTGGATATCTCTATATTTGTATTTTCTGCACCATTGCCTGAGAGAATTAAAATGCGAAAATATAAGTACGAGCAAGTACTAGTAGCGGCCGTTACCTCGAAAGCTTCTTCTGCGATCAAAGAGCTTACTGGGTTGACGTTCAACGGAGGGGTTCCTCTCCATTTGAAAGAAATCGGTCGAGTTCTACAGCAGATCTTGACAATGGATTATTGAAGGGAGGGAAATGAGAATATAAATGGGGGGAGAGGCCCAAAAGGAGGGGAGGCGAATGAGAGCACGTGAAAAATGAGAATAGACTTGTTAAATACTCCTAAAAAGTCTAAAAACATGTGAGGGAAATAGCGGTAAAAGGTAGGAGGACTGGAGCCTGGAGGAGGGGTTCTAGTAGTAGTGATAATTCAATGGCACGCATTCAACGTGTGGAAAAACTCAAACAAGACAACAAGTACAACGTTGAATAAAACAAAACAGAAAAAGGAAGCAAGTTGGTGGGAGTAGCGAAGAGTTCTGGATAAGAGTGATTTTTCGGTGTCGAGCAGGTATATTCTATTCTACGCGGTACTCATTTGATGCATCCGAATCGTCCGATATATTTTTGGACCTATTCTACGTGGTACTCATTTGATGCATCCGAATCGTCCGATATACTTTTGGATGGTTAAGATTGAAACCCTCTCTCTCTCGTCTCACCCCAATACTTTCTCTATCATTTTTCTCTCTCCAAATCTGAGCCATTCATATACGCAATAGACAGCTCGGATGCGCGAACGAACACCATGTGACGTTATGGACAGTTCATGATTTAAAACTAGAGTCATGCTGTCGCAATATAGTACCACCCAATGGGCAATGCCCAATCTTATGGAAGAGAGAAAATCTTTTTAAACGTTGGAGCCGTGAATAGTTGTTTATTTGTTTTGGATGGCACGGATGTTAATGAAAATATTTTTGGAAAAAAGTTTAGTCCGGACATTAATAAAACTTTTCCAAAATGTTATGTGTTTTGGACGGTCCATTATTGAAATGCACAAGGGAAATGAATAATTTAAAATTATCTTGAAATGAGCTACTGTATTTGGATTCTCGTTATATTTACGACACTATTTTGTCTCAACCTTAATTGAATTTTTTTGCTAAAAACTGTTGCAGTACAATTGGTCGCTCAAAAAAGATTTAAATAAACTAGTCCGAGCAACCTTAGGCTAGGTTTCAAAACTTGAATAATTTCTTATTTTTTTGTTCAATAAGAACCCTCGTTCCACAAAGTGATGCCTTCTTATTTTTTAAAAAGTAAGACCAAAACGACGTCGTTTTCCCCCATAGCCCAAGTGCGAAATGTCTTTCTTGCCCCTCAACCATTTTGTCTGTGTGTGCAGGGTAGAATCGGCTTTCATTTTACGCAACCCTATCTTTCATCCTTAGCAGCGAGTTCCATCGCCCTTTCCCCGCCGCCCCCCATCTCTCTCTCTCTCTACAAAACTAGAGCTTCGCACACAATCAAGTAGATCGGATCAACTTCCTCCGCTTCGTTTTGCCCCATTCTCGAAGAGTTCGAGTCCCACATTTTTCGGTAAGTAATCTGAAAATCTGTCTCCACCATTTCATTTGCAAATTAGATATTGTAGTTATTTCATAAAGTGGAACGGGATAGATTAACAAAAGACCCAATAACAAAAAAAAAAACAGAAACAAAAACAAAAAAAAAAACAAAGCGAAACGTTGGATGGCTGTTTCCAGATTTCCTCTTGAATCTTTCCCCATCCATGTAGGGGCATTTTGGGCATTACACAAGTCAACAAATAAAACAGGGCTTACTATTTGGGTGATGTGGAACAAAGGTTCTTATTTCTCTTTGAGAAATTTCAAAATAAGTACTTATAAAATAAGAAGATTTCTGGAACAGAATCTTACTAATACAGAAAATAATGAGCAGTGTCACATGCACACCCACCAATCATACCTCCAATCGAATTTCTCTGAAATTTACGTGGACCCAAATATATACGTTATTGTAGAACCCACACAGGAGTGTTGTTGTTGATGGGTAACAATCTTTACTGTGCATTATTCTTTCCTTTGCCTCTTTGAAGGGCACCTTTATTTATTTATTTACTCCATTTTTTTTAGGGAAATAATATTACCACACCCTTTTTTTCGTTATTGTCACACCCTGCAAGTGTATTTTTGCACCAAAAAATACGCTTGCAGGAGTGTGGCAATAACAAAAAAAGGGTGTGGCAATATCATTAGTTTTTTTTTATCCCAAGGACACCTTTATTTGTTTTTTTTTTTTTGACCAGACACCTTTATTTGTTAACGGAGAAATATTAACGAAAATCTTATGACACCCAAACAGACCCTTAGATTCCATCCACACAAAAATCTTTTAAATCAGAATTCAGAATTACAATTACGTAATTATCATCTTATCTCATTCTCCAACTCCTTTTGATCTTCACTGATAGTTCGATATCTACCCAATAATCGCAACAAATCCTCCTTCCAATTCACCCCCTCGCACTTCCCCCAAATTCCAAAATCCTTTGTTCAACAATTGAACAAAACCCACATGGAGTAATCTCAAAAACCAAGCCGATCCAAGATGTCTCACATCCCCGAAGAAATCTTGGATCACATATTCAGCTACATCACCAAAAACCCAGATCGAAATTCGGCCTCGTTAGTCTGCAAGACATGGTACAAGGCCGACAGACACAGCAGGCACAGCGTGTTCGTCGGAAACTGCTACGCCGTGAGTCCCGACAGAGTGATCGCGAGGTTTCCGGATGTTAGGTCACTGACCGTCAAGGGGATGCCGCGTGTGGGCGATGACAGCTGGGTCCCGCGCAACTGGGGCGGGTCGGTTCACAATTGGGTTGTGGATTTGGCTGAGAAGTGTCCGGGTTTGGAGGAGCTGAGGCTGAAGAGGATGGTTGTGTTGGATGAAACTCTTGTGTTGATTTCGACTAAGTTTCCCAATTTCAAGTCTTTGGTTTTGATCAGTTGTGTGGGGTTTACTGGGAACGGTCTTGATGCCATTGCTACCAATTGCAGGTAAAAGAAAAGTCACTTTCTTTATAGAAGTTTTTTGGGCCTTTACGATTTTGTTCAGTTGTGCTGATTTGCCATAGCAAATCCTACTACTACTGTGTTAGAGTGCTCCAAAAGAGCCGAGCCGTGTTGAGTTTTAGGATGTTGATGATTGTTTGTTAATTTTTTGGCGAATTCAAGCTCGAGCGCAAATGAAATTTGACGAGCCTTGAGTCAAGTTTGAACTTGTTTACGAGCCTTAACGAGCAATAAAATCAAGAATTTATGCTCGCATGCATGTCCAGAGTTGCAGATGAAGTTTTTGTTTTGTACATAAATTAGTTCATACACACGCAAAATTAAAGAAGCATATATTGTCATAAGTTTATAAAACAACTAAAAGTTTTTACATATACATATTGAAAGTTTTTTATTATGTACATATATAAGTTGCATATACATGTTGTAGAAGTTTATGCATGTTCAAGTTTATAGATGAAATGTTCATTATCTACATATACTCTAGGCTCGTGAGCCTAATCGAGCTGAATGTTGTTAGTCTAAGGCTCAGGTCATTGTTGAACAAGCCTGAAATTGAGTCTCAAGTTTGGTTCGTTTAATTGCATTTGAACGTGCCTTTACCAAGTCGATCTTCAAACAATTTGCTAGTGGCTCAGTACCCTGTGTGTGAACTGTGACCTACTCTTTTGATATTACATAAAGTGTTATGGGTTCGTGGCTCTGTTAAATTTAATGGATTACTCCTTGGGAGCAATTCAAGTTGGTGGAGGATATGCTCCTCAGATTACTAACATGGGTTCGAATTCCCTCCTGTTCAAGTAATTAGAATGTTTCTTGAACTTGAGTTTCCGGTTTAGGATTTGCTAGTGATCGTGAAGCCTGAATTCTCGATCAGAGTCCAAGGCTAAGTCCACTGTTTACAGGTTGGTGTAGGTAAATGCTGTCTACGATTTGTTTTCGGTGACAAGCCCCATGGATTGCAAGAAAGGGAGAGAAAAGAAATGGTTGTGGTGTGGGATGTCATGAGAAGTGATCTGGACCAATAAAGATTCCTTTTTTTTACTTTTCTTTGGTTTCTTTATCTGCATTTCTCATATCTTTTTAGTTATACAGATAAGTGAACTGTTTCTCCTTTCCTTTTCTTTTCTCACCCTTTCTCACCATCCGAAAGGGCCGTTAATAGGAAATGATAAGCATAAGAAGATTAGAATCGTCTGTACTACTAGTCGACAACATTCCATTGTGTGTTTCCCTTGCCTCTAATGTCCATTGGAAGTGACGGAGTAACCTTATACCTTTTCATCTGTTTCCGGTGACCAAGCCACATAAAAACATATTTTAGTTTTTTGAGCTTGTTTGCTCATTTGATAAATTGCAGTTTGGGTTTGGGGTCATATATATGTGAGTTCAATGCATACCTGGTTTTACATATATTGTGCATAGGTGTAAATGTGATTGGGCCCATTCCTAAAATCACTAATATCATCTGGTGTTGATATTGCTTAGTTGTTTATCTTGTCTAACTAGGAAATTTTCCTTTGATGTTGTGTGATACCAAATGGAGTTGTGCAAATATGAAGGTTAGATGCATTTTTATCCTGCTATAGTTTCCCTATGTAAAGTTGTTTGGTACATTAACTTGATAGAACCTTATCTAATGCTCCTTCCTAGCTAATCAGGGGATTTTGTTTTGTCTCCAAGATTAGCAAGTTAGTGTCATCCCAAATAGAGAGATCATTGCTGGGACAACACCTTGATCGGTTGTTTCCATGTTGAATAGTTTTGGGATAATTTAACTATGGAGTTTTTCAAATTTCCGGTGACGTGTGTGTATTAATTTGGATGTCATTGGAAGCTTCTATGAGGACTGGAGGAATGTATTTTTCACTTGTTTCTCAAATTGGATTATGTGCAAGAAAGAGGCAATGTTGCAGAACCAGCGTGCTAATTTTGTTCATTTCCTCTAAAATATAGGTTTCTTGAGCACTTGGATTTGCCGAAATGTAAGGTTGGAAACGACAATGGGCATTGGCTTAGTTGCTTTCCTGAAAGCTTCACTTCACTCATCTCCCTGAATTTTTCATGTCTAAGAGGAGCAGTAAACTTGCTGGATCTCGAGAAGCTGGTGGCTAGATGTCCAAACCTCAGGAGTCTAAGGTTAAGCAAAAGAGTGCCTCTAACTACTCTTTCCAAAATCGCGATGCTAGCTCCTCAGCTTGTCGAACTGGGAATTGGACCCCCAGGGTTTGGACCTCATGGAGACCATGGGCAAGTGGTGTTTGGGATTGGACCTCATGTAGCTCCTCAACCGGTGCAGTTAGGGGTTGGACCTCATGTAGCTCCTCACGGCTTTGTACCAAATGTAGCTCCTCAACCGTTGCAGTTGGGGCTTGCACCTCATGTAGGTCCTCACGACTTTGTAGCTGCTCAACTTGCAGCATTAGGGCCTGGAATAGCTCCTCAACTTGTGGAGTTAGGGATCCAACACAGACAGGCTTATGCCACACTATTTGAAGCTGTCCGTAACTGGAAATCGATTCGCAGTCTGAGTCTATCTGGGTCGCAGGTTACCTTTCTCCGTCTGCTCCCCATATCATCAATCTGCTCAAAGTTGATTTCCTTGGATCTGAGCGCTTTAGCTCAGGGTAATTCTGGGTTTGGCAGTTTTGTTAAACACTGCCGTAAACTTCAGCGTCTATGGGTATGATACTCTTAACTCCTATGGTTTCTCATAGCTCTCTTCGTCCATCATTGTTTGTCTGTTTTCAACAGTCTGTCTTAAACTGATCTATAGATAATTTGTTTTCATGAATAATTCATTTTTCCCACCAATCAAAAGAATTAATTGAGGTCCTATGATTGATGGAACATTTTTGAAAAATCCTTCGTCACATTATATCGTTTGTTGGTCCGATTAATGGCACAACTAAAAATTTGGGCCAGCAAATGGACGGGGTGAATATGAACTAATAAAATGACTTGCAGATTGCGGGCTCAATTGGAGACGAGGGGCTATTAGTTGTATCTTCTACTTGTAAGG
The DNA here is from genome assembly GCA_025413875.1 of Rhododendron molle. NCBI lineage: Eukaryota > Viridiplantae > Streptophyta > Magnoliopsida > Ericales > Ericaceae > Rhododendron > Rhododendron molle. Next base: position 2,803,272 of record CM046399.1, read on the forward strand.
ATCTGCGTGATTTGAGGCTATTTCAGTCTAATCCTGCTGTGGTGAATGGAGGTGCAACTGAAGAGGGCTTGGTTGCTATATCAAAGGGCTGCCCACTGCTTCACTCTTTGGAATTCTTCTGCCACCAGATGACAAATGCTGCCTTAATAACTCTATCTAAGAACTGCCCAAATATCACTTCCTTCAGTTTATGTATCCGCGAATCGAAGAAACCTGATCATGTCACTTTGCAACCACTGGATGAAGGTTTTGGGGCTATTGTTCAATCGTGCACAGGGTTGAGACGACTATCGCTCTCTGGACTTCTAACGGACCAAGTTTTTCTTTACATTGGGATGTACGGGGAGCAATTGGAGGTGCTTTCGGCCACAAATGCTGGGGATAGTGATAGGGGAATGCTCTATGTCGTGAATGGGTGTAGAAACCTTAGAAAATTGGAGGTCACCGATTGTCCCTTTGGCGATTCTGCACTCCTTGCTAATGTAGAAAGGTACGAAACGATGCGATGCCTCTATATGTCCGGGTGTGAAGTTACTTTGGGAGGTTGCAAGGTTCTTGCAAAGTGGGTGCCTTCATTGAATGTTGAGGTGATAAACGGACGGGACATAATAGAGGATTATCCTGACAATAGATTGAGGGTGAAGAAGTTGTATGTTTATCAGACCCTTGATGGACCGCGGAGTGATGCACCTGAGCACGTCTGGACTTTATAGGTGAGAGTTGTTTCTGGGTTTTTTGCGCTTCAAGAGAGGTATTTTGAATCATGTTTTCGCTTGGGTTTCAAATTAGTGATGAAGAAGTTGGATTGTGCATAGATCATTTTTCTTGAGCTTTTAAAAAAATAATTTGGTTTTTGATGTAAATAAAACTGGGTGAAGGGGTTCTGGTCTGAAATCTAGAATAAAAACTCGATTATTTTCTTGGTTTTAATCTCACTGCTTTCTGTGTGTCTGATAAGAGATTCTTTTCTAGTAATGGTACGTTTTTTCTTGTAAATCTTACTACTTATTTGTTTTTGTTTGCGATTGTTTCTCTTGCTCTCTCTGTTGGTCTCTGCAACTGTTTTGATTTCGATAATTTATTTTTAACAGAACCTATGCAACTTTGCCCAGACTATCAAAGGGGAAGGAAAGAAACGAAAAACTAAACACGCAGCCATCCCTTCTTCATTAAAGGAACCAGTCCTCCAACGCCCTTTTGAGCTCTCATCAGATTGAGGAAGTTTCTTCCATGAAACTAAGCAAGCTCTAATGCCGCTTTCAATATTACTGCCAGTAGCAGCAAAACTGAGCTTCAGACTGTATACTTAGCTGACCTTTGCTTACAGATCATGGCTGCCCAAGTAGTGATCCCAGTTATCTCCCTCGGACCTCCAATACAGCCACATTTCCTCATCAATCTATGCTAAATCCGAATGGAGTAACGACATGAAAACAGGTGAGAAGGTGATTCATCAGCCTCATTGCGTAGAACACAAATTCCCCTAGAGATGACTCCCAGCTAGACCATCCATCCCTATTGCAGAACCATAGGATCAAGACCATCTATTCATACATTGTGGGAGGGAGTACCATACTAGCCTTTATGAAAACCAAATGAAGCACACAAAAATTGAGTATTTAGTTCAAGATTTCACCACCCACCAGAAGGGATTCACTCCACGAATTAAAGCAGTTGGCACCGTGCCAAAATAAGTCACTAGGAAGGAATTCCATGACCAAAAGTACCGAAATTAGTTGAGCGAACAATATTAGAACCGGAAAACCAGTAGATTATCATCAGTAACTTCTTATTTAAAAACCCATATACCAGTACAACCGCAGGTAAGATCAAAAGTTAAAATGATTACCAACTTTCATCTACTGGTAAGTTTTTTCCCCCACTTTCGCCAACAGTGAGCCCAAAAGGATTTAAGCATGATCATGAAGAAGTTATCTTTACCGAACCAATTCCATAGAGTCATGCTCATATGTTTCATTGCTCCACTCTCATCCATTAAGAACAAGATAGTGAAAGTCAAATCTTGCACACACATATCTGAAATGGAAACAAAGCCGGAAACAGTTATCAACTCAAAGATGACCAAAGAAAACTGATCTTTTTTTTTTTTTTCTATTTCCAGATTTTCCAAGAGGACTACCATTTAAGGAAGGAAATAAACTGAACTCGTACTATACATCAGCAGATTAGAATGTGATCAATCAAGCACGACCAGTTTCTTATACTCCTCACCAGAAATGGCCACTTCCATGACAGCCTCAGGATTCAAAGCCCCATTCTCCTCCAAGAACACAGTCATCAAATTCTTCGAAAACCCGCTCACTAGCGCCACTCCTTTCTGGTTCCCAGGCACCAGAGTCGCCCTCGAGTCGCTCAGATTCCAAAACACAATCTCTGGCACACACGACCCGTACCCCTTCTCCCCAAACTTCCTCACAATCACCTGGTAATCTGTCTCCCAAGGTCTCGCCGACGCCTGATCAAACTCCAGGTCACTAAACACAAACACCCTCTTGATCATTTGTTCTTCGGTTTATTTCCCATTGACAGCCACTTCCAGTATCAAGTCAAACACCTTCTGGAAATCAGTGTTCATCCCCCACTCCATTCTCTTCAAAATCACCTGGTAATCTGTCTCCCAAGGTCTTGCCGACGCCTGATCAAACTCCATGTCACTAAACACAAACACCCTCTTGCTTCGTACCTGCTAGAAAATGCCATAAAGCTCAAGAATATGGTTATTGTTCCACGACCTGTATCTATGATAAGGAACCCCATGGGAGTTCGGGAAATTTAAGGAATTTCGAAATGCAGAAGTACGTGCCCGACAACTTGTTCCAAAACATTAATTATCCTTTGATGACTTCAGTGATCCTTGGCAGTTTAAGAAAATTGCTTTCCTGCGCCCCCCCTCCGGCCCCACTCCTCCTTTTCCCTTTCTACCCCCCCCTCCTCTCTCTCTCTCTCTCTCTCTTCCATTTTATTTTTTTGTTTTAAATGGTAATAACTTTTTTACAACTTATTTATTTAAAATAAATTTTATATTTTTGAAATCTACTCAACGAAACATATCAAACGAGCCTAATATTGATGGTGAAATAATGGAAAATGAAAGAATTATATATTTTTGTGGTAGTTTAAACGGTATAAAGAGGTTGGAAAATTAAGTGTTCCAAAATTAAATCCGTTTGAACGTTGATTAACCCTAAGAAAGTCGTAGGGTTAATTTTTTTTTCTTTCCAATTTGGTTTTTTTATTATTTTTATTCAGGGTTCTTTTATTCTTTTTTTACCGTTTGGTTCTTTTTCTTTATTTTTTCCTTTTCTTTCTTTGTTTCCAATTTGTTTTTTTTTCATTTTATTTCCTTTTCTTTCTTTTCAGTTTGATTTTATTCTAAATTGCCATAATGAATTTTTTTGATGATTTTATTCTAAATGGCGCGAAAAATTTATTACGACCATTTTATGATGAAATGAAAATTGAAATACTTATTTTTGTAACTATATTTTTTAATCTATAAATAAAAAAAAAAAAAAAATAGGACCATTTGTCAAGATTGGGGTTGGGGGAGGGGGGGCCGACCAACCATATTAGGGTCCATTTGTCAATACTGGGGTTGGGGGAGGGGGGGCTAACCATATTGAGGTCCATTTGTCAAGATTGGGGTTGAGGGAGGGGGGGCCAACCATATTGAGGTCCATTTGTCAAGATTGGGGTGGGGGGCCGGCCATATTGGGGTTGGGGGGGAGGGGGGAGAGAGGTTCTCATTGTGCTATAAATAGAACAATTTGTCAAGATTTAGAAGTCACACGTTGTGAAAAATTCACCACCTGACCAGCCTCTCGATCCAAAAAATTTAGTAGTTTAGTCAAAATTTAGTTTCGAGAGAAAAAGAAAGTTTTTACTTTTCTCTTTCGAAGCTACCGTAAGACGATTGTGGAAAATTCTTGCCGGAACAATGGATGAGTACAACATTTCAATTTCAGATAGTTGGTCTTTTGAGAATGATGTTCGTAGTGAGGAGAGCATCTCCCACAATCGTCGCGATTATACATCCGAATTTACCACCGACCATTGGATGGAGGCTATGACTTTAGGAATTGTCATCGCAACAAGGTACAATCTTGTACTGCATACATTTGATGCGGATGTTTACGGTTGTTTTACTCATTTGCCATTGAGGTCTCCTCCAGTTCCACTAGAATACCGCCGGGAAATTGCTATTGCCCGTGTTAATAACAATCACTTCGTGCAAGTTTTCTTACAACCTCAATACCCTCTACCGCCCATCCCAATATGGTGGGAGAGGAATGCATTGGACGAAGCTATATGATGGGCTGCCGGTTATGAAGCACATTTGCTATTGTGGTACGAAGTAATGGGTATAAACCCGCCAGGAGCAACATTTGGAGGAGATATTGATTAAAATTTGTGTTTTTTATTTTTTTCATGTTTTGACAATATGTACTCAATTATAATAAAATGCAATTTTGTTTAAATTTATTATTGTTCATTACAAGTTATTTTTCTTATTCATTGTTAAGAAAAATTAATTTACTAATTAAAAGAATATAAATTTCATTGAAATTACAATTTTAGTTAACCAAAAAAAAAGAGGCTGTAAATAGGAAAAGAAACAAATAAAGAAAACCGGAAAGAAAAAAAAGAAAACCGGGGGGGAAAAAAAACAAAAAACCGGAAAGAAAAAAAGAAAAAAGGGGGGAAAAACCGGGGAAAAAAAACCGCAAAGAAAAAAAGAAAACCGGGGAAAAAAAGAAAACCGAAAAAAAAAACATAAAACCGGAAAAAAGAAAAAGAAAACCGAAAAAAAAAAACATAAAACCGGGAAAAAAAAAAGAAAACCGAAAAAAAAAACAACATAAAACCGAAAAAAAAAAAGGGGTGGTTTAGAGTGTAATTATTGAAAATAGCAAATGATAATTTGGGAAAATGGGGTGGGGTCGGGGGGATGTCGAGGGGAAGCAGTGCTTAAACTCTCTCTCTCTCTCTCTCTAACTGTCTTAGGTGTTTTGGTTGCGTAATTGATATTAAGGCGTACCCCCTGGGATTTCTCCGTGTTTTTTTGGTATTTATTGGTTTGGCACGGTTTTATTATGTCTACATTTTATGTATCTCAAGGGAACTATCTATTTAATTAAAACAGTGAAGGGAAGGGAAACTACTATGGTGATTGTTTGTACTCCATCCGTCCCTTTTTTTAGAGTCCAGTATTTCATTTTGGGTTGTCCCTTAATAATTATCCATTTTGTAAAGTTAGTGGATAAAAGTTGGTAAATTTTTAATTATCCATTTTGTAAAGTTAGTGGATAAAAGTTGGTAAATTTTTTATTTTGCCCCTAAAAGTAGATTCCATTTTGAAAAGTTAGTGAGTAAAAATGTAATGATGATATTTTCATAGAAGGTAAGGAGAGAAAGTAAGGGTAAAAGTTGATGTGAAATGTGTAATGATGATGACTTTTTAATAAGTTGGAATTACGAAGAAAGACACTTAAAAAGAGACGGAGTGAGTAATATTTATTCAGTTATAACTAATTTAACATTCGAATGCAGTGTCATGCTAAAACAGTCTTCCCAATGGAAGCGGATACTCTCCAGTCACGTATGTTTTGGACTGAAGGAGACATTAGAAATTTGTACAGTCAATTGTTGCAATCAATAGTTTGAATCTGCTCAAAAATTCTTCACTGGAAGAATTGACTTCTTCGCGCAATGAATCCTCGAGCAGATATGAACCATTGCTTTTTTTTCAATAAATAGTTTAGATTTGGACTGTTTCCTCCCGTACAAAACTTAGACTAAAGAGAATCTAATCCCCTTCCCAATATGTGTTGAGAGGTCTATTAAGGCAATGAACCGAAATCTATTTTTTTGTTTCGTCTTATCTATCAATTTTGCGGTGCCTAATAGCAATTTTTGATGGTTGATACCGACCCGATCGGGGCAGGGTTTTATCAATTTTGTGGTTATTGGGGTGGGTTCGGGGGAAAATTGGATAATCATTGTCCAGCAGGGTTCGGGGTTTTTACCCTAATATGATCATCAATATACTAAAAAAATTGTAGTTTTACCCTAACATTATTATGATTGATTTTTATGGTAAGACAAGTTTTGGTAAGGAAACCTCAATCTATACGACCTATTGAGGTACAATATGTCTTGGTCTTGTAAAGGAATATCGTACTTATCAAAGAATTTTTGGTATGACTCGTGGTAAGGGTAATGTCAATTTATGGGGTTGTTAGAACAGTTGTTGTTACTATTATTTAATTTGTGATATTTTACACGTATATTTGGTTGAGGTATAATCTGTAACGACCCTAATTTTTGGTAAATAAAAATTTCGTTAAATATTTGAATTTTCTTTTAATTACTTGGATTACTTTAAAAATTTCTTTTTTAAATTCTGATAATCCGTCATAATTAGATTTGAAACTTGTAAAATTGAATTCTTTCACTCTGGACAATCTGGTCCTTCTCCCACGACTAGTATACTTGTAAACGTACTCGTATATTTTTCCTAGTAAGTAAATAATATCTTTAAATTATATTTCTCGGCTGGAAATCCTACATGGCAAGTATAGTTAGTTTTAACCGATTAGTTAGCAAACCCTAACTACCGTTTGGCTTATTTACATTTCCCTAACCTGAAGTGATGCATCGATGCCGAAGTGGTTAGTAGAAAATTTTTGGTCTTTGCCTTGACCGTTGACTTGACTGCCTTGCTTTGGCCTGGCTAGGATGCCTTGGCGTCGGGTCGCGCCTTGCTTAGCTAGGCTGCCTTGGCGTCGAGTCGCCGACGGGCCTGCCTTGCCTTGGCGTCGGGTTACTGACGGACCTGCCTCGCCTAGGCGTCGGGTCACTGTCGGGTTGCTCTGCCTTGGCTGCCATCGGGTTCTGCCTTGGCGTCGGGTGGCGCCTTGCTTTTGCCTTGGCGTTGCTGGGCTGCCTTGCTCTGGCCTTGCCTGGCCACCGCTTTGCTAGCGGGCTGCCTTGGCCACGCTCACGCCTCGCCTTGCTACGCCTTGGCCACCGCTTTGCTAGCGGGCTGCCTTGGCCACGCTCACGCCTCGCCTTGGCTACACCTTGGCCACCGCTTGGCTAGCGGGCTGCCTTGGCCATGCTCACGCCTCGCCTTGGCTACGCCTTGGCCACTACTTTGCTAGTGGGCTGCCTTGGCCACTGTTTTGCTAGCGGACCGCCTTGGCCACCGCTTTGCTAGCGGGCTGCCTTGGCCACGCTCACGCCTTGCCTTGGCATTTGGCACCGTCGGGCTTTAATATTCCGTTATTATGCGATTTTCTACAAAATAATATGTTACTTTCCTAAATTATCCTAACCCTTGTATGCTTTCTAGGAAATCATTAGTCTAGGCTTTTCATTAACAAGTCATTTGAAAACTCTTGGTAGTTGATTCATTCCTAGACGTTCATGCATGTACATGCATTGACCTAAGAGAGAGAGAGAGAGAGAGAGAGATGGCCGAATGGAGAGAGAGAGAGGGAGGCCGTGAGAGAGAAGAAAGAGAAGTGCAAGTGTGTGCTTGTGTTTTGACAACTCAACCAAGTAATCTCCTTTGTCTTTACTCAACCAAAGTACAAGTGTACAACCTTTTATAACTTCTTTTGTGCTTTTGCAAGCAAGTCCTCTCTAGGATGAGACTAGTCCAAAAACCCTTCATAATGACCTAATGCATTAGCCTTAAGCCTAAAGAGTTGAGAGTGACAATACTTTGCATGCTTGGAAGACTTGATTGGACAATTCAATGAAGCAAAAAGGAGAGAGGAAGAGAGAGAGAGGGCTGGCCGAAATTTTCAGGAGGAGAGAGAGGTGTGTGCTTGAGTGTAGTACACTCCACCAAGCTACAAACTTAGCCTTAAGCCTATTACCCAATTGCCAACCCATTTCTAGTCTTCCAAAGTACAATCTAGCCAATCATTTTGCTTTCCCCTTGCAAGCAAGCTCTCCCTAGACTAGACAAGACCAAAAACCATCATGATCACATAGCCTTAAGCCTAAAAAGGTTGAACAAGACAAGTCATGGAAGCTTAGCATGCTTTCAAGCATGAAAATGACAAGTCATGGAGCAAATCCATGGGAGAAGAAGAGGGAGGGGGGCCGGCCTTGGAGGGAGGAGGAAGAGGTCAGGTTTTGCCTATAAATAGCACCCAAAGCTCTCATTCAACTCACACCTCAAAGCATTGCTCCAACTTCTCTCTAGAAACCATTTTCTGTTTTCCTGGCAGCTTACTGCCCTCGTAAATCTCCATTTTTCTCCTGCTTAAAGTAGTTCTTAGAACAAACTTCCTTCGGGAAAGTCGTAGAGCACTTCGAAACCTTCAAGTTAGACCCAAGAACCACCCCAATCGGTCAAGAAATGACCAAGATATCGACCTCCGAAGTTCAGTGAAATTCTCGGATTTTCAGTCCAGATAGCTTACTGTCACCCCATTTATCACCATTTTTCTCCGGGCGAAAGTCGTTTCTAGGAACACGTCCTCCATGAAAGTCGTAGAGAATTTTGAGATCTTCGTTTTAGACTCAAGAACGATCCTATTCGGCCAAGTATTGACCGAGTTACTGCCATCCAAAGTTTGGTCCAGATTTGCGAGTTTTAACGCCCGTAGAGTTTTCCAGCTAGCTTATTCGGCCCCGACTAGTTTCGGATCAAGGTAGATTTTTCCTATACTTCCTATCCTTAAGTATACGTAGATTTTCCTAATAGAACTCTAGTTATGTTGCTTATGTTCTTGAAATGAAAGCATGCTCTTGTAGATTATTCGTAACCGTTAACTCTAAGTATATTGTACGATATTTGTTTGAGATGCATGAGGTAGAATTTTCCGTCCCCACTATCTCTAAGTATATGTAGAAAGTTCCTAATCTCTATCTCTATGTATAGTTATGTTAAAACGTAGAATGTCTTGAACTTTAAAAATATGATACGAAGTTTGACGTCGAATGAATATTAAAAATAAACCTATCTTGCTTTTGAAAGTATGACATGTTGAACAAATGATTTCTACGTCAATAAACATATGTGGTCTTTTTGAACTTTCCACAAAAAAAGAAAGAACGGATTTCAAAACAAGAGAAATCAGAAGCTTTATTCGAAGTATTCGTATTTTGATCTTTTAGAAAGTTATGAGTTTGTTTACATGTTGTTGCATTACTTGTGGTTGTATAAGGATGGTGATGAGCTTGTTTATAAGATTGCTTGCATGATCTTGGTAGTTTAGATTACAATGAATGATTTAAATGGTTTATGATGAGAAAGTCCTACTGCGGAGTTTATGCATGATAACGAGACACAACAATCGAGAAAGTAGAAACATGACACCTAGGGTGTAGTTATTGAAAAGGAGAAAAAGTTTTGAAATCACAATATGGCCGGACGTGGTAGCTCATTGTGTAAAGAGATGTTAAAAATCGTAATGTGGCTGGACTTGGTAGCCCATTGTGCGGTGTGTGTTGCCAATGGGACCGGACGTGGTAGTCTCATTGGAGGTGATTTAAATGTTGTGAAAACCACGATGTGGCCGGACGTGGTAGCTCATTGTGAAGATTGCCAATGTGGCCGGACGTGGTAGCCTCATTGGTAATGTGGCTTGGTTATCCGCGGAGAGGAGCCAATGCAAGGTTTTGTGTGCCAATGGAAACCCGGCGCGGCGGAACCATTGTGAGGATACTTGGGAACCCGGCGCGGCGGAACCGAGGTTGGGTGTGTTAAATGTGATTTTCAAAATGTTGATTTGGATGGTAAAAAGGATTTCAGAAACATTGATGAATATGGTGACACAGTCTACGACGAGTCGCATAGGAGAAACTCAGATAACACCGACACCAACGATAGAATAGTGTATGTGGATGTATCATTGTTAATGCCTTGTTAAATATGTATGTGTTATTCCGCTGCTTGTTCAAAGAGTTAGTATGCTGCTCTTTTACTCTGATATTAGTAAGTTATGGATTAGTGGGTATAGGATTATTCTGCTGAGCTCTTGTAGCTCATGGTGTTACCTTTGGTGACCCTGACATATTATATCGGTGGCGACGCTAGTATAATGTGTCAGATTTTGTAAATGATCAAGATGAACAGTATACATTGGAGGCTTTTGAAGCCGAGGAGCTGGCTAGGATGGAACAGCAGGCGGAGCTGTAGTTAGGAACCCTAGAACCCTTCATTTGTATAAATATTGAACCCTAGTGGGAGTTATGTTGTAATAATGAGCCAGACTCCATTTGATTTTATCAATGAAATGTTTATTTAACGTACCCCAAAAATCAGGGGCGTTACATAATCATTGTGGATTCTGGTACAAAAAATTGTGGTTACATAATAAAATTATTTTTTAATTATCGATAACCTGCCGATGAAAATAGAATAAATTGTGGTTACATAATGACCTATTCAACATGTTGTAGGTGCGATCAAGATTATGACCGTTGACCCTAGAAGAAGTTTGACCTACTGCTCACATGATGGTGCGTAGAAAGATCGTGAGATTGATAAGTGGCAAGCAAGTGCCCCACAGAGAAATTTGGTGCCACGAAGCATAAAATGGAGCCCACGCGTTGACGTGGTGCAAGAGAGGCCCCGTGCAGCTGAACAAACTCGTGAGGATCCCGCGAAAGGAGGGTCCCGCGGACGGCCGGGGTTCGCGGCAAGATGGGTCTCGCGCAGCTAAACAAGCTCGTGGGGTATAAAAAAGGCCCGCGAGAGTCATCGCGAGGGCAGTCGGGCCCGCCAGGGTCCCGCGGACACGGCCGCGGCAGGCCCGCGGGAGGGCAAAGTCCGCGGCAATATGGGTCCAGCGGAGATTTTGTTCCTTGCCTATAAATACCAGTGCGGGTGTTCAGATTTGGAAGGAAGGACCTCTCCTTCATAGGCAGAGACAGATTTCCAGAGAGAGAGTCATCTCCTCTAGAGAGAGAGAAAACAGATTTCTTGAGAGAGAGAGCCATCTACTCTAGAGAGCAAAGATGTTCAGAGAGAGGGAGAGACCATCTCCCCGAGAGAAAAAAAAAATGGAACTACGTTTGACCTGATTCCCTGTACACCGGGATACGTAGGCAGCCCTGATGACTTGGGCACGGTCGCACGCTTTATGTCTCCTCCATCCCTTCGTTCTAAATACCAACCATTCTTTACCTCTCCAGCACATTTTATTCTCATGAATATTTTGGGTTCTATTTTGAACCTCGAGGAGATCGCTCAAGATTTTTTACCGCTCCTACACATGTTAAATAAAAATAGAATAAATTCAAAGTCATAACTAGCATTATAAATATACATAAAAACGGAGAGTGGGTCACCTTGGCGCAAGCCTCTTTCGGGAGAAAAGGAGAATCTGTGTCCACATTAGCTATACCCGTGAATGTGACCGTCGAAACGATCTGCATCGCCAAACTTAATCCATTTTCGATGGAGTTTTTGATGTGGAGTTCCATGCCTTGAATTCTTTTTGTAGCTTCAAACCTAAAAGAGAGGAAAATGGCACTCAGTGGTCTTACGAAGCCATTAGTTTCATAATCTATTTCCAAACATTACCCGTAGATTTGTTGAATGACAAGGAGATTAAATTGACAGAAATTGAAGAATCACTCCAAAGGCTCTTATACCCTTAGCTAGGACACCACCTTCAAAATTTTTTTGATAATGAGGTGCATACCCATCTATTTTCTGGCATCTGAATATCCATGAAGCAGAGGCATCAAAGTTGTGTGGGGGGCTTAAACCGTGAGATCGCCTTATTCCCGCTATCTACACAGACCACATCGGCTCCATATTTCTTCAAGGCGGCAGAAGCAGCAGCAGCTACTACGAGGTTTACATTAATTGTCATCCACAACTAAAATTTTCCTCCCAAAAAGCAGATTCCCAAGAAACGGACCGGAGAGCTCTCCATTGAGGGAACTCCCTTTGGTCCCAACACCGATGGCTCTACGTAGAGATGCAGCCAGCATACTTGCTCTCAGGGGCTTCACGATTACAGTCGGAAGAAACAGAGTTAGACTGGTTATTTATTTGCTGGCCTTCAGTCTCGCTGGTATTGGAACAGCCGTTGGTGAATACAGCGCAGTGAAACTGAAGGTGGACCCAATCTTGTGTACGCTTGAAAACCCGATTGCACCATTCATGAGGCCGACCAAAAACTTGCTTATGCTCAGCCCAATTCCTGTCCCTCCATCCTGCATGAAGGGAGTGAAGACACGAGGTCGAGCTTCTAAAGGTATACCCCCACCTGTATCCTCTACCGACCCAATCTTCTTGTTTTAAAAGCCCGTTCAATATCGATTTGTTACACAAGAAAACTAAGCTGGAACATTTTTTGTTAAGCTTTCAAACCAAGCACAAACAAGCTACTACTCTGGCTCATTATTAGGGATCTTGCAAAGTAAAAGCCCTCTATTTTGGGTCAGGCTCACTCCAATGGCAAATCCCTATATTGACCCAATTCAATGGCATAGAAGTAAATAAAAGAGAGAAGACGATCAGTCCGGCAAACTCCGGCGAAGTTCAGCAGCTCCGACGAGGTAAAACCTTCTTCTTCGTCTTTACTTTCGTATAGAACTTGGATCGCTGCACCTTCTTCTTCGCTGATCCTCGATCGCTGCACCTTCTTCTTTGTCTGCAGTTTCTTCTTCTTCTCCGGCTAGGTATAACCTTCTTCTTCGTCTGCACTTTCATCATCTCTCTGTGTCTCTCTAGAACAGTGAGAAAAAAAATGGTTTTGAGCCTATCTTGTCCCAAAATTGGGCAAAGAAATGGGTAAAACCCAAATATGGAAAAGGATTTGGGTCATGATTAGAGAGGAGTTTTTGAGGGTTTTGTCCAAAATTTGGGTTTGGATCTTAAAATAGGTCAAGACTGGAGATGCTCTAAAACCAAGCCTTTTCCACTGCCCTATGCTGTTCTGACATAGTAGTCTTCCTGTTGAGTTGAAATATTTAGACATCACTCAACAAACCCTTCCTCTGTTCCATCCAACGAATCAAAGAAATGCAATAATTTGCTCAAGGAACTACATAAGGGTTGAACTTCAATTAGGAACATGTCGCTAGACATATTAGGAGCTTAAACAAAATTTTTAATGACTAACCTACAGATCTCATCTGTGTACCTGTGATTTTGCCGCATCAGCTGCCTCAGCTCATCTGTGTGCCTTTGATTTCGCCGCATGAAATATATACCATAAGCAACGCAATAACAAGGTACAAGGATGCCAATAGACATCATTATTGCTAACCGTGGCCAGAGTGGCTTTTGTTGGATTCTGGTTCAAGAACAACGTAGCTATTAGACTTCTGTGTGTTCAATGCCTAGTTGTTTGTACAACACTTCTAACTTCTTTTTTTAGCAATAATCTCCATTTTCCAACCGTCAATAGTCTCCGTGTTCTAATCAAATATATAAGTGCACCCCTTGTGCTACACGGTCCCAGTTTCTCAAGTGCGTCCTTTGCACTATAGGGTCTCCGGTTTCTGAAAAATTAAAAAAAAAAAGACCATAACAACGGACAGTCGGACACCACAGTTTTGTTAGGGATTATTTACCTAACCCTTGTTTTTTTTTTTTTTTTTTTGATTATTTACCTAACCCTGAAACTTTTTCCTTGCACAATATTTTGGTTCACTCTATTTCATATAAGTTTCCCCTGTTGTTTTCTTAGTTCCTGTCAACCTCAATCATCCACGACAAGTACATAGTGAAAACCAAATCAAACACACAGAACTGAAGATTGTAGCTGGAGAGTTCAAGAACCACTAGAAGGGATTCAATTCACTCCACAAATTCATGCAGTTGAAGATACCGAAATCAGTCACTAGGAATTCCAGAACCAACTTACCGAAACCAGGTGGGTGAACAAAATTATACTCGGAAAACCAGTATATCATCATCAGTAACGTCTACGCTAACAACCTATGTATCAGACTCTCAGTATAACCACGGGTTAAGATCACAAGATCGAAGGATTACGAGCTATCAACCACTGACAAGTTTCCCAACGATTCTAGCCCATATGCTACATTGCTCCACTCTCATCCATTAAGAACAAGATAGTGAACTTGAAATCATGCACACATAAAAACTGAAATGGTAACAAAAGCGGCATACTAATCAACTCAAAAATCATTGAAAACAAGTGTTCTTTTTTTCACTTCTATTTCTCAAATTTTCCAAGAGAAGTACCAACTAAAGAAGGAAATAAACTGAACGGGTCCTATACATTTATTAGCTGATTAGAACACGATCAATCAAGCACAATCAGTTTCTTATACTTCTCACCAGAAATGGCCACTTCCATGACAGCCTCAGGATTCAAAGCCCCACTCTCCTCCAAGAACACAGTCATCAAATTCTTGGAAAACCCGCTCACAAGGGCCACCCCTTTCTGGTTCCCAGCCACAGGAGTCGCCCTTGAGTCCCTCAGATTCCAAAAAACAATCTCCGGCACAGACGACCCATACCCCTTTTCCCCAAATTTCCTCACAATCGCCTGGTAATCCGTCTCCCAAGGTCTCGCCGACACCTGACCAAACTCCATGTCACTAAACACAAACACCCTCTTGATCATATGTTCTTCGGCTAATTTCCCATTCACAGCCACTTCCAGCATCAAGTCAAACACCTTCTGGAAATCAACGTTCTTCCCGTTCTCCATTCTCCTCACAAAATCCGTCTTTGACCTCAAATCATCACCTAAAACCATCTGAAGCGTCGGGTTATGACTGAATGTAATCAGCTTCCCTTTCCACGGTTCTTCACTCAATTCTGAAATCAAAACCCCAAGCGCCAACGAAACCTCCATTGGTTCCCCATTCATGCTATCCGAAAAATCGCAAATCGCCAAACAATTCTTCAGTTTCCTCTTCTTTGACAAATCATCCACCATCCTCTTCCACTGAAGCTTGGCTACCTCTCCCCCATCTTTGCCGTTCAACGATGCTATGATCTCGTGTGGCAACAACGCCCCGGCCGCAATTCCCTTTCCTGACTTCTCCAAATACTCCTGAAACCGTTCCCTATCATGCTTTATAAACTTCTCTTTGTAAAACTTCATTGCCACAGAGGCAACCCTTTTGTATGGAATAGATTTCCATTTATTAGCACCAATATAGACCTCGGGTAATTCTAGGGCTTTTCGCAGCGGTACGAGGATTTCCTTACGTAAACGGTCACGAACGCGATAAGCGTAGTGAGCATCTAAGACACCGTCGTATTCTTTGTATAAATCACGGGGGAAAACTTTTTTCGCGATGCTTTCGCAAAGCAGAGTCGCTCTATCGAACGAGGAGTCGAGCGAAGGGCACCATTTGGCGGCGAGGCTGATTTTGTTCAACTGGTTGGAATTGAAGTGCTGGATATCGGATTTGAGAAAATCGGCAAAGAGATCAGAGATTCGGTCGTGGAGGAACTTGTAATCCGGATCGCTGCTGTAGTGTTCGACGGCCTTTTTGGCGGCAGCAATCTTCTTCGCCTCCCTCAATTCACGAGCCTTCTCCTCCTCGATCTCTATCCTCTGCATTGCCTCCAAAACCCAAGACTCCTTCCTTGAGCGCGACTTATACGGCATCGACTTTTTCATCTTTAATCCTCTGTTGGGCAGAGCCAGAAATTTTGGTTAGTGGAGTCAAAAATCAAATCCAAATGCAAGGATATTTGTCCTATGAGCAATTCATAGGCATCCGTGCATAGGTGTGTTCGGATCTATCCGATGCACTTGGATCCCACACGATTAACATGGGTTCCGCACCTATCAAACAGTTCCGAATGCATCTATGCCCAGATCTACGTAAGTTTATGCTCGAAGAAATTTTGTTTCTCTATTTTCTAATCTGTTTTTCTATTTTTGAATCTTAAAACCCTAAATTAAGAGGCTAATTATAAAATCGATACATACTGGTAAATCTAATTTTTCTTCACAATTAGTCCCAAGGACTCACTACACTAACCTCATTCGCAATACCATCACTCTATCTAAAAAAAAAACAGGGAACGATTTAGATATTCCATGCTTCTGAATCAAATCGGAGCAATTTAGAGATTTTATGTATTGAAAGCAAACTACCAGAGAAATCTTAAAATTCCATTAATCTTGAATCTGTTACAAGACTATTAGAGAAATCAAAGCGAGTCTGAGTCAATTATTACCTTCTTCCTCTCCCCATCCACCCGCCGGACTCCCTCTCCATCTTCGCCTCCCGCCTCGCCATCTTCGCCTCCCGCCGCACCTCGGGGCCTTCCAGAATCCTATAAAGAATCTCCGGCAAGTCCTTAAAGTACCCAAACTCAGCCAACGGCCCCACATTACACGCCAGCGTCTTCGGGTGATGTTGATGCAGCCACAGCGCAGCCGTATAGTACCCTTCCTTGTCGGACTTCCCAGTCCCGCGTACGCCTCTCAGGTTACATACCAGTTTTAGAGCAGTCAAAGGATTGTGTTCCCACGCTTTGTGTAGACGTTGGGTTAAGATCGCCGAAGGGGTGTTGGGCGTCACGTGGAAGAAGGCGTCGAGGCACGGGTTGCCGGTGGAGAGGAAGGTGGGGGATTTTTTTTCGGTGTAGCCCATGGGGGGCGGTGGGGTGGCGGTGGTGGTGGTGTTGAAGTTGTCAACCATTAGGTCTATGAATGGGTTGCCGGTGGCGGCGGAGGTGGCCATGGCGGTGACAATGGTGGTGCGTGGGCTGTAGACTTCTGGTGGGCCGAGGAGGGAGGATGAGGCCATATTTTTGTGATCGGAGAGTTGAAAGAGATGTGGGGGTCCTAGAATCGGAGATTATTAGGGTTTTGGTTTTTCTTAGATCGGATCTTGATGGGGGAGATGAGGATTGTATAGGTGGAGTATTTATAACTTATATAAGGATGCCCCGTGGAGGGAGAAATTTTCGGTTGCAAATCCGGTGCCACAAGGTATCCGTATAACACATTTGAGCCATCTATACAATGCAATCGACGGCTTGGATTAAAACATTTTTTTCCTTTTCTTTTTTATTTTTTTAAAATTCGTTCGGTATCTTTCAATCCGAGCTGTAGATTGCACTTTTTGACAACTTAAATGTGCTGCACAGATATCACATTAGTTGTACCCCATTTGCACCCAAAAAAAATTTCGTAGGTGGGACTTGACTTGGTGACCACGGTTGTTAATTATTATTAATATTTGTTTTTTTTTGAAAATTTCAATAAATAACCGATACTAGATTTATGGGATTATTCAAAGGAGAAAAACTTCCTTACGGATTTAGTTTACGGTAATCAATTGTGCGCATTCAAAAGTGTTTTAGATTATCCGGATTAAAATCCAATTTTGATTGGTATCGGTCAAAATTGAAAAACAGATCTCAAGTATTGATTGCTGAAATGAATAGCTGAAATTATCCGGAACTGCGTTTTCAATTTTTGATATAAAGAAATGAGGTTTTATTTAAAGGAAATTGAAAGAGATTGGATGGATGGTCGTCTGACCTTTCTGCAGGCCCTTCTCAGACTTGTTTTTATGATCTGAATAGTTCAACTTTTTAGAATTCATTGCTAACATTGACTACTTCTAAAATAATGTTGGTCGAATGCCATCTTATATTATTTCAAATAAATTTATGGGGAATGATTTTCACGCTCCAGAAAAATCTTCAGGCGCTCCACCTTTTGTCTTCATTATGCAAACTTCCTGAATTGCCCTCTCAATACGGTGGAGCGCTTGAGGCTTTTTTTTTTAGCGCAAAAATCAGCTTCGTAAATTTATTTGGGAAATTGAATTTGGATGTAGGATTTTAATATTTTTAAAGATAATAAATGAGACCCGAAACATGTCCCATGATATTCAAGAAACATGATTTTCAAAGAGACTAATGTTCTTGACAGTATCAAAAAGATAACGATTGTGATTATCGAAATTGGATTGGGAAGGGTCCCTCAAGTGTATTGAAGAAGAATCCTCCCCAAATTGAAATGTTCAAACTTGTCTTGTTTAGGACGCGAGGGTGATCCAAATTAGCTTTAATTGAGTCGATCACGAATGGATTTCAAGTAGCTTGAACGTTTTAAGCATCATAAGTCGAACGAGTCGAGCAGTAGCCTATTTGTGCTTGGTTTGAAAGCCTAATAAACTTTTACAAAAATTCAAGTTTAGCTTGTTATAGTGTAATAAACGATCTCAAACGAGCTTTTAGCAAGCAAACAGGAGCTCGACTTTCAATCACTGAGTAAAAGCAAGTCACATTTTCATTTTGGACCTTGCCGATTTTGTGCAGTTGTGCTGATTTGATATTTGCCAATGCAAATCCTACTTCGTTCTGTGTGACCTAATCTATTGGTATTACATCAAGTGTTACGGGTTCATGGGTTCAGTTAAATCTAACTATACAAGTTGGTAGGTGGCTATGCTCCTCATATAACTGACATGGTTTCCAATTCCCTGCTGTTGATGTAGTTCAAGTTATTAGACATGTTTTTTTGAACTCGAGCAGTATTCTAAAACAAGGAATTAATCGGCGATTAATCACTGGCAGGGTCTATTACTGACTCACGTATTATGCCACTATATCATCAATCTGGCTCGAGTTTGGATTTTCTAGCGATCCTGAGGCTCGAACTATTGACCGGAGGGAACACCCAAGGCCTCTGCAGTTCTGTCTTCAACGTTTAGGTCCATTGTTTACAGGTCGGTGGAGGTAAATCCCGCCTAGGATGGGTTTTGGGTAACAAGCCCTTTGGATTGCGCGGAAGTGGGAGAAAAGAAAGGGTTGTGGTGTGGGATTTGGTGAGAAACGATTTCGACCAATGAAGATTCATTTTCCCTTTATTTTTGGTTCCTTTGTCTGCATTTCTCGTCCATTTGTAGATATAGCACTACGTGAACTGATTCTCCTTTCTTTCCTTTTTCTCACCCTTTCTCGCCATCCCAATGGGCCGTCAATAGAAAATCATAAGCATAATCAAATTTAAATCTTTTGTACTACTACTGCTGCTACTAATCTATAACTTGTCATCGCATGTCTTTCCCTGGCCTCTCATGTCAACTGGGAGTAACCTTACCAATTTTCATCTGTTTACCTTGACCACACCCCGTAAAAACATATCAGTTATTTGAGCTTGTTTACTCCTTTTATATTTATGCTTTTTGTTTTGCAGTTAGGGTTTCGGGCCATGTGTATGTGAGTTGAATACGTACCTGGTTCACATATTATGCCAGGTGTAAATGAGATTGTGCTCATTCCTAAAGTCGCAAATATCAACTGGTGTTGATGTTGCGTATTCGATAAGAATGTCTAACTAGGATGTTTTTTTCTTTGAAATGTTGTGTGAAACCAAACGAAGTAATTATGGAGTTTTCTTGAGTGTATTGGAATCATCTGTAATTTTACTAGTCAAAACATTTTTTACCACACTTAATTAAATTCTAACCTCTATTGATTTTTGCACTCTCTAAAAATTACAGTAATGATTTAGAGAATGCAAAAATGGACCATATATTAATTTTTGCACTCTCAAATAGGAAGTGCAGTGAACAAGTGGGGAATGCAAAAATCACTCCCTCACATTAACGAGGTGATTGATAGCTGTAGAATTTGGCCTTTGGGTACCCAAGCAAGGAAAGGGGAATCGGATTTTGGGTTCTTCTCTTCTCTGTTAAGAGTAGCGAACGACTTCTTGGAGTAATCTCGAAACCCAATCTAACATGTCTCCCTTCCCAGAAGAAATCTTAAGAGCACATATTCAGTTACATCAACAAAAACCCAGATCGAAACTCAGCCTCATTAGTCTGCAAAACATGGTACGAGGTCGAAAGATACAGTAGGCATAACGTCTTCATCGGAAACTGCTACGCTGTGAGTCCGGATAGAGTGATCAAGAGGTTTCCGGCTGTAAAGTCACTGGCCATAAAGGGAATGCCACGTTGTGTGGGTAATTCAAGTTCGTTCTTGCGCAACTGGGGTGGTTCTGTTCACCCGTGGGTTGTGGGTTTGGCGGATTTACAGGAGCTGAGGTTGAAGAGGATGGTCTCTGCAGCTGTCTCCATTTGGAGCCTAGACTAATCTTTTGCTCTTTTAAACATTGTGAACCTTGTTTTTTTTTACCCCCACCATTGTTCCCTTGTGCAACAATAATAAATTGTCCCCTTTTTTATTTCGAAAAAAAGAAAATTTTGCTATTTATGCATTCTCGTACGACTTTATTTGGGGAGACTGCAGGAATATTTATCAGTGCACATTTCATTTGTAGAAATTGTAGTTGATATCGAAACTGCATTCCTGAAGATGTTCAAGTTGTTTCTTTCTCCCTTCATACCTACCTTTGAGTCTCATTAGACTTGTCCAAGCCTGTAATGAGGAATTAACTTACCAAGATTGTACGTTTGGGAAAATTTGGTACCTGTAATGCGCACATTTCTTATATAAATGCATCAACGGAATTAGACACCTTTTGTTTCGGATGCCACAACTCCATAAAATGGATCGCCAAGGATGCCGCAGTCATGTTACGGATTATTTACCCCAACTTCCTGAAATTGTGTCCTTGCAAATTACTGCTTCATTCTCTTGCAAATTAGTGGTACCAGTAGTGCGCATGAAGAAAGAGTGATAATCCAACACCAGGAGATACCTAAGAGTGATCATTTTAGGTATTTAGGCTCAATTATTAGTAGAGATGGAGAGATTGTCGATGAGGTAACCCATAGGATCCAAGTGGAGTGATTCAAGTGGAGGAGCACTACTGTGTGACAAGATGGTACCTACAAAATTAAAGGAAAAATTCTATGGAACTGTCATCATATCAGCGATGCTTTACGGGACAGAATGTTGGCCTATTTAGAAACAACAGGTGATAGAAACAATAGGTGAACAAGATGAGTGTAACGAAATGAAAATGTTGAGGTGGATGTGTGGTAAGACTAGACAGGACATGATTATAAATAAAACGGTTCGTAAAATGGTGTAACATCTATAGAAGAGAAGTTAAAAGAAAATAGATTAAGGTGGTTTGAGCATTTCTACTGTAGACCAGGAGATACAATAGTTAAGAGAGCAAATATGATAGCTTTAGGTAGCAATGCTATGGGGAGATATAGACCTAAATTGACATTAGATGCTGTGGTACGCAAAGATATAAGTATAGTAGGTTTGTGTGAACAAATAGCCCTTGACAGAGTTCAATGGAGGAAAACAATTCATGTAGCCGACCCCAAATGATTGGGACATAAGGCTCGGTTCTGTTTGGTTTGGTTTGGTATACTCTTTCATATATGTTTTCCCTGTTGTTTTCTTAGTTCCGGTCATCCTCAATCATCATTAACAGAAAATAGGCAAAACCAAGTCAAGCACAGAGAAAACTGGAACATTAGGTCAGAGTTCAAGAACCACTAGACGGGATTCACTCTGCAAATTCAAGCAGTTGGCAACATACCAAAATCAATCACCGGGGAATTCCAGAACCAAATTAGTCAAACTAGCTGGGTGAACATAATCAATCATTATCAGTACCTTCTGAGCTAGAAACCAATTGAGTCTCAGTATAACCATAGGTAAGATCACAACCATTTTAGCCACAGCAGGAAAATTTAGCCATTTTAACCATTTTAGTCTCATAGGTTTAATGAAAAATTTAGCTCAAGAGTTCAAGATCCAATAGCAGGAATTGACTCCACTTGGCAACATAGCGAAATCAATCACTAACCGGTACATGCCGGAACCAAATTACTGAAACTAGTTGGGTGAACAAAATTACACTCGAAAAACCAGTATATATCACCCTCAGTAACTTCGGAGCTAAAAACCTATGTATCAGAGTATCAGTACAACCACAGGTAAAATCACAAGTTCATAGGATTACCTACTTTCAACTAGTTATAGGTTTTTCCTCTCATTTTGGCCAACTGTGAGCCCCAAAAGGCTTTAAGCATGATCATGGAGAAGCAATCTTTACTGAAACAACCCCATAGAGTCATGCTCATGTCTTTCATTGAACACTCTCACCTACTAATAACAAGCTAGTGAAATTCAAATCATGCACACACAAAAACTGAATAGAAACAAACGCAGAATGCTAATCAACTCAAAGATGACTGAACAAAAGTGTCCTTTTTTTCATTCCTATTTCGGATTTTTTCAAGAGGAGTACCAAGGAAGGAAATAAACTGCTGAACTGGTCCTATTCATTTATTAGCTGATTTAAACATGATCAATCAAGCACAACCAGTTTCTTATACTCCTCCCCAGCAATGGCCACTTCCATGACAGACTCAGGATTCAAAGCCCCACTCTCCTCCAAGAACATAGTCATCAAATTCTTCGAAAACCCACTCACAAGTGCCACCCCTTTCTGGTTCCTAGGCACTGGAGTTGCCCTCGAGTCCCTCAGATTCCAAAACACAAGCTCCGGCACAGACGACCCATACCCCTTCTCCCAAAACTTCCTCACAATTGCTTGGTAATCCGTCTCCCAAGGTCTTGCCGATGCCTGATCAAACTCCATGTGACTAAACACAAACACCCTCTTGATCATCTGTTCTTCGGTTAATTTTGCATTGACAGCCACTTCCAGTATCAAGTCAAACACCTGCTGGAAATTAGTGTTCATCCCCCACTCCATTCTCCTCACAAAATCTGTCTTTGACCTCAAATCATCACCTAAAACCATCTGAAGCGTTGGGTTCTGACTGAACGTAATCAGCTTCCCTTTCCAAGGCTCCTCGCTCAGTTCTGAAATCAAAAGCCCAAGCGTCACCGAAACCTCCATTGGAACCCCATGCATGCTACCCGAAACATCGCAAATCGCCAAACAATTCTTCAGTTTCCCCTTCTTTGACAAATCATCCACCATCCTCTTCCACTGAAGCTCGGCTACCTCTCCCCCATCCGCGTCATTCAACGATGCTATGATCTCATGCGGCAACAACGCCCCGGCCGCAATCGTCGCCTTTCCTGACTTCACCTTCTCCAAATACTCCTCAAACCGTTCCTTATCGTGCTTTATAAACTTCTCTTTGTAAAACTTCATTGCCACAGAGGCAACCCTATTGTATGGAATAGAACCCCACTGATTAGACCCTATATAAACCTCGGGCAACTCTAGGGTTTTTCGCAGCGGTACAAGGATTTCCTTACGCAATCGGTCGCGAACGCGATAAGCATAGTGAGCATCTGAAACGCCGTCGTATTCTTCGTATAAATCGCGGGGGAAAACTTTTTTCGCGACGCTTTCGCAAAGGAGAGTCGATTTATCAAACGACGAGTCAAGCGAAGGGCACCATTTGGCGGCGAGGCTGATTTTATTTAACTCGTTGGAATTGAAGTGCTGGATATCGGATTTGAGAAGATCAGCGAAGAGATCGGAGATCCGGTCATAGAGGAACTTGTAATCAGGATCACGGTTGTAGCGTTCGATGGCCTTTTTCGCAGCGGCAACCTTCTTCTCCTCCCTCGATTCACGAGCCTTCACCTCCTCGATCTTCATCCTCTTCATTGCCGCCAAAACCCTAGCCTCCTTCGTCGAGCGCAACATGAACGGCCCTGACTTCTTCATCTTCTTTATCGACTTCTTCATCTTCTTCTTCGACTTTTTCATCTTCAATCCCCTATTAGTGGAGTCAAAAATTAGATTCACTTTCCTCCGAGCAATTCACAGGCATCCGTGCATAGGTGTGTTCAAACCCATTCGATGGACTTGGATCCCACACGATTAACGTGGATCCCCATCGAATGGTTCCAAACGCATCTATCTCCAGATCTGTGTACGTAGTGTTTTAAATGGCGAAAGGCGCACCGAGGCACAATGGTCCCCTGGGGCTTTAGCGCAAGGCAAGGCGCGCGCTTTATTGACGCGAAGCGTAAATTTTTTTTTTCCTTCGCAACGAGGCAAATTTTATTACAACAAGTTTTCAACACAAATAAACACTTGTAAAACTACAAATGTCATAAAACATAACATGTCAATGGTTAAACTTCGTAGTATTTTGTGGATGAACTTTTTCGCAATACTTCCAACCCGGATCCTTTTTATTATGATTTTCAGATGCCATCTACAATTAACAAGTAGAAAAAATACCATAAACAAAAGATACCATAAACACATAACTGGAAAAAAGAAAAAAAAAAAAACCTATCAGCCTAACAGGTAAAAAAAATTCAACAGGTATGGTTTTCGACGCCGACCCAAGTGATTGGGACATAAGGCTTGGTTTGGTTTGGTTTGGTATGGTTTTCGATTTTCTGCAGCCTAACTAATCTGAAAATTTGATTTTCTGTTATCTAACTAATCTGAAATTTCGATTTTCTGTTATGGAACAGACAGAAAAAAAATAAAACAGAGACGTGAGAGGAGGAGGAGGAGGAGGAGGAGAAGGAGAAGGACAAGGACGAGGGGGAGGACAAGGAGGAGGAGGAGCTTACCTGGAGATGCTATCTCTCGATCGAACAGGAGGAGAAGAAAAGGAGCAGAAGCTGCTATCTCTATCTCTCCTAGAGCTGCTATCTCTTGATCGAACAGGAGAAGAAGAAAAGGAGCAGAAGCTGCTATCTCTATCTCTCGATCGAACAGGAGGAGAAGAAAAGGAGCAGAAGCTGCTATCTCTATCTCTCCTAGAGCTGCTATCTCTTGATCGAACAGGAGAAGAAGAAAAGGAGCAGAAGCTGCTATCTCTATCTCTCGATCGAACAGGAGGAGAAGAAAAGGAGCAGAAGCTGCTATCTCTCGATCGAAAAGGAGCAGAAGCTGCTGTCGCTGAAGCTGCTCTGCTGGATATGATCGATTAGGGTTAAAAGAAAGAATTATTCACATCGCGAACATGTTATGGCTGAACAGACGAAAGGCGCGCCTGGTTCCGCGCTATAGCCCACATCCTCAAAGCACATGCCTTGCGCTTCGCTGCGCTTTGCGCCATAGCGCGCTTTTTAAAACACTGTGTGTACGTATGTGTCCGAAGAATTTTTGTTTTTCTAGAGTAGTCTTAAAAGTTATAAATTAAGAGGCTAGTTATACAAACAGATAAATCTAATTTTGCTTTATAACCAGTCCCAATGACTCACTAGTCACTACACTATGAAAACAGAGAACGATTTGGAATTTCTATGCTTCCGAATCAAATTGGATCGATAAATCTGCAAACTATCAAATATTTCCTTACGAGAAATCAAAGCGAGTCGAGCCAATTATTACCTTCCTCTCTTCTTCCTCCCGCCGCCCAACTTCCTCGCCATCCACGCCATCTTCTCCTGCCGCCGCACCTCGGGACCTTCCAGAATCCTATACAGAATCTCCGGCAAGTCCTTAAAGTACCCAAACTCAGCCAACGGCCCCACATTACAAGCCAGAGTTTTCGGGTGGTGTTTGTGCAGCCACAGCGCCGCCGTGTAGAACCCTTCCTTGTCGGACTTCCCAGTCCCGCGTACACCCCTCAGGTTACACACCAGTTTCAGAGTAGTCAAAGGATTGTGGTCCCACGCAGATTTTAAACGCTGGGTCAAGGTTACCGGAGGGGTGTCGGGCACCACGTGGAAGAAGAATTCGAGGCACGGGTTGCCGGTGGAGAGGAAGGTGCGGCCGTGGCTTCGGGTGTAGCCCATGAGGGTTGGCTGGACGGTGGTTCTGTTGTTGAAGTTGCCCGCCATTTGGTCTACGAAAGGGTTGCCGGTTGCGGCGGTGGTGGCGGGTTTGCTGTAGATTTCTGGTGGGCCGAGGAGGGAGGATGTACAAGCCATTTTTGTGATCGGACAGTTGAAAGAGACGTGGGTTTGGAATTGGAGATTAGGGTTTAGGTTTTTCTTGATTGGATCTAATTGATGTGAAGAAGACGATTAGATAGGTGGAGGTGGAGTATTTATAACTTAAGAGGCTGCCTCGTGCGAGAAATTATGCGGTGCCTGGTTGTATATGGCAAGTGGTGTCCGTTCGACACATTCGGCCGTTTATTAAATTTTTGGACAGATCAAATTAAAACTCTCTTTTCTCTTACTGCACCACTTCTTTTCATATTTTACTCTCTCCAAATCCGAACCGTCCAAAATTGCAATAGACGATTCAGATGTATCGAACGGAAACCACGTAGTACCTATCCCGCACTGGAAAATTTCTCATCTCGTGTAGGATCGACTTTACTTGGTGACCACGGTTGTTAATACTAATTTTGTTTTTTGAAAATTTCAATAAATAACCGATACAAGGTTAGGTTTTATATTTTTCAATTTTTTATAATAATGAAAGGAGGTTTTATTTATTGGAGGAAATTGAAAGTGATTGGATGGATGGTCGAGTCCGACCATCTTCGGGCCCTTCTCAGGCTTGTTTTTGATGATTTGATTCTTTCATCTCTTGGAATTCGTTGATGACATCGACTACTTGGTGTAGTGCAGTTGATCAGAAATGGAGTCGCTCAGTTGAAGTTGAAATATATCAAGACTAGACATGTTTCGTTTGATTCGCGAATTAACTGTTTGAAATAGGACTAATTGTATCTAATCCTGAGTAATCTTACGTTTGGTTCCCAAAATGACTGTCGGAATTATTACTCCCATGATTAATTTTATCCCTATATACGGGGTACTATATTATCTCAGGGGGAGGTGAGAATTAACAATGAAGGGATTACTGAAAAATTGAACCGCTGCATATTCTGAATTTAATCTCACGTTTGGTTTCGAGCAGCTGCAAACTCTAAATTTAACCACTGCACAATATATGGGGCTACTGCGCACAGTAAGACCAAGGGATACTCTCCCAAAGGTTTATCCTCTAAGAGAGTATCTCTTGGGATAAGCCCTTTTTTTTTTTTTAAACATCGACTACTTCAAAATTAATATTGGTCGAATGCCGTCTAATATTACTTCAAATAAATTTACTTGGGAAAATTGAATGTCGATCTAGGATTTTACTTCCGCTGTCCCTTTTTAAATATCTACAATGGTTTTGTGTGCCATTTTCAGTGACTTATATCTCTCGACATAGATTATGTTTCATGTTTTTAAAATTACTAGGATAACCGCTCCATGCATGCACGGAATCTTGTGCTCGTTGTAATTTGAACGAATCTAGTTAGAACTTAGAATGATTACGAATTTAATGGAAAAAATTGCCATTTGAATAATAAAGAATATACTGCTTTGTCTTCATTAGAACTACATCATGCAATTTTTGTCTGTGTTCTTTCAAACTCCATATCTGCACTCATGCACTCCTTCAGAGCACCATCTAAATGCGAAGCTCGAACTTCAGCCGTAAGCTTTAAAATTGTGACAGATTCTAAATGATTTTTCAGCGTCAAAGCTTCCGCCTCGGCCTTTTCCCAACCTACGGCATATATCATATATTCAGGTTATAAAATGCGTAGAAAATCAACTTAAGACGATTTGGTCCTTACACAGAGTTCCTAAATATGCATCCCCTACATTTCATACGGAAAAGAAAAAGATGGATTCAGTCTTTTCCTGCTACATATCTCCAGTATGTCAAATTATACCTGAGACAGCTTCTTCAGCAACATTGGCATTGCCGTTTCACCATGTTGTCCTTATTAGTCATCTACGTTTCAGCTGCGGATAGATTTTCATTCGATTCAGTAAGATGATCCTCCAAAGTTTTCGCTTGATCCTCGTACGTCTTTACTTGAGACTCCAACCCAGTAAGCTGTGAGTATGACTCCACAGAGATGACAAGAGCAAAAAAACAGAAAAAGAGAAGGGGAAAGGGAAAGTTCATTCAAACTTCTAAAAGATCGCACCTAGATAATAAACGTATGCTTCAAAGTTCAAAAAACACATACATTCCTTTGTTAACACCGTGGAAGAAATGTGCATTTACAAAACTCTGTTAAAGTGGGAACCAATAGCTGTATTTTACAAAAACAAATTACTTCACAAGGGGAACAATTCTCAGGCATGCGGCGAATGCAAGGTTCTACAACGGTACAACCATTGTATCCAAGCTAAAAGAAACCAATGAGCCTCATAACACCTACCTAGAGCACAATCTTTATAGATTCTAACGGAGCAACAGTACATGACCTGCAACATCAAGGACATCTGATACGTTCAGCATAAAGGGAAAATTCCCATGATGCAATTCTTTATCAACAGTATGTACCCTGTAGGCAGTTGCAATCATCAGAGCTAGACAATAGTATAGAGACAGATCTAAATGGTCAATCCGATCTCAACAAATGATCTAACGCTAGAAAATCTTAGTTTACTATTATAATGCAGACTCCAGAGTGCATTATAAAGCTTTTTCTGCTTAGGACTGGAGGACAAGGTTTCAGAGTCCCGCGAGAGCTTCTCAATGTGAGCCAACCACATCACAAAGTGACATGTGAATTCTCTTAAATGTTTTTCACATCCATGTTACGAAGCTATAGTTCTTGCCATATGGATTGAACAAAGAGAACTGGAGTTAGACAAAATAATGTCTTCAATGTTTTCGCATTCCATGCTATGAAGTTGGCTATCTCTATTATAAAACAGAAGGGTGTGGGGACAAATTGTTAGAACGGCTTAGATTCATTTGATCCAAAGGCTGTAACGCATCCTCTTACTTTCCGGTTAAGTGCCCATGGTTTTCACATAAATCACACAACTGACATCTCCTTTCAACCGGGGTGTGTAGTGCCGTAGGCACGGGTTAGCACTAGTATTTCTATTACAGAGTACGAATTTCCTCTTTTACCACCTTAACAATGTCTCCCTTCGCAGTCTCTATTTTGTTTTAGTTCCCCCACGTGGATCAAATCATTCACCAGCTCATCTACTGGTTTATTCATATGCATATAGCCGTACTGTCTAAAATGACTCCCACTCATTTTATCTTCAAGTGGTGCAAGTTCTACCTAGCCATAAGGCTCGTAACATTTCCATTTGCTATTCCATTTTTGTGTTGAAACATGGATATATCATAAACACCTGCGCTGGTTGAATACCAACATGTCACTCTGTTTTTTCCAAGAATCGTTTACCTAGGATACGAAAGAAGAAAACAGAAAGTACGTTTTAGCAAAGTTATACTTGGGATCGGATTTCTGTTTCGCCAATTCTTCAACTTGTTTCACAAGTTCTTGTCTTTGATATTTCGAATCACATTTCAGCTTTTCACCTTGGAGCGTATGCGCTCCAATTCATTGGATTGAAGGTCTGTCAAGCGACATAACAGCAAAAACACATAAAATGAGGAGGAAAAAACGGAACATGCAAAAAATCGTTAGCAATCAATCAGCTTCTAGTCAAAGGAATTCGGGTCAAAGCGCAAATGGATGAATGCTTTTTCTTATGATGGTAACGCTGCAAATAACCACAAATCTTAACGCCTAGCTCGAATTTTCGCAAGTGAATAGATAATCCGTTCGATATTCATTCAGGCTACAAACAGCGACAAAGCAAACAATTATCAGAGCAAAAATTGCAACAAATCCATAGATAGAGAGTGTATGGGTGAGTTAGTAGTGTTAGGCATTGCTACACCTGTGATTGTTGAGTGTGTCTTGAGCTTTGCTGCTTCATGTTTGCAACGCTGTGGAATTGGTGCGACTGAAATGGTGGTTGTTGTAACTGATACGGATGGATGCCACAACTCCATAAAATGGATCACCAAGGATGCCGCAGTTATGTTTCCCCTGTTGTTTTCTTAATTCCAGTCATCCTCAATCATTTCATTTATTAACAAGTAAATAGGCAAAACCAAATCAAGCATTGAGAAAACTGAAACATCAAAGAGTTCAAGAACCACTAGAAGAGATTCACTTCGCAAATTGAAGCAGTTGGTAACATACCAAAATCTCTCACTGGGAATTCCAGAACCAAATTACTGAAACTAGTTGGGTGAACATAATCAATCATTATCGGTAGTGGCTGAGCTAAAAAGCAATTTAGTATCAGTAGCACCCAGCTCTGTAGAATGCTCCTCTTCTACGATAGTCAGGGAGCTTCCGAGTCTGCTTCTCAATGGAGTATGTTACCAATTAGATTATTATAGCACTTAAATTTAGTGGAATATTTACCGTTCCATACCTATCACCAATTGACTACCACAAACTAACAGCAATAGCTTAAATTTTTAGCTACTAAGTAAGCAAATAGTGGGAAGGTAGGGAACTAGTTAGAATCATCACACAGCTAATGATAGCCCTTAAAGAGTCCATCCAACTAGAAGATTATAACTTCAACACAATTATCTAAGCAAAATGAAGGATAACAGTTGGTAAACCATATATCCCAAACCACTCAACCTCGAGAGTCCAGGATAAAACTCCGCTCTGGTCAAGGTATTGGGCATACTGCATGGTTCAAATGCCAAGCAGCCAAACTAATCCCAATTTCATTAGTGTAATCTAAGTTTGATCCTATAATAACTCCAATTACTCAATCAACGGGAGCGTGGGGCTCTTGTTCTTTCGGCAGCAAATATGTGAATTTTGAGAATTAAACAAGACATATGCCCACATCTAACTATGTTGGTAGCTTGCAATCATCTATTAAGGGGCTAAACCCCAGTGTGGGGCGTTGGTGCTTCACAGCATAGGGAGAGATCTAAGTTGGTTCACCAAATTAATATGTGAAAAGGTTTCCTCTTACGTGAAAAAGGAAGGTTTTCATGCTCCAATTGGTGACAGACAATAACTGTTCCCATACCCATCTATCTCCCTGTTTTTTTTTTCAAAAAGTTTAAAGGAATATAAATCATTTCACCAGTACAAGCATGCTTTTTTCTGTAGTAAGAAAATATGAGAACATGCTTGGGTAATTTGGATCCCACTAGTACAAGAACTTCTTTTTTTTTTTTGTTGTTGCAGTAATATCTTCCATTTCTACCTTGTTAGTTGTTAGCAAATATGGGTTCCTAGAAGTTGAACCAAGTTTGACATTTACGACACAAAAGCATCTTAACATTGAAGAAGAACGGATTTCCTTACCCAAATAAACTATAGATCTAGAAAATACAGTCGACGAAGATCAAACAATATTTCTAAGTCATTCTAGGCTGGATCAAATCAACGATAATGAAAAAAAGCACTAAAAGGCTTGAATCCCAACAGTTTTAGTCTTCTACTAGGACGAGTAGCCACGATTCGGGGCGGTAAAGAGAGCACTTAAATCAAAGAAAGCAACGCACTACGCACTACTAGCCATGAAATGCAAGAAACAATGCAGATTAATTCTGCGAAATGAGCAAACATTTGGTCAAACTAAAAAAATGTAAACATAAATCATACAATGGTAAAATCATGACTAGAACATATTTTTGAAGGACATATGTTAGGTGCTACTGTAGCGACGAATGCGCAACACAGGCATAGGTGGATAAGGTATTACTTACAACAAGATCCAATGAAATTCTCAAAAACCTTTGATTACAAGAATGAAGGTCATAAAAGAAGCGATCCTAAAAAATTTGCATAAGATTCCATCTATAAGTCGTCCAGCAAGTCTATAACATCGGGATAATTTACCTTGAAGTAGGTTTACAGATTATCTTCACAGGAGAATTCCGATGGCCATCAATACTAAAGAATATTACCAAATGCAACAGTAATATATGAAGTTTAAACCCATATTATACGTAAACTAAAACCACTGAAATCTCCTCCAGTTTGCACGAAACAAATGAGAAATCTAGTGCCTATAACTTCGGCGGAACTGATTCGAATTTCCAGCAATGAGATGGCGCGAAGGGTTGGCACTTGGCACCTATGATTGTCGCAGAACGCTGTTGAAGAGTTTAATTAAACGCTATATAGGAGTTTAGGTGCGAGCGTTTCCCTCCGCTTCTTCTCAATGAATGTTATAATTGCTTTTCTATCACAACATTCCTTAAAAAACGCTATTAGATAATGCTATTAAAAGGCATATTTGTTGTGGTGCCAGAACCAGTAACTTCGGAGCTAAAAACCTATGCATCAGAGTATCAGTATAACCACAGGTAAGATCACAAGTTCACCTACTTTCAACTAGTGATAAGTTTTTCCTCTCATTTTAGCCAACTGTGAGGCCTAAAAGGCTTTAAGCATGATCATGGAGAAGTTATCTGTTGGGAAAAACTACCCGAAACACAACGAATATCTTTCCCTCCTTGTGCAAATAGAGAATAGGCTAAATTATCGCAACAACAATAACCACAAGCAAATCTAGGAGCTGAAAAATAAATAAGCAACAACAAGCAAACCACGAGACACCGGAATTTTTTACGTGGTTCCCCCTAAATTAGAGGTACGTCCACGGGAGCGTAATCGCTACCAAATCTTCCACTATAATGATAATGGGGTTACAAGAGTTCTTCTCTAGCAAGCTACTAGAGGCATACAAACATCACCCTAAGGTGGATTTCAACAAAATCAACAAAGAGTACAAGTTTAGGTCTCACCCAGTGGATTTCCCAAACTCTTTGAACCCGAGAGAAACTCAGTAATCAGCTCCAGTCAACACGTAGAGCTCGTCGAACTGAATAACATACTAAAAACCCATCAAAATCGGAGAAGAAATGAACACTCGATCTTGGCTTGAACTTGAGCAAAACCCTTGCCCCTTTTTCTTTTTCTCAGTCGTGCTCTCTATATCTCTCGGACAGCAACAGTTAAATGAGACAAGTCTCCTGACTTTCCTTTTGTGGTCCCATGGTGGAAATTACAAGTTCTCCCTTTGTCATTCAAAGAATAACAAGATAACCCATAACATTTTGGACCCAATTAAATGAGCCCCTTGTGGAACCCACCAACAAGGAGGGACCCACCCAACATTATCTTTACTGAAACAACCCCATAGAGTTATGCCCATATCTTTCATTGCCCACTCTCACCCACTAATCACAAGATAGTGAAAGAAATCATGCACACACAAAAACTGAACAGAAACAAACGCATAATGCTAATCAACTCAAAGATGACTGAACAAAAGTGTCCTTTTTTTCCCATTTCTATTTCGAAATTTTTCAAGGAGTACCAACTACGGAAAGAAATAAAATGAACTGGTCCTATACATATTTTAGCTTATTAGAACACGATCAATCAAGCACAACCAGTTTCTTATACTCCTCACCAGCAATGGCCACTTCCATGACAGACTCAGGATTCAAAGCCCCACTCTCCTCCAAGAACACAGTCATCAAATTCTTCGAGAACCCGCTCACAAGTGCCACCCCTTTCTGGTTCCCAGGCACTGGAGTTGCCCTTGAGTCCCTCAGATTCCAAAACACAATCTCCGGCACAGACGACCCATATCCCTTCTCCCCAAACTTCCTCACAATTGCTTGGTAATCCGTCTCCCAAGGTCTTGCCGACGCCCGATCAAACTCCATGTCACTAAACACGAACACCCTCTTGATCATCTGTTCTTCGGTTAATTTTGCATTGACAGCCACTTCCAGTATCAAGTCAAACACCTTCTGGAAGTCAGTGTTCATCCCCCACTCCATTCTCCTCACAAAATCCGTCTTTGACCTCAAATCACCACCTAAAACCATCTGTAGCGTCGGGTTCTTACTGAATGTAATCAGCTTCCCTTTCCACGGTTCCTCACTCAGTTCCGAAACCAAAACCCCAAGCGCCACTGAAACCTCCATTGGAACCCCACTCATACTACCTGAAACATCACAGATAGCCAAACAATTCTTCAGTTTCCCCTTCTTTGACAAATCATCCACCATCCTCTTCCACTGGAGCTCTGCCACCTCTCCCCCATCCATGTCGTTCAACGACGCTATGATATCGTGAGGCAACAATGCCCCAGCCGCAATCGTCGCCTTTCCTGACTTCACCTTCTCCAGATACTCCTCAAACCGCTCCTTATCGTGCTTTCTAAACTTCTCTTTGTAAAACTTCATCGCCACAGAGGCAACCCTATTGTATGGAATAGAACCCCACTGATTAGCCCCTATATAAACCTCGGGTAACTCGAGGGCTTTTCGCAGCGGTACGAGGATTTCCTTACGCAATCGGTCACGAACGCGATAAGCGTAGTGAGCATCTGAAACGCCGTCATATTCTTCATATAAATCGCGGGGGAAAACCCTTTTCGCGATGCTTTCGCAGAGCAGAGTCGCTTTATCGAATGAGGAGTCGAGCGAAGGGCACCATTTGGCGGCGAGGCTGATTTTGTTTAACTGGTTGGAATTGAAGTGCTGGATATCGGATCTGAGAATATCGGCAAAGAGATCGGAGATCCGGTCGTATAGGAACTTGTAATCCGGATCGCGGTTGTAGCGTTCAATGGCCTTTTTCGCTGCGGCAACCTTCTTCTCCTCCCTCGATTCACGAGCCTTCACCTCCTCAATCTCCATCCTCTTCATTGCCGCCAAAACCCTAGCCTCCCTCGTCGAGGGCGACTTAAACGGAGTTGACCTCTTAAACGGCGTTGACTTTCTCATCGACTGCTTCATCTTCAATCCCCTGTTTCGTAGAGCAAGAAATTTTGGTTGGTGGAGTCAAAAAATTAGTTCCACATGCAATATATTTTTCCCTTCGAGGGATTCACAGGCATGTGCATAGGTGCATTTAGACCCATTCGATGGACTTGATCCCACACGGTTAACGTGGGTCCCACCCCCATCAAACGATTCCGAACGCATCTATCTCCAAATCTTTGTACGTATACGTCTGAAGAATTTTTGTTATTCCACATGCAATATAATTTTGCTTTATAACTAGTCCCCATGACTACCTGCACTATGAAAACACAGAACGATTTGGAATTTCTATGCTTCCGAATCAAATTGTAAATTTATCTGCAAACTATATAAAATACCCTTACGAGAGAAATCAAAGCGAGTCGAGTCAAGTATTACCTTCTTCCTCTCTTCATCCTCTTCCCGCCCGACGACTTCCTCGCCATCCACTCCATCTTCGCCTGTCGCCGCACCTCGGGGCCTTCCAGAATCCTATACAGAATCTCCGGCAAGTCCTTAAAGTACCCAAACTCAGCCACCGGCCCCACGTTACAAGCCAGCGTTTTCGGGTGGTGTTGGTGCAGCCACAGCGCCGCCGTGTAGTACCCTTCCTTGTCGGACTTGCCAGTCCCACGTACGCCCCTCAGGTTACACACCAGTTTCAGAGCAGTCAAAGGATTGTGGTCCCACGCAGATTGTAGACGCTGGGTCAGGGTCACCGGAGGGGTGTTGGGCACCACGTGGAAGAAGAAGTCGAGGCACGGGTTCCCGGTGGAGAGGAAGGTGCGGGCGTAGTTTTCGGTGTAGATCATGGGGGGTGGTGGGACGGTGGTTTTCTTGTTGAAGTTGGCCACCATTTGGTCTACGAAAGGGTTACCGGTTGCAGCGGGGGTGGAGGTGGCGGTGCGTGGGTGGTAGACTTCTGGTGGGCCGACGAGGGAGGGTTGGCAAGCCATTTTTGTGATCGGAAAGTTGAAAGAGCTGTGGGTGTGGAATTTGGAGAATTAGGGTTTTTGTTTTCTTGATCGAATCTTGATGTGGAGAAGACGATTAGATAGGTGGAGTATTTATAAGGATGCCCCGTGTATGCACAGACGTGGTGCCCGAGCAGTTCATTTCGATTTTGGACGGCTCAGATATGAAGATAAAAAGAGAAAAGAGAGTTGTACGGTGAGAGAAAGAGAAGGTATTTCAACCTGGACCATCCAACACATTTAGGACGGCCTGAATAGGCTGCTCGGGCGCAACGTCGGCATAGCCAGCGTGGTATCGTCCAGCACCCAAAAATTTTTCCCGGGGAGGACTTTACTTGGTGACCAAGGTTGTTAATTATTAGTATTATTTTTTAAAAATAAATCCAATAAATAACCTATACGCAGATTTATGGGATTATTCAAAGGCGGTTTGGCTTTATATTTTTTTTCAAAGGCGGTTTGGCTTTATATTTTTCAATTTTTGACATAAAGAAAGGGAAATAATTTTGCTACTCCTTTTTTTTAACGTCACTCCTCTACAAATGTATTTTTGCACTAAAAATACACTTATAGAGAAGTGACGTTAACAAAAAAAGAAGTAGCAAAATCAGCAGCCTAATTAAAGAAAGGAGGTTTTATTTAGAGGAATATTGAAAGAGATTGGATGGATGGTCTAGCCAACTATTTTCGGGCCCTTCTCGGACTTGTTTTGATGATCTATATCGTTCATCTTTTCTAGAATTCATTGATAACATTGACTACTTTAAAAATAATGTCGGTTGAATGCCGATTGACGTTATTTCAAATAATTTATTTGGGCATTTCTATCTAGGATTTTAATATTTTTCAGATAAATGAGACCCGAAAACATGTCCCATGATTTTCAATAAACATGATTTTCAAAGTGGCTTATATTCTTCACGGTATCAAAAAAAAAAAAAATGAAGATTCCGATCATCGAAATCATACTGGTAAGGGTTCACAAAAATGAATTTGGAAATCCCTTAGTGCAGCCCGCACTACGGGGTTGTAGGGCGGCTGATTTGGCTGTTTATTTTGACACCCACAGCTCAGATTTAATCCGAGTGTCTATTACTCGGATTAAATATGTGTCGTCCATTGTCGAAATAGACCGCCGGATTGGCCACCCTACAGACCTGTAGGGTAGCCTACCCTACAAGATTCCCTCGTCCCAAAAAATGGGTTGGACTAGACCGTTCAGTCCCTCAAATGCATGGAAGAAGATTCCTTCCCAAATTGAAATTAAAAAGGTTTTTTTATCAATTGAAGTTTAGAGTTTAAAGATGAAGAGATTAAAATTAAGTTTGTTTTACCAATTGAATTTTTCTTGATCGGCGTTTTATCAATTGAAATTAAAAGTTGGCATTTTGTATTTGAAAATATACTAGTGGAGTACTAATTTTTTGATTTTATTGATCAAGTTTAATACGTACTATATAAGTTGGCGGTTTTGACTAAAAATTAAAAAAAAACGGTTAAATTCTAATTAAAATCAGATCTAGGTTTATTCAAATTAAAATTGGAAATGGCAAACAAATTTGAGCTTTAAATAACTTACTTTGCTAATGGGAAACACAATCAACAAATCTTGTTCTTCATTTTGTTTCTCCAGGCTACCAAATCTTGTCTAATGATGGAAAATTCACTGGATCGTGAATTAGCTATGGGAAATCGGCAGGATAAATTCGTGAATTGTCAATTGCAGTTATATAAAACTATGAATTTTTGAGTAATTCGGACCAACTTAGACGTATCTCGACTAATCAAGAGGACTAAACTCATTGCCCACTTGCAGAGCTATAATTAAAACACGTCTTTCGGCCGTTATTTTCTTAAAACTAATAAAGCAAACTCTATTGGATGGGCCAAATGAACTTGACAGCACTAACCTTGAGAAAAAAAGCAAGTAAGATGCTTGACAACCAGGTCATGCTGCCTCGTTTTCTCACTTAAAAAAAACATTAAAAACGTCAAGCATTTTACCAACTGGTTTTCACTAATTAAAAAGTTTTTACCAGCTTAACAACTTTTTCATTTACGTAGTCAGCAAAAACTTTTTCACTACCGGAAACATTTTTACATTTCTCGATAACTTATTCACTACCGGAAATACCTAGCAACTTTTCAACCACAAATAAAAATTTACAAATTTTTCACTACCGGAAACACCATCTCGAGTAACATTAATGCTCATGCGATGATTTCATCATCATGTTCCATTCATATTAACTTATTTTTCTTTTTCGTTTTGTGTGTTTTGTTTCTTCTTTTTCTGAATTTTGTTAGATTATTGTCATATTTTTTGGATTATTCATCTGTCTCAACGAGAGGAGTCTAAAAAGTACAAAATTATGACGGAAAGCAAAAAAAATTCACTAAAGGCGAAAAAAATATCAAGCAGCTGTCTTATTTGTTTAAACTGCCGTCTTATTAGATTTTTTCAATATCGGTCCATAAATTTATACTTTTTCTATTCGTCTTGTCGAGACGAACGATTAATCGCAAAAATTACGACGAAAAACTAAACAAAGAGTAACGAAAAATAAAAAATATCGAAATAAGTTTCAGACTTTACTGAAACGCAAAATGCCACAAAATTCCGTCTTCATTTTCTCTTCCTTTTGAACACCAACCAATTCATTTCTTCTTGCACCAAGTTGTAACTAGAGAGGATGTTATCTGCAAAGTGGCAAAGATACTTCTAATTGGGTTTTGATGCAAAAGAGAGGAAGAAAATAGAGAAAGGAAGGGCAGTGTAATTTTAGAATATAGGCATTTTCATTATTTGTATTGCTGATCTCAGCAACTTCTGTCAAGCATTTTAACGGTGGATTAACGGAGGGGAGGTTTGTGCATATTGTCAGTGATGAGCACCCAATATTGTAGATATTTGGTGCAACTAGTCCCATTTTATGTTGTTTTATCTTGTGTTTATTAGCTTTTATTGTGATATTGCACGTAAGGTAGGTTTTTGTGTATTTCAGGTTAAACGTGCTAATAAGGCGGTTTTGAACGCCAGGGAATGCTCCGGATGCAACCAAGTGCTCAAGGCCATGTGTCACCACGTTGTGGTGCCCGAAGAGTCATGAAGAGTCAAGAGAATTGAAGAAGAAGTGAGGATTTTACCAAAGCATTTCATCTTCCAACCAGCTGAGGGTAGATCTGTCATATCTTTTGATGTACAAAGTACTTTTGATCCAAACCACTTGGGTTAGAAAGTAGATTCGACGAGCTTTCCATCGGTTCAAAGAACACTCAAATCCGAGTTCGGGAGCATCCGGAGCGAGCCCGTGAAGTTTCCCAAAAAATCTGTCAAGAAGGTAGCGCTACCATGTTTTTGGGTAGCGCTACCATGGCACTCCAGTAGCCAAAAATGAGAATGGTAGCGCTACCATGTTTTGAGGTAGCGCTACCTTTCTCCTTCGGCCAGCACCTTTTGCTGAACATTTCAACTTTCCTTTTATGGAAAGATTCCACTTTTGGCATGTTTTTGGGATATTTTGGGGGCCTTTTTGTCCATGTTTGGCTGATTTGTAAGGCTTTTAAATAGCTTTGTAAGCCATAGATAGCCATTAGTTAGAATTAGGCCTAAGTTTTAAGTCTTTTTCTTCAAGAACTCCATTGTTAGTCTTTCAAGCTTTTCTTGTCATTTCCTTCAAGAACTCTTCAAGGTACTAGTTGTTTGTTATTTTCTCAAGTATTAATGTTGTAGCTATGGTTTGGATCTCTATATAAATCAAGTTTATTTCCGCTTTTATCGGTTAAGCATGTTTTCCTTTCCAAGCATATTTTCTAGTCTTTTTACTATGTGTGAGTAGTTCATAGGTTTGGTCATGGGGTGAGGTTCTCCCTATGAATTAGTCGTTTAAACGGTTTCGCCTAAACTTTAGCTCGATTTCAATGTGTTGAATGGATTAAACTCATGATTTCTAGCATCGATCATGGGGTCGGTGGCTTCTTTGATCAATGAAGTCTATCGCCCCATGCTACGTGCTTGATAATCTTACGCGTGCGAACGATCCATTTTCGTCTCACTTACTTGCGTTAAATGAGTTCAATTTGAATTAATGCTTTGAATCGAGTTACAAGTAGTCTTCAATTGTTAATTCTTCAAGTGGAATCCTGACGGTTTCGGTCCACTCATAAGTTAGATGAAGAAACCGTTTAATGGCTAAGTCGTGGGTTAATCAATCCCTATGACTTGACCGCTTTTAATCTAGTTAATTTCAAGTTCAATTTCGTTAACCGAATCAAACACCGAAGTTGGCTGCTTGAAAGCCGTGCTACGTACTTACCTTCTATTCCAAATTTGCTAAAAAAGACTTCTCTGTGGGAACGATCCCGGTCTTACCGGATTTATTTGCTATCAACGACCTAGCCCTTTGCCTTATTGGGAGGGTAGTTTGCGGAGTTAAGCAAATTTTGGCGCCGTTGCCGGGGAAATCTTATGATAGCTTATTTGGAGGTTTGACAAACCATTGTAAGTATCCCGCTTTATTTTGTTTTGAGCAACTTGTACTTACTCTAGCGGATACCTCTAACTGAGCCACCAATTCGACTTGAGGTGTAACGAAGCTAGATTAAGTATCGATTGTCTTTTTCTTTTATTGTCTATATATCGTGGTGGCGGCATAGCCCCTCTAACATGTTTTAATTTATATTCCTATCTTTGTAGTAGAATGGCGGGGGCCAATGAGGAAATAGTCCCCAAGACTATGCGGGAGTACCTTTATCCCAATCAAATTTTTACACCCTCTTGCATAGTCACCCCTTCCGCCAATGTTTTAAGTGTTAAGTCAGGCATGCTTCAAGTGTTGCCCCATTTTCATGGCTTAGCCTCTGAAAATCCATGTGCGCATATCATAGAACTTGAGGAGCTTTGCATGAGCGATAAAGAGGTCTTATTTAAGATATTTCCATCATCTTTGAAAGACAGGGCTAAGAGTTGGTTTCATTCATTGAAACCAAGATCAATACTTACATGGCAAGATATAGAAGAACAATTTTTCAAAAAGTTTTCTCCAATGCATGAGACTCATATGCTTCTACGTGAAATTGTAGATTTTTATCAACTTGATGAAGAGTCTTTTGCATGTTGTTGGTGGCGGTTTAAATATCCCATACTCTATTGGTCACAACATAGCTATGAAATAAGGCACCTTATTCCCATCTTCTATGATAGTTTAAATTCTACAACGCGTCAGCTTGTAGAACGGATGTTTGATGGTGCATTTTTGGATAGAACCGCTAATGAGAGTTGGGATTACTTTGATGAATTAGCTGAAAATTCAGAATCTTGGGTTTATGATGTCAATGTTGAAGATGCCACCGTAAATGTCGGGGAAAAGGAAATTGAGCCACATATCCTTGTTAAAGATGTTAGTTTCGCTAATAAAAGCTCCGCAGAGTCTGAATGGGGAGATGAGCCTAATGATGAACCTGTTGTCCAATGTTCTCCCCCCGTGGATCTCCCTTTATGTGATGTTCTAGGGAAGAAACTTCTCACTGCTGCAGAGATGGACGCAGAGATAGACTATTTGTACTCCTTGTTAGAAGCGCAAGACAAAGCGTACGAGACCAAGAGTGGGTCTCCTACCCTTGAGGCTTCCAATCCTGATGCGAGGAAAAAAGAGCAAATAGAGCCGCTTGTCATTAGGGAAAGCTATATACCTTTTGAGGAGTCATTACCAATACTTGCACTGAATAATCCATTAATCTTGGCTCTAGATGGTGCCACCCTTCCTACTGAGTCTCCACTTGTGCAAGAGTTTTTAAATGTGGAACGGATTGATTTCCTTGGAGTTGATGATTTTGATTTTCTTTATCGTGCTTACATTGTAGATTTTGTCAACAATCTGAAAATCAATCTTATTTGGCATATACACTTGGTGGAACTTAAATTTTTGAAACGAATTCGGCCTATGCTTTACTCTAAGTATCTTTTCTTGTGGAATGGTCGAATTCAATTCTTGATGAAGAATGTGGAGTGGCATGTCATGTTCATACTAATGGTTTTTGCAGGCATGTTGAATGTTCAAAGCCCTCGTGTGGCTGAACACTCTATCTCTCTTTCTTTCTCTCTCTCTTTCTTTCTCTCTCCCTTTTTCTTTCTCTATCTCTTTTCTTTTTCTCTTTTGATGGTCCCGTTTCTCGTTTGGGAAATGGGAAGAAAAGTATGACTCGTTTAATCACGTGACGATTTGGTGAATTTTATTTTACTTGTCTGTTTTTTGGGCCCGGCTAACACGAGCCGGGTGATTCTAATGTCATTTGCTTCGTAGTAGGTAGTTGGTTCTCAAGTCTTTTGCAGGGTAAGCATGCTACCACACCAGCCTTGGTGGTTTGGCTCTAACGTTAAGGTGAATGAGGCATTCAGGAGCACTAAGCATGGGTGCGATTATGTGTCGCGGTTGTTAGTCCGATAAAGCCTTGACCATGACCCTATGTGACTAGCTGGTGGTTCCGATGGAGGAGCCGAAAGAGTGAGCCTTGAAAGCAGTTCCAATGATGAAAGGAAGTAATGACAAGAAAGCCTCCAACTTGGTCGAGGTATTCGGGGGTTGACATTCCCCCGGAGGTACAATCTTTTGTTCTTTCCTCTCAATACTGTTGTTCTTCATGCTATGAGGACATAGCATCGTTTAAGTTGGGGGGAGGGATATATATGCTATACTTGTCTCATATGGTTTTTGTTAAAGTATTAAATTTTTCGTTTTTACTTGCAATCCTCTCTTGTTAGTAGTGATTTCGCATGCTAGATACTTCAAATATGCTCAATTGTGTCAATGGCAAGAGTCATGGATCCCGTCGAATTTGGTTATGTGTTTGAATCCATGTCACATGCATATACATGAATTTTGTTGAACAAATTGAGCCTAAAAGTCAAGTCAAGTGTTGTGCATCGCTAGAGTAGAGATTCGTTTCTTAAGCATCCCATGCTTTTTGTTCTCATTTCCTGCATTTGCATAAATAATATCCTTTTGTTCATGCTTAAGTAGTGTATATATCTTTCATGCATCTTGTCGGAGTTGTTGCGTGCTTGGGAAATGATTCAAGGCATTTTTGTTTGATTAAACCACATAAGAGTCACCTTGTCCTATTTTGAACCATAGTCCGAGTCTCTTCCATTGTTTAAACTTAGGTAACCGGATGTTCGGAGGGTTGTGTGTCTATAGTTTTCAATGTTTCAAGGAGTTTTGGGGGTGGTATGATTGTGATAGAAGTGGTTGGGATGTAAAAAGGCGAAGAGTTGGTACATGATTTCCTATCTCTCCTCTCCCACTACAAAAGCTTAAATCCTAAATTTTCATCTCCCTCTCCAAAGTCCTCAAAATTGGCCCCTCCAATCTCTCTCACTTCAAATCTCAATTCAAATAACCATATTCCTAAAAGAAAAGAAAATCAAAGAAATGCTATAAAGAGCAAAAGCATATTCGAAAGAGGGTTGAATACTACGATGAGACGATTGATTACACATTCGGGCTAGCATATATTCCGGATGAGAAAGAGTCCGATGGAAAGGGGGGGCTCGATGCTCAATACCATGAGGAGCCGGATGTGGATGACGACTATGTGTGGTGGAGTCGGTGGTACTAGTTTTTCTTTATTTCTTTTCGTAACTTTGTTTGGTGTTTGGCCGATATGTGGCCATGCCTTGGGTAGTTTAGGGTTGGTAGTGGCCAAGGGTAGATGAACCATACAAGTATATGGCCACTACAATTTTGTAGTCCCTTTCCCTTTGTATCCAAGGTCATTATAAGCCAATAAAGTCCTCCGTTGATCTTTTGTGCGCTTGTTAACTCCATTTGATGCATGGTCGATATCTATTATTACTTAAGTTGTGATATTCCTAGTCTTTCCATAGTTGTCAAGAATTAGCTTTCCTTTCGTTCTTAGCGCTCTTTTGATAGCATGCATAGCATTTTGTCTCTTGCTATTGCATTTACTCGCTAGCGCTTGTCATGGGATGTATCTTGTATCTTAATGTGTGAAAAGTCGAATAAGAGCGTATCCTTATGAGTTTGGAGTCGAAACTCGTT
Source organism: Rhododendron molle (assembly GCA_025413875.1). Classification (NCBI taxonomy): domain Eukaryota; kingdom Viridiplantae; phylum Streptophyta; class Magnoliopsida; order Ericales; family Ericaceae; genus Rhododendron; species Rhododendron molle. Next base: position 2,846,682 of record CM046399.1, read on the forward strand.
GTGGTGCATCCATGCTTGACTACTCTAATACGGCATAGTTTTCTCATTCTAGTTCATGGCATGTTTGTGTGTGGATTGCATAGGATCGGATTTGAAGGGGTGTTTCGGACTCTTGCCAAGTTGTAGTTATTGAGCATAGTTTTTGTATCTTCATTTCGGGAAGGTTGCATAGCTTAGTTAATATGTTTTGTTTTAGTTTGCTAGGGACTAGCAAAGTTTAAGTTGGGGGGTGTGATGAGCACCCAATATTGTAGATATTTGGTGCAACTAGTCCCATTTTATGTTGTTTTATCTTGTGTTTATTAGCTTTTATTGTGATATTGCACGTAAGGTAGGTTTTTGTGTATTTCAGGTTAAACGTGCTAATAAGGCGGTTTTGAACGCCAAGGAATGCTCCGGATGCAACCAAGTGCTCAAGAGTCATGAAGAGATGGTTTGGAGGTTGCTCGGATCGCCCAAGAGTCAAGGGAATTAAAGAAGAAGTGAGGATTTTACCAAAGCAATTCATCTTCCGACCAGTTGAGGGTAGATCTGTCATATCTTTTGATGTACAAAGTACTTTTGATCCAAACCACTGGTTAGAAAGTAGATTCGACGAAGCTTTCCATCGGTTCAAAGAACACTCAATCCGAGTTCAGAGCATCGGGCGAGCCGTGAAGTTTCCCAAAAATTGCATGAAGGTAAGCGCTACCATGTTTTTGGGTAGCGCTACCATGGCACTCCAGTAGCCAAAAATGAGAATGGTAGCGCTACCATGTTTTGAGGTAGCGCTACCTTTCTCCTTCGGCCAGCACCTTTTGCTGAACATTTCAACTTTCCTTTTATGGAAAGATTCCACTTTTGGCATGTTTTTGGGATATTTTGGGGGCCTTTTTGTCCATGTTTGGCTGATTTGTAAGGCTTTTAAATAGCTTTGTAAGCCATAGATAGCCATTAGTTAGAATTAGGCCTAAGTTTTAAGTCTTTTTCTTCAAGAACTCCATTGTTAGTCTTTCAAGCTTTTCTTGTCATTTCCTTCAAGAACTCTTCAAGGTACTAGTTGTTTGTTATTTTCTCAAGTATTAATGTTGTAGCTATGGTTTGGATCTCTATATAAATCAAGTTTATTTCCGCTTTTATCGGTTAATCATGTTTTCATTTCCAAGCATAATTTCTAGTCTTTTTCCTATGTGTGAGTAGTTAATAGGTTTGGTCATGGGGTGAGATGCACCTTATGGATTAGTCGTTTAAACGGTTTCGCCTAAACTTTAGCTCGATTTCAATGTGTTGAATGAATTAAACCCATGATTTCTAGCATCGATCATGGGGTCGGTGGCTTCTTTGATCAATGAAGTCTATCGCCCCATGCTACGTGCTTGATAATCTTACGCGTGCGAACGATCCATTTTCGTCTCTCACTTGCGTTAAATGAGTTCAGTTTGAATTAATGCTTTGAATCGAGTTACAAGTAGTCTTTTAATTCTTCAAATGGAATCCGGACGGTTTCGGTCCACTCATAAGTTAGATGAAGAAACCGTTTAATGGCTAAGTCGTGGGTTAATCAATCCCTATGACTTGACCGCTTTTAATCTAGTTAATTTCAAGTTCAATTTCGTTAACCGAATCAAACACCGAAGTTGGCTGCTTGAAAGCCGTGCTACGTACTTACCTTCTATTCCAAATTTGCTAAAAAAGACTTCTCTGTGGGAACGATCCCGGTCTTACCGGATTTATTTGCTATCAACGACCTAGCCCTTTGCCTTATTGGGAGGGTAGTTTGCGGAGTTAAGCAGTCAGATAAAGTAAGGGAGAGCTGTGATTTTAGAAATCTCAGGGCAGGGTCTTGTATTTGTCCAAAACCTCAGGGGAGGTTAGTGAAGTTTACACTACAGAAATTGGTACACATATACTACAAGAATCTGTTTTTGATTTCTTTGGAATTACAAACCTTGGAATTTTAAAACTCTGAAAATTCCAGGCAATATTTTGATGCTATAAACTGTAAGGATATGTAAATTCCAGGCATTATTTTCTTTACCTCTGGGAAGCAACTATAAACCCGGCCCCATATAGTTTCAATGTTCATTTCACCCACACTCAACCAACAACTGTTCGACAAACACGTGATAGAATTAGCCTGAAGTGGATAGTATTATTTTGTCCTCGAAGTAATAAATTAATCATTTTTTTTACCTACACAATTCTACCATCTAGTAAAAATGAAGGGCTTTTAATGGAGAAAAACTGTATTTAAATAAGAGTTAATAGCTATAATTCACAAAGTGTTTGAATCTTTAGATATAATTCACAGAAAGTGTGAATCTTTAGATATAATTCACATTTGGCTCATTCCGTCACGTGTTTGTCATTTTTAGAATGCCGGTAAAGCACACATAGAAATCACAAGGAGTTCATTGTTATTTTTAGCTCCGAGGGTATTGGTTCTAGCACTACAACAAACATTAGGCCATTACCCTTCATTAAAAACTGAAGAAAAACCAGGATTTGATCATAATCTCGTTTCATCGATCGTTCCTTCTTTGTGATCTTATATTCCTCCGTGGTTAAGATTAGGTAGGACTTATAAGGAGGTCAGGAGTTCAACTACTCTATGGATGTGTTAATCCAATTATTCTAGAAATATTAACTTTTCCTGATAAAAGAATTTTGATCCTTCAAACAAAACCGACTATATTAAGTATCAGACGAATTAGTACTAGGGTTATACTTGATGAATGCCATTTCTCAGCCTAGAAGCAGCAGCAAAAACACACTTCCAAAAGCAGCAAAAGCCTGCCAAACTGCAATCAGGCCATGGTGTTTTGGAGGAAAAATAACGAGTTTCAGTTACAAGTTCTAACTCTACAAGAATAAGAAAAGTTAGGGAAGATAGAAAGCCAAAAATAAATACTAATAGACCGGACCTGGGGGTGCACTACAAGGTTGTAGTGTACGATTTGAGCCATCCATACGTTCGGCAATCAATAATCAAGATTTCATCTCTGTCCAGGGGCAAGTTATACACGGTATATTAATTTGGAACAATTTTTTTCAATCTCTTTTTGTGAAGATTTTTGCAAACAAGTTGATAATCTACAAACCTCGTAACCAAGTAACGTAAGGTCAACATATATGCCGGTAAAGGTGTTTTTTTTTTTTAACATGAGTCCAGTTGAATTGGGGATGGTGTTGTTTAGTGGTGTACGCAGCACCGTGCTGCACACCTCCGAGCCGTCAGATCGTGCATCCGAAGGCTCGGATCTCATTTCGGTAATGAACGGCTCTCGATCGTTGGTTGTCGAGCTATCAGATGCACAATCTGACGACTCGAAAGTGCGCAACACGGTACAGTGAATTTCATTGCACAATACCAACCCAAAGTCCAGTAAAGTTCTACTATACGGCATATCCTTATAAATGGGTACCTAATCCTCATCTCCATATCAAAATATCATATCAAGAAAAACAAAACCCTAACAGCCCTTTCTTAGGTACTTCAGAGAGAAGAAGAGAGAATGGATTTTTACGGCCACTTGTTCAGATAAGCAAGCGAGAAACGATGAGCACGGTGCATATATAAGTGGAAGATTTATTTTGGTTTTCGCCATCTCTCACCGAAAATGATGCGATTTTGTGAGAGAACGCAATCCTTTGTTTCCTTGCGAAATCGCATGATCCAAAGGCGCTGTAACCACCACGTCCATTCGCCAATCGCAAAAGAAATATCTCTCCCATTTTCCCTCTTGGGCCCACCGGAGATCTACCGCCAACCCACCACAACCGGCGACCCATTCGTCCACGAAATGGTAATCAACCCCAACAACTCCGCCACTATCCCACCAACCAACATGGGCTACACCGAAAACCGGTCCCCCACCTTCCTCTCCACCACTAACCCTTGCCTCGACTTCTTTTTCCACGTGGTGCCCAGCACTCGTCCCAAAAGGCTAACCCTACGTTTGAAGTCGGCGTGGGTACACGACCCTCTGACCACTCTCAAACTGGTGTGTAACCTAAGAGGTGTGCGAGGAACAGGGAAATCCGACAAGGAAGGGTGTTACACAGCCGCGTTATGGCTACACGAACACCACCCAAAGACGCTGGCTTGTAATGTGGGGTCGTTGGCTGCATTTGGGTACTTCAAGGATTTGCCAGAGATTTTATACCGGATTCTAGAAGGTCCCGGAGTCAGGCGAGAAGCCAAGAAAGCGAGGAACTCAGAAAGGATAAAGGCGAGGAAATCGAAAAGGATGAAGAGAGCGGCTAAGTTGTACGTACTACCTCTGTCCTAATTTATTTTTGTACTCTCACTATTTTCATGCTTCTCGGAAAATTGTCCAAACATTTTAATTTACAAATACATATATATGTAATATGAATCTTGTCTAATGATTTTAACAAGCTTTAGTAGTCAGAATTTTCGAAACAATAAAAAACATAAGCATTCGCATATAAGCAAATTTTTCGACTGATACATGTAATATGAATCTTGTCTAATGATTTTAACAAGCTTTAGTAGTCAGAATTTTCAAAACAATAAAAAACATAAGCATTCGCATATAAGCAAATTTTTCGACTGATACATGTAATATGAATCTTGTCTAATGATTTTAACAAGCTTTAGTAGTCAGAATTTTCGAAACAATAAAAAACATAAGCATTCGCATATAAGCAAATTTTTCGACTGATATGGATATTGAAATTAGATAAACAAATTTGGGCAGAATGAGTATAATTTTGATCTCAAAAAAAAACTTTTAAACTGCTCCAACTTGGTTCAAACTCACCGAAAACTTAAGCATTTTCTCCTTTTGGAGAGTTAAAAGTATATAAAATGAGATATCATGCATTATTGAGTATTTAATAAGTTTTTTTGGGACCAATTATAAAGTTAATTGACCGCACTAACCATAATTCCTGGCTCCTCATTTGTAGGGAATTGCAACAGAAGAGCGATAAAATGACGACGTTTAATTCGGAGACGACAAAGGAGGCTAGGATTTTGGCGGCAATGAAGAGGGCAGAGATTGAGGAGGTGAAGGCTAGCGAATCGAGGGAGGAGAAGAGGATCGCCGCGGCAAAAAAGGCTGTCGAACGCTACAACCGCGATCCTGATTACAAGTTACTCTACGATCGAATCTCCGATGTATTCGCAGATTTTCTCAAATCGGATATTCAGCACTTCAACTCCAACCAGTTGAACAAAATCAGCCTCGCCGCCAAATGGTGCCCTTCTCTCGACTCCTCGTTTGATAAATCGACTCTGCTTTGTGAAAGCGTCGCGAAAAGAGTTTTTCCTCGGGAATTATACAAAGAGTGCGTTTCAGAAGCGCACTACGCTTTTCGAGTTCGCGACCGATTACGTACGGAAATCCTCGTACCGTTGCGAAAAGCCCTAGAGTTACCCGAGGTTTATATAGGGGCTAATCAGTGGGGTTCTATTCCGTACAACAGGGTTGCCAGCGTGGCAATGAAGTTTTATAAAGAGAAGTTTTTAAAGCACGATACGGAACGGTTTATGGAGTATTTGGCAAACGTGAAGGCTGGAAAGGCGACGATTGCGGCCGGGGCGTTGTTGCCACACGAGATCATAGCGTCGTTGAACGACGGGGATGGGGGAGAGGTGGCAGAGCTTCAGTGGAAGAGGATGGTGGATGATTTGTCAAAGAAGGGGAAAATGAAGAACTGTTTGGCTGTTAGTGACATTTCGGGTAGTATGGGTGGGATACCAATGGAGGTTTCGGTTGCGCTTGGGGTTTTGGTTTCGGAATTGAGTGAAGAGCCGTGGAAAGGGAAGCTTATTACATTCAGTCATAACCCGACGCTTCAGATGGTTTTAGGCGATGATTTGAGGTCGAAGACGGATTTTGTGAAGAGAATGGAGTGGGGGATGAACACTGATTTCCAGAAGGTGTTTGACTTGATACTGGAAGTGGCTGTCAATGGGAAGTTAACCGAAGAACAGATGATCAAGAGGGTGTTTGTGTTTAGTGACATGGAGTTTGACAAGGCGTCGACGACACCTTGGGAGACGGATTACCAGGCGATTGTAAGGAAGTTGGGGAGAAGGGGTACAGGTCGTTTGTGCCAGAGATTGTGTTTTGGAATTTGAGGGACTCGAAGGCGACTCCTGTGCTTGGGAACCAGAAAGGGGTGGCGCTTGTGAGTGGGTTTTCGAAGAATTTGTTGACCGTGTTTTTGGAGGAGAGTGGGGTATTGAATCCTGATGCTGTCATGGAGGCGGCCATTTCTGGTGAGGAGTACAAGAAACTGGTTGTGCTTGATTGATCATGTTCTTGTCAGCTGAATAATGTATTAGGATCATGATCTGGCTTTGTTTCCATTTCATTTTTTTTTGCGTAAATGATTTAGTTCTTAATGGATGAGAGTGGAGCAATGGAACATATAACTATCAGTTGTTGAAAGTTCGCAAGGACTTGAACTGTGTAATCTTACCCATGGTTACTGAAGATGACCGATATGCTGGTTTTTTCAAGTGTAATTTTGTTCATTCTTCTATTTTCGGTGGTTCAACAATTTCCCGCGATCGATTTTGTTATGTTTCTGTTTTCTCTATATTTGATTAACTTGGTTTTTACAATGTACTCTTGTTGACAGATGATTAGCATATCTTCCATTCCAGATTTTGTTAATAGATGATCGAGGATAAGAAAACAACAGGGGACATGCAAGTAGCTGAAATAGACGGAAGCAATATTGTGAAGTATGAAGTATTGTGAGAAAATGACATGTCTCGTAAAGTAGGAAATAAATACTTAAAAAATAAAAATCCTAGCAGAACGGGATCTGAATGGCTTAAAGATAAAGGTAATCTGTTTTACAAATACGAACAGAATACGTAACAAATCAAACTGCTCAATTAAGTCACTCACTTCTATAGGAAACTATTACAAAAATGAGACACACAGCATATTTGGCTGTACAGAAAAACCAGAGAAATAGAAACATCGATACCAACGACACAATGTGAATAAATTTCATCAAAATCCAAACCTCTCAGCGGCCACAGAGAGCAGCCCAACTGCAAAATCATCCACAGTTTAAAACAAATTTTAGAGACTGTTCGTTTCATTCAACTAGCAAATGCAATCCTTTGACCATGGAATTCAAGAACCATAGCAAACTGTGCAAATGGCATGTCCTGGCAAAGAAGCGTGATACGCTTACGATATGGGACGCAGACCCGATATGACTCAAACACGGTACTTAACACGTTCTTTTTCTAAAAACTAGGACATGGACGCTTTAGGAACATGTTGAGTACAAAATAAAAATTGACATGAAATAAATTGTGAAGATCCGAATTATAAAATAAAGAAAGCAGCAGTAATATAAAAACTGTGAAGATACGAATCAACAGTCATTATACAAGTATTCATGATATTGGTTCTCAAAACTTCTTTATAACCTCTTAATATGTCTTCAACGTGTCCAACTACGCAAAATGTAGCAGCAAAAATCAAAGATGTATTCAGGTGTGCCCGACACTTGTCCTGAGAGTGTCGTGCCATACACGGGAGACGGGAGGCCGGAAGATGTGTTCGTACATTTTATGTCTCGCAAAACCCACTTGAAATGAACGAACCCACTTGAGATTTTGTGCAGTAACCAAAGCTACTTTAATAATCCATCAACCAAATGCAAATGAGAAGGGGTACTCCTCAATCGAATTCAAACTTCGAAGTCCATGAACAAACAAATATTTCCCAAAAACTGGGTGGTTGGTGAAATTATCGTCCGAGTCATAGACTGCTACTTATTTGCGATACATCGGACAGTATCTGATTTATTTTGGACTACTTCAGGCCTATGGCCGGCCAATTTAAGTGCTCTGGCTTTGAAAATAATTCTATGAAATTCAGGACGGGTTGATTACCTGATTCTTGCTACCTATCGTTTGTGTTAGAAACCACGAGGGATTTACACATACCTCTTTAGAGGAAATTATACAAACCCAAAAAGATCGGTTGCTTGATTACAAGCCTCCCACGCACTTGCGAAACCAAACTCGTCAAATGGAGAGACTACGTACTAGAGCCTCTTGATATACCCACACTCTAAGTTCTTAGGCCTTGCGATGGTAAGCCTTAGGAAAGAGGGTTGCCTTAGGAAAGAGGGACCAACCCCCCCACCCCACCCCCCACACACACAAGTATTCTTTTCTTGCTGCCCCTTTATATGAACAAACACTTGGGTTAGGGGGGAGTGATTTCTGTGTCAACCACCCACCACATGGGTGATTACTCATAATTCGATACTCCTGGTACTGCTATTTAAAATCTTGGCTAAATTCCAATTTGCACCGAAAAATATTCAGAGGTAATGATGAAAACAGAACACTATTTTAGCAATTTTATCAAACAACTGTAGCTAATTTGAGAGAGAAAGAGAGAGCACAAACCAGCCTCTCAGGAAAGCAGAACAACCGGTTTCCACCTGCGGCGGCGGCTGATGGTGGAGCACGTGTTCAGGTGGTGGAAGGTGGTCCTCAATAGTTATAACTGGAGGCTCTTCAGCAGGTACTGGAGGCGGAGGGGGTGGCTCCTCCTGGTGGTGGTGGTGGTGGTGCACGTTTTCAGGGTGTGGAGGAGGGTGGCCATCACTACCCATGATCGTTGGGCCGTGAGACGGCGGAGGCGGCGACGGCGGTTCATGTCCTGAAATGAAAAACAGAAATAAATCATGACTTCTGTCTCTACATGATAAGAAACAAAAAAAAAAAAAGGGTTGCCACTTTGATCATCTGATACTAGATTTCTTTTAATCTAAAACTCTGCTTGGCAAACGGATCGATTATTCGGGGCAGTACTAGTTTTGGAAATTGAATTGAGAGATGAAATTTGCCTGGTGGATGCGGAGGAGTTGGGCCTTCATGGCCGGTGTGAAAAGCCTCGGACATATTGCTCTCGACCCTCTGTTACTTTCCGACTGTTGAAGTCAGTCTCCGCTCAATATGAACGATCGACAAATTTTTGGGTGCAAATAGGAGATAGTTCACGTGGTATCCGAACGCCCATCCGAATCATTCAAACATGTTTCGGACAGCTAAAGATTCAGAGGCCGAGAAAGAGGAGAGAGTTACTGTTAATAACAAAGGATTTAAATAACCTATAACTTGTCTCTGGGTCCATAAAAGTCGGTTGGTGTTTTTGGTTTTTTTCCCCCCTTTTTAGGGAGACTGCCAAAAAAATAAAAATAATTTATGTTAGGGTTAAGGAGAGTTAAAGAAGAAATGGGACTCCTCACCTAAATCAAATCATTTCTGGTGTTAGTTGTGGAAGAAATAAGGAGTAATATTATTCCGAAGCAAACAATGCTATGTTAGATCAAATTTTGACTACCATGCGACGTGTCAAAAATACATTGGGAGCAGTGCTCCACGAATGAGACACATTTTAAGAAAAATATTGGTGACACATTACATGGCACCCAAATGGAATCAAGATCCTCTTATGTGATGATCTCTCATGTGGTCCTCACATGACGGAAAACGAGAATTATTACGGTTCTATTTCACGATCCAAAACGTTCGCGTAGTTAATTCTCAATGTGTTTAACGTCCATGCCAAAAATCAAGTATGTGGGGAGATCGGTAAAAACTTGGTCTAATCATATTTGGCTGAAGAGATATAAATGGTCAGAGTCTGACTGTCCATTCCTCTTGTAACAAATATGATTCGTTCAAACGGATACTGATATCCACTGAACGGCACCGAAGATCCCTTGTCCTACTCCCCTGTCCGAGTATCTCTCGGCCGTTGATCTCGCAAATCAACGGCTGAGATGAGCCGAGCACGTTTTTTTCCAAAACGACGTCGTTTTGGAAAAAAAAGGTGCTCGGCTCATCTCAGCCGTTGATTTGCAAGATCAACGGCCGAAAGACACTCGGACAGGCGCCTATCCGAATCCCAATCGGACAGGGGATCGGGTCTCCACTGAACTTGATTTTTTGCATGGACATTACACGCATCGAAAGTTACAAAATAAGCCATTAGAAGTAGTCGAATAGGCTCGTCATCGGTCCACGTAAGGATTGATCACATGAGAGTATCTCGATTCCTGAAAAGGCGGCCACCAAAGGAGGAGTATCGTTTTTCGAAACACATGAAAACCACCTGACACAAGTGTCCTCAGCTTAGTGGACAGGTATGCTTGGGTGAAACACGCTCCTTTTCTTATAGTAAAACTTTACCACAAATAGTTCAATTCATGAGTGATGAGTCTCTCTGTTTTTCAATTATTGTGGCCCTTCATCCCTGACCTACTTTTACAAGTGTAGGTCGAGCTCTGAATTCTTTAGAATTGCGTCGTAGGGACACATTTTTGTGACTCTCAACACGTCTCCAAGGCATTAGCATGATGCCGGGATGTTGCCGAGCGGCATTCCTGTAAAGCAGTCGATTCAGTCGTTCATTTCGGCACGGACGGTTCGAATTGAATTTGAACCCATATAAATTTGAGTCATCGACCGATTGCTCGGTAAAAATTCAAACCGTCGATTGTCGAGATGAATGTCCGAGTCGACAGCTCTGCACCCGCTTTACAGGGATGCTTGGCGGCAATTCCTTCCCAGCCACGAAGAATACACAGGTACGTGAAACTTCCTAAATGGTCCCCATTGAAGATCTGTAATCAAATCCTGTCACCCACTACACTTTGCTAAAAATTATGGAAAGCCAACAACTGTGGATTCTTTGTCGAGCACCAATAAGGTGTTGGTTCAATGGTATAAACTCGGACTTGATTGGACAAAATCTAGGTTCGAGTCTGCATAGCCCTTTATAGGAGCTAAACATAGTTTCGATCCCAACGTAGGTGTTAGCTCCTACAAATAATGATGTGGAGCTAACTTAGACTATAGTACCCCCACGAAGGTCACAGGGTACCTTATCCCAAGGGGTTGGCTTGGTGGTTTTGGCCTTAGATTTAGGGGTTCGCAATTGCTCCCTCCTAATATCTCATGTGCGATTTTCCTTCTCAGCAAGTTTTGGGGTCATCTCACTTCACGCGTAAGCATTTGAACGCGTGAAACTATGCGTAGAACTGCAGGGATTTATTCGAGGTGCGAGCAAACTATGACTTTATCTTAATCTTGTTCGATCAGTCATTCCTTGTTTGTGATTACATATCCTTCGTGTAAGATTTACCTTGTCACAAATAGACGTGCCCAATCCTCTCGAGGGAGAGGAGTCTTTGAATATTTCAAATAACGTCGAACCCAAATTTTCTATAATCTCCTTGTGGCATCAATCAGTCGAATGAAATCACGTAAGCAATGCTAGCTGAGCAAACACTAGGATTTAGGAAACGTTTCCCCGAAAATGTCCAGAAACGAGAAATGAATGGTTGAGATTCACTTTAATATTTAGTCAGGTCCTACACATCCAAGTGAATATGAAGTTTGGGGCCTACGGTATATGTTTCGGTATGAAATGTTTGAATCTTAGATTCATTTTGATGTTTAGGTCCTACACCACAAGAAGTTTGAAAGCCTATGAGGCTGATTCGACCTTTCAAGCCCATGGGCTAAAGCGACTACTGGGCTGCTTGCAAGGAGACTAATGGGCCTTGCTACTTCTTTGCTGGTGGGTATGGAACGTAATAATCAATATAGGGAGTAAAAGGCTCAAACCTCCTGGGCCAGGGCCTCTTTGAGAAATAGGCTGACTGCATCTGCATGGGCCCCGGTTCTCTCTAATTAGACACAATAGTTGGGTCCGTGGAGCCCGTTACAGGGTCGATACATGCTAAACTCACGCGGATGGTACCGGTAAGAGAAACGAAAACGGAAACGGGTAAGTCACATGTCTAAATTATGGAACGCAAGGGGTAGGCTTGCATAGATAACAAAATCAAAGTCTACCCCTCCCAAGGGATAAGGTAAAACTGAGTATCATTTTCCAAGTCATTCCTGCAAAATACATTTCTAAGAACATATGATCGAATTCTTACATTTTCTCTCCACTAAAATTCCGTTCTGTATATATATTTACATGAAAATAAAGTTAATATCTTAGCTAGAGATCGTTTTATGATCACTTTCTTTACTTTTTTTTGAACGGAAGCGTACCATGTTTCGCAACGATCGTACCAAAGCGTAATACGCTAGGGTATTCGCTGGTAACATAGAATTATAAAGGATAGATTGAAACAATTTAGTTGGTTTTTGATTGAGTAACATTCGGCTTGCTAACGGAACCGGATATTTTTTTTCATTTGAAAAAGTTCAAACGTAAAAAGGAGATTTAAATCCAAAAAAAAAACTACTACAAAACCAATATAAGGATAAAGCAGAAGGGACTAGGCCTGCAGGTAGTAATGTGAAATGAGATGACCCTATCATGGAGCCTGGCTATGCTGTTTGCTGATGCACTTGAAGGCGTAGTGCGCCTCGGTGGGCTCTGGCACATCTAAAAAATTAAATTGATTGGATATGAATTTTTTTTTTTTTTTCACAGACCGGACATGATTAGTAGACAGCATTCGTTTTGCAAAACGAAACAGTGAGTATATTACTAAAGATCATTTAGTTGGCAATAACTGATTAACTTTATTCTAAGTTCAAATGCGTTTAGCGAACTTGCCGTATTGAACAGTTCAAATCACAGTAATAGAATCTCGATGAAGCCTACCGAAGCTGCATTACAGCCCGAAGAGCATTAGCCTACCAGAACATTATCTTACTTAAGGGACCCCTTCCCTCATGGGTAGCAAATGGTTGCAGCATTCATATGCCCCTTTTCGTCCTACAAGATTCGATTCCTACCCAAAGAGAGAGATCAGAGAGAGGGAGTTAGTAATGTTGACAGTACAAGTGGAAAGAACAAAGGAACCATTCTTTTTTACTTGCATGGCAGAAAGGAATCTATTCAGAAAACAGGAGAGAGAGAATATAGAGAGAGAGTGAGTAGACAGATAAGAGAGAGAGAGAGAGAAAAAGATACAGCTAGGCTGCTTGCTAGCTCATATATACTATATATCTATACATGTATTTTTGGTTCCATGATCAGGATGTTCGGACCAACTTACACATACTTTAACTAATCTTTTTCCTGATTCAGTCAAAGACATGCTCATGCCGGGACAGGAAATTAAGAAATTATTTTCTTGTAGCCCGATCCCAAAAATCCAATCTTCATCAATTGTGAGACTAGAGAACAAAATTTCGTAATATGGTATATATGTATCTCATCAGCTTAGACAATAACTTATTCACAGAGCTATCTATTACCGGTAATAGATTATTTTTAATCCGAATCATTTAAAAATATTTTTAGACAGCCGAAATTAAGCGCTGCCTTATAGTCAAAGAAAAAGGGTTAATGGGGAAGTTAAAAAGACATCTCCATCTCTGCTCAACTTCTATGTTTTTTTTTCTCCTTTGGTCAAATGGAGAGGGTACTGTGGGGCTACACCAACACACAGAGAATCTCTCTTTGTCTTGTTTCTCAACTCCCCATTCAATTGTCCCTTTCTTTCCTTTTGCATCTTAAATTCTCCCCCCCACCATATTTTCTCATTTCATTTTTTTCACTACAAACCCTACAGTAAAAACAATAAGAAACAACTTTTTTTTTTTTCTTTTCTTTCTGGGTATGTGTCAATGCAGTTTTGTCATTTCAAGTGAATAGAATGCTTCAATTAACCACCACATTTTGAATAATTTTCAATAGATTTCTGATTTTTTACTATATTATTTTCGGATAAATCTCTTAATTAAAAGATGGTCTAGAATCAAGAATAGAGTTACAAAAATCCTAGGAGATTTGGCCGAATGACCATGACATATCGATTCAGGATTTGCACTCTCTAAAGAAATTGCAAGGATGTCGAATCATACGAAGGCTAAAATTTCAAGCTTTAGAGCCATTGGAGATTTTTTTTTTGCATCGGTAAAAAAAATATTATAGAAGCGTTACATTGACGAAAAAGATAAGGGTTCTCAAATTGTAGACCCAACAAGGCACATACACCGAGAGAACCAAAAACAGGAAAAAGATTCTGCGAGAAGGTGATGGAGATTTGTGATCTGCCCATTAAATTTTAGGACTCTAAGATTTGTTGAGGACCGTAAGTTGGCCCAAACCCACATCACATATAAAATCAAAAAGAAAGAAAGAAATTAAAGAGAACAGTGTCAAAAGATGAATGAGGGATGTTGCCAAGTAGAACTCTGGAATTGACGGTTCAAATTTGTATGTGATTTGTATGCGTTCGGATTTGATCTGAGCCATCCATGTCGAGATGAATGGCCGGATCGGCCACTGCACCCGCTCAGTTTGTCAAAAGAGCACACATACCAGATTGAATAGTAGTACTGCAGTTATACAGGACAAATTTTGGATGTGGCCTCCTCAAATACATGGTCCCTGTCATGGTCCCTCTCGATCATAAGATTGAGAATACACTGTAAATTTGGTATTTCTGTGCATTTAATTGCATAGAACATTGCCTTCTGTCCAAAGACCCAGTCCATGAAGACTTTTCACTTCTTCACAATTCACATGTCTAGTTTAGAAATTCTTCGGTTGAACACTGTTGAGGGGAATGCTTTTTGGCCCTATGTTTTTTTCAAGCGGACCGGGGACGTGCTGGACAAGCGGTGCACACAACACCATGTTGTGTACCATCCTAGCCATTCGTTTGGCGATCTAATGGTTCAATTTTCATATCGACAACAAACAGTTCGGATGTTACACGATGGTCAGAGATGATAGCTAGGCTGAACTTTCGAAAGAGGCAGCTGGCATTGAAAATCCATTTTAGTCAACCCTATTATGATGATAATGTTCTTTCATGAGTAGTTTTTTTGCCAGTGGGAATCACACCTTTTGACTTCAAAAAAGTGGGTGGCGAGAAAAAGGGGAAATAATGTAATAATAGTAAAATTGGAGTACTACTCAGGATGATGGGCTATTCGTGATTAGTTTTTAATTGGTGATTAATTGACCCCCCCTATAAAATGCTATCAATGAGGTTATAGTGTGACCAATAATGGAAACTCTAATCTGAAAACCACATTTCCACGGGCAATGGAAACGCTCCGGGGTTGTTTGGTGAAAATTTTGAGGAAGATTTTAAAGTAATAAGTGCAAAGAGATAGAGTAATAAGCGAGAATTTTTTTTTATCGAAAACCGTATTCGGAGAGGAGGCGAAAATCGAACAAAGCCAATGTTCTTAACCGATCGAATTGTAAAAAGAAGAAACAATTAAAACTTATGAATGCCAATAAATCCAATAGGCTCCATTGGATGAAATAGCAAGTTTTTTTTTTTGTGTGTGTGCGCATGTAATCATCCTATTTGGTGAATATGTTTGGTACCTTCTAGAAGGTGACGATTTGGGCAATAAGATTCATTTATCAAAGTGCTTTTAAGAATAAGAAATTTCATTTTTTTTTTTTTGAAATACATATTATACCGAAGATTAATATATTTTTTGTATGCCTAATGTTCATAATGTAATGCCTTCGGGTCTTTGAAATAAAACTACATATATACCTCTCGTTCAAAAAAAAAATCCAAGTGTTCCATAAAAGTGAGATTTTCGATGAGAACCATATCGAGTTTAACCTTGTCAGAGCCAAGGTTGGGTGAAATATTTGGGGGCACCTTATTCGAGCGAAAGTTTATGCAAAATAGTCGCGAAAGAAGGCTACAGTGTACTGAGCGATGGTGCAACATAAGTTTCCGAGTAGTGGAATCGGTTCTGGATTTTGAAAAAAAAAAAAAATAAGAAAAAACATTTGCCGGATCTCAAGAGAAGAATAAAATGGGATTTTCAGAACAATAAATTTAAAAAAAAAAAAAGGACAGGATTTTCTTGTCATTAAGACGTACTAATCTTAATTAAAGAATACTAAATAGAAAATTAAAGAACTGATGAGATCGATTAGAAGTGGGAACATGTCGCAATCATAACCAACTCCAACTAGGAGATATATAAATTACATCTTTCCCACATTGACCTTGCTTGTACAAGTCGATGGTGGTAATTTTTAAAAATATGACAAAAACAATACATTATATAACTCCGGTACAAGGGAGCTAGCGGAGCTCAGTTGATTTAACAAATGAGTTTCTTTATATGGAACGAGACTATACAAACGAGTCAAGCCAAGTTTTAGATTGTTGAGATCGGCTCGTTTACCACACGAGCCTAAACTAGAGCTCGAACTCGACTTGAGCCGAGCCGGCGCCCCTCGAGCTACTCCCGAGTAGCTCAATTCGTTTGTGGGCCTAAATATGCTTTTCTTTTTATGAATCAAAATTGAAGGATCGTGTAATAGAAAGAGTTCTCCTTCAAATCTACACTTCTTTCTCTCTCTCTCTTTGATTAGGATCTCTCCCCATCTCAAAAAAGATCTCTCTTTCTAAATCCCATGAAATTCACAAAGCATAAATTAATACTAAAACAACCATTCAATAAGAAACTATAGCCATGGGTGACTTTTATTAAAGAAAAAATGCTTTTCAGGTACCATATTCGGATACAGATGCGTTCAGAACTATTTAATGCATCGAAGGATACGTATGTGTCTGAACTTGTGTTAGCAGCCATTAGCACTGGTCTTACGTTAATGTAGGCCGGATTTCATACTATGGAACGTTAGGAACGGGCAATATTCCTTAGTACATAAATAAAATTAACTGATCAAAAAAAAAAATTTAAAGGAGAGAAGATTAATATGTAACACTGATTTCATTTGTCTCATTTTCATCAATCTACACTGATAATTCATCACTCAGAGCACATAGATGAAATGATCTCTTCAATAAAGATAAACAAACCAAAAAGAAAAATTTTAAAAAAAAAATCAGATGAGATATGTGACTTAAGAATTCAATCACTCTAGGATCGGTCGAAGTGGAGGAGTTGGCCACAGCATTTGGGGCAAACTCCGACCTGTTTTGGAACCATGAAGTACATTAGGCAGCCTTTGCAACCAGCCACCACAAGTACTTGGTTTTTCTGCTGCTGTTGTTGTTCTTCGCCCTCGTATTGTTGTTGATGATGATATTGTTGTTGAGTTACCGATGAAGACGGCGAAGATTCGGAGGAGGAACCTTCACTGTCGTAGGAGCTATCGTCTTCCGAGTAAAAATCGCCGCTGAATGCCGACGCCGCTGTTCTTGGATCCTCCTTGGCTTTCATCCCTGTTCTCCAATTTATGTAGTATATCTCCCCAGTCTATAACAAGAAAAAAGAAAAAACAAGAGGAATTCAAAAAACTATCTTTTGGGGTCCTTAGAAAGCCGATACAGTACAATTCCATAGATCAAATTCATCGATGTAAACATTTTCATTAAAGAAATGAGAAGAAAGACAGTTTTTAATGCACCTTTTACACTTTTGAATATATTTTCACACGCTTATATAATTTCACACATTTTAAGCATTTTCTATTCTTCTTTTACTGGTAAACTAAGATTCTTTTTCATGAGGAACAAGACAAAACATACTAGCTGTTCAGGAATATTTTCAAATTTTTTTTGCGAGAAAAAAAAAAAAAAAAAAAGAACTACTCAACAACGTAGCCTAGAGAAAAGTACCTTTTGCTACCCATCATCGAAAACCAGAAAATGGTCCAACCCAGATCAAGTTTCCCAGAAAATTGATCAGAAAAAAAACTCATTTGGTTGGTGGAACCTGAAATTCAGTTTTGAAAAAAAAAAAAGCTCATTTTTACAACCAAAAAGAAAAAAGTACCACCAAAATTGTGTTCTAAGATTCTCGGAAATTATATTTGATAGAACAAACACAACATGAAAAAGGGTACCCTTTTTTTCTTTTCTTTTTTGTGGCGCAACCCACCATCAAAGTTCCTCAGAAATATTTTCAGAAAGACCATTTTGTTAATCTTCAAATATATTTTTGATGAAAGAGATCATTTCAAGAAAAAAAAACAATACCGAACTGATGCTTGAAGATTCAACAACATTATGTTTGAAGATTTCCAGAAAACATTTTCCACCCGAAACAAACGGAGCGTAAATGGAAAACCTTCTAAAACAGAAACGCAACATAGAATTTGATTTCTCCGAGCGAGAAACCAAGGAAGGTGTCTTGTTTTTTTCTCTTTGCTTATTTAGGGAGAAAGGAAATAGATGGTCTCTTGTGGAGAAAAAAAGGTGCATACCCATTTTTAGGGTTTTCTTTTGAGTCAAAAAGCAGATAAGAAAACAAGGGAAATGATCAGGAAACCAATAAATAAGGAGAGAGAGAGAGAGAGAGTCATTTAATAGGAAAGCCAATAGTAATAGGAGAGAGACAAAAAAGCAAGATCTATCATAGTATTCCCAATTAATGCCAATCTGAAAAAACTGGAAAAAAAATACTCCTACATATCAAGGGATTTTCATTTTCTTTTGTTGCAGATCGAACCTCTTTTATTCTCGACAAAAGAAATTTATTAATCATTGAAATTAGTGTATAGCGGTAAGGGTAAAGGCGTGACGGATATTAATGGTTGAAATAAGTTTACAGAATTAAAAGGACCAAGAGCACGACGGATTATAGATCGAACCTTTAGATCGAGGCATTGTTCCCAGTGGTAAGGGAGAGAGGTTTGGGAATTAAGCTCTAAGGTGGAATCTGAGGAGTGATATTCTTGATTTTCCGTGGAATCTGAGGAGGAAGAGAACCCAACTCCGCCGCCTCTGCCGCCGCCGCTATTGGTTGGGCTGTTTTGGTTGAGTGAGCAGTTTTGCAGAGATCTCTCTAAGGATGCTGTGATTGTTGCCATGTTTGGAGCTGTCATATTTGCTAACCACAAACCTAATATGAGGAGTTGTGGAGAGAGAGAGAGAGAGAGGAGAGGAGAGAGAGAGGGAAGATTAAAAGGGGGTGGTGGGTTTATATGAAATCAGATTAGATGGAAAGGATGTTTGTGTGTGTGAAGATGAGGAAATATGTAGAAAATAAGACTTGCAAATGACAGTGTTACATTCCAGTCCCTCCCCCTGAGTACGCTTAGAATATTTGGAGAGCAGAAAAACTTATTTACGGAGGTGAATCCAAACCGTTCAAAAGTATAAAAATATTTTGGACGGTCCGGATTTTAAATAAAAAATTTTGGGCAGAAAAGTTCATTTAAAATTTGAACTGTCCAAAACACTCTTAGATAATTCAAATTCACTCCTTCTGTTTACAACAGCTCTGTGAATAAATCTGTGTCTTTCCAAAGAGGTCCCTGGTGGACCTGAGATGTGGCACTTGCCCTTGGTATTTTGTCACACTTATAGCCTTTACCTTATTTTAACCTTATTTGTGTTAAAATTGTTAATGACTCACAACTATTATTTTGGTTATGGTGTTGGGTCAAAAGCTAGTTCGGCAGCAATTAAGAAAAATTAAGAAATTTATTGTGAAGATTAGTTACGTATGAAATACAACAATCCTTCCACTTTTGAATATGAGAACACATCAATTTAGCTCTTATTAACTCAAATCGAACTACGAAACCGAATTCTGAGTTTCTCAATCCCCGCATCCCGATATTTCGTCATTCGACTACCAGTCCACTCAAAGTAAATGACAACGAAATGGTTGTGATAGTGTCCCACACCTATATATATCGGTCCAAACTTATGCTTTGCTCGGCCATCAAACAAACAAGGCCTACTTAAGTTTTTTTTTTTTCTCCGGAAAAAAACACAATTCATATAGTTAAGGAAACATTTCATATAGTTAAGGTTGAGGCGAAAGATTTTTAACACGAATTTTATTTTCGAAAATTAATGTAATACCTAATTAAAAACAAACAAACACTTGGGATGTGATTGAAGAAAGTTAGAAATTAAGGAAAGTGAAAGAGATACTTGAGAAAAGATCGTGGGCGAGAAAAACATGAAGGAGTGGGTGGAAGATTTATTTATTTATTATTTTTTTTGAAGCAATATTGGGTGGAAGGAGGCTTTAGAACCAGTAAAAGCGCGGTAACCAAAAAGAATGCCGGATATTTCTTCAACAGTTGTCGTTGTTGTTTTCAAATATTATAGGTTTGATGTTCTTCACATGGCATAGCATATTTTAAAAGAAACCTACAAAAATTCGCAAGAACGAAGATTGAGAATGCGAACGTAGAAAACAAGGATTGAGAGCGCAAGACATCATTGACGGATAAAGGATTATGTGACTAAGTTTGGACGCCAACAATACAATTGCGAAATTATTGGTGCATAGTGAAAATACGAATTCAAATCATATGTTGTTATTGAAAGTAAAAAAACAGATCACTCATATGTTATCTTGTGTTGAGAGAGAATAATTTCCGAGAATGTGGAAACAACTTTTGTGATGTTTTCAAGAACGTGAACTCCCCTCCAAATAAATCTCCAACCTCGCAAATTATAAGATATAATCAATTAAAAAATATTACAGACTCCAGAAAGGACTAAAAAAATTAGGACGGAAGAAGCCAGCATTTATTTGTGATTATTGTTCGCACAAAAATACCAAATGAAAATGTGCATGGTTTGAATACTATTAAGATTGATGTTTTTACAATTTGGTACAAGTGGGATTGTCAATGTTGAGATCTGGTTTGAATTTTTATCAAGATAAAAGAGTTTTGAACACTTGTCTAAAGTACTCTTTCATGGTTTCTCCTTAATTGCAGGGCTCTTCTGTTAACCAGGTGGCAGTCACACAAGGGTTAGTCCGGGTGGTTGTGCTCCTCCACACAATTGTCTTGAGTTTGATTCTTCGGGTCAGGCCGCAAGAAATACAGTTCTTGTGAATTTCCTAGTCTCTATCTTTGACCGAATTGCGGAGGAAATTAATCAAGATGCGCGTAATCTGACCAGAATACCCCTGATCGCTATATAAAAAAAAAAAAAATCAAGTTGGCCATATTAGAAACATTGAACCTAATTAACCTTTTTTCTCCCTTTCTCTTTTCTTGACATTCACCCACTTATTAGTAAAGAAGATTGGTCTTTACACTAAAAGTAGGTGTACATTATCGCATTATGATTAACGTCTAAGAAGTCTTTTAATTTCCGTATATAATCTAACATTCTTCCTCTCCCTTGCTGGCCGGCACAACGTTGGTGCAAGTATTTATAAACTTATCCCCTCGTAAAGTCATTATTGATCTTGACTATTATCTGCTTAACTTTGTTCGAGCCAGCCTGAAAGTTGAAAATGGGGCAAATTATTATTAACGGTGAGTCGAAGTCACGAGCTTTTGGCAAAGGAACTATTACATGCTGTTGTGTTCTCACTTGAACAATGCCTCGAGATAACATTTAATTAGAACCCATTATTTTTGGTTTATATTTACGAAAGAACTAAGGCTACTGTTCACCATTACATGTTTTTCAGGATCACAATATTAGAGTAGTTACCAAATCATTCATGCTACAGAAAATATATCCACTAGGAAAACATGTCACTGGGGAAGAGGAGGAATGTGTGTGTGTGTGTGTGTGAGAGAGAGAGAGAGAGAGAGAGTCAAAATAAAACTGAAACACAGAAACTGAAAAAGAAGGGAGAGAGATGGAGGGGGTCAGAAAGGGACTGTGAAAGGGGGCTCACTGCTCAGATTAGATTCCCACATCAGGAAAACTACTGATAATATTCGCTCTCTTTTGGACAACCCCCACACTTCTCTCGTGATGCCCCCT
This sequence comes from Rhododendron molle, assembly GCA_025413875.1. Lineage (NCBI taxonomy): Eukaryota > Viridiplantae > Streptophyta > Magnoliopsida > Ericales > Ericaceae > Rhododendron > Rhododendron molle. The sequence continues at coordinate 2,868,312 of CM046399.1, forward strand.
CCCTCCCCTCCTGTTTTTTTCCTACGGCGGCAGTGTTCGGACTAGTTTACGTATATTTTAATTAATTTTTTATCTGATCTCGTCAAAGGACCAGACCATCCATGATGGAACTAAAATTTACAAAAAAATATTTTCTTATGATCTGATCCCAAAAATTGAACCATGATCAATTGTGTGGGCCCATCTCTCTATCTATGAGAATCTCCCACCCAATACTCTACTTGAGAGTCTAAAAAAAATGTACATTATTCAAAGAGTGATTACGAAGGAGTTCGCTATTGCTTACCCCGACCCAATACTCTATTTCTTGAAACGGGGACTCTGGGACAACATGGGGGTCCCTATTCGACTCTTCCATTTTCGACTTTGGACAACTCAAATTTTATCTAGACAATGAACAAATGGACGACTGAGATATGTTCGTTGAGATGGAATGTGAGTCATCCATTGCCGAAATGGATGGCCCGGATGTTGTACCCTATTTTCTACCTCTATTTTCAAGAACTCACTTTAAACCTCAAATATTTCACTCTTTCCCTCTAATATTTGAATTCTTATTTTCAAAAATAATTGAGATTGGTCTTATTTTACAGAATTGAATGAATTTTGTAAAAAAAAATAAATAGATGACAAATATATGTTCAAATTTTAAAGTTAACTCATTTTAGAACATGAAATAGTAATTGAAACTCAAATATATGTACAGCATTTTTTTCTTCACATTATCGAAGTTAATGACATTTAGACCAGAAAAATCGTTGGGGGAGCTGAATGCTAACAAATACTTCCTCCGTCCCAATTTAACTGTCTTTTTTGATATTCCGTGTTACTTTTCAAATTATTATATCTTGTAATTTATAATATTTTATGTGATTTTGAAAACAATGTATTATAGAACTAATCAATATCTATCAAACAAGATCCATATTGGATATAAAATCCATTGCCGATACGAAGACATGACTAATTTTTAATCCAGTTAGAATCAAATGAATAACTATTAAATTGGGACAGAGGGAATACTTTTTTTTTTTGGCCAAAACAATAACAGACAATATTATAGATCCAAGAAAATAATACCCCATCCCTAAACAAGGGAAAGAAACCAAACAGTCAGTCCAAAGATTACACCAACTCCAACTAAACTCACCTCTCCAAACTGACGGAGCACTACAGAGAAAACAACCAAAAACACCCACACAGGGGTGAAAGAATCCCCACAAACGGAGAGAAATCTTACATAAGGAACACCAAATAAGAGAACTAGAAAAAAAAATGGGTGACAGAACCGGACGGAGGGAATACTCAAAAAGTTGATTCCCGATAGATGACACTTAAATTGAGACGGGGAGAGTACTACCAAAAATGCTAGGGGTACATATGAAATGTACATATTATGTATATATGAGTTTTGTGGGGTCCACATCAGGTCCCACAAAGATGATTCAAACCGCTTATTATTTTTCAAACATTTTTTTATGGAGTCCTGTAAAAAATCAGCACAACCCGATATCGGTAATGATTTTTTCTGAATTTGTGGGGGCGAAATTACTTAACTGTTTAGTTTCGCCCCTACAAATTCAGAAAAAATCCTTACCAATATCGGGTTGAGCAGGACTCCATAAAAAGATGTTTTAAAAATAATGGGCGGTTCAGATCATTTTTGTGTGACCCGATTTGAGCCCCACAAAATTTATATGTATATTATATAAAAAATTGGTGGGAGGTCCACTATAGCATGTTTCTAACCCACTAAATCCACTGATCAAGTTTCTAACCCACTAAGTCCACTAATATGTATTTGGTAAAGCCTAAAGTCCACTGCATTTAAAAAGGGAAATAGTGCCTGACAAAATTACCCTTTCCATTCAAATCCCATAAGTTTAGCCTTCAATTCAAATCCCATAAGTTTAGCCTTCAATTCAAATCCCATAAGTTTAGCCAATTATCCCCCATTATCCGTTCTACGTTTGAAATTCCAGCAATTACGTTGGAATAGAGTGACAAAAGATTTTTCTTTTTTGATACACTGTATATAACGTTATATACTCGTTCATCAGTTCACATTTAACGTGAAATACTTACATGAAGATTTGACTTTTCTGATACACTGTATATAACGTTATATACTCGTTCATCAGTTCACATTTAACATGAAAATACTTACATTTTACGTTATATACTCATTCATCAGCTCGCATTTAACGTTATATACTCATTCACTCATGACAGAAGACCACATATAATGATATTAAGGATGCAAGCCTAAAATGATTTTGGTTGTTTAGGTTTAATCTTATATAATGTCAACATAACGTCTTGTACGTATATCACATATAACGATATTATGAATGCAAACCTAAAATGATTTTGGTTGTTTAGGTTTAACCTTATATAATGTCAACATAACGTCTTGTACATATATAACGTTATATACTTTATTGAATTGGTCCGCGCAGCGGCACCTAAAATGATTTTGGTTGTTTAGATCATTGACTTGCTTCTGATAACTGTATATGTATAAGCTTCTGGAATCTTTTTTATTACAATGCAAGAACATATAAATAATCTTATATATGTTCACAATGCAAAAACAAACAAAGAACCTTATAATGTTATACATGAGATTTTGTCCTTTCTAACTCTAAAAGAAAAAAAAAAGAAGAGGGGATCTCGTAACTTCTGCCCCTTCGTTGCAGTCGCTTTCTTCACAGTCGACTTCACAGGTAACTTAATACTCTTCATCTATTGAACAACTGCACAAATAATAACAAGTCAGTGAGGCCGCTGCGCGGACCAATTCAATAAAGTATCCGAACATGATTGGTGAGTTTCTGGTCATATATAACATTATATCAAAGTTAATATGGAACATCTAACATTTGTATGTTGTTGCAATACCGTTATATACAACGTAACTCTAAACAGAGAATATATAATGTTATATAATGTTATATAAGTATAATAACGTTAGAGCATGAATCTGATCCAGTTTTAACATGGAATCGAGAAGTACCGAACGCGGAATTTGGTAAAATTCCAAATCAAGAAAGGATTAACTAGTCCTTATCTGTGGATATTCCGAAATTGATCGAGGAAACCTACGGTACTATAACGTCAAAACCAACATTCAGAAAACCAAAATCGACGAAATGAAGGAAATGATGAGATACTTGGACCAGCAATGTTCCATCATTTCAGTTACACAGAATACGTCGATCTTCGTCCTTAGGTCGACGATCAACGACGAAGAAAGTCTGGGACGTGGGTTGATCTCTGCTTTTCGTCGGTAGATCTCGATGTTGGAGTGACGACGGTAATCGTAAGCTTGACGACGGCGCAGCAGACGACGCCGGTATTGAGCGCCGAGGACGCGACGCATTTATTGAGTGGTTTGAGACGATCAGATCAAGAAGCGGCCGACGACGACGGAGAAGCGGCACACGAACCGCTTTGGGCCGGGTTTCGCGAGTTGTTGTTCTTTCTTCCAGTGGGGAGTGGAAAGGGGGAGGGGAGGGGGTAGGGGATGGGTTTTATAATGGGATTGGGATGTCTGTTTGAATGGAGGAAAAAAGGGAGAAAAAAACGGGAATGGAGGAAAAAAAGGAGAAAAAAAGGGGAATGGAGGAAAAAACGGGATAAAAGATTTTTTGAAAGCAAGGGTATATTAGACTACTAATAAATTAGTGGACTTAGGGGGTTATAGAATTTAGAAGTGGACTTAGTGGATTTGGAAAGTGGTACAGTGGACTTATGAAAAATTCTCCCTATATTATATGTACATTTCATATGTACCAATAGCAACACTCATTACTATAATATCGGTTTGTAAACTTAAAACTGGGGGCGTTTCCCAATTCATTCCCTACACAATGCACAAGAAGATGTTGTAGTTGTGTGCATGAAGGGAACATATCCTAGTGGCCTTGGGGGCATACCCATTCCTTCCTTGTGCTGTTGGGGACACATTTTCCACTTGTGAGAATGGGAAGCTAAACGAACCTTCTTGCAACTATATTCGTATTCCCTAGGTTCCAATATTAAAACAACAAAAAGAAAAAGAAAAAGTGGATTATATTCCCTAGCTAGCTATAGTTGCCCTTCTGATTTGAAAGCATAGTTAAACAGCACACAACGAATGAATGAATTATAGAGGCAGTTCTGGGACACCTAAAAAATCATCCTAAAGTTTCTAATTAAATTTTGATAATCCGAACCATTTAATATGTTTAAAATGTGTTTTTAAGGCTACTAGTGAGAAATCAACTCAAAATATGAACAAGAAGTGCTCGATCCAAATATTTTTTCATAAAGCAGTATATATAGATATTTATGAAAAATTGTTTGGATCAAGCACTTTTCAGCCATATTTTGAGCTGATTTCACATGACTACCCTTAAAAACATGTTTTAAACACATTGAACGGTTCGGATCATCAAAATTTAATCAGAAACTTTGAGATTGAGATTTGGAGTGTTTTTTTAGATATATTTTTTTGTTATTCCTGGAACCGCCCTGTGAATTATATATTTTAATGACTGGAGGTCCGGGTCAGCTTAAGTATACCTCGACGAATTTTGGGGCTCTAAAATTAACGACCGGTCAAGCTCTCCGGTGGTTCTAAGGTTTGGAATATTTGACCTCCAAAAAATTCAAACATACGACTTTATGGAAGACAAACGTTATTTGCTTGCTCGTGTCCCACTTGGCCAAACTCGTTGCAGCTATATTCTGAGTTGAAAGTTACGTGTTGGACTGGGTTCTGATATGAGGTCCTTAAAATGGGCTTCACGGTCCAATTCTCCAATGTGGGCTCAATAAGTGGTCCGTTAATCTCATATAAGTGTCAGATTTTGAATATTCAACCAGAAGGGACCAAATATTCAGTATTTGTTACAAGTAGAATTAAATGCTCATCATCAAACACATAATCAGATAGTTGTATAGGTCATTCAGGAATAAAATCACATTCACAAGATAATTCCGATCATTAAGAGAAAATAACACGTACATATATTGTTGTAGTTCATGTCGTATATCAAGAACTACGGTTGGTTTGCCATCCACATCATTTCCCATTTCCCTTGCCCTATTCGATTCATATTGGTGTTTTACATTATTATTATTATTATTATTATTATTATTTTATTTTATTGAGGGGAGACCTAACTTTTAAAATTTATTTCTTACTAGTACGACGTGTTGATATGGATGGGTTTGGTTTTGCAAATGAAGCTTCGTAATTGAAAATTCTTGTCAATATCACAGTCAAAACAGCGACGAGCACTCTGTCCTTGTGTGGATGGTCTAACAAGAAAAATACTGAGGCTCAACACCATTTTTTTTTCTTTTTCAAAAATGGCGGTACGTGATGGTAAAACGTCTACCTAGGGAAGAAGAGAGGAAAAACAAATGAATTGGCAATTTGGCACCCAAGAGAACCTTCCTAAGCAATTACTGAGAGAGATACCAATTGGCGAATCCAATCAACTTTGTACTTCATATTTCATTAGGGGGACCATTGTACACAGTGGCGGAGCCAGAAACCCAACACAGCGGGGGCAATTTTTTACCGCAAACTAAAAAAAAAATCGCCATAAAATGTAGTTAAGAAAATAATAAGCACAAAAATTCAAAAATTCTACATTAGGCATAAAAGCAGTAGCAAAATATATTCCAAAAGCTTTTAAACATAAGCACAACTGTAACGACCTTAATTTTGGCCCTATAATAATTAGAGTAGTTGAATTCTTCATAAAACTTAGTTAAATTTAATTATAGATTTCGGGGACTAAGTATGTAACCAAGACCCTAACTAGCTAAAATCCTAACTAAACTACCCTTAACATTTCCACTCCAGCTGTCTCTCTCTCCCTGCCGATTCACACTTTTACTCCCCTACTCTTATTATCCTACTAGCACAACAATACATAATGGGTTTTCCTTCCCCTTCCCAAAACAATCAGCCGCCTCCCATCACCTCATCCATCAACCATCTTTAGAACCAACAGAATACCATCACCCACCTTATTACTCCATGGTTACCTCCCCTCCTCCCTGAAATTTCAGCCCCCAATGGCTGCAAATACTCAGACCTCTGCCATCCCCCATCACCTCTTACGCCTCCACCGTACTTCTCTCTCTCTCTCACTGTAAATACCACCCATAAGAATAAACACAACAACACTACTACTCCATTCACTTACAAGTCCAGAGCAAGAAAGAAAAGAGGAAGGAAACCTTCAAATTCGTCCATGGTGGTATAGAGAGAGAATAGTGGGTTTACGGGTCTTTCACATACACCACCTCACTAATAGAATTCGGGACCCCGAACTCCTTGTACGACCTCAAGAATCTCAGAGCCATTCCGAGAGCTGTTTCCAAACCGTTCCCGAGCCATTCCCGAGCCGTTCCCGTCGTCGTCATCTTTCTCGTTTTTCCGAAATCAACTGAATCGGATTCCTAGCTTTTTCCGACCAAACCCAAGGTAGATCAATCTCTATCCTACCATTCCCTAAGTATATTTAGTTCCTAGTGTTGTTTTAATGTTTGGAAGCAGTAAAAATCAAACCACATGTATCAATAACCAAACCACCGTAGCCATCCTCTGTTTTTTTTCGGTTTTGGTCGTCACTGGAACTGAAAACAGTAGCATGTAGAATGTTTCACTATAGTTTAGTTCTAAAATAACGTATATGTTAGACTACTGTGTAAAGATTTGGAGTTATGCATTAAAATCCATCCAATCAAACCCATACTCTGTTTTTCGGTTTACTTGTTCCAAACCGGAGTTGGCGTGGCCTGGACGAACGCGTCTAGGTATGAAACAGAGAGCATGAAACAGATAGCATGAGAAGTGTTTTTATCACTGTAGGTTCCATAGTTGTATGATTATGCCCATTTAAGCATAGAACTAATTGTTATTAGAATATTTGATCACTGAACGTGGTAAATCAATTCCTTGGATTACATGAATATGTTTATGATCATTTTTTTTCTTTTATGCTTGGAACTAATGCTACTGTAATGTTGTAAGTATATAATAACTAGAAAATTATTATTAGTAGAATAATAATTAAGTTAGATTGAAAATAAATGAATTGTAATTTTTTTTGTAAAACCAAGCTAAATAATATTTTATTTTTACTCTTTGACAAATTGATACTCAATCCAGTGGCTAGCTATAAACATTATAATTTTTAGAAAAGATAAAATGACGATAAGACCATTTTTTTTGGAAAAAGTACTATTTAACCTAAGGGTGTTAGGCTGAGTAAAATATGACTCGTTAAGCATAATAATAGCACACTTAGAAGGATAAATCATAAAAACTATTAAGTAGAAACTTTAGTTAGTTAGTAACAGAACTGAAAAAGCAAGATTATCACTAGGATGTAAAGAAAGAAATGCAAACAATACAAAGGGCATCGGTTCCGTCATAACATACTATGTGTTTTATCTACTTGCTCAATATCAATTGCTATACTCGCTTTCACATTGAAACGTATCCTGTTGATTGATTAAGTTGTTATTTATTAATTGTTATACTTGCTACCCATTGAAATGTATCATGTTATGAATTGAGTATTATTGGAAATATGATTGTACGTGTTAGATCGGACTTAGGTTCACTGGGTGGTTTACGATGAGAGAACTGATAGACGTTGTTAAGTTAATGGAAATCTGATAATGTGTGGAGAGAGTGTGTGTTGTGAAATTTTGAAATGGGTGACCAGATAGGGCCCAGTGATCAAATGGTGACCAGTTAGGGCCATTGTGATCTTGGAAGTACTACGATGTTGAAATGGGTGACCAGGTAGGGCCCAGGGTGCTAACCGAGACCCAGCGTGTGATGTGTTGTGCGCGACCCTAACAGACGGTTATGTCATGGGTAATTTAACCCCTTGTTATGGTCTAAGTGAAACATATTCGCTTAAGACCCCGGTGCAGAACAAGCAAGAGGTGGGTTGTCCCATGAAACGGGCGGAGTTAGTGGTATGGGAGGAAAGGATCTTGTGGAGAAGGTCCCTAGAATTCACATAAGTTAAAGGATAGTAAGAAAAAGGATGATGTGTTTCTTTTCTGTGCTGTATTACTTTTCTGTGCTTTCTTTTGATATCAATTGTTATATTATCTAACTGCTTAGTTGTAAAGTAAGGGGTTAGTAGGGTAGGGATTTATCTTCTGAGTGTCGACTCACGGCGTTTATACGCCAGGTACCGAGGAAGAGCAGTACGATCGACCCGAGGAACAGTACCCAGTCGAAGACCTCCAGAACCAGTAAGGGAGTTCATAGAACTGTGGGCGAACTACTAGAAGAAGCTCTGTTTATTTTAGTATTGCAAATTTCATTTCCAAAAGTGCTTGCACAATTGTCGAACTCTATTTTATTTGGTAATATGTAAGACCTAATTATGACAACTTCGATTTTAATGGTTAAAGACTTCCGCTGGTCAATTTTGTTATTCATCAAATCAAATTTTAAAGACATTAGATTATTTTAAAAGAATAAATTAATGTTTCTGAAAATCGGGGCGTTACAACAACAGTCTAAATATCCGTTGCTAAAATGTTTTACAATTGACCCTGACGAGTTTTCATCTTTTGAAAGTTCTGCATGATAGCTTCATTACTAATCCCATAAAAAAACATCTCGCCCTATATATACCATCAAGCCATTGTTCAATCATTGATCATTCATTCGGTTCCGCAATCGATTTATCACAATGTTCATTGCTGAAATAGTTGGGATGGGTAAAATTTACACTTTACTAGTACTAATTTATACGGATGGCATTCTTGTAGTTAACCAAAAGGGACCCAACCACCAATAGATTTGTTTGGGTTGGAACGAGCAACACAACACCATGCCAAACTCATCCAAATGAGGAGCAAATATATTTTTAAAGTCAAAATTTAAAAAAAAAAAAAAGTTCCGGAATTTTGCAGCAGTGGGGGCAGGTGCCCCCACTCGTCCCTTCTTATCTCCGCCACTGATTGTACACATATCAAATTTAGTAAGGGACCTTTTCGCAAGTACAAAATAAAATTTAGAGGCAGTTTTGCTCCAATTTAATTAACTCAGTTCTTTTTATAACTTAGGTATCTCTGGACCAGTTTAAACGCATCTTGACTAATCCTGGAGGCTCATTTCCAATTTAATTCAGTTTCCCGCATGGAGCCCTCCCTTTTATGCTTTGGATTGGAAAAAGCTACAGGCAGCTTCGAATAAGCTCTCTCAAACATAATCTTTTGCATTGTTCTAAGCCAGAAGCGGATTAGCACCATTCAAAAACCAGGGTTCTTGTGCCTGAGGTAATCCGCATTAGATAAACCGCGATATCTAGATTTATTTATTTTTTGGTGCTCGCTTTTGATTTCGTAATTTTCTGCGTTCCTTTTCTCAGATTACTTGTTAAGGTTCTGGTCGTGGATTATCGAAATCTTAGTGTTACATAAACCAACAAACAGTTCGATTCACTATTTTAGTACGGGTCAAGGACGGACGTACTATAATTTGGGAAGAGAAATTTCCAATATTTTGACCTCCTATAACAATAACATGTTTTTCTAAAAAAATAATTGGGGCATCATCCAATTCTTTTATTTTTAAAGTAATTTTCTAGTTATTATAGATGTCTTTAAAGCTTCTTAAAATACGAAAATTTGGATTACATTAATTTTTCCTAAGACAGTGACAGATTCTCATTCCTGTGAACCCTTAAGAAAATTCCAAGAATAAGTTAAATATAATCTAGAAAGTACTACTATTTTTCTGGGAGGCGCTATTCGCAGCTGCATATTTTCTTCCATAGCCCGCTATATTTCGGTAAGTAGTTGTTGGAAATCATAAATAACATTTCGGTAAATAGTTGTTGAAAACTAAATTATATTTCGGCAACTGCATGTCGAAAATATGTTCAACCTTCGGTATACAACTGCTAATACATACATTTCGGTAAATAGCTGTTGAAAAAAAGATTATATTTCGGTAATTGGGTGCTGAAAATGTATCTCAATTTCGGTAACTAACTGTCGAGTATAGTTGGAAATTTTTAGCGAGGTATGGAAGAAAATACGTAGCTGCGAATAGAGGCACCCATTTTTTTTCTGTGGTATTTACTATTTGTCATTCATAATTTTCTATTTTTTTAATTCTTCTTGATAGGATAATTAGAATAGTAATAGGATGCTAATAAAAATATACTACTACTAAATAAAGAATAGGGTTAAAAATAGGGGTGTACAAAAAACCGACCGAACCGAACCGAATTGCCGAACCGAACCGAACCGGCCTCGAACCGAACCGAATCAAACCGAACCGAACCGGTTCGGTTCTTAGATGTTAAAAATTTCTGAAACCGGTTCGGTTTTCGGTTCTTGAAAATTTCCAGCGAACCGAGCCGAGCCGAACCGAACCGGTTTAATATATATATATATTAAATATTTTTAAATATATTTTAATATATATTAAATATTTTTTAAATTTCTTAATATATATATATATATTAAATATTTTTTAAATATATTAAATATTTTTTAATATATTTTAATAAATATATATATTAATTGTTTTTTCCCGAACCGAACCGAACCGGCCCCGAATTCTTCTTGATAGGATAATTAGAATAGTAATAGGATGCTAATAAAAATGTACTACTACTAAATAAAGAAATAGGGTTAAAAATATCAATTCAACCCAAAACATCCCATGACATTGACCAAGCAACAAACTCCCACGAAAATTCCAACCCTAAAAAAAGTCAGATTTGGAAATCCTGTAATGCACGGCCGAATTACAAGTACGATCGGTACGACTGTCCATTTTGATACGGACAAGTCAGTTTTAATACGAGCTCTCTATTGCTTGAATTAAAATTCAAGCCGTCCGTTATCGAAATGGACAGTCGGATTGGCTGCAATACCGGATCCCGGATTCTTTACCAAGTCAATATTCATTATTCTATCGTTTTCGTCTAAAGACCGCTACATACGTTTCCTTTTCCATAAACCCCAAACGCGTAATTGTTGATAAGTAAAAGAAAAACACTATCAAAATCCACAATCCCTCTCTCTCTCTCTCTCTCTCTCTCTCTCCACCAAAATCAAAACTTGAACAAATTGTCAACATCGGCGATCGACGAAGCTATATCGGAATGGCGAAGACCGACGACGAGCCGGCGATCGGGATCCCCTACAACGCGACCTACCAGGCCGCGATACCCCAGCAGCATCACCACCATTACTACGTCGGAAACAACCCCTATCAAGCCGGAATGATCCCTCCGAACGCCGTCGTTGGCGATCCCAAGGGAATCCCGATTCAACAGACCATGTATAAGGATACCCCTGCTCCTTTTGACTGCGTTCACTGCGGTAGTTCTGGTTTGACCACCGTCAGGTGATTCCGCGACTCCAGTTGGATGTTAAATTTATCTTGTAGAAATTATAGGGTTTTATGGTTTCGTGTGCATGTGAGCGTGAAAGCATCTTTTAAAAATATCTCAAAGCACTATAAATTTGTAGAGAGCGAGGATTGAAAGCATGAGGTAATTGATTCTGTGATTCCAGTTGGTATTTGAATTTCTCTTCTAGAAATTATAGGGTTTTGTGGTTTCGAGATGTCAGAAGCTAAGTAACAAGCATGTGTGTGCGTGTGCGGGAATGCGAGCGTCCAAAATGTTTGTCCGGTCCGCAAAACGATGACTTAAAAATAACACAAACATTTAAAGAAAAATTCCAACTTTTTTCAATAATTTACCGGAGACCAATGAGTTCTGTAAATTTATGAAAAAAATTAAATTTGTTCTTGAAATAGGTGTATTATTTTTTAAGTCTTTGTTTTGCGGACCGGACAAACATTTTGGAACTGAGGTAGTACTAAATTTGCGAGAGTGAGAATCGGAAGCGCAAGCGTAGAGTGAGGATTGAGAGCAGGAGCAGAGGACCCTACCAAAGGATCATGTGACTAAGATCGGAAGTCTAATTGAAATGTGAGAAGATTTTTTGGTGTATTGTTGAAGATGTGATTATTGCCTTCAAGTGCTTTGATTGGCCTTTCTTCTATGAAAACAAATATTTTTTTTGCTATTATGTTGATTTCGTATCAATCGCACACTACTCCAATCTTGATTTAGTTTGGTTGTTGGACTTGATTTTTGTTGGAGACTTCTACCTAGATGTAGTCTCCTATTGTTGTTGTCGTTGTGGATTGGAAAGAGAAAAAGTTTCTTTTTGCGAGTCATATATTTCTAGGTAGTTTTATTTTTTTCATCGGCATACAATTTTATAGACGTTGAATTGTTGATTCAGTTCCATCTGAACCTTATCCGGTAGCGTAGCACTATTTCCAAGGAGGAGCTTCAAAGTTTTGACATTCTAGATTCAGAGGACAAAAGGGCTTTTGTGATGGATGGTGATAGTGGATGCACAATATTCCCTTAGGTTCTGGGTGGAAGGTTCTGTTAAGTGGGAAATATATGTGATCCTTAGGGCAGCCTAAGTCACATAATGCGCGTGCGTGAGGTAAAGTGGGAATGAGAGACCATGAAAGTGCCTTTCGAAAATATCCCAAGCTACTAAAATTTACGAGAGCGAAGATTGAGAGCAGGAGCAAAAAGTCCTATCAGAGGATTATGTGACCTAGCGGCCAGCCCATATTTGGTTGGGGGCTCCCACAGTCCCACTCCTTTACTGGAGAAAAGAGATACTACGTGGTGCAGCATTTGGCTGGTCACGTGACTGCATAAGATGGTAAAATTGAAAATGCTTTTCTTGCTTACGAACGATGAGGCTTGTTAAGGCAATTTATTGAGCTGTTGCACTAAAGAAGTAAGTGAGTTCTTTTGAAAATGCTATACGAATTCATTAGAGGGAGAAAAGGAAGTTCTATGATGTAAAGAGCTGTGATTAATATGATTAAGGGGAATTGTTTCCCTTTTGATATGAATGGGTTCCAAAGGTACAATAAGAGAACACAAGTTTAGTGCTACTGGATATTCATGGTACAGGTTTGGACACTTCTTGCGCTAGTGGCGTGTTATTCTTCGTCTTTGCATTATGAGTTTTGGAAATTGTGATTGGTATGAGACTATGAGTTTCTGAAAATATATAGGTGACGGAACATTTATTGGAAATCAAAAGGTTAGTTGTAGCATGGGTTAAGAAACACATTCCCAATGGTAATATACTTGGAAAGCTCATTTTCCATAACTTACGGTGGGTTATGCTGATTAATATGGTAAACATTCTGGTTGCAGATAGCAAATAAAAGAAAAACACAATGGGCGCTTGATTTGGTATTGACAGCGTTTAAAACGTGAACCACGACAACTAATGCTTAATGAGCACGTAGATCCACCAAAGAAATTGCCAAAGTTGATCCTTGTTCCATAGAGTGAATTATTTTTGTCATAATCAATCTCTTTGATCATATAGTCTAGTCGACTGTTCTTTTTCTGGGTGTGTGTGGGTGGATGGGTGGTGGGGGGTTGGAAGCTGGATAAAACAATTTGATTTCTGTTGGTTGTTGTTTGGGTTGCAGTCTTTCTGCTTATATGCTGGCATGATGGCATCTTGTATATTGGTTTAGAATTTCCGCTCTTCTCCATTCCCATAGCTATCATGTTTATATCTGCATGTACATGTAGTGGAGAAGAGTTGAACCTGTTTCATACATGATCCAAAATGTTAGCCAAGTGAAATTTTGTTGATATAACTAGAAAAGAAAAAATGTCATGTCTCGCTTGGAAGAATCTAGAATTTTGGTAACTTACAAATGGTTAACGAATGAATCTACTAAATAATGCTATGTAATTTTAACCTTGTAATCTCCTTGCCTCGTACAAAGTTCATTGTACTTGGATTTGCATTAATCAAGTTTCACCTAGCCCCTTGTTTCTCTTTATATGCGATTTAGATCAAAACCAAGTCTGGCAGCTGTTGTTGGTTGCATGATGCCTATGATGCTTGGAGTTTGCTTTCTTTGTCCTTCAATGGACTGCCTGTGGCATAAGTATCACTATTGTCCAAGTTGCAAAGAGAAGGTACTACAGAGCATGTACAGACAAAAAATGTTTTCCATTCCTACATCATGTGGCTTTGAACTGTAACGGGTCTTCGTTTTCTATGCAGGTTGCTGATTTTGAGAAGTCTGATCCTTGTATAGTAATGGATCCTCCACACTGGACGGAGCCAAGCTTTGCATTACCCGCATGACTAGATGAGTTCTAAACATGCCTTATTCATGTGTGTTTTAGTCACTTGGATGTGTACATTTTCTGCTTCAGCAGAACTGAACCATCTGTTATTCATATGTGAAGATGTACTGGAAAATTGCTGGGAACTACCATTACCATACTGTAACATAACGCTCTATTTTAGAATAATGGAGTTCATACTTCATACCATATAGTTTGCTTATGATTTCTGGGATTACTCTTATGCACGAGATGGTTTCCACATGTCAACATGCTCTTGCTTTGTTCAATGGTAGCACGTATTTAAATCAGCCAACATGCTGTTGCTATGTTGGTTGGATGGAGTAATAGGCCTGCTTTTATGTGTGTTAGCTGAGAACCTGGTGTTCATTGTGCATTCCTTGCGTAACAGATGAAATGGCTGTGTTTAACTGATTCAATGTTGAAAATCATGTGAACACTTTAACAAAATGTTTAGAAAAATATTGCTGGCCATTGTGTTACAACCCCAAGATATCTTTCTATCACGTTTCTACTCAGTGTACTTTGTGCAATTAATGTCCAAGCGTAGGATTGTACCCAATCTTTCAGTAGAAGGCCATAAAATTCATTTCAATATTTCCCACTGTGAAATGCCTAAAACTGAGAAGCATAGACATGTCTACCTGCCTCACGTGTCGGTGCGCGACATGGGTCCGTTCTACACGAGATGACACTCTCCGGACATGTGCCTGGCAAGCCTAAATAGTTACCCAACTTTTTCAAAAAAAAAAAATACATGGGACACTTTGTGGACACTCACTCTTGGACACTACGGGAACACACTAAGGGCACATTCTAGAAGGCAATTTTAAACACTTGGCACATAGTGAGAAATTTCATGTATGTTCAATTCTTGGACACTTAAAAAATTAACCATTGATTTGTGTCTTCATAATGTTAAGACTATTTGTGGTTTTCATCTTTCTAATGAATTCATAAGATGCATGCATATATTCTACGAAAATATATTTATTATTCCATGTGTCCATAATGTGTCGATGTCCTAATTTTTTAAAGAATGGCGTGTTCCCTTATCCATGTTCTGTTGCGTTCATTTCCGTGACCACATCCGTGCTTCTTAGCGTTTAACCATTGAACTCTATTTGCTGGTGTTTGTTAGGATCTAGCTTCTTATATGAGATATATAGCTAGACAAGTACGAAAGCCCAAAGAATCTGATAATTCTTATGGTTGAATTATCAGATTCTTCCTAGTTCCTCTTGAAAAAATGTTAGGAAAGTGATCTGCCTACCTTCCGTCTTTTGGTTTGAGGAGATCATCAGATTCTTCCTACCTGACAAGAATTGGAACGCTGCACAGAAGAGTGGGGTCCAGCATGAGAGACAAGAGCCTGTCAAGTTAGCCAAGGAGTGACTGCCTGATAACCAAATAGAGGGTTCTAGAACATTCTGCATCTCCACGTTTCAACTCCTACCATTAAGCACGGTAGAAACAAGAATGGGTGGTATCGAGACCCCTTGGGAGGCTACAGGCAAGTCATCCCTGGCTATCAAACAAGGCTTTTATCTTCATGTAAGACCTCTCTTCCTATCTAGCTCTTAGTAAGTGAAGCCCCTTCAGTGTCTGCCGTACACCATGTTTATGGTCTTCTATATATAGAGCCGTTGGGTGGTCGTCTAGGATAGATTCTGCTCACTGTAGTAGTAAACACCTCCGTTGTCAACATGCATGATCATATCAAATATTGTATGTTCTCGGCATGGAATCAATTCTTGGATTTGCATTAGCGCATTGTATTCCATTCAATCCTCAGTCGATAATCTTCCGGATGAGGTTTGAATTTTCTGAGTGCCCACGAGGCAAAAGGTATGAAGTAATCGAAGGATAAAGAAATTCTAAAATGCTGCCCACGTTTCACTCTTCAGTTGACCAGTTATCGTTCTGTTGGTGCTATTTGCAGTCGAGATCGACGTTAGCCAACCCTAAAAGGTGTTTTTCTCTCTTGTCACAAGTCAGTTTTCAATAATTCTCTCTCTTCTGGTATTCTAATTGATTCTCCAACTGGAAGGCCTTTGACATTTTGCTATAAAGCATGCTGAGGGAGAATAAATTGTGTCAAACAATGTTCGAGTGATTTTTGAGTCAAGTTGGGTATTAAGACTTTTGTACCTTATGCCACCTCCAAATGTTGTTTGCTTTCCTGGCTTTGTGATACTATTATTCGACACACTAGTGTATTGATATGACCAGACAACACAGGTCAAATTTCTTCTCTCTTCACCACCACAGAATTGCTAATTTGCTTTTTGACTGTAGTAATTGATATGATGCTTTGAAGTTCTTATCCATCTCACAACATGGGTTATACTAGCGAAAAGCACTGCAACTGGCTTCCAGTATAAAGAAAGAAAATGACAGAAAGTATAGTATCGTGTTGTGTTCCTTGCAGGTAAATTTATGGTAAAGATTGGTTATCGTTTCGGCTTCTACAGCATTGTACGTACATAGGATTAGTCGAGGTGTGCTCAAGCTGGCCTAGACACTTGAATTTTCAAACCCCAAAAAAAAAAAAAACTAAGAAAAAAGAAGTCATAAGTTGCCGCAGGTTGTATCTGTTTTCTCTCTCTATATAATCTTTGTGCGGCATATAGAGAATTATATCTATCTCAATTCAACCTGATTTCGGCCTGCTACTGTATTTGGCTCTCAAGGTTGTGGAACGTAGCTTTTATTTCAGTGCGCCTGTGGAATTTTATGTGAAGTTTGAGCCAAACCAGTAGCATGGCGGGCATGTGGTTACCCAGTCGAGTGTCGTATGGACGTGGCCCAGTCTGTCTAGGTCACCTCGCCCGGCCATCACCACATGGATGCCGAGATGGCACTGCTCCGACACATGATGAGGACCGATGTGGCAACTGACAATCGTCATGGGTGACATCTTGGAAAGGTCCGGAGAAGGTCACTGATGATGTTGCACGAGGCCGTTACGTGGGCACGAGGTGTTTGGAAGTCAAGTCACTCTCTTATATACACGATAAAACTCTAGAAAGTTAGGGTATGCTTTCTCCTTATCGTATTGTTGAGTAATTCTTGAGAAAGAGGGCTGACTTAACCATCCGAATGCCCTCCGACCAATTTCCGACCGGTTGTCTCCACGACTATAGACGGGAGTAATCAACTCCACCACACAATAATTTTCAACTAGTTGTCTAAGCCTTCATTAAACGTTTGCAACATATCACTGTTTTCTAGTAGCCAATTAAGGAAGGAATGATTATTCGGTGCCTCTGAGGCATTGGTAGGTGGGTATCCCAACTACCTCCTCACTACACATTCCACACAAATGTGCGTTGAGGAAGGAGTTTGGGACATCTATCTACCATGCCCTGGGGGCATTGAGTACTTTTTCGTAAGATGAATCATTAGTGTCTTTTTAAGAAGAAAAACACGGTATGTGAAATCCAACCGTGTATGTATATATATATATATATGGGTTTTGGAGGTCATCTGAAATCGATCCAACCAACTAACCGAGGGATCCTGTAGGGCATATGGTCTCACACTCTCACCGTACCCAAGTCCTTCCACAACTATATGGCACAAGCATTATCTGCGGTCAAATGATAAAAAGGAGTAGCTGGGATCTTATCATTGTGAATTTGTAAATCTCCATATGTTGCTTTTGGTGAGAGGACTGCAAATCAAAAAAAAGGTTTTAACAGAAAAGGGTGGCGGGAAACTTGCTGGCCTTTCTTGTAAAAATGTAGGTCATGATAATTATTTGAACCATAAAAAGGTCCTTTTGTTTAGATTACCCTTTTTAATTCCAACTCCTTTATATCAACTTAATTATGATTTGAGGTGATCTTGAGCCCACCCAGGTGACCCAGCATTAGCAATACAAGCACCTCTTTTAATAAGTATATATACGTGATTTGTTGGATATTTTCTTAAATTTGATTGGATAAAGCTTATTCTGTTCAAAAAAAAATACTGTAAAATAAAATAGGACTAATCTAGTCGAGCTTTGATTCTGAGTAAAAACCCATTTGAGATCCAATCAACTTATTTTGAAACGCAATCAGACTCTGTTCCAGAACACCTTCTCAAAAAATAAGTACTTATTTCAAACTCAAAAATAATGTAAATAAAAAATTATTTTTTTATTTTTTTTTTGCACCGTATAAAAGATCTCGATAGGATCTATCAAACAAGATCCATAGTGCTAGAAAAATTATTTACGTAAACACATTATTTTTGAGCTTGAAATTACCTTCTTAAAAAATAAGTACTTATTATCCGTTCTGAAACGGAGCCTCAATTTCAAAACAAGTTTTGCCTGCTCAGGTCGGCTCGGCTCATTTACTCTATTACCATCATTGCAAATATAGTAACAATGAATTGTCACTGCACCACATAGTAATTTCTTTTTCTATATGACTTGTACTGGTTCTTTGTTATGTGGTGGGTCTGGAACCAACTTTAGCACTCGAGAGGTCAATGGTCCTTGCAGATCGAAGGCTTTTTCTCTTAGAAGAAGAAACACTAGCTAGCTGGGACTTTTTACACTTGGCTATAAAGGAGAAGACAACAAAGTGGTGGTGCAAAGCCTAGTCAAGTCACTTCTTTTGAGAAGCAAATCATGCTTATGTTCTACAGATATACAAAGGTAATATTTGCCTGTCCCACCCGTACCCCCATCATGAGTATTTGGTTTGGTGGGATGGACAAAACGACATTCACATGCAGAAAGGGTAGAGAGAGAGAGAGAGAGAGAGAGAGATATTCTTGACAACTCAACAATGAGGCTATTAATCTTTAATTCTTTACTCCTTGTGCTTTTGGGCGAGCAATTAACATCTCATAGAATGAATCCATTTTCAATTCTAGCTTTGATGATCATTGTATAATACATACATATTACGTAAGGGTATTTCCGTGACTATATTACGGTTCGGTTTTGGTAACGGTTCAATTTTTGGTGCGGTTATCCTATAAAATCGAAACCAAAACCGAACCAGCTGATTTTTTCAAATTAAAAAGCAGACCCATGAACGTGCTTAAAAAATTAATTGTCATCCCTACTCAGTCCAGATGTAAGGAAAAGGAAGCACGGTCAGTCCCAACCGTCTTGTATGGGGTTCGAATGTGTAATCTCTATATGAAAAGGTTAGGATTAGGAGTACAATTACAAAGGCCCTGGCAGAAGCTTTCTCTTGTTCAAGCGTAATTCTCAATGAAAGCTCATCTTCGTGGTACAAAATGTGAAAACAGGTCTTGCTTAGTATTTGTCTCTGTTTTTTGTTGCATGTTCTTGTTTCTTCACAAATTACAAACACACCGTTCGGTAAATGATTCTCGAACTCAATCGTTCGCGCAATAATCATTTTTGAAAATGTTCTTACCGATCAGAAAACACTGAGAAGACATATTTGAAAATGCCAAACTAATACTCCCTTCATCCCATTTTCATTGTCCATTATTCTTTTTTGTCACTTTAGTGTCTGTTGCGTATATCTTTCAATCTATAATCTTTTTCATGATTTTGACACCTTTGAATTATAGAACAAATTGAAATCCATCAAATAAAATCCATATTGCATATTTTTGGAGATTCACATCGGAAGATAAGCACTCGAACATCAAAGTAACTTTTAAGAAGTGCAGTGAAAAATTGTGGTAAACTAGTTTTGGTTTGACAACCGAACATCATGATTTTCTTCTTTTCAAAAGCTTGTAGGCAAACGAGAACACTACAATGGGGTTTTGGCGTATTTGAATTTTGAAAAACAGAACACTGTGGAAACAAGAAATACTAACATGTTCAAGGAAAAAACACAGAAAGAAATTACTGCACGCACACCCCCGACCACCGCAAATTTCAAAGTACCTGTAACCCAAGTAGGTTGGTTTAGTGGGTATGAAAAAGCTAATAAGTGATTGTCTTTCATAAGGTCGGATGTTCGAATTTTACGGAGACTAGACATTAATTCCAAATTTTGGGGTCACTGGAGAGTTTACCCGGTTATTAACTTCAAGGCCCCAAGATCAGTCGAGGTACGCGCTAATATGAAACAAAAAAAGACTTTATACTCGATCGTGTTGCTGTGCATATTTATCAAGAAATTGATAGTGCGAAGAAGGTAGGGAAATGTGAGGTGCCCATGTCTCAATAATCCTTTGGTTTTTGGCTCCGACACGATTATTCAAAACATTGTATTGATTCCCCCACCCACACACACACATTCACACGCTTCCAACAGTGTGGTGCACGTGAAACATTTTTTTATATGTATCTTTGTACATAGGGTAGTGATAATGTCAAAACTGTTTTTGTTGGTGCCAAAACTCCAGCGCGTAAACCAAAACTCCAGCGCGTAAAAGTCTTGTACACTGCACATGGTATAAGACTTTTGTGCATTAGAGTTTTGGCCCTAATAAAAACGGTTTTGGCATGCATTATCATTTCCCTATACATATGTTTCCATTTATACATATTCTAATCTGTTTTATAAGATCTGTTTTATTGCATGATACTTGTACTGTATTTGCTCCTTTTAATGATACGGATGTACTGTATCTCGACTAATTCTGAAGTTAACGATTGAAAAATCCTTCATACTATCTTACGAATCTATGATCTAGTCTAGTATATAATCCAAACATTCGTTCAATAGAGATAAGCCTAAAAAGCACCAAGCTTGTCTGCAGTCCCAAGTTTGGACTGCAGAGGTGCGGTTGAAGTGTTCGCAGCCGTCGGATAATGTTTTGAACGGTCGAGATTTTAAAAAAACTTTTCCGGAAAAAGTTTTTCAAAGTTTGAACCGTTGAATGCAAAGATGAACGGCTAGTCCGACCGCAAATAATCCACTTCCGCCTAAAAAAATTACTATATTGAGTTAATTGTTTGACATTCCGTCTAGCGTTGAATCTACGATCGAACGCAAATGTAAAGAGCATTAGTATTCATATCGGTAGTTGGACGTCTCCCAAACGATGCAAACCTAGTAAACAAATGTTGTATAATACTTGTGGCTTCTCCTTAACAAAAGAAAATCAACTAGCAACACCTATATTCTCAGTGCTCCTAGAGCATTGCATTGCATGACGGACGATTCATATGACGCAATGTTGTCAGGGTCGCACATATTATGGTGAAAACTACATCAACGTAGTTATAGCCTATGGTGTGATTGAGCTCAATGCTCCACAAGCACTCCGGTACGAACGATACTACGGCCACAAGAGGGTAACCCTAGATTCCAGTGACTTGTACCCTTGGATTTAAGGAGGGTGAAATTTCGAGCTTTATGGAGGAATGTCAAACCACAATAACAATGGGTGCTCCACTATCTTTTGGCCAAAAATAAAATACGTAAAACAAATGGGTGCTCCATAAATTTCCCAACAAAGCCTCTAGATTCCTTACCTCCTCCTACCTTAAGATAGACACATACAAGGACAACTCTAACTCTCTCTCTCTCTCTCTCTCTCTCTCTCTCTCTTGCGAACAAAGCTCAACTCTTTTTTAGTGGGCAAGGCTTTCAAACTTCCACCCACAAGGTTTCCCCAGAAAATGGCCATCCAGATTCTGTTTCATCTCTCTCTTCTCCTCCTAATTCTACTATCACCACCACCCACAACCGCAAATCTAGAAGGTAATACTTCAAAGAATTGCAAGAGATCTGATTACCAAAAAAAAATTCATTTTTTTCCCAATTCAATTTGATTACTTTATACACTAGTATTAATTAAAAGGTGAGTACAGTTAGCAGCTCCGTTTTTATTTTGCTATTTTTTTTTTTTGGGTACTTCGGAATATTTATTTTGGTATTTCAATTGGTAATGGTGGTTGTGAAAAAAACAGGGGATGCTCTGTATGCATTGAGGAGGGCTGTGAATGACCCACATAATGTGCTGCAGAGTTGGGATCCGACTTTGGTGGATCCTTGTACTTGGTTCCACGTTACTTGTGATTCTGATAATCGGGTCACCCGCCTGTTAGTCCTCTCTCTCTCTCTCTCTCTCTCTCTCTCTCTCTCTCTCTGTGAGTGTACAGAGAGTGTTGGAAAACTTAAAGGAGTTTTAAAAATATGTTCGAATCTAGTTTGTTTGTCCATCAAACTTGTTTCAAACAGTTTTAATCGAGCGATCTTGAGTAGCTTTGATTTTTTAATACATCACAAGCTGAACGAGCCAAGTATCAATTTGGTTAAAGTTTGATTTGAAAACTTAACAAGCTGGAAAAAAATTATTCTCGCTTAGTTTGTTTATTATGTAATAAACGGATCTTGAACGAGCTTCTATTCTTCGATTTGTAAACAAGTTTCAACCTCCAGTTTAATGGGTAGTAAAAAAAAAAAAAACAAAAAATTGAGTTGGTTTTAACCTTTTAAGTTGATGTAATGTAATAGTTGCAGTTTGGTCAAAAAATTAATTTTCCTTGCATGTTTTATAGCAAAATCAACATCTAAATTACCTTTTTAACCCTAAGGATAACCATATGCATTTTGCAGTGACCTTGGAAATGCAAAGCTCTATGGCAAAATCGTTCCCGAGTTAGGGAAGCTTGAACGTCTTCAGTATCTGTAAGTAATTAATTTACCATATATAGCACACATTATAATTTGAAGGAGAATTTGTTTTTATTTGGGTGAACTAGGATAATTAATTAAGGTCTTGTTTCACTAAGCTTTTTGGGAATTTTTTCTTGTTTTGTCCTTATTTAAATTTTTTACGTGTTTGTTAGTTTTGTGCCTAACTTTTGTGGATTATTGATTCGTCTAGACTAGAGGAATCGAAAAAGTAAAATAATTCTTCTTATACCCAAATATTTTCAAAAATATTCAAGAAAAAGTCCCAAAAACCATATAATTTTTTACTTTTCTAATTTAACTTGACGAAACGAATCAATAATTCACAAAAACTAGGCACAAAATTAACAAACACAATGCCTAAAAGTTTATTTCCAGAAACTTTTCAATTGTGATAGATCTCACCTACCCCATCAGGCCATCAGCCGGTCAGATCAGAAATACTATGGAGTAATTTTTCCAAGAACAATGGTACATGGACATAACGGTGCAAATACGCCCGACGCACACGGAGTCCATTCAAGATCCCTATGTGCCTAAATTTTGGTGTACCTATGTACCAAGTGTTTTTCAGCCGCAAGATCGTGTTTTGAGATTCCGATTCTGCGGCTGAAAATCACTTAGTACGTGCCTACATGGGTATACCAAGATTTCGGTGCAAAGGACCTCTGACCCACGGAGTCCTCGTTGTTTTATCGACTCTATGAACTCTGAATAAATCTGCGTCCGGATATGTCCGCTCAGACTTTCTACCATTCAAAGTATGATAAATTTGGTGCGAATTGATGGCACTAGATAGTAGTAGTTCTTCTATTGGTTGGTGTCTGAATTAATGGCCTTGGGAATAACTACTGAATTGATTGGTTTTTGATTGAAAAAATAATGTAATTTGGTTTTTTGCTGGTGTGAATAATGTACAGGGAACTGTACATGAACAAATTGGTGGGCCCAATCCCTAATGAACTTGGAGGATTGAAGAACCTTGTTAGCTTGGATCTTTACCACAATAACCTTACTGGGTCTATCCCTCCATCACTCTCAAGCCTCTCCAACCTCAGATTTCTGTAAGCATCTCCTTCGCAATCTAACTATTCCAAAAATACTGACTTTCGTCAATAAAAAGTAAAATAAAAATGTGTTACCCCTTTCGCCAAATCTTGGCTCCAGCGACACTGCTTGTTTCTCTATTACTGCAATTATAAGGTTTTGATTAGGGTTGATAAAGGATCCAAATTGATTGAGTTGGAGTTCTTGTTCACTCAATAAAAGCTCGTTCATGATTAATTTGAAGCTCGTTAAACTTTCAAACATGCTCAAACAAGTGTATGACGCAGCTTGTTAACCTTACGATGGAGAATAAAAAATTCAAGATACTCAAGATCGACTCGTGATTGATTCCATTAGAACCCGTTTGATCGACTCGCCTAACTAGCAAAGCTTAGCTTGAATAAACTCAAAATTTTAAGAACTTTTTTGCCCTAATCATCATGGGTCTGCATAAATGTGGCTGCTGTCTCACGTAATGAAAAAATGCAGGCGACTGAATGGTAACAGGCTGACAGGAAGAATCCCAAGGGAACTGACCAAGCTTGGAAACCTTAAGATCTTGTAATTACTCTCTCTCTCTCTTCCCCAAAATCCCCTTCTTAAATTTGCTATCTGATCCTTCTTTCTCCTTGCAGGGATGTGTCCAACAATGATCTGTGTGGGACCATTCCAACCTCAGGCTCGTTTTCTAAGTTCACAGAAGAAAGGTGATTTGTCTTGTTCACCCCTTTGCATTTCATTTCATTTCAATAGCTTCAAGTTTTGGTTTCTTCTTTTCATTTGTGAAATTTCTTTGTTGTTTTGGATGCAGTTTCGTGAATAACCCGAAACTAGAAGGGCCAGAACTAATGGGATTTGTGAGATACGACGCTGGAGGCTGCAACTGAGATACATAGGGTCGTTGCTTTTGCAGTTTTGTTTATGCCTGTTTGGTAGTAGTATCGTTCTAATTTTATGGGATGTCCTCGAAAGGGACCCGTTTAGTAGAAGTAATTTGCTCTCAGAATATGATTCCTTGTATGGTGAAGTGAGTAATATTCTCATCTCCATGTTCTGTTTTAGTTGTAAAGAGATGTGATATGGAGTATATAACTGTTTATGGCTATGATTCTCAGTTCCACATACTGTCGTCGGTGGTGGGGTATAAAATGGAAACGGATATGTTACAATCACCGACCACAGGTGTCGTTGCAGACATCAGATGTTTTGGAACACCCACATGCATCAAACGAATGCAAAGCCATCTGTGGTTGAATCTGTAATCAGTGATGTCTGTGTAAGTAGCACTATAAAGAGTGCACGATGGGGATCTCAAGAATCTTATATGCCAATTGCCAAATGTATTCATGGTCGATTAATGTTGTGTTTTGGATGTTCCATTTTTTCTTTTTCTTTTTCTTTTTCTTTTTTTTGAGGAAAGGATGTTCTGTTTGGATCTTGAATTCGTTGAGCAATATGCCGAGGGCAACAAGCAGTCTACGGGGGTTTTTCCCCCCCTCAAAAAGGTCCTATCTCCAACTCCAAGGTCCAAACACAAAATTGAAGCCTAGAATAGGGTTCGCGTGTTTTGCTCCTTTGGAGCTACTCCACCCTTTGGTAATAGCCCACCTTTCCCTTCCCCAATCTCGCCATTCCTCCTCCTGCTCCAAATCTTTCTTCAAATCATCGTAACCTTCCTCGCCCACTCCAGTGGCTTGCATATCTTAAGCTTGTTCTTCCTAATGATTGCTCTTTTCTCCTTCGGATTGGTCACTCTAAATCTTCTCAGATATACCTGGTGATTTGTTCTAGTGTTCCCTTTGGTAAAGCTTTCTATAAATTCAATGTTTTTTCTGTTGGAAATTTACGGAATTTCGGATGAATGAAACCGGAACCTTTGGAGGGTCTCCCGAGGCAACCGGTACCGGGTTCGTTGTATCCGGACGCACCACAATCAATAGACGTATTGATGTGTGGATTCCGTAACTCCCGTAACCTCTCCACCTTGATGGCAACATTATTCTTCACCTTCATGGCTGCAATATTGTACCTATTCTTGGCTAGATTCATTTGAGGGGGGTTACTCATATTGAAGGCAGCATTACTCCTCTTCAGCCACCTTTACCCTATAAATAGGTGCATCACGTTTTGGAGAACGCACCAACAAATTCACAGCCTTCTAGTTCAGTCCGATATTCGATCTTGAGAGAGAGAGAGGCAGGTGGTAGTCAGTTCGCCAAGGCGGTCATCGGCGGTGTTCCGATGGCTAGCGGTTCAACCGAGCTAACCCTGGGAGAAAGTCGCCGACGCAACCTACAACACCCACGGTAGGGGCGAATCTTTCTTAAGGAGACTGTGGTTCTACACAGGACTCGGTTTCGATCCAAGATTCTGTTTGTATCTCGTTCCTCACATTTTCTATAATTTGTTTACTGGTTTTTGTAATATGTTTTGTTCAATCATGTAATTGTTACATTTTGATAATGGAAACTGTTCTCTGGATTTTTGTTACTGCCGAAATTTTGCCAACAATCTTTAATTGAACTTACCCCCTCTGAATCTCTGCATCCTTCATTTACTGCTGTTTAATGGCTTGCTTAAGTGTGGATTCATCCAATACTGGTGATTCAGAATTCATCGATCAAAGGGGCTAGTTGTTCCCTACCGACCCAATCATCTCCTCTCAACTTCGAAACCTCTGGGACAAAACCCTGTTGGGCCGTTTCATTGATGATCGCTCCTTCTCAGAAGCTACCATTCAACAAGTGGTTAACTCATTCTGGCACACAAAAGGCCCTGTCTTTGTGGAAAAACGCTCAGGAGTGTTCTGTTTTCACTTTGAAGACCCATATGACATCGAATGCATCTTAGCTAGGGGTGAGCAAAAAATCCGTAAAACCGTGAATCCAGTCCAAACCAATCCAAACCGAAATGTTTGGTTCGGTTTTTTAGTAGTATGGTTTGGTCATGGTTTAAAAAAATTAGAAACCGTATTATATGGTTCGGTTTGTGGATTCACATTTATGGTTATAGTTCCAAACCGATTCAAACCGCATAATACATACATACATATATATTTATAATTATATATATATATAATTTAATTATGGGAGCTTTACTCAACTACTTTTCTAATTTATTTATTGATCCTACTAATCTACTGCAATATTTAGTTTTCCTTCCTTGCTAAGATGTTTAATAGTTGGTATTCTTAGTTGGTTCACTTTTGTGAATTACCACTATTTCATTTTCTGAGTTTAAGACTTGAAACAATTGTTGGTATTCTACTCTTAATAAGTTGGTTGATATTAGTGTGTTTTGGTAATTTCAATGGAATTGATTTTAATATATACTAGTTTTCTTTTAATTTATCTTCGTAATTTTATGTATTTAATTTTTTTTAAAAGATGATAGCTTAGTTCAAAGTAAACCGTGGTTTAAAACCGAAACCAAACCGTATTTTAATGGTTTGGATTGGTTTGGTTCAATGGAATTTATGGGTTGATTTGGTTCTCCAAATTCATAATCCGTAAGTATTGGTTTGGTTCTTGGTTTACTATAAAACCGAACCAAACCGGACCATGCTCACCCCTAATCTTAGCTGAGCAACCTTGGAATGTCCATGGGGCTGTTTTAGTGCTCCAACCATGGGCACCCAACACTATCTTACCTCAACTTCAATTTCCTGCCATGGATGTTTGGGTCCAAGCACATAACATCCCTATTGAGTGCTACTACTCTGACCTTGCTCATTTACTTGGTTCTGCGGCTGGACACCTTCTCGAAGTGGATTGGTCAGAAGTTCGCACAAGAAGCCTTGACTTCTTCAGATTCAAGATCAGAATCCATACAGACGAACCCCTTATTCTTGGGGCTTTTATTGAACTTTTGGAGGGTGATTTCCACTGGATACCATTCAGATATGAACGTCTCTTCAGAATTTGCTATAAATGTGGTAGGATTGGGCACTCTAATAATGCATGCAATACCAGCTTGGTAGAGACCCTCGAAAGTCTTCATCAGCGCTACAATGAGTCCCCCTTCAGCTCCTCTTTTCCCCTTATCCTAGAGAACAACAAACCCATGTTCTCTCCCTCCTTGAGAGCTCTGAGAAACACTGATTGTAACCGAACCTCTCGTATTTGGGTACTGTATGAAGAAGAAGTTCAGAATATGGAGATGGATCAAAATCTGGTTTTTAATGTTGATAACTCTGACAGCCACTCATCTACTGAACTTTACCACACCCCCTGAAGGCGACCCTTCTCCTCCTGTCCCACCTAGGGGTGTTCAAAAAAACCGCCCGAACCGTAAAACGGTTCGATCCGGACCGAACCGTCCTTTTTTTGATCCGGTTCTGCGGTTCTACGATCAAGTTATGGTTCCAAAAAAATAAGAACCGTTAATTTTGGTTCGGTTACTGGTTCTCAATTAATGAACCGTGGTTAGAACCAAAAGACCGTTTAAAACTAAGATAAATATAAAAATACATGTGTATAATTAAATATGTATTTGAATTTGGTAGGTTAATCTTTTCCTTACTAAAATTAATTTATTTAGAGATGAAATCTCATTTGTTAGGAAAACATTTATTTTTTTTCTTCCTTTTCTATTCCAGCAGATTATCTTCCTATTTCTTTAATTTTATGAGTTCATATTTTCTGAATAAGTGTTTTGATGCTTATTGGATAAAACCGGAACCGAACCAAAATCGGACTGGTCTTGCGGTTTGGTTCTGGTTAGGTTTCATGCATATATTGGTTAGGTTCTGGTTTCCAATTTTTCAGTACCCTTTGAAATGGTCCGATAACTGGTTTTCTAGAGAACCGGACCAATCCGGACCGTGTACACCCCTAGTCCCACCTATGGGAGCATCTACACCACCCCCAGTTCAGAACTCTTCTTCCTGGTGGCAGTCAGCAATCTCCATGTTTAGTCCCACCTTCCCAAATCCTCTCAATCCTGCTCCATCCAATATCCTCAGTCACAACACCAACCCTCTCCCCCAAACCCCTACCCTTTTTGCTCAGCACACTAACTTTAACCAGCCTATTACTATGCATGCAACAACTTCAAACCCACCTCCTCTTTCCCCTCTACCCCCCAACTGATTTACCTCACATCAACATCCCTTACATCAATATCCCTCCCAAGATCTCTGAGGTGTTCCGATGCTTAACCCCTGATTTCAATGGTGATGATTGTCTGGTGATTTCTGATTCTTCAGCTGAAATTGATATCCCTATAAGTACAGCCATTAAACAGCAGTCTCCAAACTCTAAGAAGAGGTCCTCCTCCTCTTCCTCTGATGCAGATTCTCCACGGGGGGATAAGCGTTCTAAACTAGTGCAACTTAACCAAAGGGAACAGCCTCCAGGTATATCCTTTCTGACCAAAACTCCTTCCTTTCTTACTTTGTTTAATTGCATGGACATTAATCTCTATGAATTCCCTGTCTTAAATTATATTTTGTGATAGAGCTTCATTCATCTGCTTCTTATTAAAAAGACATTATCATTATACCTTTCACATCAACTTTTTCCTTCACTTTCTCTACTTACCCATCATCATTACTCTTTTACTCACTCACTTTTCAAAAAAGAATCTACTTTTAGGGATAAAATAGACAATACACCAACTTTTACCCACTAACTTTACAAAATGGACACTTATTAAGGGACAGCCCAAAATGAAATACTGGACAATAAAAAAGGGACGGAGGGAGTATATTTTATGCTAGAGCTTCATTCATCTGCTTGTCTTCTCTGATCATGAAAATACTTTGCTGGAATTGTAGGGGTTTTGGTAGGTCTCTCACTGTTAGATCTGTTTTCCATTTGGTTTTTGAGCATGCTCCAGACATTCTCTTTTTGTCCGAGACTAAAACTGATGTAATTTCCATTAATAAATTATTTTTCAAACTTGGTTATTCTTGTTGCTTTGGTGTTGACTCTTTAGGATCCAGTGGAGGTCTCTGGGTAGGATGGAAATTTTTTTTGACTTTAACTTGTCTTGCATCTTCCCCTAATTTCATTTTCACTTCCATCTTAGACGAATTAGGACTCTCTTGGTTCTGTGGCTTCATTTATGGCCACCCTGTGTTAGAGCTTAGGAATAATGTTTGGTCCTCTTTGTCCTCCCTCTTCTCTTCTTACCCTGACCCTCTTTTTCTTTGTGGTGATTTTAATCAGGTTCTCTCCCCTAGTGACAAATGGGGCAAGCACAGCTATCTCATTCCTGGGTCCCAATCTTTCCACTCTTTTTTGAACTCTGTTGGCTTGCTTGAAGTTAAAAATGTAGGGCCATGGTTTACTTGGACTAACAATAGAGGAGGTGATGCATGTACTTTTGAAAGAATAGAAGGGGCTGGTGTAATATTAGCTGGCTAGATTTGTTCCCTAAGGCCTTCATGACCAACTTAGGTATCTCTCGTTCAGATCATGCACCTATTCTCTTTACCACATCTCCTCTTTCTCATTCTTTTCCTTTCCCTCCTAGGTTTGAAGCATGGTGGCTCAAAAATCACACTGCTCTTCAAATTATTTCTTTCATCTGGACTTTGCCTATTGCTGGCTCTCCTCTTTTTAGAATAGTGAGTTTTAATAAGATTCTGATAAAAGTTCTGAAACTTTGGGCTAAAGAGAGAATAGACTCCATCCCTGTCAAAATTAAAAAGATTCAATCCCAACTTTGTACCATTCAAGAGAACCTCTCCTCTTCTAATGTTCCTCTTGAAAGGTCCCTGAGGGTTGAATTGGACTCTCTTCTCCAGCAAGAACTTTTTTAGGCACAAAGAGCCAAACAACACTGGCTCGTCCTAGAAGATTCTAACACAAAGTTCTTTCACTCCATGGCAAAAGCTAGAAAAGCAAAAAACCACATCTGGCAGATTACCTCATCCTCTGGGAATATACTGACTGATGAATTCTCCATTAGATCTGAATTCTTCCAACATTTTAAATCCTTCTACTCCTCTGCACCTTTTTTCCCTCTTGATGCTCTACACTCCTTAGTTCCATTCTCCACCCTTTCTGAAGATCAGCTTACTCAATTAAACCTTCCCTTTCAAGCCTGGGAGGTTAAACAAGCTCTCTTCCAAATGCCTCCTTTAAAAGCCCCAGGTCCTGATGGCATTCCTCATATTTTCTATCCAAAATGTTGGCCTGATTTCTCTGTTATAATTACTTCTGCAGTCCTCTCTTTTCTTAACTCTGGAAGAATTCTTAGAGAAATTAACAAGACCTTCATTGCCCTCATCCCAAAAAACAATCACCCCTCTTCTGTTGATCACTTTAGACCTATAAGCCTCTGTAATGTCTTGTATAAACTCATTTCCAAGGTCTTAGCTAACAGAATTAAGTTGGTGATTGGTTCTCTGGTCTCTCCCTTTCAAAATGGCTTCCTTCCTGGAAGACTTATTTCTGACAACATTTCAATTGCTCAAGAACTTACTCATTTTGTTAGCAATCAAAGACAAGGCACTAATTACTTTGCTGCTATCAAGCTTGATATGAGTAAAGCTTTTGACAAAATTAGATGGGATTTCTTGGAGCATGTCCTAAACCTTTATGGCTTCCCTCCTAATTGGGTTCACCTTATCATGCAGTGTGTTTCCACTGTATCTTATTCTGTCCTTGTGAATGGCTCTTATACCCCTTTCTTTCACCCCTCTCAAGGCCTTCGCCAAGGAGATCCCCTCTCTCCATACTTGTTTGTCCTATGTGCTGATATTCTTTCCTCTATGATTGATTCAGCAAAAGAGCAAGGTTTGATTGATGGCATCAAGATCTCTAGATTGGGTCCCTCAATCACTCACCTTTTCTTTGCTGATGATAGTTTTCTTTTCCTCAGAATGACTGACTCTGGTATTCCTACCCTTCATGCTATCTTGAATTCCTACTGTGAGCTATCAAGGTAGGTTGTAAACTACCAGAAATCAAGCATTTCACTCAGTCCAAACTTTCCTTCCTCCCTTTACTCCTCCATTTCCTCCTCCCTGCACATTTCTTTCTCTCCATTCTATGGGAAAGACCTTGGCATTAAATTAGACTTGACCTCTAAAAGGAAAGAAATTTTTCAGGATATTATTTCTAAAATTGATGATAAATGTCAGGGGTGGGTCTCTTTACTTCTTAATAAAGCTAGTAGGCTAGCCTTGATTAAGTACATCCTCACCTCTATGCTAGTTTTCCTCATGTCCAACATTAAGTTCCCTGTCTATTTCTTAAAAAAAATCACCTCCATTCTTTCTAATTTCCTTTGGACTGAGGCTCCCAATAAAAAATCCTTCCACTGGACTAAATGGGACTCTCTGTTTCTCCAAATCTGATGGAGGCCTGGGTATCAAGGACTTACAGCTCTTCAATCAAGCTCTCCTAGCTAAACAGAGCTGGAGGATTCTTGATCAACCGTCTTGCCTCTTCTCCTCTTTTTTTCTCTCAAGATATTGTCACTCTACACCCTTTCTTGAGTCTAAAACACCTTCATCCTGCTCTTGGACCTGGAAAAGCATTTTACATGGTAAAGATGCCCTTATTAAGGGCCTCAAATGGCAAGTTGGAAATGGAACCAAAATCTCCATTTGAAATTATTTTTGGTTACCATCTCCCATTCCACTTCAGCTGAAAGAACACCTCTCTGATAATGCTCCTCTTAATTCTTTTCTTTCTCTTAGTCATGCCACTGTTGACAAGCTAATTCTTCCAGAGACACAAGAGTGGAATACTCCTCTGGTGTCAAGCCTCTTTACTCCAACTCTTGCCTCTCAAATCTTGTCCTTACCTCTCTCTAAATTTGGTTTTGAAGACAGGCTAATCTGGGGTTACTCTAATAATGGAGACTTTACAGTTAACTCTGCTTACTCCCTTCTCCTGGCTATCAAATCCCATCACCATTCTCACACCCCTTCTCTGGTTCATTGCTATTGGCCAAAGTTCACCTGGAAATTCATTTGGTCTCTTCCTCTCCCCCACAAACTCAAATTTTTCCTTTGGCAGTTAAGTCATGAACGTTTGCCAGTAGGGGATCTTCTAGTCAGTAGAGGTTGGAAAGGGGACTCTATTTGCCCATTCCGCACACACAATTCAGAAAGTCTCACTCATTTATTCCTCCAATGTGACTTCGTAAGACCTATTTGGTTTGGGTCAGATTTTGGCATTCACATTTCCTTAACCCCAAATCACTCTATTCCCTTTTGGCTGGGCTGGTTGCTCCATATGAGTCAAATTTTCTCTTTTCACAACAAGAGTTTTTTCCAAAAAATTGCATGTACACTGTGGTGTATTTGGTTGGAAAGAAACAAGACTATTTTTGAAGCTACCACACCATCTCCTGCCCACGTTCTCTCTCATATAACCCACCTCTATCAAACCATTTCTCATGCCTTTGCTTCTCTGAATCCAATAACCTTCCCCATCCAAAATCCCCTTTCCTCGAACCTTTAATGCTTCTCCTACAGATATGTTTACATTTCATGTCAGTCCTTGTTTATGCAACTGTAATGCTCCCAACTTGGATATTTTCTGTGCATATGCTTACAATTTGCAGCGCAACAAATTTGGAGTGGGCATATTTTTTAAGATTCAGTCCAGGACCGTGGGCTCTCTTTTCCGGAGCTTTCCCTCCCCAAAAGAATGTGCCTCTATTCTCCCTTTAATTGAGGCAGTACATTGGGCTTTAACTAAAAATATGTGGCATATTCACATCCATACTAATGATTCTTCTCTTATTTCCTAGCTGAGAAGCATTAAGGAGTTCCCTTGCAGCTCCTTTGTTTTTTGACTTCTGCTACCTCGTGCAGTCTCTACACTTTTGCAGCCTGTCTTTATGTGCACCTAGCAGATTACATCAAGCATCATTTTTGGCCAAGTTCGCGGCATCTTCTAGGATCCATACAGAAGTGGATACTACATACCCTTTTGACACCAGATGAGCTACCACTTTAGTTCTTTTGTTATGGAAGATTGTAACTTTGTTATGTTTGATGTACTTTTATTTTATTTTGAGCCTTGTGCCTAGTATTGTAATGAACTTTGGGATGTAATAACTCTTTATCTATGAAGTTCTTTTTATTGTCAAAAAAATTGAAGCCTAGGAAGAACTTAGCCTGTGTAATAGTGAGAAGATATGCACAAAATAACAGTCAGTCATTCTTTGTAAAACTAATTTTCTCCGTCAGAATCTGTTAAGAATTACATTAAAGGAACATTAAGGAACAAGTGGCCCTTCTATGTGACCTGATATACATAAATCATTTTCCTCCACTGAGCTCTGTCAAGAGCCACTTGTTCACACAGACCTAATATACTAGTAGATTGGCCCTTTTTTCTTTTGATGGGGAGTATATTAGGTCACAAAAATATGAATATATTAGGTCTGTGTGAACAAGTGGCCCTTGACAGAGCTCATGTGCCCACAAAATTGAAGAAAAAATTTTATGGAACTGCCATCAGACCATCGATGCTTTTACAGGACGAAATGTTGGCCTATTAAGAAACAACAGGTGAACAAGATGAGTGTAGTAGAAATGAGAATGTTGAGGTGGATGTGTGGTAAGACTAGACGAGACAGGATTAGAAATGAAACGGTTCGTGAGATGGTGGGTGTAACACCCATAGAAGAGAAGTTGAGGGAAAATAGGTTAAGGTGGTTTATGCATATCCACCATAGACCAGAAGATCAGGTAGTTAAGAGAGCGGATAGAATAGTTTTGGATAGCAATGCTACTGGGAGAGGTAGACCGAAATTGACATTAGATGCTGTGGTGCGCAAAGATATGAGTATATTAGATCTGTGTGAACAAGTGCCCTTGACAGAGCTGAATGGAGGAAAATGATTCATGTAGCCGACCCCAAGTGATTGGGACATAAGGCCCGGTTTGGTTTGGTTTGGTTTGGTTTGGTTTAGGGGGAGTAATTTGGTCTACAAATGCACTGACCTGTCAACAAGCATCTGTTTAAAATTTGGCATATGCAACCGAAGCCAGATTGGTAAAGACAGAAAATAAACAGAAGATTCATACAAAATTCCCCCTCGTGCGGAAGACGAGGGAGTAAATGAGCGCATATTTTTGTGCGCAAGAATAACAGGATCAACAAAGACTAAAATGCTAAAGAAAACTAATGAAAAACGAACTATTTACAAATCTGCGCCTGTACCTGAAAACAAAATCTCCAGAAGATCATCAAGTCGGGATGAGCCTCTACCTGTGTCAGTGGGGGGTAATCACAATTCAGAACTTCGAAACTATAATTTCATAGGTGAAAGGACATAAGCATGCATAAATCTGCTGAAATAGAAATTTCCTTTGCAACAAATTACTCAAAGTTAAATTCACTGTGAACATGATGGTATCTCCATACAGTAATAGGGGATGCACCGACAAAAGAAATTCGGGAAACCAAACAAATGTCCCAACCAAACAAATATCCCAGAATTCATCAATCACAGGATCCTTTTTATATGGGGACTTCTTACAAGTTTAGAATAGACTTTTTTCTGTACCCCTCTGATTTGCAGAGGACGAGCTTATATCCTAAAATGGACAACAGGTGTCACACAGGCAACTACCTCAAAGTTAGATTAGGAACATGCATATTTCGGACTATTACACATTCTATATATCAAGTATACGAGAGAACCCCACGAAAACAACATGGTATACCTCCGGTGTTCCACATACACCATTAAGCCAAGTGAAAAAGAGCGCAAACTTCATTTAGTGAGGAATGCGAGAGTGAGACTCTAATACCGATGGTGTCCTATCATTTAGTGCAAAATGAGAGCTTTCCCCGATCAGGAATGATCCAGTTGAACAAATTTGCAATCCTCAACATTCAAAAACTCGACTTCCCTTGGAAAACAATAAAGTTCCAACTAGCCATGCTCGTAAAGCAAAGCACCCCACACATAACATGCAATTAGTGCATAAAAGGAGTCGATGGAACATACCAAAAATTTTGACCATAAAAAACATGTGAGTATGTGACTGAACAAGCATGTTCCCGATTGAGATTATTTAACACGGTGCCAAAAAGGTTCGACTCAAGAGTCAAGACATAGTCTGACATACATAAGTGGGTTAAACACCAATCAATCAACTCCAAGAGGAAATAAGCAGTGGGTTTCTTAATTACCTCGAATTTATGAATCGGTTGATTCAGGTTGACTGTTCGATAAGGAAATTGGTGTCAGAGTAGGCGATTCAATCTCTTCAACTATCTTCAAAGGTTGTGCTCCCAATGGTGCGGACACAGATATATTCTCACTTTGCCCCCTGGACGGTATGGAAAAACTACGTGGGAAT
This sequence comes from Rhododendron molle, assembly GCA_025413875.1. Classification (NCBI taxonomy): domain Eukaryota; kingdom Viridiplantae; phylum Streptophyta; class Magnoliopsida; order Ericales; family Ericaceae; genus Rhododendron; species Rhododendron molle. The sequence goes on from CM046399.1 coordinate 2,904,437, forward strand.
GTCTGAGGAGGTGTTGGCAGTGGGGATGCCCTACTGGACACCAAAATATTTGCAGAAGGATTTTCTTGACGGTTAGATACCAAGGGGCCTGAATTAGATACCAAGGGGCCTGAATAACCAATCCTATTCAAAGGTCCTGAAGCAAACTTGGGAGCTTTATAATTGGCTGGGGGTCTAGGAAGCTCATGGAGTTCACTTATTTTAGGTGATGACACGAAAGTAGGGGAGGCATTTGGAGAGAGTTTTGGAGGTGATGAAACTGGTGGAGGCATTGGAGTACGTAAGATAGGTCCAGAAAATAACATAGGTGGTCCAGTTGAGGCGATAGGTCCACTAGCAGATAAACCAAGATGGTTTGGCCATGACTTACCGGTCAATGGACCAGAGAAAGCATATCTTCTGATTTTTTTAGCATCAGAAGTGACAGATTGATCATGCTTCTTTGATGAGAGCTCCTCAGTCAAAGGAGGGGGTAAGACAGTCGAATTCCTATTATTATTGCTCTCTCTAAGTACTGAATCTTGACTTGAGACAGTAGATCCTGATAATTTCTCGTTTCCCAACATCTTTTCGCCTTTTTTCTGTTCTAAAGGACCGCTCAAACTTGCATATCTTGTTCGAGGAGTTTGAGTATCTGGTCCAGACGAAACTGGACCCTTTGCTTCTCCTGGTGTGGGAAGTACATAAGAGTGGTACTTCCGTGAGGATAAAGGGCGTAGTTGTCTAAACCTTTCAGCAGGATCAAATTTCTTCTCAGCAGAAAGTGGTGCTGATTGGCTGCTTGCCTTAAGTTCCCCGACGGAGGCAAAAGAATCCCTTCCGTGGTTTCTTACTTGACTTTCCTGCATATATTGAAAAAGAGAAATAATATTGCCAATGGTGTCCACCGAAAAGAACAGCAAAAGAAGCAGCCTAAATTATTTAAACGACTACTCTAGCATAAAGTATTAGTATTCGCAAGCATTAAAAATTAACTACCATTGATCAGACATGTACGGAGCATTAACCAACTGAGGAATAACAGTTCCTTAGTTTGTTTGTTGCACATTTCAATCCTATGACCTCCAGTTTGGAAGGCTCAGGCAGTGGGGCCATACCAACCGTTTTAGCTCAAGGGGTTTATTACCACTCCTCACTAAGTCCAACTAAACAAATCTGCATCTTCATTCCAGATATAGGAACTTCATGTGTTATCAAAGAATAAGATTTCACGTTCTATACCTTAGCTGCATCGACAGTAGCAACTTGTGGAAATGTAAGGTCCACAGATTCCACACTGTCCACCTGCAGGGAATTAAGCGTATTAGAGTGATAGCCGATAAGAGCAGATTGCTGAGACCACATTAGAATGCAAGAATTTCAGTATGTAAAGCTGACTGAGATACTCCCACCGTTCCCTTTTATTGGTCCCTTCTAAAAAAAATGGGCATTTTCTAGGACAAAAAGTTTGCTTCCATGGGTAATACTGCTCTCTTTCTTGTGTGTGTAGAACAACTAAAGTACATCTTTTAATCGGTGCGAAAAATCTGAAAAAAAATCTTCAAAATTACTTTTTATATTTTTAACGAGGAAAGTGCAAATTTTCGAAAAGGGAACTGAGGGAGCAAATTAATTTCCATATAACTACATCAACACATAAAAAGATTGAAGAATCAGAAGTTTCCAACTCTACATGATAGTTTGTGGACTGGCACGTAACAATGTCCAGTTCTTTCTTATGGATCTCCAGGTGATTGTCAAGGCCATCACCATCTATGGCCCAAGCTTTAGATACTTAACTAGCTCATCCTCCAGTTTTCGAAGTAATATTTAACGGCATAAAGACTCCCTGTACCGTATCACCAAACCACAAGGGTGGTTATAGTTGCTTTGAAGTGCCAAAAGAGAAATTCTAATGTGCTTAGACCGTGTCCATAGTTGTCATGAGTCTCATGATGACACAGAATGCAAGAGTTAGGACCCCAATTCCATTAAAAATGTGTTTTCCTTCTCGTGGTTTTTATTGATCTTACAGACTCAAAACCTTTCACACTAAAAGACACAAAGGTAAATGAGATGAGGAACTTTAGTTTCAAAAGGCTGTAAAAACAAGAAAGAACCTAACATGAGTAAAAACGAATAAATGGTTTGGTATGACCCACCATCATTGCCTTCCACAATGGCCTGATAGAGAAACCACACTTCCAAACCTTAAATGGAAAGGACAAATTTGCAAAGTCTAACTCTTTTTGCTATTAGGCCCCATAATGTAATTTTGCCAGTTATTTGACATTTACAATTTCAATTTTCTGAAGAACATAAAAAAGGAAATACTTGTTTTTCTCGGTAGTACAAGAACACGACTGAATTCTCACCTCCATTGAGCTTCTTGGTGTGGCAATAACATTTTGCCCCTTGTCATTTTTTCCATAGTCAAAACTCAATTCACCATCATCTTTCACATTGTAGTCACGATCGTCCTCATCATCGTCATCGTCACTACTATCATCATTGTCAGAATCATTATCTTCAAGTCCACTGAACTGGTAATCAATATGTTGTCGTTCAGTGACCAATTGCACATGTGGTTCAACTGCCTCAAGCATTTTGAAGGCCTTCTTGAAGAAGCACAACTGTTTTAAAGCACAAAAGAAGGCATATCATTGATCATCCAACAAAATTTAAATGATCTCTGGCACTAACGGAGTGTTCGGTTGATCAGAATAAAATCATGACAAATTGTAGTAGTGCTCATTCCGGCGTCTGGTTTCTCTAAAAAAAAATGACAAATTGTATACTATGAATGAAATCATCATTCACCAATTACGGTCAATGACCATTACACTGGGAGGCCAAGGAATGACCACTCCATCCTCCCAAATCATGACAGCAAACCAAACAATACCTAGTTTATTAAGAAGAAGAAAACCTGAGCAGCATGGTGCCGAGCTGCCTGCGTAAGAAGACTTCGCGACTGTCCTTGCTTCAGAGATTTCACGCGGAACACAAACATAGTTGCCTCTTGATCAAAATCATCATGAGCTGCTTTAACGTCCTGAGAAGAGTAATTTTCTCCTTTACTGCTTTTCGACCTCCCCTTTTCTCTATATTTTTGCAACACGTATTCGTATACGCTTCTGGTGAAATATGAATCCACTGTTAGAATACCTAACTGCAAAGATGAAACAATGTAAATCTATCGAAAGGTAAATAGACAAATAAAGTTGTACCTTTTCTCGTCACAGTGTCTCTTCATCTCCTGCATTAAGATAGAAGGGGGAAAAAAACTTTGACCGTCACTATTTTAAATGCTTCAATGCCCATGTACTCATGATATGTTTTGGTTGATAGAACTAAAATCTCCCAGTGGGCAATCTGAGATTCTCTATGCAAAGACTCACATTCTTGCAAGGAAAGACATCTTATCAAGGATAACCAGACGCTATAAGCAAAATGTATGCAGGATTATTGTGTGTAGTCATAGGAGTTATAATTTCAAAATCATAATTGCAGAAAGCACGCATTCCAATATTGTGAGGTTGGAGGAAAACTGGAAAACAAAGGAACTTTCTCATGGCTTCTTTCCTCAACTGATAACAGCTAAATAAGATAAAGCGTTATTGTCCGGAGAGGGAGCACAAATGATCCCCTGGTTCAGTGTCATTTCATTTAACGGAGATATCAATCCCAGAATGAAAGTTCAAAAGGAGGTTCCTGCAATTTATTTAGTTTACATTCACTGCTGGCAAAGTTCAGTATCTTGACATAGTGTTATGCTGAATCACTGGATCTACTCATCAGATGTCTTCTTAGCAACTCAACAATGCTACGAGCCTAGGACATTGCAAAATTTTGCCACGACAGTTTTACAAAACAGCATCTGAACCATGCCCACAAGTTCAGAGCTTAGTTGCAGATGGGTTTTTGTAAGTATGAGTAAATATTGTTTCCAGACTATGTAATCAAGCAACTCAAGTTAATAACTATCTTATCATTGCTTCATATTTTCTCTTACTTGGTAGCTCTTCTTTTGTTTCTTTTGGAAAGGTTCTATCCTAGATGGGAAAGCGCTCATTTCTCTATGGGAGCGAGCTTACTAGGTGGTTCCAACTTGGGAGCATGGGAGGGAGGTTTTGGGGTTGATTCGTCACCCCAATAGGCCAAACCACTAGAAAATTGTCAGCATGACTTCGACAACAAACATTATGAGGGTTGGATAACCGGGATCCACAAGATGAAAACAAAGAAACAGAATAATTACTCCGTCTGTTAAATTTGTCTATCCCAGGGAGTCCAACATTTAAAGGGAAAAACGCTTTGACAGAGGATGTGTAATGCATCTCGTGTAGGATAACCAAGTAACAGTTGGACAATGAAGTTGAGAATTAAGGTATGGTACAGAGATACCGCTAACTCTTGACATTTGAAGATTGCATCAAATAGCTTATAAGAACAAACCTCAACAGTTCGAAGTTCATTAAGAAGGGACTCCGACGGTATCGAGATTGTCCGGACCATATGAGCACGCTGAAAATGAAATTCAAGAACTTATCATGACCAAGGCTTAAAAAAGGAAAGGGCTTTAAACCATGTATACAATTGTGGACCCACATAAGTGTCAAGTAATTTTTGAAGTTCGAACTGGAGCTTTCCCAGCTTTAGCAAAACTTCACCTGCACGAGAACAGAAGCAGCACAGATCAAAATTCCAAATTATCACACAAAAAACATAAAACAACAAGGAAGACTGACAGCAAAGAAAACTGGTTTCTCGTCAACCCAGTTTGAAAGTGCAACTAAGTCTCAACCACAAGAAACAAAGAGTAGTATGAATCTCCAGTTTTCCAGTATTGTATTGTCTATATTCACAAATGATAGACCAGACATTAAGATTAAATTCATCTGTCTCCTGTCGCCTTGAAAACAGTAACTCAAAAACAATTAGGGAAAAAACCATCAGGAAAGATGGTAAGGCAGGATGGATCACATATGCCTGGGATTCACATAGCACTAGAAAGACACATATGGTAACACAGATTAGGTCTACCTCAATCGTCTCCTATCATCCAAAAACCGAAACATGTTGCATGAAAATATTTTAGAAGTTCCAACTATCTTTCCACAACTACTCCATCCATTCACAATTGTTGGTCCTCTGTGGGGATTTCAACTTATTAAGGGGACATCATCATAAACAACATATATTTGTACTTTCCTTGCTACACTTGAAAAGGAAAGGACACATCATCTTAACATTTTGAGGATTGCTATTTTTTTAGTTTTTCTATTGGTTTTAAAAGAAAAGGGTAAAAGAGTACAGTCACCGACTTTTGCCCCTTAACTTTCGAAGAGGGACATTCTTTTTGGGACCACAGAAAGTGCAAAAGGGACCAACAATTGGGGACGGATGGATTATCTTTGTTTGAGGATTTTTTTTTTTAAAGATGATTTGTAAAATGGAACAAAACCATAGACACGGTTCAAATTCCACATACACTGCATAACTCATATGGACAAGAATAGCAGATATTAAACGAATTCTCACCAGGAAAGGAAGCCCAGACTGGGTGTACAAGAAAGCAAATACAAAAGACTATGAATCACCTAAATGGGTATAACTTCTTCAAATAATGCCACCAAATAAATACATGATAAAACTCCATTCACTTACCACTTTCTTCATCGTCATTCAATGCAGTCTTCTCAAGAAGACAAGCACCCATTTCCCTTAATGACTCTGAGAATTCTGAAATAAATGCAATTGATTCATGAGATCTCTTGCTCAAAAAGCCCTCCAAAAGAAAATTATGAAGGTAAGTGGACATCAAGAACCATCGATACAGCAATAATAAAAGTCTCAAAGATCAAGAATTAACGTGGTTAAACAGTCGAGTCGGCTTGTTAGTTTAATGCTCCTCAGATTGAAATATCACATATGACACGGCAAACAACATCTGCAAAATGTTATTGCTTTAAAGTAGGACTAAGAAAACTATGTTTTGAATTCAGCATTGGCACAAATACATGGTTATGAAAATTTATGATTTATGATCCGTAGGAGGTGCTTCACTTCTCAAGGGATTAGTAACAAAAACTACTTGTAATGTAAACAGGCTCTGGCATAGGACGAATCTGTCCACTGTGTCTCGGGAAAAGACTGGTCCCGCTGGACGCGATTCATCAAGAATCTCCCGACCACAACATTCGATTAACTATCCATCTCAACTGTTTTAATCATGTAAACCAGTTAACTGACGCAATTTGATTAAACAAGACTAGGTTTCCTGATGATAGATGAGTAGCTTCAGTCATTTCAAAGGGCACCTTTCCATGAGTGTAGGGAAAAATATCCCAAGTAACCACGGTTATAGCATGACATAACGGAAACCTTTACATTGATTACACAATATTAGGATCAGTGTCGAGTCAAAAACTAGATAATATTGCTTTTCAGCAGCCTTCAAAGGTCAATAAAAGAAGAAGAGGAATCTCCTCCTTTGAAGGGCTCTAGAAATGACCATCCTCAAAAGCAGAGAATATACATACAGCATAAATGGACCCAACCGCATGTTCCATGGAGTGGATCCAGTTCGTGTTAGAATACGCAGAGGGTGTTGGCAATTATCGTGGAAAACTTGGGTTAGTAAGCTAGGTTGAGAATTTTCCATTAAAGTCGACACAGTTTCATAACACGCTTGTGTAACATTACTGCAACTAGTGAATATACGAGGGAGACATTCCATGCCTCATTATTCAACCTAGAGAGGAGTATACAGGCACATGCAGCAGTAAGCAAGCATGGAGCTTTATGGAAGACTGCAAGATTGAAGTTAACCAAGATTGGCAAGTAACTCCTTTTTCCTTTACTCGCTCCTGAACAGAAGTGAATTTTATAATGCCAGATTGCCAATGATTAGTACTTGAGGATATTTTTTTGTAAGGTTTTCCACCTAGATAGCTGTGGAACTATTTCTTTAGACAGAAATATGAGTGGGTTGCCATTGATATTTCACGTGTCAAGTGTAATTTCCTCATTACATTAAGTAGGTTTTCTACTTTCTAGGACGAATGGAACAAGAATTGAAGAAAAAGTGATCTTGCAATCCTTGAGTTTCACCCTATGGAGCACAGGTACCGGTACGCGGTACGGTACGGGTACAGGTACAGGTACGGGAAACGGCAAAACTCCAAAAAGGTAGGGTACGGGTACGGCGAATATATATTATCTTTTACTATTTTTATTGCATAAAATAGAATATAAACCCATTTTACCAACAAAAAGTAACATAGATAAAAAGTCAAAATGAGATAATGTTTATGTTTGTTAGGGGTAAAACTGAAATACTAAACAATTAGAGGTATGCTGGAACTGGAAGATATAAAACTGTAATTTTTAGAAATTTAGAGGCTTTATTGTCGTGGTAAAGAACTTAAGGGGCTATGTTGTATTTTTCTAATATATATTACGATGAAATAGAGACAAGTCATTAGTCGTCGATCGAGAAGCCAGCCAAAAGCCCTGAAGCCGTTGCTGTCATCAATCGATCTGAACCCAGTCATCACCTCGTCGTCGTCAGTCGATCTGAACCTAGTCATCACCTCGTCGCCATTGTCAATCAATCGACTCTCATCTCTGACTCTCTCGTCTCTCCATCTCTCTCTCTCTCTCTCTCTCTCTCTCTCTCTCTCTCTCTCTCTCTCTCTCTCAAAATGTGTGTGTCTCTCATTGTGGGCTAAAACGTACCCACAAAGTACCCAAGGCGTACCGACGGAGTACAATTGCCGTACCCAAAGATACCAAAAGTACCCAATACGATTTTGCCGTACCCAATACTTTTTTGCCGTATCCGGTACTTTTTTGCCGTACCGAAGCCGTACCCGTACCCGTATCAGTACCCGGTGCGTGTACGGCGACATTTCCGGAGTACCCGTGCTTCATAGGTTTCACCTATTCACCTCCTCTTGGCACAAACTGGTCCATCTCACAATTTAAATGGTACCATGGGCTTCTTGGTTATTTCTTCAGTTCTATCACTCTAGTTTGATGTAGAGTAGAAGTGTAGAATCAACGGGGTCAGGTGACTACGGATTTCAGTGAGGTATGTATGATTCCCGATCGTTTATCTCCCTCTTTGCCTTCTTCTTTTTCTTTTTTGGAAGAAGGAGGTGGTGGTGGAGTTTCTGCGGGGAGGTCGTTGGTGGCTGATTCTCTCTCCTTAGGGGAATCAGCTCTGGTTTTGAAGGAAAGGGTGGATGAGGCTGTGTGTGAGGGGAGGGTGTCGGAGGTTTGGTGCGGTGGGGAAGACGTCTCTTTGGGGGGTAGTTTTGGGAGGCGGAAGTTTTCTATGGAGATGGGTGAGAGTTTCGGTATGGGTAGGGTGTTTAGGGGACGTATGGCTGAGGCAAGGGAGGGGGGAGTGAGTTCTAGGGGATTAGAGTTGGTTCCCTTTTCTGGGCTGTTTGGAGGGGAGGTTTCGGTGTGGGATAGTCAGAAGGAGGTTTTCGGTGATTTAGGTTGGGTTGAGGAGGTGGTGGACGATGGTTTGGTGATTTGTAATGAAGTTTATAATCCTGTGGCAATTAAGGAGCCGAATGGGGAGTTGAATGTAGAAGATAAGCCGGTAAGCGGGATGTCACAAGAAGATGTATCGAAATGGGTTTTGAAGAGGATTTCTGGCTTTAGTAAATTTCTGGGTGTTTCTTTTGATGGTTTTGAAGATAGAACGATGCAATTATTTTCTATTATTGAGGAAAAGTGGAGGAAAGAAACAGTGAAAGAAACAAAGAAAGGTGGTAGTAAGTATAGCACAGGGAGTAGAGAGTTAAAGAGACTACAGTGTTCGATTAACTACGATGGCCGCAAGGAGGATGGTAAGGGAAGTGGTGGAGGAGTGGAAGGGGTTAATCTCTTATCTTTTTATGAAGATCAAAATTATTAGTTGGAATGTGAGAGACCTGAATGCAAGGGAAAAGAGAGCTTCGATTAACTACGATGGCCGCAAGGAGGATGGTAAGGGAAGTGGTGGAGGAGTGGAAGGGGTTAATCTCTTATCTTTTTATGAAGATCAAAATTATTAGTTGGAATGTGAGAGACCTGAATGCAAGGGAAAAGTGAGCTATAGTGAAGGTGTTACTCAAACAATGGAGGGCGGATGTAGTTTGTCTTCAAGAGACTAAGTTAAAAGAGGCAACCACGTAGATGGTGAAAGAGATATGGGGCAGCCGGTGGGTGGATTGGATCCATTTGAACGTGGTTGGGGCATCCAGGGGGTGATGGTGTTATGGGACAGTAGGGTGGTGGAAAAAATTGACGTTGAGTTGGGCATGTTTTCAGCATCGTGTTTGTTTAAAATGCGGAGGATGGTTTTAGGTGGGTGTTCTCGGGAGTTTATGGCCTTGTGATCGCCATAGGAGGGAATTGTGGGATGAGCTCTTTGTTGTGGTTTTTAGATGGGGTGATCCTTGGTGGGTTTTTTTTTTTTTTTTTATTTTTTTTTTTGGGGGGATGGAGGGAGATTTTAATGTTGTTCATTTTCCAGATGAGAGAATGGGGTGTAACTCTATTTCCCGAGACATGAGAAGTTTCTCAAATTTTATTAATGACTTGGAGCTTGTTGACCCGCCGCTTAGTGGGAACAGATTTACTTGGTTTGGTGCTCGGGAAAATAGATGCTTGTCTTGTATTGATCGCTTCTTGTTCTCTACTACTTGGGAGGAACATTTCTCGAATATGGCACAATTGCGCTTCCAAGGTCTATTTCAGATCACATGCCTATTTTGCTAGACAATGGAGGGATTCGTCAAGGAAGTACCCCATTCAGATTTGAGAATATGTGGTTACTGTCCGAGGGTTTTGCGGATAGAGTGGGTGAATGGTGGAACAGTTATTCGGTGATGGGGAAGCCGAGCTTCGTGTTGGCAAGAAAGCTTAAAATGTTGAAAACAGATTTGCGCAAGTGAAATACTGAAGTCTTTAGGAGGTTAGAGTTTGAAAAAGCCAAGGTGGTTGATGAAATACGCTGTTAGGATGCGGAGGAACAAATCCGAGCTTTAAGGGAGGATGATAAAATTTTGAGAGTAAAGATCAAAGAAGAGTTCGGAAAAATTGTGAAATTTGAAGAAATTAGTTGAAGGCAAAAATCTAGAAATCTGTGGTTAAAAGAGGGAGAGAGGAATAATCGATTCTTTCACAGGATGGCCAATTGTAACCGAAGGAACAATTTTATTGGTAAGATTATCATAGGAGATAGCCATCTGGACAAGGATGAGGAGATTAAAAGTGGTATTGCTAATTTCTATGAAGGTCTCCTTAGGGAGGAGGGAGTGGGTCGTCCCCATGTTGATGAATTGAAGTTTGACGCAATCTCGGTGGAGGACGCCTCTTGTTTAGAGAGGTAGTTTGATGAGTTGAAAGTAGTGGCTGCTTTGAAGTCTATGAATGAGGATAAGGCGCCGAGTCCAGATGGTATGTCAATGGCCTTTTTTCAACATTGTTGGGGGGGGAAGTGATGGGAATGTTTCAGTATTTTTGGGAGCATGGTGAGTTTGAAAGAAGAAGGGAGGTGCAAAGGATATTCGAGATTTCAGACCTATCAGTTTATTAGATGGAGCTTACAAATTGTTGGCTAAAGTGTTAGCAACTCATATGAAGAAGGTGGTGGGGAAGGTTGTGTCGGAATCTTAAAATGCTTTTGTCCACGCTAGGCAAATTTTTGATGTGGTGTTAGTTGCAAACAAATGTGTGGATTCGAGACTGAAGGCTGGCATTCGGGGGTTAGTGTGTAAGTTGGATATTGAGAAAGCATATGATCATGTTAATTGGGAGTTTTTGCTTTATATTATGGAAAGGATGGGTTTTGGAGGACTGTGGAGGAAATGGATAAAAGCCTGCATATCTTCGGTTAGAATGTCTGTTTTAGTGAATGGGACTCCAGCAGGTTTTTTTCAAACTTCTAGAGGCCTACATCAGGGTGACCCTCTCTCCTCACTCCTATTTATTTTAGTTATAGAAGGCAGTGCAAGGTGGATTTTTGCAAGGTTTTGAGGTGGGAAGAGCAGATGGTTTGGGGATGATGGTTTCTCACATTCTATATGCCAATGACACTTTTGTTTTGCAACGCGGAGCCAACACAGGTGGGTTACCTTCGTTGTGTTCTTTTGTGCTTTGAGGCGGTCTCTGGCCTTAAGTGAATTTGGGGAAGTCGGAAATGATTCCGGTAGGGGTAGTCGATGATATTGGTGCGCTTGCTCAGATTTTGGGTTGTAAGGTGGCGTCATTGCCAACGATGTATTTGGGCATGCCGTTGGGCTCCTCCTTCAAATCAAAGGCAGTACGGGATTCAGTTGGGAACGTTTTCAAAAGAGGTTAGCAGGATGGAAGCGTCAATATATTCCAAAACGAGGTAGATTGACACTTACAATAGTACGCTTTCCAGCTTGCCAACTTATTTTATGTCTTTATTTGTTATTCCGGTTTCGGTTGTTAAGCATTTGGAGAAGATTCAAAGGGATTTTCTATGGGGATGAGTGGGGGAAGAGTTTAAGTATCATCTTGTTGATTGGGATACGGTGTGTACTCCTATTCATGAAGGAGTATTGGGAGTGAGAAGGTTAAACTTGTTTAATGAAGCTCTGTTGGGAAAATGGCTTTGGAGGTTTGCTTGTGAAAGAGAGAAATGGTGGCAGAAAGTGGTTGTTGCAAAGTATGTGAATGGGGAGGATGGTCTTCCCGTTACGTGAACTTGCCTCATGGGGTGGGGTTGTGGAGGGCTATCATGAAAGGTTGGGAAACCTTTGTAATTTTTACTCATTTGGCAGTTGGCGAAGGGAGGAGGGTGAAATTTTGGAACCATGTGTGGTGTGGGGAAGTGAGCTCGCAGGTGGCCTTTCCGTGTATTTATCACATGGCTTGCGAAAGGGATGCAACCGTTTCAGATTATCTTCTTCACAACGTTGGAGCTACGGTTTGGGATATTCGTTTGCAAAAATGTTAAAAAAAGGGAGGAGGAAGCCTCATGGCTTTATTTTCTAAATTGTACGGTTTGCAAGGAATAGGAGAAGGAGAGGATGAGATGCATTGGAAACTTACCAAATCGGGTCTTTTTAAGGTGAAATCTTATTATCAAGCATTATGGGGGAATGGTAACTCAACTCTTCTGTGGCAAGCGATTTGAAAAACAAAAGCGCCGTTGAAAGTGGCTTTTTTTGTTTGGTGCGCGACTCAAGGCAAAATTCTTACAATCAATAATCTGATTCGTAGACGGAGAATAATGGTTAACTGATGTTGTATGTGCAAAAGGGATACAGAATCGGTGAATCAGGCCCTCATCCATTGTTCGCTGGCATGGGAACTTTGGTCCACGTTATCTTGGTATGGGTTACAATGGGTTATGTCGAGAAATGTTATGGAGCTTTTAATAGCTTGGAGGGGTGCTAGAGTAGGCAGAGAAAGCGTGTATGGGCTATAATTCCTCTTTGTTTGATGTGGACTATTTGGGGTAAGAGGAATCAACGTGGCAACAAACTAATGTTCGAGATGTTCAATATAACTATCTAATCTCTTTATTTGTAAGTTTGTTGCAAACAACTACAGGTCATATGAGTCAACAATACAAAATTGACAAGGACTTGCAAAAGGAAATATGGGAAAGAAAATTAATTATGGAACCTATGCCTGAGACAAGCAAATGGAAGAGCATTGTGTCTTCTCCATTTTCAAGAATAGTAAGCAGATTAACAATATCTAGAATTGAAATGGAAATGAGTCAATTAAATACCATATGCACTGTTTGTTGTTGCTGCTGCAGAAGAAAATAAGCTATCATAGCAATCTACCATGTCGGCCATGTCCTGCCATAAATTTGAACCAAATTAAGCATAGGATTATATTGGCATGCTTGCGGAAAGTCATAGAAATTAAAGTCAGATAGGGTGTGCATCTACGTATTTACAAAGTTCGCAGTCACCATTATGATTATAAAGTTTCTTTGCGGCTGAGCAAAAACAATAAATTGTTATCCACAATTACATGTGCATGAATCGAGAACTAGGCTGCTGAAACCCTTGGAAACCGCAGGTCTACCACAAATTGGGTTTTCCAATAATAAGACCGACACGCACAACAAGAAGAGTTATCTGAACACACTTTCCAAAAGTATTGGCAGGACATCTATACATTTTTGGAGACGCCTTCACCTGAAGCTGTGTTACATTTTCTGTCCGGTTTTGATTGGATCAAAACTGAACTTTCTTTCTTTAATTTCAGCCAGAATGTTACTTGGGTCAGTTCAGGTCGTTCTACTAAACCCAAGTTCCACAAGGCCCAAGAAACAATTTCGGAATACTCATTGTAAGTTCCACCTGACCACAGGAATCCTCATTCTACGTCAAATCAATTACCAGCAAATCCAAGAATTCGTTCCTAAATTATCAGCATCAAGTGCAACGACTTCGATCCCCTTTGCAAGGTTAAGACCAAGAGAAAGTCCATTTGCAAGTACAGATAACATATATATCAGATAAAAAAGGAGGATAAGTAAGAGGGAAAACCCGTAATCATCCAACCTAACTTCATCCCAAATGGGAAAAAGGGCATCTATCTCATTATAATAACTTTTGTAGATATGATGGAACAAAAGTAAATTTGATTTGAATCAATCGTTTGATTACAAAGAGAAGACATCTTTACGTTGAGACAATTAACTAGATTATCTAACTTCCTAACAACTTGGCTTAACTGTCTACCATATAATAATTTTATTGCTTTAAAGTTATTTGAACTGTGCAGACCTATGGGCCATGTAATTTGTATCTAATTTTATCAAATCTCCGTCCTCAAAAGAAAGAACATGGAAAATATACCCAACAAAGTTACACAAAACACAAAAATTTTAAAGGTTCCCCCAACCCCCCCCCCCGGTTGCCAATAGGAATTGCGTTCATATTTGTTAGATTTTCCAGCGACAATAAGAAATCTATGAGAAGACCTAACTAGCATTACTTTAGAACTTAGTCACAAAATCCTTCAGTAGTAAACTACACTCATGCTCTCAACCCTCGTCACAGGCTAAAGCTATTTTTCAAGAAAATGGCTTTAATTTTTTTTTTTTTTTTTGTCAAAAATAATTCCATTTGAGCAAATTCTTCTTTCGAAAGTGGTTTGTAATCAACTCCCATTTGAGGGTTTGCGAAAACAGAGGGGCTTGGGGATTTACTGTTACGAGTGCTCTATGCCTGCGCTCTTCCAAAATTTACGCTCATGAGAAGTTTTTGAAAGACGATTTCACGCTCGCGCATTCTGCAACCTATCCTCAGACAAAGTAGATGAATTTAGCAAATCAATGTAGGGCGAAGACTGAAATAGAATTCCATTTGCAGAATGGGTTTCTTTCCTCATCCTACATTTTTCATGGCAATAAAAACCTCATCCAACATAAATTCATCCCTAATGGTAAGAACCATAACTAACTCATTCTATTAGTCTAATTTTCCCCGACCAAAAAAGCTTAGTCAAAACACCAAAATCCCAATTACATTTCAAGTCCGTTCGAGTTTCCAGCGACTTGAAGAATGCATCTCCAGCCCTTACTCAATTTTTTACCCAAATTTGAGTAAAAGCTTCATTCGGTATGAACCACTCCAATAGCCAAGTCCAAATATAAGCATAAATTTCAGTAAAAGCTTCATTAATGGCATAGAGACAAAATGGCCTTCAAAAATTCGAGTAACCATTTGAGTCTCCCTCGATTCGGTTAAAAATTTGAGTAAAACTAAATTTCATATGAGTACGAGTCAAGAATTGGAGTGAGATTCAGGTAATTTTACACAAAATTTGGCCTGAACAGTATTACTTCAGACAAACTAGATGCTCTTTAGCGTTTTAGCAAATCATGATAGGGCGAAGACTGATAAAAATTCGAGCTTTTTTTGTTCATTTGTAAAATGCTTCACTGATGATAGATTTTTTTTTGTCGGAAATTTAACGAAAAGAGGCGTGAAGGAATTGAATTATACTACCTGAGAAGCACGGGCGAGGTCGTCCAATTGAGCGACGGATCGTTGAAGACGACGTTCGCGCCTGTCCCTGGCATCTCCGTGCCTTATTAGCCCTAATCCTCCTCGCAGTTTTTTCAATGAATTCCTCATTCCTTCTGCTGGTCAGAGAGAGAGAGAGAGATGTATGCTTTGTGTTGAGACCAAAAACGAAACCTGGAGAGAGAGAGAGAGAGAGAGAGAGAGAGAGACGATTGACCGAGAATTGATGTTCAACTCAGCGCCATCTCCGTTTTCAGACAAAATAAATTTGGAAACAGAAAAAATAAACCATGCGTACGCTATTTGGTGCACGCGAACACCGCTTTTATGGGACTTCGATGTGAGCCCTCTAAGACTCAAACGATCGGAACCGTTCAATTTGTTCAAAATATATTTTTAATAGTCTTTCCAAAACAATTAGCCGATTCGGATATTGATAAGGGTCTGATCGATTTTCGTCCTTGAATCCATAGATGCAAAGAATTGTTTAAATTAATCAAATGTTTACCAATAGTCAAACATCAACGATTACGAAAGTGAGGAAGTAAAAAATAAATAATTTCATAACAAAAGCAAATAAAGAGTTTTTTTATTCATTTATTCCTTGTGAGTGGGTTTTTTCTTTATTAGAATGAATATGTCGCTTACTCCACTTTTCCGAAGCATTTTATCGTTTACCACTACACATTTTCCTGTCTCAGGTGCCTAGGAATCCACCGTGATCTTTCCTCAATTCAATATTGCCCCTGTGAAATGAGTTGATCTCGAACGATAATTAATCGAGCTCAACACAAACTGTTTTCGAGTAATTTGAAGTTCATCTTTATACAACGAGCAAAGTAACGGTTTGTTCAGGCATGATTTGAAAGTTTGTTCGAACCGACACAAAACTCAAATTCGAGCAGTTTGGTTCGTTCCTCGGTCATATTTATAATAGTAGTTTTTTAGAAGAGTGTTACCCAAAAGCAATAATAGAAGAGATTAGTTCAAACACTTGCATTAGTTACATCAATCACGTCCGCTCGTTTTAGGATCGATTCGGTTTAAATTCTTATCTTATCTGTTAGGTTTTTTTTTTTTTTTTTATATTACCATTGCTTGTTTACAGCCGTGTAATTTGGTCTATTTTAAATAGAAAAGTATTTTCTTAATCCTCAAAAAAAAGCTTTATAATAATCCTTCGTATCTCAGTTGTTGCAAAATCAAAATCGAAAATCAAATTCCAACTTCAACGTTCAATAGATTCGCTTGAACGTGACAGCATGCTGCCTGAACTGATATAACTTGGTAGACTTGCCAAAGATTTGAGACCGGAATATGTTTAAATTATTGATATGATAGGAAAAGGATTTTCATCACATTTTCGCCACCATAATAAAATAATGAAGCAAGCTTACTGACTTTTGAAATTCTTGCTATGAAAATAACTTACTAATTAGGTGTTTCTCTCTCCTTAGATGAAATTTTAAATTTAAACTTTTTAAATAGTTCTATTTTATTTTTATTTTTTTTGTAACAAAAGAAAACTTGACATTTGACAAGTGAATTTAATTAAGTCGGTTTCTGCAGTCTTTGGAGTCGCAAAAACAATAGAGACCACCGACCTGATGGATTCCATAATCTGAAATGAGGGTGGAGTGGTCACCTATACAAATTTTCAAGGAAATTTTGGATGGGGATGATGCCAAGCTCCTCCGCAAAGAGGTGCAGAGCGGCCAATCTAGCCATTCATCTCAGCAATACTCGACGGTTCAGATATTTGCCGAGCAATCGGCGACTGAAATTTATACGCCCTCAAATTCAATTCGAGCCGCTTGTGTTGAGATGAACGGCCGAATTGACTGCTTAATACCGCTTTGTAGGGATGCCACTCGGCTCAAAAAAACATTTTAGTGAAAATTTTGATCCCCTACAAAAACATTTTAGTGAATGGATTGGTCGAGCAGGAACATTACAGATGGTAAATAGCTTATCATCCCAGTTTTCTAGGTTCAACTTCTTTCCTTAGTGAAAATATTTTAGAACCATTGAAAGTTTGTACGACTGTTAACTCTCTAGAAGTTCAAAATTAATTAAGATATGCGCACACTCAACTGGACAAATAAGAGGCGAAGAAAAAGGAAGAGAGAGCATGTGTCTAGCCTCCACCCCCCACACACGCGCGCACGCGCACACACACACCCACCCCCCACCTCCCCATGACAGATTTCTCCGCAGCTCTCCTCACTCTTCCTCCTCCTCTCCCCCATCCATGGTCATGTAGTGGTTGAGACTCTCGTCATCAGGAGAGAAGTTCCCCCTCCATTGACAGTAATCACCCAAATCTGGTTATTTAGCCCTCGGATTTGATTAGCCTAGGCGACAAACTTTTGGGTTTTTCAACAACAGTTGTGGCGGCACCAGGCGGTGTTGGGTCAAAGAGACATTGAGCTCCAATGACCATGTGATTCCTCCAATTTCTTCCGGCTACATCCATAAGCGGATCAATAGTCTCCAACATAGCAACTGTTAATTCTTGCGATTGTTTATTTTGTTGTTTTAATTTTCTCTTGTTTTTGTTTTGACCTTCTGGGTCCTTCGTTGCATTTTCGTGACCGAGGAGTTCATTGTACCGTTTGATTTTATGAATATATGTTTCGTCTCCGAAATAAAAACAAAAACAAAATATTGGAGTAGTTGTTAGGTTTCCAATTGTCATGCGACTCATGATTATTACATCCCTAGGCCCTAGCTTTCTTTTTACTAGAACCGAGGTTACAAAACTGAGGGTTAATAATTTCAAGTCAAGCTTCAAAGTCAAACTGGGCCCATAAGCTTTAGATTTTGAGACAAAAATGCTGGTGAAATTTGACCAACAAAACGACCATAAGAAAAAGCAAAGAAAACAGGTGAGGAATGACTGAAGATTGCTTAACCGTGTCTACCTCGTAGCCCCACGGGAAAAGTTATAAGATGCTCGTTGGGCACCTCCTTCACGTGTTGTGTTAAACAATTTACATTCTAACATATTCGCACATGACCCGTAACTACGAATAGGAGTCCGATATGACTTATGAGTGTGTGGTAGGGAGGGTGTTGTGGCATGAAAAATGGTCCGAACTCACACTTAACAATTGTAATACTGGACATACTAGATTTCCTTAGGAAAATTTTTGCATCCACCCCAGAATTGAAAATATGTCCTAAAAGGATGGGTCATTTTAGAAATAAATAACAAGACCAACTGGACTTAAAAAGTGTCCAAATATATATATATATATTTCCAGCTCTAATTTCCGCTTAAGCAAAGAGTCCTTAATTGTGAGAATTCTGTGAAGCACCTTCCAAGTTATGCAGGTAATTTGGAATCTCAAATGAGAAGTGAGAACAAGAACGCCCGGCTGGGCATTTTTGATGATAAAAATAAAAATAAAAATAAAAATGAGAACAAGAACAAATTAAGTAAAATGTGTCATTATGTCCAATCTCGTTGTTGGTCTGGTTTGCTTTTCACAATATGTGTCATTGAGCTTGCTAGTGCGTGTGTAGCGCATCCGAGCCGTCCAAAAATATAACCGACGGTCTGGATGCCAAGGTACCGAAAGGATTTAAAAAAAGAAAAGGAAAAAGCAGTTTCGATCCAAACCGTCGATTGCTCGGCTTTGACGACTCGGATGTGCTGCACGGGTACCAAGTGGTACCCAATTTGCTACCAATTTTTTTTTCTTAGGTTTTGGTAATTTTGGTTCGTTCTTGTATCTCGTGATAGAATCTTTGCAATGCCCTCCGGGCTTTTGAAATGAAATTGTCTCTTGTTCAAAAAAATTATTCACATTGATGGACCGAATTGGGCTCTTGAAAGTTCAAGAAAACAACGGTGTTGGGGAAAATGACGGCCCAGGACGTGTTTTGATAATTAATACTCGTCAAGGACATTTTCAATATTTACAAGTGTTTTCAGCATGTTTTTGCCCGGTATTAATTATCAAAACACATAATTGGCCATCATTTTCCCTTATTGTTGTACAAATGGTGTGCTTCTGGGCTTATGAAAAACTGGCCCAGCTCACCCAGTAAAAATGTCTGGACAATGGCCACACGGCCCACACCAAAGGTTCTTCTACCAAAGCCTGTTAAATACTTTTGGTCCATTGGGCTTTTGTTCGGAAATCAAATTTGATTGATTAAATACTTTGGTCCATTGGGCTTTTTGTTCAGAAATCAAAGTTGATTGATTTGGGCAATGACAATGTCAGCCCATTGTATTTCGCGAACCAAAACAAACTTTTCTTAGACGGAAGCAAAAGCTTTTGCCAAAATTCTAGCAACACAGATATATACACCGAAACGGACACAGTTGTGTCGGGAACCGTCCGATGCATGTGTGTATACGCATTAGACGGTTCCGAACACGATTGTGTTCGGATCTGTGTTTTAATCCACACCCACTGATTTAGGCTATATGTCAACGCAGGAAAACAAAGATAATCCCAAAAAAAAGCACCAAAAATCTTGTTGCTAATATATTATGGGCAAGAAATTGGCTTTGCGAGTGAGACGCCATCGCCTTCTACATCTATTTTTTTGATTCATCAATCAAAAAGTTTTAATTCATCAATTTCGAAACCTCTCAGGTTCTATTAACTTTTTTTGGATCAATTCATACAGAGCTTTGTTTTAGTTTTAATTGGAACCCCCCGAAAGTGGCCGGCGGGATTGATCCCTTTTGATTAGTCAAGATATGCATAAACTGACCCGAAAATCTAAATCCTCAAAATGTTCCTACCTACATGCATGAACCTTTTTGGGCGGGGACTGTTTTACTATGTAGAATTGGTAAGCCCCATGTGATGGTTGGTGGTAAGAGAAGTAGTTTGAGAACCCCTAATGAACAAAATAGGACCCATCGCATTTATGTTTGAAAAGGGACCCTTCTAAACGTATCGTGAAGAATCCCACCGATGGGGTATCGACGGGTTTGCGGGCCTACGATCCTAAAATTTGAATAAAAAATAAAAGATTGGCTCAAATACTACACATATCAGATTAAGCTAAAATTTCAGGAGCCCACTCAGTTTTTTCTTTTTTAAGAAATTGTTAAACGGCTCAGATCGTTCATACGGGATCCGGAGTAGACCTAGCAAACCTGTCGGGTACCACATCAGTCGGATTCCGGTCGGTCCCTTTAGGATTATCGGTTTGAAAGGGTTGGATTTATATATATTTGGTCAGACCAAATTTCTTGATCAACCGGTGGACATTATTTTCAAATGGAGATGTCGTTGTTGCATACATGCTAAGCAACCCCCTAAAAATAAACTTAATGATGAATCTGCCCCAAAAAAACAGCATTTAAAAAGGGTAGTTGGTTTTGGAATAGGTCAACCTACATAATTGAATCGTACATTCACATTCCCTGTCTGCTAGGTTAATCCTTGTTTATTTACATAAGGTCAAAATTGTCCAACCAAACAATTGTACGTTATTTTATAGGCATCGTTAGTGGATTAGACATTGTCGATTCTGTTGAATCAGCTCGAATTCAAAATCCTAGCTAGCACTTGACTGTTTCTGCGCAATCGTTGACCAGAAACGAGGTCCATACAAACAATTTCGAGTAGGAACTCGCGTCAAATCAATGGCGTAGAAAACGAAGAAAAGAAAGAACTCAAATCAACTGAATGTGGTTTATGCTTTGCTAATGAGGAATTAATTAAGAGAGGAAGTATAGGGAACGGCACTAATTTTCTTTCTGTTATTTTGTAATTAAGATAAGAGATTGCAAGGGAAAAGAAAAGGCACGAAAAGTAAAACCTAAAAGGAAATTCGATTTTCACTATATTTTTTCTTTTCCCTTTTCAAATTACAAGACAAACAAGAAGGGTTTTTTTTTTTTTTTCTTTTCCCCTCTCTCTCTCTCCTCTTTTGTACGTATGTTCCAAAAAAGCTACTCCTTCCGTCCTAAGATAATTATCCGATTCACAAGATGAGATATTAAAAGAATATATTTTGTCAGAAACAAATTATACTTCTTTTTTCACAAATAAAAAAAACAGAAATCTAGTAACTTGTGAGAGGAAGCAAAATTTTCTTTGACAAAGATATATTCATATAAATTTTATTTTACAGACCCAACAATGTCTTTTTTAGGCTGATGTAGAATAATGTTTTGACCGTCTTCCCGGCTCTTTTTCTCTGCGCACGTGTTTACATCCTAAGATACGCCACCCAATAAGAAAATTACACGTGGCATCAAACGATGCTTTGGCCTATCAGAACATATCCCATTTTGGCCCGAGATACATGGAATCATAAGGTTAATGGCGATATTATTTTAGTACTAAACGGTATCGTTTTGATAGGAAACGGCAGCGTTTGAGTCCCAATTAAGGGTAATTAAGACGGTGATTAGGTTTAGCCATGGATTACTGACTAAAACTCATCCAACGGTGATTGAATCTCCGTCTCATGGGGAATCAAGCAGGGAATCATTCAGAAGAAGTGATCGTGTTCACGTTGCATAAAAAGAGGAAGCCCACGATCCAGGAAACAAGCCATGATCAAGATTAGCAAACATGGAGAGAGAAGAACTCTAGAGGAACCAGTTCAGCAACCATTCGAAGACTCCACTCAGCCGAATTTCAAGGAATCATGGGCAGTTCGAAAAGGAACATGTGCATCAATTGAAGACGTGGGGTTCGAAGGCACACTCGGCGTCTATAAATAAGAGAAGAAGTTGAAGATAGGGACCCCCGGACAAAAAAACTCATCCACTGACAACTCATACTCAATATGATTGCTCAGGGATTTATCTTAGTTTAGGACGTAGTTTAGTTTACTTTGTAAGTTGAAGACTTGTTTGCATGTAAGACTACTTTCGATTAAATTCAAGTTTCTTATTCCTTTTAGTCTTTCTCTTACCAGAGATTAGTCGTTTATAAGCCCTCTTCGATTAAATTCAGTGTGCTTATATTTCTGCTTAGTCTCAGAAAAATTCCAAGAGTGTTTGTGCACAAATTTGCCTTCGATTCGATTCAGGTTTGTTTGTGCTCGATCATCTCAATTGGTTGTAGGCTCTCTTCGATTAAATTCAGTGTGCTTATATTTGTTCCATTGGTTTCAGTAAGGTCTTAAGAGTGTTTGTATACAAACTTACCTTCGATTAGATTCAGGTTCGTTTGTGTTCATTCATCTTTTTTGATTTGAGAAAAGCCAGCCCGTAGTCTTGGTTCGACATTTTTAAGGAAAAATCCTCTTAGTTGAGGTAATTGAACAGATAACACAGTTGCCTGATATAAATTAGTTGTTTCAAATCACGTTGAAAAGAATAATTTCATTTGTGGAGTTGGTTCTTTTCTGGCACGCCCGCACACAATCTTTTCCTTTGATTGAACTAATTCATTCCCAAACAGCACGGTCCTCACATTCCACGGATTCCACCGAAGTCTCTCTTTCTTCTCTCTCTCCCTTAGTTCGACGATGAGAGGTCTCTTGCCAGCTTATACGCACTTCAATTAATCTCCTTTCTAGTTCATTCAAAGACAACCCATCTATGCGAGAATTAGGGCATTCACACAAATCAATATTTTGCGGCCTGACCGGCCTGATCCGAAAAATCAAACCGTAATCAATTGTGTGCAGATCAAACCCACCAACCGACTGGACCAACGGGCTCCCTCCTCTCTCTCTCTCTCTCTCTCTCTCGTACCTCTCTTGTGAGGAGATTGAAAGATACAGAGATGGGGTGACGTGAAGAACTCCAACAGCCTATTGGATGATTCTAATTAAAAACCACTGTCACAAGAAACTCTTTGGTCGGCAACTTTTGCTTTCTTTCTAATTTCCATCATCCATCGTTTCCAATAATTTGTTTGTCCCTCCCTTTACGGCTTCATAATTCATTTATTATAAGTTAGCATTTTAGACTTGCCTTTTTAGATTAGGCCGCACTATTTTGCTTAAAATGTGTTGACCATAAATAGTTTTTACGTATATCTTGATATTTGCGTTCTTTAGTTTTATTGCTCTTTCCTTGCGCTGTTGATTTGAATTGCTCGGCATGGAATTTGGATGGTTGATTTGAGTCGTCGGTAATCATTTTAATTTTTAATTGACAGTCCCGTTCACCCGCAGCTGGGACTTCTTTGTGCTTTAGATTATTTCAAGATGAATATAATCTTATTACCAGTATATATATAAGTTGTGGACTTGTGGTTTATATAG
Organism: Rhododendron molle; assembly: GCA_025413875.1. Classification (NCBI taxonomy): domain Eukaryota; kingdom Viridiplantae; phylum Streptophyta; class Magnoliopsida; order Ericales; family Ericaceae; genus Rhododendron; species Rhododendron molle. Next base: position 2,927,650 of record CM046399.1, read on the forward strand.
TTATAGAAACTTTGTAGTAATATCTGAAGGCTGACCCCATTTCGGCAAGGTTCTTTTATTTTGTAAGTATTTTTTGTTTTGTTTTATGAGATAAATTATTCTCTCACAATATATTATTTTTAATTCAAAAAATAAGTACTTTTAGTATTCGTTAGTGGAACGGGGCCAGCAACTACCATTTGTTAGAGAGTCAACTACTACAATTGATTTTTGAAAGCACTACATGTTCGACACGTGTAAGACGTACAAATGAAAATTAATTAGCAATAAATTAAGGACACTTATTTAGAGTAGAAAAAATGCCAGATCAATGATTAGTCGTAGAGGATCAAAAAAATGATTAGTTGTATAAGTTATTAGCGCATGCCCGTGCTTAAAGACATGGCTCGAAGAATTCGGTATTTGATATGGTTTCGAGTGTCCTAAGTAAAGTGTGAGCAAACTCCTAATTAGGTCGAAGTAACAGAAAAAATAGTTGGAAGACAGTGAGACAATCTCTCCCTAATTATACACAGACAAATATATATACACACACACACATACATACATACATACATACATACATACATATTTATTTATTTATATATTGCACACAAGAGAAAGGGAGGAATTTGTGTAGCTGTGAGGAATCTGTGAGCTTGTATCAAAGACTTTCAGAATGGTATGGGGCATCAGACAGATAGAGTTTTTCTCCACTCCTACCCCACTAAGGTACTATTAGGCAAACTTGCAAGAAAATGCAAGATATCTTCTACCAATTTTCTACCAACAATATATTTTAATTCAGAAAATTACCCAAAAATCAAGATGTATATATATAAAAACATTTTTAGTTGATGTGAAAATTGGTGGACGAAATTGAACTCTTTCTATCTTTAATTGAATCCCTCCAAGCTCAAAATAAATTTTCTTTTGTGTCCCAAACTGCCACGCGCTGAATGTGAATTAGATCCATAAGGACCATAATAGACCAGGTACGGACATTTCGTTATCTAAGATTCTACCGTAAATCTTTTCTAAACAACAATTCTGGATACGTAAAAATCTGGACGTACCATTGATTGTCGAGATGAATATATGGTTCCACTTAAGACACACCCTGGTTTACAAAATGGTAACGTCCTTGCACAAGAATTGTATATTTTCAAGTCTCAATTTGGTTTCACCAACTAGTCTTGTGAATTCAAACTTCAGCTAACCTTGTTCCCCCAGGGAAATGTAAACCTAACTTTTTTTGACTGCGAGATATTTCGGCTTACCACTCTCTGTTTCTTTCAAAGACTAGTTTTGAAGTGTGCGTACGGTAAGTTTTTGAGTGAAGGAATTTGGGTACAATAGTTAGGCTCAGAATTTTCAGAGATGTTGAATTGTGGTTCAAGGAATATTGGAAATGAGAATCTCATTGTGAAGAAAGGGAATATCTTCACACCATTCAAGTCGGCATGTTTTTTTTTTGGTCTCTATTACTCTTTTCGATCGGTCTCGTTTTATTTGTCCATTTTTCGATGATCATGCTGGCTTTCAATTGCAATATCAGTCTTGTTTAATTACGAAGTTTTTGTATCATACGAAAATTTTAAAACCATGAACAACATTATAGTTTGAAGGATATAAACAATTGAAAAATAACACAAAATAGAATAATGGATAAACAAATTGGGACGAGACTATATCACATTGCCCTTCTATTCCCTAGTTGATAAACATGTCCTGCAAATGAAGGGTAATGAAGTAAATAGCTTTAAGATAACGACAAGAAAAAAAAAAGGTGTAGAGATGGAGAAGTTTTTGGGTGCCGGGTGGGTACCACACACGTGGTACTCTGTTGGCGATCCTAGCAATTCAAACGTGTTTTAGATGGTCCGAATTTTAGAGAGGGAAAAAGAGAATGAGAGCCAGGAGTCGGTTGAGGATAAAGAGACGTGGTGGGGTGAGGGGAAAGAGAAAAAATAAATTTGGATCGTCCAAAATACGTTTATACGGATGGAATCACCGACGAGTACCGCCACGTGGTACCCGCTCGACACCCACAAATTCCCCGTAGAGACAAAAGAGGAGTGAGTTTTGGGAATTTAGAATCCAGAATCTATAATCCGATATAGTAATAATCAACACCAAACACCCCTTAAGAAAGCTAGCTTATTCAGAAGCCATTCGCACTTTGAGAATCTTATAGGAGAATCATTTTCTTATTTTATGAAAGGAGCTCAAATCTAAAAATTTTGTTTAATTTTCCTAATGATCTCGACTTGAGTATTTTATTCCTCATTATAAAATACATCTATTAATCCAGATCATAGACAGAAATAACATTCTTGTTCCCCTCAAAATTTACCCCATCCAAACTGACCAATTGTTTTTTTTTTTTTTTTTGAGCGGCAATTTTTTTTATTATTAATTTTTGAAGATGGTCCATTTGTTAGACATGGCCTGCTGCCCTTTAGTCACAAAGAATGGCCAGGGGAATCTGTGATGATCTTGACAAAGATCATATTCGTATTCATCGGTTTCTCTCAAAAGGGTTCTTCTACTATTTTTTTTTTTTATTACTATCAAAGATATCTAGACCAGCTTACGAGTACATTGACTAATTTCGAGTTTTTGATGTCTAGACCGACTTATGAGCACATTGACTGATTTCGTGTTCCTGCATTTTCGACAGGATAAATTTCTAGTGTCCCCAAAGAGTTTCTGCTTGCGATGAAAATCGAACTTGCGAGTTTAAAGGAATAGACCCTTGTTGCCATGCTCCCGCTCAACCAATTCGTCTGGGGGAAAATGTTCTCTCTCTTCTTTTTTTTTTTTGCAAAGTTTACCAATATTCTTCATCCATAAATATGCCATCTCTTTAGCACCAAAAAAAGGGGAAAAAAAAACCCCCACCTCTTTCCTTCTTTCCCTTTCCCCCTCGTGTCCTTCTTTGATCTTATTCCCTTCAAAATCAAATCCTTTAATAAAGTAAAAGCATTTGCAAGGTCAACAGAGCAATATGAACAAATAAAAAATAAAAAATTACTGAAATAATGCATAAACAGAAGATTATCACTAATTATAGAGCTTTGGAATTGATTACATAGTGCCAAATCTGTCAAAATTCTCCGCTCTCAACATTACTGATAATCTAATCTTGATCTCAAGATTGGATTATCACTAATTTCTCTCACTTTTCTTGATAAGACACATGAAGCTGAGGGACCAAACCAAACATCAGTTTTCTAAAAGGGGTTGTTCTTATGGGCATTTTTGGAAGCTTAATTTAGTAGAAGTCTAGGAACACACCTACCAAGGCACAACTCCGAACACAATAATGTCCGGAACCGTTGGAATCATGTAGAAACACATGCATCGAACGGTTTTGGACACAGTTTTATCCGGAGTCGTGTTCTTATCATTGCTCAGGTAATTTACCAAAGAAGGGTGCTCTTGTGGCTAATGTAATTTCATTCTAAAAGAGGACAAACTACTGCAACTAGTGCTATCTTCAAGGTCATCCGGTTCATGGCAGGAGATCTCTGTGACCCCACTTGAACCCGAAGATGATAAGGCAGGGGCCAGATTCAAATCAGCCCTTATCTTCTTCTCCGTTGCCATGAAATCATAGAACACAGGCCCAGTTTTTCCAAGAGCACTGAATCTGGTGTAGCAGTTTTTGGATTTTGTCATGACCTCCTCCTCATTCTTGGTTCCTCTTTTCTTCAAAAATATGCGGCAAAGAACCCAGTTTTCCCCAGAGCTCTGCACCCAATTGGACGACCACCGATTAGTCTTTAATCACATATGGCAACATAAAAGGCAGTTTTGCAACATGCCCAGAAAAAATTCACACAAGATTAGCCATAAAAAAAATATATATATATATAGTGGCCCGTTTGTTTGACAGAATTAATAGTAAAATGTTACATAATCTTGTAAGATATGTCAGGTGAAAGAGACTAATAATAATACCACATTTCTAACACTCTACTTACGTGACCCGCATATTGCAAACAATATAGCAAACACCCAAAATATAATGCCAACAATGTTAACGAAACACCCAAAATATAGTCCATGGGATATCTCATCTAATGCCTGTATCCGTTTAAACAAACTGCCCGAAAGTTTAGCGCTGTATAATATACTTCATTTTCTTGGCAAGTAGCTAGAATTATTGCTAGAACTGGAGGATTTTTTTGAGCTGAAACCTCACCTGGGTTGAGTTCTTTATGTCGGTTTCGGTGCTAATGAGGCGATACTCGTGCATAATCCAATCAGTCCTAGACCCATGTGGTGGCTTTCCTCGGTAGAAAACCAGAGTCTTCTTCATCCCCACTGCTTGGTTGGTCCCCCTAGAAGTAACAATTTGCTTGTCTATTCCGGTTGCTTTCCAGTAGCCGGAACCAGTCGCTCTGTTGGACCGATTCCCGTTTGGGTACTTGGCTTCCCTTGTGCTGAAAAAGTACCTCTCTTGATCTGAGTCACCTGAAAACAGAGACAACATAGCTCATCAGAATCAGTTTTCCAGAATACAGTTGAATTGGGTTTAGTTCACAGTCTTGAAACTTTGGAAGGAACCCACTTTCGAAAACACATTACTAATACTTGGGATTTTGAATGGAGGTAATGAGCACAGAAAATTGACTAGGGTCACTAGGCCGTGATGCCTTCTGGCTATAATTTGGGAGCATGGTTCATGACATAACGTTCATTGAGTTCTTCAATTTTGGAGGTATAAGGAGAAGCTATTTTAGTGGTAAAATGTTTTAAAAGTAGCCACTTTTAGCATATAAGGCCAAAATTTAAGTCTTGTCTTCCGTCCTCTCCGTTCATGCCCCCGTTAGTTTGGAATTACATGGGTACTGGTATTGTAGTGACACTGTGACAGATAGGAGTATTTGACAAGAATAGTGCTAACCTCATCCCACGTGAAAGTGGTTAATGTGCAAAAAAATGCATTGATTTCAGTAAAATGCGTATAAATATCCGGCAAAATGCATTAACATTTATTGAAAATACATTAACACAACTTTTTTGGCATTAAGTGTGGATTATACCGTACCTACTGGGCTGAGATTAGCAAAACCCATGTAAGAATTATCGGAAATCATTTCCATTACAATTAGACTAGTAAGAGCTCTGTTTTCAAAACAGATTTTGATAACTATTTTGCAGACTGATTCTGAAAACATCAACCGAACAGAGAAGACTCTTCAGCATTTAGTACAATTCAGTTAGATATGAGAAATCCATTTACCCAACTCCTCTGCAAATGGGATTGAAGCGCAGTACCAAATTGCAATCAAAAGTTTAATAGTAGAAGAGAAATTCTGTGAATAAATCAAAGTTAAAGAATTACTCTACCTGGCAAGTCCCAAGGGTCAGATTTGCAAACATCAAAATCCGGGATGATTGAAGCCGGCAACGGGCAGGCAAATATCTTTCGCCTCAGATACTGAACCACGAGCTCTTCATCAGTGGGATGGAACCTAAACCCAGGCGGCAATCTCAGCACACCATTTTTCACAAAGTTGAGCTTATCCATTTCAAGAAACTCCAAGAAAAGTCACTCACAGTTACAGAAACTTAGCTCAACTCTCAATTCTAACCCAAACCCAATTGAGCTCAACTAACAAAAAAGAATAACCTAGTTGGGTTTGAGTTTTCAACTTATACAGGTCTCTTAATAACCCATCAAAGGACAGAATATATAGAGGAGAGAGAGAGAGAGAGAGAGAGAGGGGTGGAAAGGGTGGGTATGTAAGATAGAAAGTGAGGCATCTTTATAGTAATGGGGGTGTTGAAGGGAAGGGGATGTGGGGGCACTAGAATATGGACGAAACCGTTTGCCGTAAGCGATACTCAAGCTATATTTCTTCCTTTGGTGCATTCTAACAAACACTTGGGGGTGTAATTTGTTCCTTACCGAAGAGGTAAAAAGATTTTTCGCGAACTGAGACGAAAACCAATACGTCTAAAAACTACCTTCTTGTGTTCGACGTTACCAAACACATGAAACTTTTGGTTGCGTTTGACTTCGACATTTGTGTATTGGCTGGCAATAACCGTAGCTGTTAAAAAAAAGACGACCTTTCTTGACCGGTTCCTCTCTAATTGAATTTCTTCAGATTTAGTCTAGCGCTCCGGCCGGTCTCCACTGGTTCCTGTAGAAGGCGGCAGTGGTCGTGTTAGACAGCGGCATTGTGACGATGGCGGCAGCGGCAAGAACGGTGAATGTGACGGTGATGGAACCGGTATTTCAGCTTGGTGCGAATCTACCTACACAAAACCCGATCTTTAGTGGGCTCGTTGATTTTTCACAACTGTTGCTGATTTTTGAAGACTTGATGTTATTTTTTTTGTTGTTTCGGTTGTATTTCTGTTGGGTATTTTGGCCGTGTAACCTGTTCTTTCTTTTATCGATATGTTTCATTCGAAAGAAAGAAAACAAGTACCTTAACTCCATTTCTTGTGATTTTTTCTCAAGAAAAATGTTTTGAACTCATGTAACCCTACGTGCGTTATGTCGGGTTGACATACATCAAACAACTCCGAATACGTATGTGTCTATATATTACTGTTTTGAACACAAATATGTACCAAACTGTCCATTGTGCACGGACTCCACATTTATTGTGTAAGATCTACGGACATAAGACGATTTTGTATCCGAATCTATACACATCTACAAGATGCGTCTCTGTATTGCTCTTTCTAGATACCCAATAAATGGAATCAGTCAAGGTCCACTTATCATCAACTTGTTGGAAGCAGAGAGTTTGTTAGAATAGTTTGAGTTCAGCTCGAATGTTCGTCAAAGATTCTACAAAATTGATTTTTAGAATCTACAGCTTTTGAGAATCTGCAAAATAAAAGAAATTCTCAAAATTTTAAAGCTGGGTTTGGGTAGCTTTTGAGATTCTGCAACACAAATTTTCAATAAAAGGGAAAGAAATTCTCATAATCTCGCAGTTGTAACAAACATTTTTCTCAATTTCTACTAAAATCTGCAGCAGAATCTGAAACGAAAATCTAAAATCAGTATTCACAATTATGGCAAACACGCCATTTGTTGAATAGATTTGAAAATAGTAACGCGGGATAGCTTTCTTCAATTTAATACTATTCTGAAAGATCTTGTCCAGACGGTAGGGTTCGCAGGTCTCATCCGTCTCTTTTTTTAGGCCCTGATTGGTAGGTTATTGATCATCAAAATCATATCAATCGGAGAAACGTAACACTTAAATGATTTGGAAATATTTTATACTTGGAAGAACAGCAGATAGAGATTTTGAAAACGATAAAAATCACTTAGTGAGGGTTCGGTTAATCGATCCGATCTTTTGTTCGACTGATCTACATAGCAAGATCGGCTCGGAGAAGTAAAATAACCCTCGAAACACGACCGTAACGAGACTCACATACTCTCACTTTTTTCCCTTGTCTTCTACGTTCTCATAATCCAAAGTGGGCATTAATGAAGTGGGCGGGTCAAAAAGTGGTGGAAGAGTTTTATTTTATTTTTTTTGGCAAGAAGTAATTCTTGGACGGTGGGAGGGGTAGATTGGTCTTTAGGACGAGAAGTGGGTTTTGGTGGACCAGGGCACGGGATTTTTCCTTTCCAGAGTTGAGAGAGGTCTACACGGTCGTAAGGGTGTGGTCACCTCACGTCATGCTGACAGATGAAAAACTCCACAAACAGGGCCTGTGATGGTGTGTAAAACTGAAAGTCTGAAAGTTGTGATGAAAAGCTCCATGATTTCTGAAATACGGTTGGGGATGCTTGTAGGAGAGGGACAAGAGTAGTTGAGAGAGAGAGAGAGAGAGAGAGAGAGAATAAATCAGAGGGAGAGAGAAAGAGAGAGAGAATAAATCAGAGGGAGAGAGAGAGAGAGTTGTTGTGTTACCATATCCACAACACATGATGGAAATGGCATTACAAAGGGTGGCAAAATCGTGTCAAACTCTTTGCAAACAGGGCCGGGATCAATCTTTCGGTTAGCATCCGTGCAAAACGCATTCGGGTGTCCGGGTCTGTTTACGTGCATCTCAATTAACTTTGGGCGAGTGACCCGACCGTCCACTAACTAGTGGTCCGAATAAAATTGTTCTCGGTACCAACTTGTTCCATAAAAATTAATAGCACCTGAAACCTGAGGCTTTAGGAGGAGCGAATCCCCTCGAGTCCAGATCCTGACCATCACGCCAAGCCGTTTGAATCAATTCTACTCATCTCTTGCATACTCTCATCCTTCACATCGATCCTATCATACTACTATCATTTTGTGAGCCACCCGTGGCCTACTTAGATGACTTTAAACCCCACAAGAAAGAATCCAATCTGTAACAAAAATAGCTAAATTCAGCATCAACAGGCACGTGAAACGAGGTGCATTTTGTTATGTAGAATGGACGGTTTAAGTTTAGAATCATATTTACTGTCCACTTTACCTGACAAATACATGCGTCTGTTGATATATGATGGTGATTGTTTGCAATCCTTTGTAGGTTACATAAGTTGAATGGTTTGGATCATCTTCGTTAATCTATCTAGAATCGAGAAAATGGAAGTATGAAGAGCTATAAAGGATGAGAGGACGGGGTGGAGCTAATCCCATGGAGGGATTAGGAGTGTAGTAGACCTTTGCGAGGAATTAGGCATTTGTGATTCGATCACGATCGGTACTTGTGTTAGAGCTCACTAACGTTGCGTTCTTGTAAAGTTCTGATCAAGTCGTTAGGTAGGCCCATTGGTTCGTTAAGGGCTTAGCCCCGGACCCGTTTGTGATGGCCTCTTGATTCGTTAAGAGCTCGGCTCGTGTATTATTTTGTCGGTACAACGGATACATGAGAAAAATAGTAGTCAAGATTCAAAACTCAGGGACAAGTAGAAAGTTTAGTAAAGAATGATAACCAAGGTGCAAGGAATGTAAGAGGGTAAATAGTAGATTTTGGGACATACATCACATCTAAGCTTGACAAACTAAACTCCCCTTGAAAGCAAATTTTGCCATCATCTATCATCTAAGGTCAAGAATTCTAGAATCAATCACAAAGACTGCCATTTCTTCAAATTCCATTGTACCATTTGTACGCGACGGCGGGGGTGGCTCCACCTTCGATTGATCGGTTCAAGCGAACCCTCTAAGTTCAAAAAATACACAAAACTTCTAAGCATTAATTTGTCACCGCTGAATTAAACTTCCAGATCCGCTCTTGCGCGAAGGATAACAAAGGACACAACTAATAAGTTTTTGCATTTGTGGTCATAGGATGTTTATACACATTCATTTGAATGATGATTAATTAAGGGAAACCCAACAACGTAAAAAAATGCTAAAATACCAACGTTGACCATTCCAAATTCAAAAAATTAAAACGGTACGATACTACGACCAGAAAAAATGCTGAAATTTAACAATATATTGTTGTAACGGTGCAGTAGCAGCTTCTTTTTGTTTATGCACTTGCCTAAGAAAAGAGATTTAAAAGAAGTGATTTTTTAAATATAGAGAAAAAAAAATTGGCATTTCCCAAATTAATAGGGATTTCTACGGCTACAAATTATTCAGGTAATTCGGAATTATCCGTCTTAAACCCATACAGACACCTAATTATAATTCGCATAAATAAGTTCTTGCAAGAGTTTGACGAAAATTTATCGGATGCTCCTTGGGTGGCGGTGCCCAACTCTTTCCGTAACCGTACATTTAACGTGAACCCAAAACCAAGTATATAGGTTCTACATTAACGTAAAATTGGAAAAGATGTTAGAGTACCCCGTAACGATACCCTGTGAGGAAGCGACTAATTATTGGAGTCCTAGACCAAATGGTCCCTGGTGACATCACCTTCCTTGAAATTGGCAATATTGTGATAGGTGGAGGCTTTAATTTCCAGAGTGGAGCCCCTCTTCAGTATTTCCCTATCATTATCAATAATGTTATGTACTCATATAATTGGTTTGGAGAAGAAAAAAAGATCAATTTTGGGGCTTTATTAAGCTGAGAAAAGTGCCTCTAGTTTTGTCAATAGGCTGATGGGGCTGTTGCGTGTGGCATTTGGCTTCAAGGAAGGAAGGGAGGGAGGGAGGGAGGGGGCCGCTAATGAACCGAGCTGCTAGCAGCTTCCTCTTGGGATCGGCTTGTTAAAACTTGGTTCGGCACAACTCATTTAGCAACCGAGCCCAGTTCAAGAGTTTGAGTTTTAATTACATCATGTAGCAAAATGATCGAGCTCAACACTCTAAAACTCGACTCATTTGGTAAATGAACCAGGGTTGACTTGTTTCTAAATGGCCCGAGCTCAAACTCGAGTTTTAGACTCGTTTTGTAACCGAGCCTAGCTAGTTCGAGCTCAAATTTTAATTAGATCATGTAGCAAAACGATCAAGCCCAACACTCTAAAACTCGGCTCGTTTTGTATATGAGCTCAACACACATGAGACGAACCGAGTTTAAATTCGAGTTTTAAGCTCGTTTAGTAAACGGAGAGAGCGCTAATTAATAATGACTCGAGAGGTGGGTGCGGGTAATAAAGTTTTAAGGGCCCTACTTGCCACCGAAACGAGGGGCACCCACGTCGGATTCAAGGGTAAATGACAAATAGGCCACCTTCAATTGTGTGCCCCATTCCGAGATTTCCTCAAATCTTCTTGCCTCACTATTCTCTATCCGATGGAGGAAAAATTTGGAAACAAATATTAGATAGGCTATAGGAATCTCCTCACTAAAAAGACAGGTCTAACCTTATCACTTTTCTCTCCCCGATTTTTGCTTGCTATCGTTTTCTTGGATGTTATTGGCAACTCCACGTACACCATTTATTGTTATTGGAAAATTTGTGAATAATGAAGTTGGGAAATTCGGTGGGTCTTCCGAAGCAACCGAACAAATTCACTTTTGTTCATTGAATCTGGACAAGAAACCCCTAGAGTCAAACGGTTACGAATGGTTGATGTGAGAATTATGACATGTAATTCATTTCAGCGGTTTCAAGTGCATTCATTCCTGGCATCAACTCAAGAGTTTCTATTTGGCTCTAAATTGGTCAATCTGATTCAGAGGTATTCACCAATTTCGTATTCCATACACCAAAGTTTCGAGTTTCGTTCTTTATGTGGGAGAGAGGCATACACAAGTTCAGTTTGTCAAAGCTACTTACAGTGGTGTTCTGTCAGTAATGGTCCTAACCGGATAAATCATTAAAGACAGACATCAGTTCAAGCTCAACACCCTTCGGTGCTCAAATGCAATAAGATTGTGGGTTTAATACCTAAGAAGAGGATATGGATCTCCTTATTGACGAGTTGGGTAAGGTTAGAGTTGCGTGACAATTAGAGTAGCATAGATTCTTCCAAGATTTGACCACAAAAGAAGTTATACGGTATGAGGTGTTTTGTACTACTAATTGAAATCTCAGAGTTGCTGTAGAAAATTTTGTGGTTTGTGTAAGCAAAAGAGTAGTAGCTGAACCAAGAGTTACCCGTTCGGCTAAATAAGATAATTGGTTTATTTTTTTGTCCTTATTCAAAAAAAAATTCGGATTTATTAGTTTATCGTTAATTTTTTAGGGATTATTGCATCGTTATGATGAGAGGAATCTAAAAAGTAAAACATTATGATCGAAATCCTTTCTTTTTTTTTAATAAACACGAAAAAATTGGCATATTGACTTATTTTTGTCTTTCTTTAAAAAAAATTAGATTTCGATAATAATTTTTTACTTTTTAGATTCATCACGTCATGACGATACAATAATTTCCAAAAAATTGACGATAAACTAATAAATACGAAAAAAATTGAATAAGGACAAAAAAAATAAGCCAGTTGACTTAACAATCATTACAATCTTTGTTGGGAATATAGAATTTCTTTTTTTATCTTCGCTTTCAGCGTGGACGTAAATACGCCGCGGAGAATTTTTTTATTCCCAAGTTTCATCGTAGACATAGATACGCATATCTTATGCATACCGTGACAAGTAACTGGTCAGCCGTCTTAATAAAAATATGGTTCAAGCAATTCGCAATCAAGAGTTTAGATTTGACAAAGAGGCCAATCAAGGTTGATACGAACACGTTACCCTTGAAACTACAAGTCATTGTGGGTGTATTTTTTTTTCATTTAAAACAAATAAAAAAAAAGAAAAATAGAACATTGTGTACAAATCTTTTATTGGCATACATGTCCCTTTCCCATAAAAATTGCATCTTATTTATAATTTCTTACAACCACTTGGAGGGGACAGACAACGATGGGAATTGGAAAAAATGACACCAATCAAAATATGCAAAAGCTAGTTTTAGTTTATCTTTGTAGAGATTATGGTTTAAGTAACCAATTCTTAATTAGTTTGTAAATCCTAATGAAAGGACAAAAGTGTTTAGTTTAGTATTATAAGTACAACAGAGTCAGAGACCTAACCAGGTGCTTTGTTTGTAGATGGAAACAATGTTTGAGAAGAGAACTATGGCTTCCAAGAAACCTTCTTGATGAATAATCTCACTTTGCCATGTCATTCCACGTTCGCATGATAGCTTCCAGCATGAGAAAAATCGTTGGATTAAACTATCTCATCTTCGACTTGCACGATTGCCGAACTCGTTTTCGGTCCATTTTTAACTGACGGTATGTGTTAAGAGCGTGAGACTCGTTTCTAAATACCAATGAAAAACCCTAATATAGTTTGTTTTATTTGTTCATCTGTCACGACGAGTTGGGCTGTATACTAACCAAATTTATTTGAAAGGGCAATGTGATAAATAATTAAAATGAAAGCATCCTATGAACTACTTAGGAATTCTACATACCAACTTGTGAGTGGCGTGTCCTATGTCATTTGTGGTGTTTTAGATCTTCAAAGAAATGAAGGAAACATTTACCCTAGAAGTGAAACAAAATCGGGTTTATGCCTTGTTTGGATTCAAATTTGAGTGTTTTTTTTGAATTTAATTTTTGGGTAATGAGTGAAGAGAAATTAGGGTAATGATTGGAGACATGGATAATGGGTGGAGAAAGATAGAGAGAGAAATGAGAGTAATAACTAGAAATATGGATATATGAGTATTTTTTGAGTTGAATTTTTTTCCCAAATTTGAATCCAAACAAGACATTAATTGTCGTAACGTTCGTGAAACATGAAGGATGTAGTGGGAAGACAAATTTGACGAATCAAATCCTAACCTTCGCTTATGATAAACACGATTTGATCAAGTTTTTGTTGATATTCGATTTGACGCGATTTTTAGATGAACGATTTGCATACTAGGACTTGCGAGTATACAATGAAAAATTCAAATAGTTGTACGAGGTTGAAGTTCCTCAGTTGTGCGCACATGAAAAAATCTACAAGAAATCATGACGTGAGATAATTTTTGCCCAGAAAGTCCAATGGTATAGATGGAAAATCTGTACCAGTGGGTAGAAACTCCTTTCTGGGCCTATTTTGGGTCTCAAAAAAATGATCAGAGTCACTCATTTTGTTGAAAATACTTTGTTTATGGTTCCTGCAAAAAATAAACTCAATCCGGTATTGGTAAGAGCATTTACGAAACATCCAAACTTTGCTCTAGAATTCAGGCTTATATTCTAGTACAAAGTTGGACGTTTTGTAGGTGTCTTAACCGATATCGGATTGAGCTTATTTTTTTGCAGGAGCTGTAAATAAAGTATTTTAAACAAAATGAGCGGTTCCGATCATTTTTATGAGACCCAAAACGGGACAAAATGAGATTTGTACACACTGGTACAGACAATTCATTTTTGCCCAAAGTGAATTACCATTAACAATTTAAGAACTATTGTATATACCAACTTGTGAGTTCATAGTTATCGGATCCCCTGTCAATACATATAATCTCTATCTCCTGCAAAATATCTCAAAAACATTCCATAAGTGGAAAGTTTCTATAAATGAAAGATTAAAAAAAGGAGCAAAAATCTGGACAACCAGATAAATTAAGCCTTAGTCATGGAGTGTTATTCACCCCATGACCAAGCTTTAGTGACTACTTACACATACTTGAAAGATAAGGCATGGTAAGGAAATGAAACATGAGATTTAACTGATAAAAACTGAAATAAAATTGATATTCACGAAGATCCAAAGCATTACTACAACTTTAATACGCGTACTTGAAAACGAAAAAATAACCCATGTTTCATGAGAGAGAGAGAGAGAGATCTGAGGAGTTCAGAGAGAAACATGGGAAAGTGTGCGCGCGCACGCGTTGTGCCCGTTAGATTCATTAGAATGAAAAATACCCATGTGATTCTTTTTTATGTTGTTCCGCGCATCGAACGGGCACAACACTAGTTGTTATATTATACATTTGTGATACACGAGATATATAAAGGGATGACAAATTTCACTGTCTTACCTTTTTTTTTTAATCCGCCAAAACACCCCTTGGGCTTTGATTGTCTTACTTTGATCCATTATTTTTTTTTTTAAAGACAAATATGATTTATAAATTAAACATTTAATGAGATCCGATAGATGAAATTTTGTAGGTGAATGGTTGATCTATCAAGGCTTAAAAAATAAACAACTGAAAACATCATATGAAAACTTTGATAAATTTCATTGAGTGTCACGTGAAAAACTATACGAAAGTTCATACTGTCGCGGTTATATTGAACACCCCATTAGCTATTTGACTATTCTATACATGAAACTTGTGAGTTAGGTATCATTGAATCCCATGTCATAGGTTCAATTTTTAAATGCCCAAAGAGACGAAGGAAAACATTCTCCCAACCACAAGTAAAAAACAAAAGCCCAAGGGCACAACTGCAACCATTCTGGAAACATTAGGGGTAGCACTGGGATGATAAAATGTGACGTGGGGCCGTGGGGGTAGCGTGGGACGGTTGGGATTTTAGTTAGAACCGGAGCCACAAACATTGACAATTGAAGAGAGAAGGCTCGTTACGTGGGGGGAAGGGAAAACTCCAGGACGAATTTTATAAACTAAAAGGACTTGTTTGCAATTAATTTAAAGCTGTGGCCCGAAGAGAGAGAACAAGTGGGTGGTAAAATAATTCCAGAAAAAGAAGTGGAGATTCCCCACAAGCAAAATGTTTCTCTCTCTCTCTCTCTCTCTCTCTCTCTCTCACCCACTTGGGCATTAGCATGGGAAAGAGAAGTTGTCTTTCGTAAGCCAAATTGCGGCCGTGCTCTCTCTCTCTCTCTCTCTCTCTCTCTCTCTAGTTTGCTTATGGTTGGGAGTCAAAGGAGATTGCGTGAGAGTGTTGAGTTTTAAAAATGTGGTGAGTGGAACATGTGTTTATGCCTCTTAATCACGTCATAAGTACTCTTTGATTTGGTTTGGTTTTGGGATTATAAAATGGGACTGGGGGGACCCTAATCCTACAAAATTCTCTCTCTCTCTCTCGTTTGACCCTTTACTTTTGTTTGGGTTTCAGAAATGGTAAAGGGGCTCCAGAAAAGAGTAATTATACAAATGCCCGGCTTCTCTGAGGTTTGATTTAGTCCTATGTATAATCCTTTGGTTTGCCCATTCACACCCGTTTTCAATCCTTGCTCTGGATCGCGCTATCATTCAACGTTTCTCATGAATTGAATTAGTATGGGATTTTTTGAAAGATAATTTCATACTCGTGCTTACGCATGCGTATTATGTTACTTAGAGTTGAGCAACAAAGAAGCTTCGGCAGTTGCATATGTATTGTCTATCTCAACAAATAATAGCTCAAATTTAAAAAATATTTTTTTTTCAATAAGAGTTTAACAAATTCGAACCATTAAAAATAATTTTGGACAATTGAGATTATGTATAAGGATTGCTCTCTGCAGTTCAAATCCAAAATGTAGAGAAGACATATTCCTATACAAACACTCCCACTGTACCATGTGGTATTCCTACGAGGTACTCCTGTAAATCGCGCAGCGACAAATTTTTCTGATAAAAATTCAAGTACACATTTATTGAGGTGTTGGAAGACAAATGGCGACATGCATAGTGTGTGTTGCAGTAACTTATTTACCAAATATCACGTAAGCAATACCACATGGTATTCTGTATAGACCTGCATAATTGACAGTTTTTTGTAATTAGGAATTTCTTGTTACTTCTTTAAACAAGACATAAGATAATCTCAAGTCCCAAGTCACATAAGTCGTGAGCGGAAGCGGAAGCGGGAAAGTGTCTTTAAAATACATCCAAATCTACGAAAAATTCGTAAGAGCAAGAATTGAAAGTGTGAGTACAGTATAAGGATTGAAAGCGACAGTGCAGAGTATTTTAAAAAATTACGTAACTAAGCTGATCAAGACAACCTTTCTTGTCTTAACATGTTCCACTGGAGAATGGTAACAATATATACGCTAATGACGTATGACTTGTGGACTCTCTCTCTCTTTTACAAGTCTTTTTCTTCATGGGAATTGTGTTTCACAAAAATTTGTTTTAACCCATGTGAAGGTTCCCCACTTTTGAAGCATTTGAAAACCCTAGAATTTGATAATTACATACAGGGAGTTTTTCTAAAGTGGGGTTAGATCCATGTGGTGCTGACTTTTGAAGAAAAAAACAACTGTAGAAAAAAAAAAAAAAAAACACCCTTATACTGTTATACATGATTGAGTGGAAGTTTTGATCAGGCCAAATTCCTAATTAATCATAGTACATATGAGTTCAATAAATTATTTTCCATGAAGTAGAGGAGCTACCCTTTTTTCGGATGTCCGGGCCAACTTGCGTGCACCTCGATTAATTCTGCTGCCCTGAAGGAAAAAACCGGGCGTAACCCCTAGTGGCCCTAAGATTTGGAATGTTTAGCCTCCGTGAGAATAAAACCTGTGATCTCATAGAAAGAGCACTTATTGATTTCTCACAAATCATAACCACTTGGCCAAAGCTGCCTTTGCAATATTCTTCTAATCACCTAAAATAAATTATCGAGATCAGACATTCTTAGTTTGTCTAACTAAGACGAATATTACTTTAATTAATATGTTGCTTAATTTAACCGCAATACATGTGGAATTTTTTTTCCCCCTTTGTGGAAATAATTAAATAGTAAAAGGGAAGATGATGGGAGAGAAGAAAAGGAAGTCCTATGTGCCAATCATTTTATGATTATGCTCCCATTTTCTTCCTGGGGCCATCATTTGCACCACCAAAATTGTGGTTCTTATTAAAGCAATAAAAAAAAAATTCCAACAATGATGGTTTGGTCAAAACTTGTGGGTGTTTTTGAACACACCTACAACAAAATTATTTGCAAAACAGCTTTCACAAATAATGTTTGAAAGTCTTTACAGATGTATGAATGAGCTGAGTTTTTTTTTTTTTTTTTTTGAAGAAACCCGAAAATAATGTTAGAAACAAATTGAACGGTTCTGATCATTACTGCGGTTCGACTATGTTCGCTTTGGGTCACGGTTCCTTATAATTTTCTCTCCACTTATTATGATCTCATTTCTTTATCTCTCTCTCCAATTATTATTCTAAAAACTCTTTCTCAAAATCCAAACTAAACAGAGCATTACCCACAGTTTCTTTTATGGATCCGGATTTTCTGCAATTGACTACAGAGAAAGGTGTACAGTTCAATCTGGATTGTTTATATTAACAATTAATGGTTCAGATCTGTTAAATACTTTTAGTACGTACAGGTAAAAGTATTTTATTACTGGTAACAATATCAAAACAAATCTGGACCATTGAAAATGCTAACCGACGATTGGAATCACTTGGACCGCAAGCCGTATCCCTTTATTATGTAACATGCCACCGTGGTGGATGCCTTCATTTGAAATGAAGAAATTATTATAATAATAAAAAATAACATCTTGCTACCGGTACGTATGTACATACTCTACGTAGTCAATTCTATCGGTACGTATGTACATACTCTACGTTGTCCCGTCTATATAATAACTACTGAACGATGGTATTTCTGTTATGAATACATTTACCGGTCCTAATATACGCTTTTTGTATTGTGTATGTGTGATCTAACGGCGTATTTTTCGACCCTAATAAAATTTTCAAAATCGAGCCGTGCTAATATATATCTTCATATTAAGGAATATAAATTTATATATCATGCTTCCCGCAAATATCTACAAGCTACAATAATATATCGATCATGTGCATTTTATGTATAAGTTAGAACATGTGTGTATACACAAGTTTAGAGATTATTTCAGTTTCAAACAAGCAATAGATACAGAAACATGAACAAGGCAAAACTATATATATATATCCTATCCAAGAAAGGAAAAAAAAAAAAGGAAAAATTTTAGAAATGGTCCCCCTAGTTTGCACGAATTCTCATTTTCGTCCCTCTAGTATCAATTGTGTTACTTTTAGCCCTATAGTTTGCATTCTGCCCCAATTTGGTCCCTCTCGCTTACGGCGTTAATGAAACTAACGGAATTGGAGGACAAAATTGTCATTTCACCTCACAGAGGGACTAAATTGAGATTTCATGCAAACTAGAAGGACTATTTCTACAATTTTATTTTTTGCTTTTGTTTTTGTACACAAAATTATTTTACATGGAAAAACTACTTGATCCAAAAGATTTCAATTACTTTTTTTTTTCATTTGCTAGTTTTGCGTCAAATTTTTGTGATTTATTGATTCGTCTCGGCGAGCGAAATCGGAAAAGTAAAAAAGATTGATCGAAACTCATAAATTTTTTTAAAAAGTCAACAAAGTCATCAATTTACTTTTTTTTCTCTTTATTCAAAAAAATTATGAGTTTCGATCATACTTTTTTTACTTTTCCGATTCCTCTCACTTGGATGAATCAATAAGTCACAAAAATTTGACACAAAACAAACAAATGCAAAAAAAATTTGAATAGAGAAAAAAAATCACTAAGACTTTTTAATCCAAACCCACCCTTCAACTTTTTTCGTTTAAGAGATTCAAATTTTGTGGTTGGCAACAAATATATTATATTACTTTTTTTGATTGAGAAGTGTACTATAATTTTGGCACAAACAAAAATAATATTGGCATTAGCAACACATTTGATTTGGTTGAAAGTAGTTTTTTACTTCCAAATATTTTTTATGATGAATTCCATGATAGGACAATAATTAAAGAGAAATGATTTTAACACTTTTCTTTTGTCCATTGACACTCCCTTTTATTTTTATTCACGTGAAAGTATCAAATTGCCTTTTATGTAAAATGAGTTACTTAAGAGGTTAGGATAATTTATAATTTCACACAATAAAAGATACTACTAAAAAAAAAAGAAGGCCTTGTTCGTTTGGAAATTTTGAGTGTGGTTTTTAATAAGAGTAATGAATGGAAATAGATAGATAGAGAAAGTTTATTGGAGACCGTATCCAAAAAATTTGAATCCCTCAAACGAAAAAGGTTGAAGGGTGGGTTTGGATTAAAAAGTCTAAGTGAATTTTTTTTTGTCTCTATTCAAATTTTTTTTGCATTTGTTTGTTTTGTGTCAAATTTTTGTGACTTATTGATTCGTCCAAGTGAGAGGAATCGGAAAAGTAAAAAAAGTTTGATCGAAACTCATAATTTTTTTGAATAAAGAGAAAAAAAAGTAAAATGACGACTTTTTTGACTTTTTAAAAAAATTTATGAGTTTCGATCAATCTTTTTTACTTTTCCGATTTCGCTCGCCGAGACGAATCAATAAATCACAAAAATTTGACGCAAAACTAGCAAATGAAAAAAAAAAGTAATTGAAATCTTTTGGATCAAGTAGTTTTTCCATGTAAAATAATGTTGTGTACAAAAACAAAAGTAAAAAATAAAATTGTAGAAATAGTCCCTCTAGTTTGCATGAAATCTCAATTTAGTCCCTCTGTGAGGTGAAATGACAATTTTGTCCTCCAATTCCGTTAGTTTCATTAACGCCGTAAGCGAGAGGGACCAAATTGGGGCAGAATGCAAACTATAGGGCTAAAAGTAACACAATTGATACTAGAGAGACGAAAATGAGAATTCGTGCAAACTAGGGGGACCATTTCTAAAATTTTCCCAAAAAAAAAAAAAAGGAATTTCTAGAAGAAGAGGGAAAAAAATTCAAAGTTCATCATAACTAATAGATTCAGAAGTTGACCTAGGTATTCTTTAATGATGAAAACTCCTTTAGGAGATTATCGGTGGATTCTGGTTTAGACAAATGAGGCTCTAGTTTCTCTATTTTAAAATTAATTTTGTCAAAATCCCCCTAAAGACGCGAGATCCATTAATAGTCAATTATATACGTATCTCTAACTCTCGTGGGCCGATTGTTTCAAATGACCAGACTGAAGGGATACGTAGTAATGTTATTGTAATTGGTAAACGACTTAATTTAAGCTACTTGAGCTCGAGTTTCTGTTCGATCGTTAAGTTATATATAAACAAACCATTGAACATTTATTTTACAATTTTGTAAATTTTCAATCCAAGCTTATATATATATATATAGTATTAACTTCTAGGAATGGTATTGCTAGGCCTTCTTTTTTTTATGCCGAGATTGATTGCGCAATTGCCAGTTTGCTTCAGGGAAAAGCTTTGGGAAAAGTGCTTCTGAGATTATATCCGTATGCCTCAATCAACCACACACATTTGTGGTTTGTTTGACATGAGGGCCTGTTTTTGGGAATGAGGATGCTAACAAGCACCCCTGCAGAGCGTCAATCCGGTTGTTCATCTTGGCAATTGACGGTTCGAATCTTGATCGAGCAACGAATGGTTTAGATTTGTATGCATTCAAATTCAATCTGAGTCGTTCGTGCCGAGATGAACGGACGGATCAACCGCTCTGCAACCCGCTTTGCAGGGGTGCTCGGTGGCATCCCATGTCCCCTGTTTTTCTTTCCGAAACAGCTTGCGGTGGTGGGAGTGATTGTGGTGGCGGTGGAGGTGCTATTTGTAACAGTAGTGGTGGTGCTTTGTGGCCAAAATGATGGTGGTGATGACGACAATGGTAGTGAAGGCGATGTGGAGGATAGTGGTGGAGGAGGAAAGACCGAAAAGGTTGAATGCAAGCACTCATTAATTCAGTCAAAAAACTCAAAACTACTTAAAAATAATCAACTTTTAAGTAATGTAAAATATGGTTATCAAACTTATTTAATTACTTATTACTTAATTCATTCATAAATCTGTTATAGAATGCCCTTTTAATTACCAATCTCTTGCACTTGCAGGATGGAGGTAACCAGAATCACCCTCTTAGCCTTGAATGCATACCTGATCATTGGCTCCTTTGAGCAGATCACAACCCCGACACATGTACTAAGCAGCAAATAAATGCACGGATGCATTGACAAACGATATTGAAGTGCGGCCTTATTCCTCAGAGAGCTTTTAGGGCTTTTTGAGTTTTGTCTTCATTCAATTTTTTTTTTGCGTTTGTTAGTTTTGTGTCAAACTTTCGTGAATTATTATTTCTCCTCGATGAGAGGGAATCGAAAAAATAAACACCTTTCGTGGAGTAATATTTTTTCATTTGAATTGGGAGTGTTTTTATCTTTATTAGACATCGATTTGAATGGAGCAGAGTACCCACGGGATATAGGACAGGGGATGCCTGCAAAGCAGGCGCAGAGCGGCCGATCCGACCGTTCATCTCGACAATTGTCGGCTCAGATATTTGCCGAGTAATAAACGGCTCAAATTTGTATGTGTTCAGATTCAATTCAAACTCGTAATTTTCTTTAATGGACTTTCATCTACCAAATTAAAAAGAAAACATGACCACAAAAGTAGCTGCCTTTCTTCATCAATGGGTAACCCCAGATACCATACCGGTGGCTCCCATTATCGGCGTAAATGATACGCAATTGAGAGTTGAGGAGGAACAATAAAGAAGAGCACAACTACTACTTCACCAGTCTATATGGTTTGCCCTATCCCTCACACAAATACCACTGCAACTTTTTTGTACGAGAGAGAGAGAGAGAGATTGAAAAAGACTTGTGCGCCTTTTTGCCCTTGTTCGCTTGTGGGTTCTGAGTAGTGTTTTTGAATGAAGGTAGAGAGAGAAGTGAGAGTAATGATTGTGGAGAGAGGTAAAAAGTAGAGAGAGATAGAGTGAAAAATGAGAGTAATGATTGAAAAGTTAAAGAGAGAAAAAATAGAAAAATTACTTTTTCCAAAATTTTGGGTTTGGAGTTCCAAACCGAACTTTAATTTCCAAGATGTCAAAAGGGATTTAACATCCACCCCTATTTAGCGCATCGGCCGTTAGTGGCCCGTTACATAGCAGTTCTTCCAGTGGCGGAGTCACAGGAGCCAGGGCTTTTGACGGAGCACAGCCGATGTACTCAGCATATCGTGTAGCTTTTGAAGCACATTACTCTAATAGTCTAATGTACATATAACATCATTTTGTTTTTTGTTGATAATTGCAAAGCTCTTCTGCGATTGTTCTTCCTTGAAAAAAGTTGAAAAAATTTTACATGACAATGTAGGACAATTTTTATTTTGGGCTAGATCAAATCAAAATTATTTTTATTTTAAAAATTTGTATACTAATTACTATATAAAACTAGTTATATTACATTTAATATTAGTAAAATCTTAAAATTGGGGTGGCCGGGGCCCCCTCGGGCTTAGGGCTTTAAATGAATCGAGCAGCTCGCGAGCTTGGCTCTATTCGGCTCATTAAGGCTCGAGGCTCGGTTCATTTAGTAAATGAGCCGAGCTCGAGCTAGTGTTTTTGGCTTGTTTGACAAAAGCTCGGCTCGTTAAGGGTAGCTCGGCTCGATTAAATAGACTCGTTTAGTAAATGACTCAGCTTGGGTAGATAAAGGCTTGGCTCGTTAAGGCTCGAGCCGAGCTCGAGCTCGAATTTTGGGCTCGTTTAGTAAACGAGCCGAGCCGAGCTCTTGAATTTTGGGCTCGTTTAGTAAACAAGCCGAGGTCGACAAAGCTCGGCTCAGCTCGTTTACAACCCTCAGGCCCCTACACACCTCCACCACAGGCAGAGACGGAACCACCATGAGGGCTTATGGGGGCCACGGCCCCCGCGTTGTTTCGTTTTTTTTTTTAATTTTAATACTCCCTCCGTCCCCTTTTTTAGAGTCCGGTATTCCATTTTGGGCTGTCCCTTAATAAGTGTCCATTTTGTAAAGTTAGTGGGTAAACGTTGGTGAATTTTTCATTTTGCCCCTAAAAGTAGATTCTATTTTGAAAAGTTAGTAAATAAAAGTGTAATGATGATGGGTAAGTAGGGAAAGTGGAGGAAAAAGTTGATGTGAAAGGTATAATGAAGATGTTTTTTTGATAAGTTGGAATTACGAAGCATGACACTTAAAAACGGACGGAAGGAGTATTATTTTTAGTCGTTGTTTTTTATTTGTTAAGAATTATATTTTGTATTGAGTGTTATTTAAACATTTAAATGATTTAAGAATGTGTTTGTTTTGGATTCCAAAACCCAATTCCGCTCTCTGCTCATGGTCTCCCATAAGTTTTTTCTTCAATTATTAATCCGGTTTCTCTTTCTATCTCTCCTACCCAATAAAACCTCCCTCATAATCTAAACCAAATTTTTGAAATTTCAAAATCTTATTGTTATAGTTTGGCCCCCATGTTCACAAAATTCTGGTTCCGTCCTTGACCACAGGGTTCTACGTCCTTTCGATGTCACTACACTCCGGTGTACTATCAAAAATCCACACCCGTATTGGCCGATTTCTGATACGTATCGATATGTATCAGCTGCTTTACGACCGCTTCAAATGCTCTAACGCCAAAAATAATTTTGAAAAATACACAATCGTTACACCCGATTCCGCTACATACCATTCAATAATCCAGCTACCACTATTTAAAACCATGGCCAAGAGTTGATCTAGTGATGCCGGCGCTCTTTTGGTGGCTGTATACAGTGAGGGTCTCACTCGTGTGAAATTTTTTTTTTGGGCAATTTACCTCTAGGTCCAGAAAATAGAAAGTAATTCCCACCAAGTTTCCTCTAATTAACGAAACACTAAAACCCTATGAAAGTGCCTAAAACCCCCAATACTGAAAGTGCTTAACTCTTAGGGCACCCTATGAAAGTGCCTAAACCTCGGAGTCTCATAAAAGTGCCTAAAACTCTACGGTACCCAAAAAAGTACTTAAATCGCTAAAACCCTATAATAGGAAAGTGCACCCTAAAACTCCTATGAAAGTGCCTAAACCTAAACCCTATGGCTCTATGAAATCACCTAAACCTAAACTCTATGGTACCTTAAACCCTAGGGTATCCTAAAATCTAAAATCTTAAGGTACCTTAAAACTCTAGGGTACCCTAAAATCCTAAAATCCTAGGGTAGGGTACCCAAGGGTACTAGGGTACCCATTAGGGTACCATAAAACCCTAGCATACCCTAAAACCCTAGGGTGACATTTCTATTAATGGTAAATGTATTTTTGTAAAAGTGGACTTAGTGGTAATTAAGTATTTCATCTCTCCTTAATGGAAATTAAGTGTCACTTTTCTATACTTAGAGGTAATTTTCTCTTTTTTTTTTTGATCCGCACTCGTGTGAATTAGAGATCCTATTTTAATGATGGTAATTTTTACTATTAAACTAAAACGACTATGTGGGATTTGATGCCCGTTCTCGACTGCTTGTCCAATAAAGTCTGGACCCAAGAATTGATCAAGTAAAAAATATGGCGCTCTTATATTATTTTTTTTATCGGTAAAAATAATACTCCCTCCGTCCCTAAATAAGTGTTTGGCGCGCAAAACTAGACCTTACAAAAAAACCATGTTTTTCGTTAAAAAATCTCATTTTTTTCTACAATCTAATAGAACCCATTGCCATCTATTAATTTGTGAAAAAAAATTAATTTTTTTAACGAAACAAATGCATTTTTTTAAAGGCCTAGGTTTGCGCGCCGGACACTTATTTAAGGATAGAAGGAGTATATTTTATTAAGCATAAAAAAGAGGTGTTCGACCAAAAGTTAGAATACAACCAAAATGGGATAAAACACCTGTGAGTCTAAAAACACAGAATATACAATGAAAACTTAAGAACACCCGAGGGCCAAACAAAGCCCAAAACAGTGAGCCTAAAATGCCCAGATCTAACGATATATTGGAACATCATTAGAGGGTATTAATTATCAAAACACGTCATTAGCCGTCATTTTTTTTCCCTACTTTAAATAGGTTTGAGTCTAACTGACATCAACCGGAAATTCTATTGTAGCAACATTTTTGAGGAATTTTCTGGTTAATTTAACAATTTGGTTCTCGAAAAGAAAAAAAAAAACCCGTTTGAGATGGATTAAAGTTATTAAACTATCCATTGGAGAGGAATCATAATTTGCAAGAATATATGGCTTCCAATTTTTTTCTTTTATTTGAAGATGACATACTAATTAATTAGCAATTCATTTTGGTACATCGACGGTCGTCGCCTCTGCCAGGGAGCATTGCACCGTCATGCCGCACCAGTACCGCACCTACGTGAATATGTCGATGCCAAAACTAAAGCTCCATCGCATGTAGATCATATAGGAGTATGTCTCAGACTACATACGAAGACTCGAAGAACTCGAGCTTTGTCCGACCAAATTAAATGCCGATCAGTTTCAACCACTGAACCAACATCCGATTGGTTTTCCCTAGCTCGGTCATACTGAGTCTAAATTACGTAAAAGATTTTGTGGGTCATTTTCGTTGGAACCTCATGCTTCCAAGTACACGCATCTAATCGTACACACAACTTGTACCTTATGTACATAGACAGTTGCATGCATGCATGCATGTATGTATGCATGAATGCAGAAAAGGCCAAAGCACAAATTGCCAGTTGTGCTTTTTAGAACGTCAAAGCCACACTCGCAGCTCACAAAAGAGAAGTTTCCTATGTGTATACATCTCTTCATCCAAAAGCAAGTCAAATCATTTTGTGCAACAAAACAACAAAGATGGGGTGGGCGATCTTGAGCCGTGTGAAGAAGATCGAAACCCAGCCCCACTGTTTTTTTTTTACACCTAGAAAAAGGAATGTTTGTTGCCCAAATTCTTGGAAGCTTTACTCGATTCAATGATGGGTGCTTTACGAAGCTATTGGATTGGTTAATTTCTTGTTTTTCCCTATAGGGGGTGGGGCGGAGTAGGGATTTTCGTTCAGTGGGGACGTGGTCTTAATCGAGATTATTCGTCGTTTGGGGTAATCACGAGATCGATCGTGTACTGTGAGCCTGATGACATGATCTCATGCTGAATTGTGGATGACGGAGGTAATGAGATGGTCACAACAATAGAGACAGATGAGAGAGAGAGAGCAAAAGTTTAGAAGTGAATTAAGAGGTAGAGAAAATACATGGATAAACTTGCATTTTTAAAAGCACGGTCCATCAAGTACTAATACATCAAGTCATCAATCATGTAAAAGCATCTCACTGTATATGAGTCCCCTTCTATTGCGGATCTAAGTTGCGGACCACCCTATTTCTCCCTTTCCCTATTGAATTTTGATGATCCGAGCCGTTCAATGTGTTTTTCTACGCGTGGATTCATAAAAAAAATATCCAGAAGGGCTTGGTCCGAGCAGTTTTCTTTGAAACCATACATATAAAAATTTATCGAAAATTGCTCAAATCAAGCCCTTCCGGGTTTTTTTTTTGCCGAATCCTTGCGTAGACCCTTAAAAACACATTTTAAACACACTGTGCGGTTCAGATCGTCGAGATTTGATCGGGAAAGGCAAAGTCCGCAACTTAGGTTCTCAATGGAAGCCCACTATATATATATATATATATATCATTAGAATTTTGACATTGTTTGATATGTTTCAAAGCCATATTTTGGTGCCCAACGTCCAGATCCACACACTTTTGTTTTTTTCTCCACTCTAAGATCTAGGAGTGCGAGGTGACATCCAGACACTGTATTTTTACGGACGTTTGAAGGTAGATTGACCAAAATACTACATTGGCTAAAACTGTGCCGTTTCTTAGCCGTTGGATAGGGCGATTTTTTACTTTGTCTGGGAAAATCGCCAGGCGTTGGATAGGTTATGGAAGCAGTGTCCATCCAAATATTTTTGGTGGCTGTTTCTATTGTTAGGTTTTGTATCCCTGGGCTCCTTGTGCTGCTGCACTAAACAGGGCCTAATCAACCATGAACTTTATTGCACTTGAGCCATGAAATAGCTACATTTGTTAGGGTTTGCTAGTGGTGGTGGGTGTGCCTGGCTGGGCGGCATGTTCTTCGGGTGGCGGCTTGGATGTTCTGTGGATAGGTTTAGGGTTAGGAAGTGGTGGCTGGGCTTAGCTTTCGGGCTAGGCATGGCCCATTTTTTGCACTGTATTTTCTATTTGGGCATTTAGGCCTTTGTTTGTTTTTGCTGATTTGTATCGATCTAGGCATTTTATAGGTGTGAGCTTGTCTCAAAGGGTGTATCCTTAGTTGGTACCTCGGATTCGGGTCTCGGGTGGACTAGAATTATTCCTAATTTTGTCGGGTTACGAATATGAAGTCATCAATCCGTATTCCTATTAATTTTTGTAACATATTTAGAGATTAATAAAAAAAAATTGCCTTTCAAAAAATGAAATAGCTACATTCTCCATGTTTGGGCCAAGACATCTGCTGCACTAATGGGATTGCTTGCTAAAACCAATGGGCTGTGGATTGGGCCGTCTAGAACGAAGTAGACTGGCCCTGTCCAAATGCTACATCTGCTCGTCTAATGTCAATTTTTTCTCTTCGATCACTTCTGTAGCCCAGTAATCTCCTGTCATCATAATGGGCAGGTTTGTGAGTTTCTCTGTGCCTGTTTCAAAATGAGCGGAGGAACAGAAAAAAAAGTGGACTGGACTGAGAATGGAACTTTAAAATTTCGGTCGGGGCCTCGAAAAACCCATTTCAACATTCCACTGATGCAATGCTCCAGCTATGTTGAAGCAAGATCTGGGATCCCAATATATGTGCACTCCCAGAAGACGGAAAACCCATCTGCGATTTGAAAGGATGACACAACGAAGCCTCTAAAAGGAAGTTCAATCATGATATCAGTCGATAAGCTTCTGTTGAAATACCCAACAAAGAAACAGAATCGAGTTTTAAGAACACATACGAGCATTTCTCACCATCTCCGTAGTTTGATTTTCTTCACCCACTAAGTTCATGGTGATGAACAATATCATCACTCTTATTAGCTAAAAGTGTGCAGAATTCGTAGTATTACCCATACTTTCTCCACCCACGAGGGAGGATTTTTCAAATATTGTTCACCCTCGTTCTCTCGTCATGTGTTAACGAGGGTGAACAAAATCAAAGAAGTTTGATTAGGTAATACTCCAGTAAGCATTTCCAAGATTTCGAAGTCGTATCATATTCACAACCAACACATCCAATTTGCAAGTGGATCGCAGAGACACTTTTGGGGCAAATGACCCCTGCACAAATAGGTTTTCTGCTAATTAACATTATGCTAGATATCCGCAACTTATCTAATGCAGAAATACTTATCACATCATGTCAACCGGCCTCTTCATATTTATGAAGGAAGAAAACTCTTGATAGCATCTCGAGAGAGCCATTCTGCAATAGGAGAGTTATCTTATTACATGCCAGAAAAAGTGGAGTTCTTCACATCAATCGTTCAGTCTAGGTATGATTTTGCAATGGAAAAGGAAAATCTTGAAGCTTGCTGTAAGATTGATCCCACTTTTGGGCTCACAAAGGTATGGAAGTTATAAGATGTAGTAACAGGGAATGTAGATTACTGGTATTCACTGGCTGATACAGATTACAGAGATGAGAGAACATTTTTATTACAAAATACAGTGTAGAATTCCGCCACCATTGCAAGTCAAAAAAGCTCAAACCTGCAATGGAGTAGGCATAGAAGATCAGAGCTTGGAAAAAGAAGGTGCCCTTTTCTGGCTTTGCGCAGCCGTTGCTTCTACCAGATCATCGGATAGAAGCATCCCAGAGTTCCAAGTAGCAATATAATCCAACCCTTGATCGACAGATAGGTCCCGACTCCTCAGTAAAACTGCTTTTGTTCCGGTAACAGCAAGGGGAGACTTGGCCGTGATTTCTGACATAACCATCTCTTAGATGTAAGAACTAAAACAGTACTTCCAATCATAAAATGAAGGGCAATATGTAAATACAACAATCAGAACAGTCAAACATAAATTTAACAGCCGTTGTGCTCACAAGTTGGTAATGAACCCA
Source organism: Rhododendron molle (assembly GCA_025413875.1). Classification (NCBI taxonomy): domain Eukaryota; kingdom Viridiplantae; phylum Streptophyta; class Magnoliopsida; order Ericales; family Ericaceae; genus Rhododendron; species Rhododendron molle. The sequence goes on from CM046399.1 coordinate 2,956,776, forward strand.
AGTCTTCATCTCCCACAACTTCTTATATTCTTAAAACCTCAAATGAACCCTTGCGTATTTAGATTAGACATATTTGGGTTAGGTTGAACAGTATCCGCACTGTCCACCCAAACACCAGAACAGCAGAAACTGGTACATCGGACTTCAAGAAAATAACATAGTGAAAACCTTCGCTTAAAGCCACGCGCTTTGTATGTTACACATGTACTTCTTGTAGTAGTTTATTTTCTTTCTTCCGAAGGATTCAGGTGAGAGCCCGGGAGGAGTTTTATATCATTTAGCTAAATAAAGTTAAGCTTTGGTGGATCTTCACAAGAAAGCCAACAATCGATGCCCTCATCGGATTAACCAAGCAACGTATAACAGAAGAGCCAGGAAATTTAAAAAACCAGAATAGGCAAATGACACACAAGACACTGGGTACTAGAAGAATTACTCAAACAAGATCTTATACAGTTCTAAAAGGATGAAACCATTTACGTGCCGCTTTTTCTTTTTCTTTTTCTTTTTTTCCTGGTTCTCAATTTCAACATTGAATTAAGTCACAATCATGGTGCAACTAATGTGAACACCATTACATCTGTCTCGTGTTAGACTTGGTCTAAAGGTGATAATATTTTGTTTGGTCTACAATGTGCCAATGTTTGGTAAGTTTTCAGTCACGTCGGAGCTTAATGCAATGTCACTTCTTCTATTAAGCAAGCAACCATATAAATAATCTATTCACTCCCGAAATGTGTCCTTGCAAAAATGCTAGCCATACTAGCTGGTGTAGATAAACAATAAAACTCTCTTGTTAGGGTACTAGCTACTAATTTAAAAAAAAGCATGAAAATAACTAAATAAGTACAAACTAAGTTTCTGATCAAAGCAGTTGTCCATCCAGGCCAAAGTGATTTAGGCCCAGCAGAAAAACAGTGCTAAAATACAATTGTTAAGACGACAGCAAGACAGGAACTTGACATTTGCAGATTGTAAGGACCTTAGTTGCAGGAACCTCCAATGTGGGTGGCGAATCCATCTCGGAACCTCGCTCCCACGCTCCCAAGTTAGGAACCTCACTCTCGTTGAGAAGGAACTCGCTCCCAACTAGGATAGAACCGCTTAGGCATATAAATCCCAAAAGAAACAAATATAAAAGATACCAAGCAAGATAAAAGATAAAGTAATGATAAGATATTAGAAAAATATTAACTTAAATTTGCTCAATTAGTCAATTACATAATATAACTATAATATTACTTAGTTACTAAGGCAATCTTGCAATTGACATGATTGACGCATAATAATATTTACCTGCATTATATATTTTCATGTATTATTTTTAAATGCTCCATGTCCCGGAAGAGGAGCTCCTATAATACTCCACCACCGATCCCGCTCCCACCCTCGCTTTGTGTAACTACGATATGGAGAACAGCTGGAATCACATATTAAAACTATAGATATTTTTATGTTTTGCATTTTAAGTGGTAGAATAATATTTCTTTTTTGACATCTAACTACATTAAAATACATAAAAATAAATAATTTTTCCTAAACGCTCCCGACGGCGCTCCCACACTTCTATGATCATCCGCTCCCCCGCCCCCGCTCCCGCTCCCGTCCCCGCTTCCGCTTCGTGCAACTAAGGTAAGGACTAAGGAGTTTAACCAGTAACATTTTTAAGAGAGTATAAAAGGGCAATAAGTTGTACATTATAAAGTAGTGTTTGGTTAACTAGAATGATTTTGGAAAGGAATTGAATGGTCATTCCTTATAGTCCCAAATCCCAATTGAATGACTTGATTCCATTTGTAATGTGTTCATGAGCATTCCAAGAACATTACCATTCATCCAGCATCATTCTACGGTACCAAGCAGTAAGGGTGATATCGGTCCAGCTCCAAGCCAAACTGACCACCGCACCGAGGTTTTTGGTTTGTCCATATTCAAAAACCACACCGGTCCAGCCAGTTGTCGGTTCCGGTCCAGTAATTCAGGTTTGTTTGGTTTGCAAGTTCGGCATCAAAACACTAGGCAACTTCAGAGAAAAAGACAACACTATGGGAAAAAATTTCAGCCATTCACCTCAGAATGGCAAACAAGAACTTGCTTAAGTACAGCGAAAAGAGAGAAAATGCCAAATTACATATTGTTTTAAACGACAAATAAAGCAGCCAAAATTAACTGAATCTCAAAATACACGTAATGAATCATTCAAAAACACGAAATTACCTTCAGCAATAGCTTGTACACCTTCATCCATGGCATCCTTAGAACCAAAAACCCTAGAAACAAGCCCCAACTCCTTTGCCTCCGACCCCGAAAACCTCCGTGCACTCAAAGCCAATTCCACTGCCTTCCCATACCCAACAATACTTGGCAACCTCTGAAGCGTCCCTAAATCCGCCGTAATCCCCAAATCAACCTCCTTCACCGAGAAAAATGCGCTCTCCGTACTGTACCTCACATCACATGCGGTAATTATATCAATTCCACCACCAATACAAGCACCATGGACGGCGGCGATCACAGGTTTCCGGCACCTCTCAATGGCCGTGATCGCATCCTGCATGCAAGGACGGACGCATAATTTTAGTGTTGGGAAGACAAACATTACAAAAAAATAGTTTGAACAGTTGAAAAAACGGTGTCAATTATGTCATTACCAACAGTAAAAATACTATCAAAACTACTACAAATACATAATTTTTAACAGCCTATACAATTACAAAACTACATAAATGCACATAAAGTATCCATATATCTATTAGAAAAGAAAAATATACAACCCAGTATCCATTCACTATCTAAAAGTCAGAATTATTCAACATGAAACTGTAAAGTGCCCTTTTTTTTTTCCCCCTGAACGGCAAAAGAAGATTATATTAATCAAATGCAAATATTACAAGCTATTAAAGGGACAAGAGAAAAACGGCATATGGAACTAGGACGGACAAGTGTTGGGTTATAAAGGAAAACATTGGACGGGCGATCCTATATAGTTTTAAAATTTCCACGAGAACGCTACTACGATTATGAAAGAAGATTTGAAACTTGGGTAGGTCGGTCACCCGGGTTCATTTGCCTCTTGATCCGTCCTAGCCTGAACTGCATAAATGCACATCATGTATCCATGTAAAGATATAGGAGCTAGTATTCTATGATTACGTAAAAGTCAGAATCATTCGACACGCTTCAAAATTTCTATGAGAGACTACTACAATTATGAAGAAAATTTGAAATTTGGTAGGGTGCTCACTCGGCCTCATCCATCCCTCGGCCGTCGACGGAGTGTTAGGTTTTAAAGGAAAACATTAGAATGGGCAATCCTATATGTATAGTTTTAAAACTTGTACGGGAAAACTGAAAACTCATCAATTACGAAGAAAATTTGAAACTTTAGTAGCGCAGTCACTCGGGCTCATCCGTGCTTGCCTGCAGGAACTTGATTTGTCGCCGGAGGCGCTCGGCGGTGCGGCCGCGGTCGGTGGATTGGACTGCGGCGGACATCGAGGTTAGGGCTTTGAGGTCGATGCCGGCGCAGAAGTGATCGCCGTTTCCGGAGAGGATAATGACGGAGGCGTCAGGGTTTTGGTCGAGAGAGGTTAGGGCTTTGGGGAATTCGGTGAAGAAGTCTAGAGAGAGAGCGTTGCGGAGTGAGGGGCGGTTTAGGCGGAGGTTGAAAACGCGGGAGGTGGGGGATTTTTGAGTGATTTCTAGGGTTTTGTAAATCTCCATTGGTGTTGTGTACAGTGGTAGAAGATGGAAATTGGAAGGAAAATGTGGGGAAATGGATGGAAAGGAAAATTGCAGTTTCTACAAAAAAAAGTGTTGTGAACAGTGGCAGAGGATGGAATCTTTATCAAATCTCCCAACCAATTGACAGCTATAGCTAACTAAGCTAAGGCAGCAATGGCATGTTCGGCCAAATAATCCATTTGGATTTTTCGTCAAATTTTTTTTGTTTTTATTCAAAAAATTTTCATATCACTTCGCTTATCATCATTTTTTTGGAGATTATTGCATCCTCATGACAAAAGGAATCTAAAAAGTAAAAAATTTTGGTTGAAATCTATTTTTTTTTTAATAAAGACGAAAAAAGTGGCTTTTCCGCCAATTTTCGTCGAAATTCAAAAAAAATTGGATTTCGATCAAATTTTTTTTATTTTTTTAGATTCCTTTTGTCATGAGGATGCAATAATCTCCAAAAAAATGATGATAAGCCAAGTGATACGAAAAAAAACTTGAATAAGGACAAACAAAATTTGGCGGGAAATCCAGATTGATTATTTGGCCGAACAGGCCCTAAATCAGCCGACCCGAGTTTTGTCGAGCTCGAGCTCCGTTTGTTTATTAAATGCGTTAAAAAATTGATCTCGAATTTGACTCGATCTTTAACGAGTCAAGTCCTTAACGAACTAAACTTAGTTATTTACTAAATAAGTTTTTTGCATATAGTATAGAAAATTCCACAAAATGTATATACCCCATTTATACTTGGTAAACAAACCAAGCAATTCGAGACTCCACTATTTTAACTTGATAAATTAGCTGGAGCCAAAACTTTAACCTCGTTTGTCAGACGAGCCAAACTCATGTTCATCAAAAGCTCAATTGTAAGCTGGTCAACAAAAAAACAAAAAGTTTTCTAGTTTTGTTACTCCAACATACACCTATTAACTTACATTTTTGTGTGTTTATTCTTTCTCTGTTATCAAACTCAAATGAGCTGGCACTTGATTTTTAAGGAGCTCGTATCGAACTCAAGTTCAATTCCGTACGAGCCGATATTGAACAATTCAAAACTCGGCTAGTTTGCAACCCTACCCTAGGAGTTGCCAATCCCATGCACTATTATTCAATACGTGAAAGATATACACAACCCCATAAAGTCAACCAACAAAAAAAAAAGAGTACAAACTGATTCTTGCTTGTGAAAATGATTTGCTCCTTAAGCTTCAATTAAAACTGTATTAAGACTTTAAGGCCCTGTTCTAATGAACTTAAATTGTTCACTTAAGTTCAATTCATTCCTTCAACTTAAACTTAAGTTCAAGTCTTCCCAAAATAGCCTCAACCCAAACCCAAAATGTGTGTGTGTGAGAATTAAGTTTAAGTTTAGAAGAATAGTTTGTGCTTAACTTTTTTTTATTTAAGTTTGAAAAGGGGAAAAAACTTTTAAGTTCAAAAGAACACAGCCTAAGAGTAGCATACTTTTAGGCTCCGTTTGTTTCGATGTAAAATGTTTTTCTGTAAAATTTTTTATTTTTCGGTGTTTGGCTGACACTTGAAAAATATTTTCAGAAATCGACAAAATATTGTAGAGAGAGAAGGGGGCTTAAACGGTGGAGAGATCTGAGAATATTAGAATTAAACGTGAATCAGGACTGACGATCGAGAAAACTGAGTAGTGAGAATTGCAATACAAAGCAACGGGTTCATTTCAAAAAATAACTTATGAAAGATTTAAGGATAAATCATTTTAATCCAATTAATGAAAAATATTTTACTTTCCTTATTTTTTACCCAACTATACACTGGAAAATAGGTAAAACATTTTACACTCACCCAACTATACACTGGAAAATAGGTAAAACATTTTACACTCAAATAAACGGAACCTTACTTTCTCGTCGAACAGCTGCAAAAACAGAAAAGGAAATCGAAAAAGGTCCTACCGGGAGTCGAACCCAGGTCGCTGGATTCAAAGTCCAGAGTGCTAACCACTACACCATAGAACCCCAGTACGCCCAGTTTCCTAAATTTTATTAGTTTATTTTGTAATTTTCATGATGGGAAATCTTCCACCTCTCAATTTCTCCAATTACAAAGTGCAAAAACTTTTCCTATACCTTTAGTTTTTTTTTTTTTTAATAACCAGATGTTCGGACCAATTTGCACGCACTTTAACTAGCCAAAGGAGAAGTTTTTTTTTTTTTTCTTTTTCTTTCTGAATTTGATATATGAGAAGTAGGATTGTGATAAGAATGTAATCAAATTGAACCGTAACCAATAGAGGAGCAATTTCTTGAAACACAATTTAGACACTATTTGAGACCATAGCTAGTACTATCGCTCTCGAGCTATTCAGTGCATGTGGAATCATGTACATCCAATAGTTTCTGACACAATTGTGTGATTAAGTTATATTTTAAAATTGTGGACCTAGACTTTTTTGCATATATAGAAAATTCCACAAAACGTATATCCCATTTACACTTGGTAAACGAACCAAGCTTGCGCTATGTTTGTTTTAGGTGTCTTGATCCAAACTTTTCTCTCTACGCACGATTCTCAATAAATTTTTAATCTCATATCTCTATCTATCTCTCACCACTCATTATCCCAAAAAAATTACCTCAAAACCCAAAACGTAAATTAGCTTGGGCCAAAACTTTAACCTCGTTTGTCAGATGAGCCAAACTCAAGTTCATCAAAGCTCAATTGTAAGCTCGTGAACAAAAAAAATAGGAGTTTTCTAGTTTTACATATTAACTTATTTTTCTGTTTATTCTTTTTTCAGTGGTCAAATCAGGGTCGCTTAAATTAGTACGACTCTGAGCTCTAATTTCTCAAACCCAAATGAGCCCAAAACTCAAATGAGTTGCCACTTGATTTTTAAGGAGCTTTGAATCGAGCTCAAGTTCAATATAGTAAAAATCGATATTCAACGATTCAAAACCCGATTAGTTTGCGACTTCACCCTAGGAGTTACCAATCCCATAATTATTCAATACGCGAGAAGACATACACAATCCCAGAAAGTCAACCAACAAAAAAAAAAGTACAAACTGAATCTTGCTTGTGAAAATGATTGGCTCCTTAATTAAGCTTAAGGTTCCGTTCCAGAAACCTTCTTAAAAAATAAGCAGCTTCTTTCACATTTTCAAACTAAAAAATAATGCAAACGAAAAATAATTTTTTAATTTTTTTTGCACCGTATTAAAGATCTTGATGAGATCTATCAAATAAGATCCATAGTGGTAGGCAAATTATTTGCGTAAGCACATTATTTTTGAGTTTGAAATTGACTTCTTAAAAAATAAGCAGCTTTATGAGAGAGAGAGAGAGAGAGAGAGAGAGAGAGAGTGACTTCACCTCAAAACATTGACTTGAATTTACTCTCTTGACACAGCTGCAAAAACAGAAAAGGAAATCGAAAAAGGTCCTACCGGGAGTCGAACCCAGGTCGCTGGATTCAAAGTCCAGAGTGCTAACAACTACACCATAGAACCCCAGTACGCCCAATTTCCTAAATTTTATTACTTTATTTTGTAATTTTCATGATGGGAAATCTTCCATTTCTCAATTTCTCCAATTACAAAGTGCAAAAACTTTTCCTATACCTTTAGTGTAACGTCTCGATTTTTCAAGAAATTTCAAAAGTATTAACTCTAAAATACACTAAATTTTACAAACTACTAGACCCCTATTTGTCGTTATACAAAAATCTACATTAGAAGAAAAAAAAAAAAAAAGAATCTAACACTTTATTTAAATATCTTCAGAGCGACTCTAGTGTTGAGCATCCACGGTCTCTGCCCTTGGTATTCCTCCTGTGTCAAACAGCTCCACCGTTGTACCTTGCACCCTCTGGCAAATTGATCGCCAAAGCAATCGATTTACCAGGATACAAACGTATCCGTGAGTGATAATTCACCCAGTAGAATAATCCCAATCCTATCAACCCCTTACTCTACAATTAGCATTCAATAATAACAATAATATCACAATTGATAATACACGAGAGAAAAATAATAGCACATCGTCTTTTTCTTTACTATCCATCGTCTTACATGAAATCTAAGGATCATCTCCACGAGATCCTTTCCTCCCACATCCACTAACTACAACCGCCTTATGGGTCCACCCTTCCTTTTGCTTATCCTGCACCAGGGTCCTAGGTGAGCGCATCTAAGTTATGTACCGAGTATGTTCTCACTTAAGACCATAAACTATAACCGTCTCATGGGACCCATTCTCGTCCTCGGGAGAAACTTCCCATGACGTATCATACATTAACGTCTCACTAACTATAATCGTCTCATGGAACCCATTCTCTTCCTCGGGAGAAACTTTCCATGACGTATTCATACGTTAGCGTCACAACAAATCTCAACACAGGGCCCCGCAAGTAACCCATTCAACACAGGGCCCCATAGGTTACCCTTGCCATCACCATGGCGCAAAACACAATCCACAACTCACATTTTCAACACTTTACCATTTTCCATTTACTTATCATCGTCTACCTCATTCACTAATCATAACCACCCAGTAAAACTAAGTCCAATCTAACAAGTACAACAATAAGAAATCCATAACAACGTCATCAATAACCAAGATACATTTCATTGAGAATCAAAATACATATCAAATAATAATGTGCGATAGAACTAATCATAAAAAAAATATTAAGCATGCGATAAAACAAAGATCGAACTGGTTCTAATTAACTTTGGGACTTAATTTATCATTTCCTTATTCACTAGGGTGGATTTACAAACTAAATACCAGTGACTAAACTATAGTTATACCAAAACAACTTCAAAGTTTTACTGACTGTGGCAAAAATAGGAAAAAAAAAAAAAAATGAAACAGAAGTATGGCTAGACTCGACGGACGACGTCGGAACCGAGAATTATCATACCGAAACGCTACAATCATTATAGAGAGGCAATATCTACGTAGGGAGTTAAGATTTGGCTATATTTTTCACTTGACCAATCTACTCGCATTAACTAATCTTGAGATTAATTAGTTATCTATCAATTATCCAACTTAAAACCATCCAAACTCTACCAAACTTATACAACTTGGAGACAGATCAGTCACTGGTGGAGACAAAAGTTTAGGAGGAAAAATATTGGGTTTAACTGATGCACTAACGGATTTAATTACCAGATTCCAATCCCAGGGCTTAACTATGTTAATGATACTACAATGGATTTATAGCCCGGCCTTTCCTTTTTCCATCCTAAACCATTTGTGCCGTAACAACACGTAACAAGATTCCAAAACTTACAGTACCATATTATATTATAACTAGATATACTTAGGAGAGAGTAGAGGAAAGATTATTCTACCTTTTCTCCGGCCGATAAGCAAGTAAATGGAATTGACGGAAGGAGGAGAAGACAAACGGAAGTTAGAAGAGATGAAGAACAACGTGGGTTCCGGACTGCTTTCGGATTTTTCTTTCAGAACCTATGGTGTGGGTTTGTATAAGGAAGTGAGAGAGGGTGCAAGTGTAGTGATAGTAGGAGGGTGGGAGATAAGTGTGGGAGAGACGGAATGGGGAAGGAAAGTGAGAACAAAAGCCTAGATTCTTGCTAACGATAACTCTTGAATCCTATTCTTCCTAACGATAACTCTTGAATCCTATAATATATGTATCTAGTCAAGTATGCATATGAAAGGGGAAAAAAAAAAAGTATATAAGGATATCTTCCATACAATGTACATGCACGTGTGATTAAACATTGTTTTCCTTTTCTTTTTTTTTTTACTCTAATGATTAATATATTATTATATACCTAATCGTACATTTAGATTAATTAACTTAGTTAATTAATTAGTGAATTAGAAATTTGCATTTCCAATTATTTATTTATTTTTTTAAAAACTTAGGAATGTTACATTTAGTTTGATTTTTGTTTAATAACCAGATGTTCGGACCAATTTGCACGCACTTTGACTAGCCAAAGGAGAAGTTTTTTTTTTTTTTTTCCTTTCTGAATTTGATATATGAGAAGTAGGATTGTGATAAGAATGTAATCAAATTGAACCGTAACCAATAGAGGAGCAATTTCTTGAAACACAATTTAGACACTATTTGAGACCATAGCTAGTACTATCGCTCTCGAGCTATTCAGTGCCTGTGGAATCATGTACATCCAATAGTTTCTGACATAATTGTGTGATTAAGTTATATTTTAAAATTGTGGACCTAGACTTTTTTGCATATATAGAAAATTCCACAAAACGTATATCCCATTTACACTTGGTAAACGAACCAAGCTTGCGCTATATTCGTTTTAGGTGTCTTGATCCAAACTTTTCTCTCTATGCACGATTCTCAATAAATTTTTAATCTCATATCTCTATCTATCTCTCACCACTCATTATCCCAAAAAAATTACCTCAAAACCCAAAACGTAAATTAGCTTGGGCCAAAACTTTAACCTCGTTTGTCAGATGAGCCAAACTCAAGTTCATCAAAGCTCAATTGTAAGCTCGTGAACAAAAAAAATAGGAGTTTTCTAGTTTTACATATTAACTTATTTTTCTGTTTATTCTTTTTTCAGTGGTCAAATCAGGGTCGCTTAAATTAGTACGACTCTGAGCTCTAATTTCTCAAACCCAAATGAGCCCAAAACTCAAATGAGTTGCCACTTGATTTTTAAGGAGCTTTGAATCGAGCTCAAGTTCAATATAGTAAAAACCGATATTCAACGATTCAAAACCCGATTAGTTTGCGACTTCACCCTAGGAGTTACCAATCCCACAATTATTCAATACGCGAGAAGACATACACAATCCCAGAAAGTCAACCAACAAAAAAAAAAAAAAAAAGTACAAACTGAATCTTGCTTGTGAAAATGATTGGCTCCTTAATTAAGCTTAAGTAACCCAGTTTGTTAGCCATCATCGGATACTTCTCTATCATGAGAGAGAGAGAGAGAGAGAGAGAGAGAGAGAGTGACTTCACCTCAAAACATTGACTTGAATTTACTCTCTTGACACAGCTGCAAAAACAGAAAAAGGAAATCAAAAAAGGTCCTACCGGGAGTCGAACCCAGGTCGCTGGATTCAAAGTCCAGAGTGCTAACCACTACACCATAGAACCCCCACGATGTCAGTTTTCCTAATTTTTAATATTTTTATGCGTAATTCTTGACGGGAACTCTTCCATTTCTCAATTTCCAACTTCTAACGCGCAAAGTGCAAACAAGCCGACCTTTGTGGCGTTTGAGCTTCACTCGTTTACTGAATAAACATAAAACTCAAGCTCGACTTGTTTGTAATAAATGAGCCGTACAAATTAACAAGCACAACCTAAATAATTTACTTAACCAGCCTAGCCTAACTCCAAAACGAGTTCTGCTCGATTACTAATGTCTTGTTTGAATGCTAATTTGCAAAAAAAAAAATTCAACTTAAAAAACAGTCATTATCACTACTTTTAATTATTATTCTCATCTCTCCCTTATGAGAGAGGTCCTGGGTTCGACTCCTACTGGAGCAATACCCTTGGGGTCTCAAGCTATAAATAGCTTCTGGACCCCGTGCTGATCCGAACACCCCCCACTAACCCCCGCTGATGTATGACGATTGAAAAAAAAAAATTATTATTCTTATTTCTCTCTCTACTCTCCAATTATTATTTTCTTTTCTCTAGCTATCTCTCTTCACTCATTATCCATATCTCTACTTTTATTACCTTAATTTCTCTCTCTCCACTCATTATCCAAAAATCAACTTCAAAAATTCTCAAAAACTCATCCACAAAGCATAAATGAGTCAAGCTGAGTTTTAACGAGCACGACAATGAACTACTCGTGATCAGCTCGGTTCGTTTGCATCTCTGTGACGAATTGTATGTACGAATAAGATAAGATATTACACTTGTTTTTAGCTACACACACAACCTAATCACATACAGGTTCAATTACTTTTCCTCTTGTTATATAGGAGTATTTAATTGTGTACTCAATTTTCTGCTTTGCTTGGAAACAAAGTCCTTTCCCTTCAATCATAATGTTCCAACTCTTGACAAGTTTACCTCTTGTTTTAGTATCTTCCAACCAAAGAAAGCAAGTTAAGGGTCTCTGCTGTTTGCACGTAATGGTTGATTCTCCGCATGAGATATTAAGATAATTAGCTGTCATCCACCCTCAATCACGAGTTTTTTTTTTTATAACTCAAGTGTTCAGATCGACTTATGCGCACTTCTATTAGTCGAGGGGATTAATCTCGCCGCCCATTTGCGGGGTCCCAATTAAAACAAGAACAAAGGTTTGTGATAACTGACACTCCAAGAAATTGATAGCACCTGAGCACAATTAGAGTTGAAGACAAATTATTCCTTTTTTAATTTCCCTTTGGCAAAGTTTTAATAAGAGAAGATAACTACACGAGCCTTTCTTATACAATATTCCTTAGAAATATGAACACTAGTACTTTCTCCATTTTCTCTCTTCAACTCCTTCCCTTTGTGGAAATATTGTGAGAGGATATCTAGGTTTCTTTTCTCAAAATTGCGTGTTTGGATCAGTTTTCGCAGATCTCGACTATTCTAGGACCTTCAAATTAATGATCGGGCAAACTTTCGGTGATCGAGACCCCAGACTTACGACATAAACCCTGTACTTGCTATTGTGCTCCTACTCGACTAACCCCTTGCACTATATCCGATTTTCCCAAGCGAGATCTTCATTGTATTGTGTTAGAACATCCAAAACGATGTAAGAATTAATAGAGGATAGTGTGAAGGAATTTGTACATAGAAGAAATTACAAGTTAATTAAACTGCTGAAGTTGGGGTTCTCTTTTGTTAGAGTTTTTTGGAAGGCATCGACTAAAAAACCATAGGTGGAGTAGTCTCTAAATTATATTTACCAAGTTTGGATGGATTAAGTGAGCAATGTGCATACATGGATAAAATCTAATACACTTCCTCTCACGTGCAACCCGGTCAGACGCACGTCTAGGTATGGATTGATGAGTTGAGGCGATTGACTCGGACAGAGACCTGACCCAGGTCAATCGTCTCAACTCTCAATTCATACCTCCACGTGCGTGCATCCTGCAGGCTGCACGTGAGAGAGAGTGTTAAACTTTATCCCACGCTCGTACGTTACTCATTTTCATTTTCTACGTTAATGCATATATCTTACACGGCAGAGAAATTTTTATAGGAGAAAATGGTAGCCAAGGTTTTGAAATGTTTAATGTCACGTAATTATAAATGAATGGATTTTCCGTATAGTATTTTTTTTTTTTGTATTTCACTTTTTCTTGGGCTCAATGAATTTGTCAATTATTGCATTACTACTATGTATCGATATGTACCAGCTATGGGATTTACTTCCGAAATTCAAACCCGGACCCCATCTCTAACAACTACTCCAATTGAGGGTATTAATCATTTTTTGATCAGCTTATCATGATTAGCACTATTGGGAAATTAGGATTACAAATTCATTTTTAATCAGCTTATCATGATTTTAGCACTATTGGGAAATCACGACATCGACGTGTCATCAATACGTTTAATTTGAACCGTACACGATGCACGTAAGATCCACCCTCATTTGCGTCATATACGTATCGTTGAATAGGGGTGATTTCAGTTCGGGTTCGATCGGTTCGGGGTAAAAGTTACAAAGACCGATTCGGTTCGGGGTGAATATTTCCAGGACCAATCTCGACGAGAGTTAATTAGTTTGATTCAGTCCGATTTGGAGTGGAGTCGGTACAGGCGGAGATTTTGGTATGCCCAACATGGGCGAGTTGGGCCAAATATAGAACTTGAAGGGGGTCAGATGGCCCAAACCCATCAATTTAAGAAAATTTTGGACCACATCCCTTAGTTGGGCCTTAGGGTTTGTACTTTAGAGGAGATGGACGGTCGAGATTAAAAATAAATTAGATGAACGGACCTGATTAATGTAAAATATATAAAAACCCTCGGATTATATAATCGGTGCGGTTCGGTACTGAGTGGTTAAAATTTGGTTCTGTTCGGGGTGGTTAAAATTCTAGCCACCCGAAACAGAACCAAATCAATTTTTTTCTTTGTTCCATAACCGAAACCGGGTAAAAACCGAAAAAACCTCAAATAGAAAACAAGAACGGCACGTATTTTTTAACATTTGCCATATCAAAACACATGCACATCAAAGGTGGCAACATCTCGTACTATTTCCATGTACTGGAATTGAAGTGAACCGGAATAGCTGGGGTTATAGTCTAGGGTATAGAAAAGGGCAAATGGAAAGCTACATGGCATCCACCTAGCATTCCCAACCGAACCCCCGAGTAATTAATCATTTAGCGTTCCCGGAGTACCATGTGGCATTATCTACGTCGTACTCTCGCGCAGAGACAAATTATGCAGCAGAGACATTATCATTCATCTTTGCTAGGCGATCGAGAGCGATCAAGGAGTACCCACATTTTGTAACGAACCCTGCAAAGAATAACACCTGGCAATGCCACGTCGCACTCCAGGAGTACCCAATTCGGCTAGAAACCCCACCGCATCATCTTACGATTATAGTACCAGCAAAACAGAGAATAACAACAGATCGAATACCACGTGGTATGCCGGGAGTACCCGATTCGGGCCGGAAACCCCACCACATGATCTTGCAATTACACTACCAACAAAAGAGAGAATAACAACATCTCATTATTATGGTTAGTATGTGTCACAATTTTTGTCCTGTTTTTGCACATAACTGCCCAAACCCAAGAACTTCACGAAGAAGATAGTTTACACCATTCTATTCCCATACCATTCCAAACAATCAAAAAGTTGCAAAAATACGCTCCGGGACAAAACTATTAATTAAGTACACAGGCCGGGTCGGCCCTGAAAACATTTTGGGTTCAGTGTGCAGGATCGTGACAATATGAGACCGACGTTTTGAATTTGACGGTAATGGACTGGGTAGCGGTACCGGTGGAGCAGCAGCGAGGGTATCGAATGATATGTAGTGGGCGACGGTGAACTTTTTGAAAAAAATGTGGCGCATGAGCACCTGTAGTGGTCTCGTAGACGTAGCGGCCGTAGAGCGGTCAAGAAATCATACTGAAAGTGATATGGATCGTGAATCGGTCGTAATGGAAGTGACTTAAGGGTAGCAACAGGGTACGTTGTAGCAGTGGCGGAGCCACTTGAGGACGAGCGGGGGCACGCGCCCCCACTGAATACTCTTTTTTTTTTTTTTTCGAGATTTTGTATTTTTTTTCTGTAATTGGCTTTTTAAATTGTTCTTTGTTTAATCACTTTAATACATTTTGAATATATTTCATTCTCAACTTTTTGTTTCCAATATTACAACAATTCCACTACACTTGCGAAGTGAGATGTTTATAATGAAAATAAAAAGAGAGTCACCACTCACCATTTGAAACTCCTCAATACATAATATCCAAATTTATAGGTGGCTAAATCATGGGTTATATGCATTATACTTCATTAATAATTATTCACAGTTTTGAAAGTAATCTTATCTTTATCGACAGAACTCTCAACTCGTGACGAAATTAGAGGTTTAAGCATTAAATTTGAAAAGAAAAGCACATTTTTTCTGATTGGATCAAGATTGCTGAATATTAACATTTTAGTTATTGTGCATCTAACTGCTATTAGACTTGGTCCATTGAGACAATTCAAACAATTGATTTATTTTGATTGTTTATGAAATTAGTACCTTCCTTAGTAAATGTGTTAGCTTCTTTTTTTTTTAATTATTTTTAGCACAAGCATTCTTTTATTATTTTGGTATTGCTAATTATGATTTTTTTTTTTTTGTTGAAGTGTGTTTAAAAAGTGCCCCCACTATCGTTAATTCCTGGCTACGCCACTGCGTTGTAGTGGTATCGAAAGGCGAAAAACCACTATGTAGCAGTTGATATTTAAATGTATGCGTGGACCCTCACATGTTTCCATAAATTAATGAGAAGGAATATAATTGGATAATAATTTCCGCAGGAATAACGTTAAAATTTCCTGATAAAAAAAAAACGTTAAAATTAAATAAGACAATGATCAATTCTTGTTTTTTCTGGTAACGTTTATCGCTGATCAAGCTAGCCACGCGATTATCGCTGATCAAGCTAATCGATGGCACCTATATTTGAAAATATTTATTAAAAATACTACTTCCGTCCCAATTTAAATGTTCCATACAAAAGACCGAGTACTTTAACCTAAAAAACCAAAGTACTTTCGAAATTAATTTTTAAACCTGTTTTGCATCGTTCAGAAGATCTTGATGAGTACTTTAAAACGGTACAAAAAAGTTCCAAAAATGATTATAAAAAATATAATGTTTTTAAAAGTCAAAATGACACGACTTTACGTAAAAAAATATTTAAAATGGGATAGAGGAGTATCTCGGAGAAGGAGGCCCTATTTTGGCCATAAAATTCACTGCTCTAGGTGCAGGCGGACCTGCGAGCTAGTCAGTGGTGGAGGCAAGATATTATGCATAGCGAAAGGTCGAATCATGTGTATTTTTACTGTGATAACAACAATTACTCCATGTTTCATATTGACATATTGTTACTTGGTAGGTCCAAGTTTATATATATAGAGAGAGAGTAAACTTTTAATGCGGACCTCCGCATCTAAACAAAGTGTGGACCCTTTCATTTCTCTCATTTCCCAATTGAATTTTTATGATCCGAGCCGTTCAATGTGTTCAGAATGTGATTTTAATTGGTGCTCAACAGAAATTGGCAAAAAAAAAAGACCGGAAAGGGCTTGATTTGAGCGGTTTTTATTTGAACCGTTCAATAAAAAATCAACAAAAACTGTTCGGATGAAGCCCTTTCTGATCTTTTTTTTTGCTGATTTTTTTAAGGGGGTATTCATAAAATCACGTTCTGAACATATTGAGCGGCTCGGATCATCGAAATTCGATCGAAAAATGGAAGGTCCGCATTTTGCTTGGATGCGAAGATCCGCATTAGAAGCTTACTCTATATATATATATATATATACACACACGTAGCTTGCAGCCATCAATTTATTTGACGTACACGACCAAAGAACTGTTGATAACTTAGAATTGTAGAGAGGTTTTTTCCCACAAAATAGGCCTTGTTCGTTTACCATATTTACTTTGTTTTAACTTTGTTTTCCAATCATTACCCTACATCTTTCTCCAATCATTACCCTATTTTTTCAATTATTAATTTCATTTCTCTCTCTATCTCTCTCCACTCATTACCCCTCTCTCCAATCATTACCCTATTTCTCTCTCCACCTACTACCAAAACAAAAATACCCAAATAACCCAAACGAACATGGCCTTATTTTAAAAATATTTTCGTCCGATGAACTTGCAGGGGCCAATCTTAAAGAACTTTTGTAAATTAAATTCAAAACTAGCACAACTATAGAGAGTTATTCGAGTTGTGCAAGGTCCGGAGAGTGCAATTTTGTTCACCTTCCTTTAAAAAGGGTGAACGTTACCTTCCTTCCTATTCGTTGAGATAATGTATATATGTCTTTTCCCTGAAATACACTTTTTGATAAGCATGACATCACTTTGTGGTGAGATCCACACAAATTCAACCAATAGGAATGAAGGTAACGGTGAACAAAATTGCACTCGGATCCCAAACATGCCGGCACCACCTTCCGTCCGCCCCTAGAGATATTAGTACGGGCCGGGCCTGAAAACTAAAAAAAAAAAAAGGAGAGAGAGAGGGGACAAAATAGGGGGTGACAAAAGACGGTGAAAGGTGTCGTTTTTTGCGATTTTGTTAGGGAGAGAAACGGCTAAAAGGGTATAGTGGGAGTGGTCACGTCACGTGAAGTGAGGAGGAGGCTTTCTAGTTTTATAGCTGCAAAAATGTTGATGTTTTTGGGTTATGCAAATTGCAAGTAACGTACAAAATGTTCCCCATGATTCATGATTTTGTGTTGGCACTCTAACCAAATGGACGGAGGAGAGCGCGATTGAAGTTTGAGCTTGATTTTGTGTTGGCACTCTATTCTACTGTCCGTATAAGGTCACCTGTATTTCAGTTTTCGTGCCATGTCAATCGCAAAACCTCGTCGAAAAGAATATCTTTGTACGTAAATGAAATTTAGGTCGGTTACTGAGTATGAGGGATTTGGGTCGATTGCGTTTTTTACATAAACGTGAATACATGTGAATATGACATGTCTCGATAAAAATGAAATGAGATACAGTAAACCAAACCCGTGTAACTTGAGAATGACGAGCAATTGATTTTGTGCACAATCAATCACCTAAATGTGGCACAAACCCAATTTCAGCCAAAATCAGGAAGGTTTATATTGCTTCATTAACCTTTTATTCTTTTAGGTATTAACACGAACTACAAAAGACGAAAGCGGAAATGGCATGACTCGAACGCGACATACTCCACCACCCTACTAATGAGTAATGAGGTCCCGTTTCCACTAACAAAAAAATATTAAAAATTTAACTTTTTTACCATCTCGTTTCTATTAACAAATAAGTTTCAATATTTTACCATTTTGTTTCCATCAAGACATTTCTCAACAAGTTATTCACTATCGAAAACATCTAACAACTTTTTAATCACAAATAAAAATCTATAAAATTTTCACTACCAGAAACGCCTTGAATGTGAAGTGAAATTGGCAAAATTTGATGAGTTGGGTGAATGGTATTAATCGTACGCTACCTACTAACACTTCCCTCCACTTGTCATGCAACAAAGATGAGTCCCCACTGTACACACTCTCTCTCTCTCTTGGCCCTATAAATTGCTTACCCCGTTTCTATTACTCTTCAATACACCATCTTCATGAGATCCTCAGATTATTAGCCCTGCAACTCAGAATAAAGCTGGGGTTCCATTAGAGACCCTTCAGCTGCCAATATATATATTTCCATTTTCCCACAGAGAGAGAGCTAGAGAGAGAGAGAGAGAGAGAGAGAGAGAGAGAGATGGCAATACTTGACCTCCACCACCCTCTAGTGTTCACATTTGGTCTCTTGGGTAAGTGTTCTAATGATCTTACTCAATTTTACATTCTATTCAGATCTTACTCAATTTCGTTAGTTCATCACCTTTTTCCCTGTTTTTGTTTTCCGGCATCAAATGGACAGGGATGCTGCCGAGCATCTCCCTGTAGAGCGGCGCCGAACAGCGATTCGGTCGTTCATCTCGACGCGGACAGATCAGTTTGAATCTAAATTCATACGAATCTGAACCACGCGTCCAAATTAGTTGGACGGGCTGGGCAGCATCCTCCATTCCAAAATTTAGTTCACCTCAATAGCTACCAATTAAGCCTAACTACTTGCAGTTGTCCCACCTTTTCATTTGTTTTTTTCTAGTTAAATAAATGTACAGTTTATTTTCGTGCATATATGCATGTAATATGCATGTCTTCATACAAACAAATATACACGTGGCAAATGTCAACCTACTTAATTTTCTTGCATATCTGCCTCTTTTTTTTTTTTTTTTGAATTATTTTCCTCATTTTTAACCTCAGAATATTCAAATATTGGGTTATTTGCATGATCAACCTTCCCCATTTTAAACTAACTAATGCACGTGGTGTCGCAAGTGAGTGATCAACAAATGGTAGATATCATATACTCTCGTTCATTTGATAGAGGTCCGAACCATCAACTGATCTTAATCTTATTTTTGGATCTTGTTCGTATTATATATTGAAAAATAATTTATAGATTTTTTTTGAATTTCTATGTATACTAAACGACTACAGTATCAGAATTTGATTAATTCATCCACTTTTTTTTTAATTTTCTTTTAGTGTCATCTTTGTTAGGATACTTGGAATATTTTTCTATTTCTTTTTATTAGTTCGAAAAGGAGAGAATTTTCCAATCACTACAAATAACTATGCTGACTTTTGCCGAGAAAATTAGGTGGTGTCAACTAATTTTGCTAGCTATGGGTAATATCATACTCAATCTACAATCCATATTTAGGCAGCTTTTTTAACGTTTTTAGCAAAAATATTTCTCTTTTGGTTAAAGTTATTTACGTTTTCGGTTAGTCCCTACTAGAAAACAAAAAAAGTAAATCTGCAGAAAAATGTAAAAGACAAATTTAAAAAGCTATACGTACTTCATCAACTGATCAATCTTCTTGGCTTCTTGTGTGCTTTTTTTTTATTAATAATTTTAGGGAAATGATTTTGTCACTCTCTTTTTTTGTTAACGTCACTAACTCCCCTACAAGTGTATTTTTGTAGGGGAGCCAGTGACGGTAACAAAAAAGGGAGTGACAAAATCAGCAGCCTAATTTCATGATTCATTTTGTTTTTTACCGAAAGTTTAGAAGATATTAACCACAAATGATGCCTCAATTAATGATATCTTCGGTCTTGTTTTTTTTTGATCGGCAAATTTTTTTTTAATTAATTTCTGCAAAATTACAAAGATTAAAGAGACAAATATCTTTAGTCCTGTTCAATTACATTTAGGACCCGGCTTCTTTGCAATTTGATTGCAGAGAGGCCAACTCTTTCCTGGAAGAGTTTTGTTAAAATCTAAAAACCGTTAAAAACAATATGGACCGCTTGGACCAGGTGAACGGCACTCTGCAGTCCAACCAACGGACTGCAGAGAAGCAAGATTCTTACATTTACATCTGTGTGTGTCGTGATAAATCTTAGCTAGTGCTTAGTTTTTAAATTAAAAGTTGGGTTCTTATTTGAACCATGGGGATTAATGTTAACCATCTGATTAACCTACACCTCGTGTACATTGTTGTGGGTCAAGTAATTAATTAATTCCTCCATCCGTCCGATAATTTTAGTCCGTTACAAAATAATAATAATAATAATAATAATTTGTGCTACTTTTTGGATAAAAAGTAAAATACTTTAACTTCTTTGTTTTCGTTACTAATTTAAAGAACCAATTGGACTAAAATTGTGGGACGAACGGTGTGATACTATTGGACCTCTAAATTAAATAAGTTCATTTTACATGGAAAATACTAATGAAATATTTATGTAATATTTCAGGTAACATTGTTTCAATCTTTGTGTACCTTGCGCCATTGTAAGTCCCCCTTAATTTTTGACCTAATTCACTTTCAATTCCAATAATGTTCACCTTGATTTATGCTTTCATTTGTTTCGCTCCTGAAAATGTAGCCATGGAATATTATTCAGTTGTGTGAAAATACTGTGTTCGATTCGCAGGCCGACATTTATCGAAATATACCGAAAGAAATCGACTCTAGGGTTCCAATCCCTGCCATATGTGGTTGCACTATTCAGTTCCATGCTTTGGCTGTACTATGCATTCGTCAAAACAGATACAACCCTTCTCATCACCATCAACTCGCTCGGTTGCATCGTAGAGGCGATTTACATCATCGTCTACCTCGTCTATGCTCCGAGGAATGTCAGGGTACGTATATTGAACTAGATAAATTGGCATAGTAATACTTGGTTTACGCACACAAAATTGTAGTGTGTGTGCACTTATTTTAGCCATTCAGGATAGCACTAAAACAGCGTTTTCGATACCATCTATTAGTAATTGTGAGTATTGGATTATGAACAGAAACACACGGCGAAGCTGCTCGTTGGAATGAACGTCCTGCTCTTCTTTGCCATCCTGCTTTTTACGCACTTTGTACTCGAAGGCCGAAAACGTGTCCTAGCTGTTGGATGGGTTTGTGTTGCCGTCGCTGTGAGCGTCTTTGCAGCACCTCTGAGCATCGTGGTAATTAAGCCTATCTCGACATAAAACACGGGACATTTCCCATTATGTTCGCATCAAAGCATATGATTATTCGTTGTTCCTATATCTCTGTCCCCGACTCAATGAAGTCATAGTTGCAGGATCGTGTGAGCTGATTATTATGAAATTGTCACCGAATCATGACTAGTTAAGAGTGCCTTGACATTGTCTTTCTCCTTTCTTCTTCGCAGCTCCAGGTTGTCCGTACCCGAAGCGTCGCATTCATGCCATTCACATTGTCTTTCTCCCTAACACTGAG
This sequence comes from Rhododendron molle, assembly GCA_025413875.1. NCBI lineage: Eukaryota > Viridiplantae > Streptophyta > Magnoliopsida > Ericales > Ericaceae > Rhododendron > Rhododendron molle. The sequence continues at coordinate 2,978,493 of CM046399.1, forward strand.
CGCGGTCATGTGGTTCTGCTACGGCATATTTCTAAAGGACCCATGTGTCTGGGTGAGTAGTCGTTTCGAAACTTTTTCAACTCATTATCTAACAACAAATAACACCTTGTTCTGTTTTGATTTATTCTTTTTCGTGTGTTTTTCGCATTCTGCAGATCCCGAATGTGCTTGGTTTCTTCTTGGGGCTGATTCAAATGGCTCTGTACGCCGTGTACAGAAATGCAAGGGAGATTTTGACAGAGAAGAAGCTACCAGCAGATCACATAATCAACATCGTGATGTTGGGCACTCCTGAAGTGCATCCGGTTCATGATGCTGAAAAGACCGGAAGCGAAAACGATGGGGTTAAAGATCATGAGAAAGAAGAGGAGAACGAACAAACAGACAACAACAACAATCAGGAGAAAATTGTGTCCTTACCACATGAATTACCCAACCAAGCAACTGTGCAGCTCGATTCACCGGTGCTCGTCATCTGTAGAGCTTGATTTTACAGTTTTTTTCACATTTTTCATGCATTCAGCTTCATTCAATCCAATGACATTACCTAATCTCTCTCTATCTCTCTACATATCGAAGATTAGCAATAACGACGTATATGAAACTACGTATGTTTTTAATGGTATGAGGTTCTTTTTCGGATTCATTTTGTTTTTCTGATACGTAGACTTCACGTGCTTGGTACATAATCCAATATACAAGAGTAGAGAGAGAGAGAGCGTGAGCGATCGACCCATACCAATGTTAAGCCCAGAAATACACACTGAAAGCACAAGCAAAAGCATATAAGCAAGAGTCAATCCAACAGTATTTTAAAACAAGACAGAGAAATGAGGTATTTACATGGAAGAAATGAATTCTTCGAATCACACTGAACAAGAAAACTATGGTGCTGAAGGACTGTATATGCCAAAAATCAAAATGTTGAATATGACTACATACAACAACAACAACAGGATGAACAACCTCAAAAAGGCAGCAGAAGTACCACCTGAGACCATATTCCTCCCAAAAAAAATTTAAAACCTCATAATCTTGTGCTCTGTTTTCTTCTATCCGCATATGTACGCCGTTTCCTTCCGCCCTTTTTTAAGTGTTCCGAAAAAAAATAAATGAAATTGCAGAAGTAACCAGTTGTGCCCCCCATTGTTTCTTCAGTCCCTCTACTACATGTGCTGAATATGAGCAAAGGTAAAAGATGGAGCCTTCAGTAAACGTTTGGGTGTTTTACCCGTTGGTGCCATTGAAACTTTCTTCAGCAATTAGACGCCCTTTGTCTCGCCAATTCTCTCCCCACATTTTCGCCTCTGCAACGGCCCGTTCCCTATCCAAGTCCCTAGTTGTCACCTTAGCATTTTTTGTCGGAGAGTCGTCCCTTTCGGTTCCATCAGACTCCCACTTGTGTCCGGATCTTCCACCTTTTTCGTTCTTCAATATCCTCCCACCTCCCTCATCGTTGGTTGTTTTCTCATCCTTGTCCCCAGAAAGTGTACGGATGTGTCCCGGAGCACTACTAAGGTCAAATGACTGGTTTGCAAGAAAAGACAGGGCAGTTACCACGTCTCTGATGTGAGGACGGGCAGCAGCCTCTTCTTGGATGCACATTGATGCCACAGAGAGAGCCTGGTAGAGACCCCGCATTGGATACTGACCATTCAATCGTGGGTCTATCAGTTTCACATGTTTTTTACGGTCGTTGAAGAGGGGGCGAGCCTGCAATTATGCAAACCATACCTATAGTTAAACACTACTACGCAAATATCACGGTGTCACATGGACTCGTCTACATGTGTGCAAGTACTTGAATTGGACTATCTGGATAAAGGCATGGGATGTGTTTGACATGTTTAGTTGACATTCATGCAGCAAAAGTAAGTTTTAGGAATTCAAACTTACCATATACTCATACAGAACCTCCATATAATATGCAAGTAAAATGCTTTATGTCAACCTCGCAAATACTATTTTTATCCTAGAAAACGAAAGAACATCGAGAGAAATCTGTTTAGTCTGCCATGTCTAAGTGTCATTGGAAACATGAACTAGACGAACCCAATGATGAAACACTACCCAGATTCAACGCCTACTTGAGTCCACGTAACATAGACAGTTTATTTTTTTGAACAGCCGTAACATAAGACAGTTATTGCTAGACAAACACAAACTAACTTACAAGATGTTGATGAGACAACTGAATTCTATAATGATTCAAGAGATTACCCATTGGACAAGGTTCTGTACTCCTCGTTGTTGGGTGCTATCAATGGCTCTGCGTCCCGTAATAAGCTCTAGGAAAACTACTCCAAAACTATAAACATCAGATTTCACTGTCAGTTGTCCGGTCATCGCGTACTCGGGAGCGCAATAACCAAAGGTTCCCATAACCCTGGTGGAAACATGTGACTGGTCTCCTGTTGGACCAAGCTTTGCAAGCCCGAAATCAGATAGCTTCGCGTGAAATCCTTCATCCAATAATATGTTGGATGATTTGAAGTCCCTATAAATTACTGGAGGGCTTGCTTTGTCATGAAGGTATTCTAAACCTTTTGCAGCATCAGCTGCTATCTTTATCCTTGTGTTCCAATCTAGTGGCTCTTTGTCTGGAGGAAGATCTGCACAAAAACCATTTGGACATATTAATGATAAGTTAGTAACTGCTGCTCATGTGAATTGTTAAACATCTAAAAAGAAACATGGGTGATGGTGGTACATTGATAGAAGGGCATGGGTGAGGCTAATACATTGCTCAAGGGAGCATGGGGCACAAAGAGCTATGCCATTATTTCTTGTGATACTTTTAACATACCAAGATACGGTTGTCCTACCGGTTAGTCTTCCCTATGTTTCATTCTTCTCCAGAAGTTCAATAATATGAGTTAAAATCCATTGGCAATAGTGGAGAGGCTTCCCAGGCTCATATACTAATTTGGGAGACAATAATTAATCAATGCAGTGTGTTATGTTATGTTTCTTCTTGAGTTAGTTTTGCAACAAAAAAATCAGATTTCTGAGCATAACACTCCGAATGATCTTCGTGCGCTTCAATAAATTAAACGAAAAACAAGAACAAAAAAGAGACTACAATTATTATTTGGAAAATTTCTTTTATATCCCTTCGACTTTAACCAAAAAATTTTTTTTGGTCCTTCACCTTTCAATTTTGGCATAAAAATACTTCGACTTTCCAATTTTTTTCAATGTCATCCTTTAGAAGGAATCTGTTTTCTTTATAGGGACCAACAGCCGCGCCGGGCCGTCTCTGGCCATCGGATGGCCGATCCGAGTCGTCCAAAAATTCTAAAAAACAAAAAAGAGGGGGCACACGCGGGAATCAACGGCATCCGATTTGTGTAGGGTGCTTGATCCAAACACCCTATTTTTCGTGTATATATGTATATATCCCTAAAGGATGACATTGAAAAGAATTGAAAAGTCAAAGTATTTTTATGCAAAATGAATTTTTGGTCAAAGTCGAAAGGATATAAAAGAAAATTTCTCATTATTATTAGTAACAGAAGATTGTGTACTGGATGGGTTACCAAGAAGGTGATCTTCCAAAGATCCCAAGGGCATATATTCGTAGACAAGAAGTCGTTGGTCCCCATCGGCACAGTACCCAATCAAATTCACCAGATTATCATGATGGAGAAGGCTAAGCATGAGAACTTCCACGAGAAATTCCCTGTTACCCTGATGCCCATCTTTGTCCAGCTGTTTCACAGCAACGGCCTGGAAAACAGAAGCCTGCCTTTATCAGCACATGTGATGACAAGAGCCACCAAAAAGAACTACAGTAAATAATGTTTTACTCCGTGAAGAGATAAAAAGTCAAGTTTCCTTAAGGACTTTTCACGAGGAACTCATCTCTCGACTTGTTCCTCTCAGCCCTTTGGATTACCCACTACATTTGCCTTCCCTTCTTTGGTCATAATCAGCTGACTTCTCCCTCTTGCTTTATGCTTTGTTCATCCAATTTTTACTGATGGAACTAGAGTTCATTCATGTTATAATAATCTAACAGTGCATAGCTGCTGCTATAGTGAACATCCCGAATGGAGAAATAATGCAACAATTTACCTGGCCCGTGCTTTCGAGCCGCCCTTTGTATACACGCCCAAATCCTCCTTCCCCCAAGAAAGACTCTGGCCTAAAGTTCTTTGTAGCAGCGGCAACCTCACGGAAAGTGAATGTTTGTGCGGCAATATTTGGCATATCCTTTTGAGCCATTGACAAATTCCTCAATCCCCCATTGTTTCTTGTTTTCAGTCTGTCGATTCCTGCAAATTCAACTCAATCATATGATACATATCCCAATCAAGTACAAATCAAGCTTGATCAACAAATTAAAAGATTGATACTTTTAAACTTCGACATGTTACGATTGTAAAAACGCCCTAGATTTGTTGAATTGGTGCATGAGTACAAGTCAATGGTTAGGAAAATCCCATGTTGCTCACATGTCAAAGCAAAAGCACCAGATTGAGCTTATAGCAGTACTTAGAATCAATTCCTAAACGTCCACAATATTGTCCCACAAATATGTTGAACCTAACGCATGATCTAGGGGACTCGAATGCAGAAACACAAGAATCAATCAAGAATAATCAGTTAATCACACAAGAAACACAACAATTACGTAGTTCACCTTAGAGCATCTCCCAAGAGGAAGCAAAATTTAGTACCACATATAAAGAGTTAAAGAGCCATTAGTACAAGTCAACTCCAAGGGAATCTTGCAAATCATTTTCTTTGTTTGTCAAATTTGCAATATTTACTTTGAATATTGATGACGTGTCAGGTTTAAGAGTCATTTTGCTCTCTTCAAACTTGAAGAAGGAGAACGCTGCACCAAAATAGTGTAGCACTTTTCTTCTTCTCTTGAAGAATCTTTTACTAACATAGCTATTCAAATTTGGAGAATTTCTAGTTTTGCTTCCTCCTTTGGAATTTCTCTAACAAGGCTACGTCCACAGCCCTTGCGGCTATTTCAATATGACGAAGAGTGATTTGAAGAGCTGCATCGAAAATATCCTACAGGACCATACATAGCTTGGATTACATGCATTGTTCTAAAAATCGCCGATTAACTGCTGGCGGGGCTTATCCGACTAGATCCGATGCCGATTACTAGGCCTTGAAACTCGAAGGTGCGCCTGGTGACTATTGGAAACTTGATTACAGGCCTGTGAAGCAACCCCCGAAACACCAATTTTATCGGAATAAAAGCTTTGATTGGGGCACTATTGAATTGTGCAGGGTATTGTAAAAGTGTGAGAATTTAGAATGTGATACAGAGAGAGAGAGAGAGAGAGAGAGAATTTTTTCTTTTTGATCCGGAGAGAGAGAATTTGTTATTTTGTATATTGTGTTGCTTGAAATTCAATAAAACAGTGAGTAGTCATGTGTAATCTCTCAGTGTGCTTTCGAGGCAAAACAAATTCCACCACCAACAAAATCTCACATAACAAAGTTGTATAGATCATGTAAATAAAGTCAAAGTCTTCATCCCCTCAAATTCCAAAATCAATCAACAAAGCTTAACAATCAAGATTCAGTCAACGGCATCATTTCATCGCATAAACATGAAGGGGAAAAAAAAAACCAAAAAAAAATGAAAAAAGAAAAAAGAGAGAGACTTCAGAATGGCAACAAATTTTACTACCAATGCATCATCAAACCCATGAATAAAATTAAACAGAAACACCCAGATCAGATCAAACTACCATACCTAAATCACATATATGTATGTAGAGAGAGAGAGAGAGAGAGAGAGAGATGAAACTAACCAGAAGATAATTTAGACATGTTAGAGAGGACATGAGGGTGGATTTCCTTTCTCTGACCTCTATTCAAACTGGGATTCAGCTTTTCTTCCTCTTTTGAATTATTTTCCCTTAACAACTCCTCCTTGGAATCAAAACACCAAAAGCAGCCCATTCCTTTTCTACCCTTCTTCCCAAACCAAAAAACTTACTTGATTGTACCCAAAATAGATCAAATCTGCTTCGAAAATCAGACGGGTGTCTCTGTAAAAGTCCGCAAAGACGGACCAAAATACTAGCACAAGTAAATGGTGCGGGAAATTGGTTTCTTTAAGAAAAGAGAGTATGTAGAGATAGAGAGAGAGAGAGAGAGAGAGGGAGGGAGAAGAGCAGGGACGGCTATTTGTTTTCAGGGTAGTAATTTTTTCATTCAAATGAGCCTGCCCTGTCCTGTTTTGCATTAAAGATATAGAGACAGACTGGAATGAAGACAGGAGTACTACAATTATGCGTTTGACCATAACACCATTTTACATAATAATTCCATATATTCTCCAGCTAGATGTTTTAGTTCACGACAAAATTATTAGGATGCCAGATATACTTTAGCAGTTGCGAATGAAATTTAAAATGCTGTGTTCTCTTTGATTTTTAAAAAGAATTTTTTAAAAAATTCTCCCTAGATTTTCTCTACTTTTAACATTTTTCTTTATATCTTTCTCCACTTATTATTCAGAAAAAAAATTCAAAAATCAAACCAAACACAACAAACTTCTTGGTGTCATAGAAAAAAAATATATTGTGTTCATTTTAATAAAATCTCCATCAATTATCACTTAACATCTCCCCCGACTAAAAATTGATACTCCCTCCATCATAGAAGTTTGTCTCTAATTGGGAATTCAACTATTTAATTAAGAAAACATCATCATTACACTTCTAAAAATATTACTGTAGTTTTCAAAATTGCCCTTTGTTTTGAAAATATAGATGCTATTACCCACTTCAAAAGAGAAGAACAAACAAGGACTTGACTTGTCAAAATGGACATGTATTATTATGAATATTCAAAAAATGAAAAGGTGGAGTATTGTAGGAGTAAAACGTTTTATATTTGTCAAGTGTCATAGATATATTTCAAAATATTTTAAAAAAAAATCCCTACTCTTTTTTTTTTTAGAACTTTCTGTCTCTATTTAGTGTACTAAACTTTCAACGGAGCACTAACTGCTGACTCCCATGTCCCTTATTTTTGATAGCTCTAGGTGTTTTCGGTTAACTTGTTCCCATCTTAACTAATCCCTATAGTTCCTGAGTATAGTGAGTTATCTTGTTGATGTACGGCGGTTATATATGAATTAAATTCAAAGAGTTACAATAACCTGCCGCTACATTAACTATGTAATTAAGAAGGTCCGCGTCAATTAAATCAACCTCAATATAGAACAATTCAAGAAATAACTCTATAACAAAATAAATAAACCAACAACGAAAGACTACAACGGCTAATAGTATCCATCTAATTGTTGCATTTGGCAAGACTTATTAACCCCGGATGTCTTAGTAGAGTATAAGGGTGGCCAACTAAGTTAGCCTTAGTTGGATTTTAAATCTTATTCGCCTGCTTAAAAGGGGTTGTATAGAGTAGCATATATCTATATATATTCGGTAATTCAGTCCCATTTAAATTGATGAATCTGGTTCACATACTTAATTTCTGAATCTTATATATCATGCGATTTTATTTTATATATATGTAGAATAACTCAATTAACTTAGAAGATTAAAAAACACTAATAAAGTATATAAAAATACATACAATACGCGTACGTATGTGTAGGTATGTTCTTAGAAGCTACGGTAGGTAGGCAGTTGGTTGGGAAGTCGTTGAGGGGGGTTTGGACCAAGTTGTATTATAGAAGGCAAGTTTTATTGGGTTTTGACCAGAATTCGATTCTTGAGGTCAGAGTTTAATGGTCTGTCTTTAACCGGGCCAGAGAGAAGATTAGTTGAAATGTGCGTAAGCAAGCCCGAATACGCCTAACCGTCTAAAAGAAGAACGCTTAATAATATTCTAAGTACAAATTCACATTCACACCCATCTCCACGTCAATATATTGATTATCCCTTTGAATTCTCAGGGGACTGGGCGGTTCAAATGCATATATTCTTGGAAATAGCGTAGAGTAAATTCCATCAATTTTCTCTCTGCAGAGCTAATTTGAATGGTAGAAAAGAAAAATTATTCCTTGCTCCTAAAGTAACGCCAAAAAAATAATAGTTTGTGGATACCACTCAAGTACGTGAGTCTCAAATTAATACAGTTGTAAGAGACTGGAGCATTGCTTTACGAGTATGGAATAATCTCTCTGCCAAGTAGAGTGAGGAAAACCATATCATTGACGTAGGATGAGATTTGAAAGATTACGTATTTTCAATTTTGTAGTTCTAAAACATGATACAGAATAAAAATGTTTTTTACCTTTTTGTCAGCCTAGTTTGAATGGTAATCAAAAAAAGAATATTCAATGGTGTAGTTAATCCTATAGTCGCAATAATGCGTACGTGGATACCACCTAAGTATGTGAGTCTCAAATACTATTGTTAGAGACGGGATCGAGCATTGCTCTACCGCCTCTACGAGCATGGAATAATTACTCTGCAGATTAGGGGTGAGGAAAACCATATCATTGACGTAGGGTGAGATTTCAAAGATTACATGCTTTCCATTTTGTAATTCTGACTTTGACTGGGAATGTTTTGACTTTTTGTTAACCTAAAAATTATTACATTTTCTTTTTTTGATTTACCTTTATTTTATTAGGATTCTTCGAGCCTGGTAAAAATTGTCTTATATTGTGGTAAACTACTGTGCATGTGTGTAGACTTTCCCACCATTAACGGTCCAAAAGATAACCCAAGAAATAAAAACGGAAGCAGAATGCCTAATTATACGGGGCAACCATGTGACAGACTCAATTCTAAGGGTTTGGCTAAATGGGCACGAAAAACCTAATAAATAATTGTCCTTTATGAGATTGCATGTTTGAATCAATAGAAGTATAGAACCACTATAGACTAGTTGTTAGAGGTGGTGGCCTAGCCCAAGTGTAAGGGTATTCCCTTGCCCCACGCTCATCCAGGGTTCGAACCCTGCCCCAATCCCCAATAGTGTAATGTAGTGTAGGAATTAACGAGTGACAAAAAAAAAAAAAAAAGAGAGAATCTGGTTGTTAATTTCAAGTCCCAAAATTAATCCAGATGCATGCAAGTTGAATTGGGCATCTAGTTTCTTTCTCTCTTTTTTGGCCAAAATGGTAAGAGATTTTATTAATACGAAATAAACATATACTCTCTCCGTCCCACTTAATTTCATTGTCTATTTTTGAATTGCATACCATTTTTTAATTGCTTATATTTTTCAATCTATAATGCTTTTTCATAATTTTGTAAACTTTGTATTATATAACTAATCGAGAACTATCAAACAAGATTCATATTACGTATTTTTCAAAATCCACACTAAAAGATATAGAAAAAAAATATTTGAAAAAGATAAACAGAATAATGAACAATGAAAATAAGACGGAGGAAGTCAAGTGTTTAAAATCCGTGGAGTGGAGGCGGTTTTAGCTCGTTCATTTTTATTGTACTAAACGGAATTAATCCAACAAACATGCGGCGCTGATTGATTTAGAATCTCCTCCCATCAAATAAACTTGGTTATGATTAGTACCTATATATGGTTGATTTTCAACTACCTTGGACTAATTTATAACCTTTTTACATAAACACTACATTAGTCGGGGAGCCCGATCAACTTGCATGCACATCAATTAATCTTTACAGGCTCAATTTCATCATTCGCTAATGGAATCTGAGAGGCCGGCCGGATTAAAGTTCAACCAAATTAAGCTCAGTATGACCAAACATTACAAGAGTTTATAACGCACTGGTAAATTTTCCAATCTAGGACTTATGAAGGAACAAACCGGTAATTCCACCACCCTCGGCTGGAGGGTCGGGACGGTGGTTTGCTTCTGGTCGTCCGGAGGTTTATGCCCTACGGATGGGCCCAATTGGCCTGCTGTGGGTGGTTCATTCGTTTAAAAAAAAAAAACCCTAATTTATAGTAGTTTTTAACGGCAAGGGCGGTTACCCATGTGGTTGTACACTTCTACCACATTGGTCTTCATGATTGCAGCCAACCACTGCTATTTTATTTTCTTACTAAAACTAAAATTTACCCTTTTTAATGTTTCTTTAGTAACTGATTTTTCAAAAATTTGCTTACAAAGAGCCGTGATTGCCGCCATCGAGATCGAGTCCTTTCATTTTCCGAACCAGTCTTCGCCGGCCTTTGGGGTTGGATTATAGCAGAATTTTCACGTTTGTGTTTCTAAACTGTACTGACTGGACCTCATAAATGTGCCACATATAGAAACGCCGATAGTGTATACGGTATAGATGGGTTCGGATTTTCTCCGGTATGGGTTTTGGCCCGATTGGGATAGTTCAAGTCTGAACCAAAACATTGACGTAATCAATAACTTGAATTTACTGGCTCCTACAAGAGTGCACAAAATCCAAACGATTAATTGCAGCAACAGACGATCCATATTTGCATTGTTCCCGCCGTCCAGTCCGAATTAAGGACTGGAAATGGTCCAAATATCCAGATTTAAGACTCGACACTTTACAAAATTAATAGGCGAGCTCGTGAGCTTATGAAATTCACTTAATGGACCTAAGACCAATTTAAATTAAGAACCGGAGAGTATCCAAATCCTATATAGTTTTCATTGACCTTGGGGTTTGACCCAATAATCACGTAATCAGGGGTTCAACTGTTATGAACACAAAATTGTCCCTCATAGTAATCTAATAAAAATTAACATACTTACAACTTCCGGTCGTCTATATATATAGATTTCACCGACGAGTGCCAAGTTGTTGTGGAGGCTGGAGGGACATGATAGTTGTCGAGCCTAGGCCCCGCCACATGGTTCCCCAAGCCTCTCCTTGTAGTGGGCCGAAATATCCCTCAGTTCATAAAAGCCAAAAGGGGTACCATCATATCTCGGAAGAATCATAAGGTGTTGTGTCATTACCGCAAAATGATTTCAAACAAGTATTATCCCACAAGTATTGCCGAACGTTTGTCTTATTATCGCTCGGCAGTTTTATCATTACTCGGGAGTTCTTATTATCACTTGGTTCTTCGGCCAACCTTAGCCTTCTTCGGCAAACCTTAGCCTTCTTCGGCAAACCTTAGCCTTCTTCGGCAAACCTTAGCCTTCTTCGGCAGCTCTTTGTATCGCTCGGAGGTTCTTCGTATTGCTTGGATTACTTCATCTACTCGGCAAACACCTTTATCGTTCGGTAAAATATATGGACGCTCGTTATTGCTCGGAATGTACTGCTATTGCTCGGTACATGGACGCGACAAGTCACGACCTTCTAAAAGCTTCTGGAAGCTTCCTTTACTTGCCACCTAACCTTCCACTTATGGTAACCTGCTATTAATAGTCGTTTCTTCCATTTATAGCAACTTTCTATTAATAGCCGAGACTTAGCCATTAAGTCTCTCCTTTTCTCTATAAATACAAGGCTCCCCCCCCACCTAAGGTACATCTCTCTCCTCTCCTCTCTTACATAAAGAGTTTACATTCTTCGCTTTACGTTTCGTTTTATCTTCCTCGGGTACTAACTAGCTCGTCGGAGGCTCTACCCGGAGGAACCCCCCTTCGGTTTGCAGGTGTCAAGCTCGGCAGGAACCTATCCAGACTCGACGCGCCCCCACACCGTTCAAGGAGTTTAGTGGAATTCACCCCCCCACACTCCTCAATCACATTTTTGTGAAACCCGAGACTAAATGTAAGGACTCCCGCAACAATATGTGGTATGTTATAGAAAATAATAACCCTTTATTACCCCATCTTCCTTGCTACAGTTAATGGCACGGCCAAACAAAATAGAGAAAATCTTATTTTCGGAGCAGCCGTAAACAAGAGTTTACAGCGCTCAGTCGGTACCGTCCAAAAGTGTTTTGGATAGTTTGGATGTTAATGAAACTTTTTCAGGGAAGAATTAAACTTTTCCCGAAAATGTTTTATTAAAATCCGGACCGTCCAAAAGCGATGGACTGCTCTTGTTAAAAAGTTATTTCCGGCTGCTCCGGAAATAAGTATTTCTCAACAAAATATATATATAGTAGTAAAAGATAAACTATCATCTTCCTTCATGAAACTACACATGCCCATGCCATCCCCCATTGGAGTTGTGGCGTGGGCTGGTTTCCTTGTCTTAGTGGTTGGGCCCAGGTTGCCTTTATGCCCTAGAACAGTGAATGGTTTGGTCTTGAACTTGGGCTCGGACTATGCAGAGTGGGCCTCCAGAATATTCTGGAATTATAATAAGAGCTAGAAAGTCCAGGCTAGTGGTTTGTCTAAGGCCCTCATGACTTCAGTTGGAAGAGTAATGAGCCCAGATTAATGTCCCACGTTTCCCCATCAAGTGCCCGAAGTGATGGCAATGGCATCAGCCTGGGACGGAGTTAGGAATTTAGGATTTTGTAAACGCGGGGGTCGAACTATGAACAACATTTTGAAATTTTAAGATTCCAAAATTTTTTATGGCCGTCGCTATTTGCAGCGTACTTTGTGCTACTCGCAGCCGATTAAATTTTTTATAAAAAATGGACAAAAATGCCCTCATGCAATTTGACCATTATACCCCTAAGACCTCATGTTATTTTACCATTTTACCCTTTAAAAATATTACACACAACCCATTACATACAACCACAAAAAATCCCCTGATTTCCGTCCCTCCATCCCCCCGAACATCTCCATCCCATACGTGTTCTCCCTTTTCCATTGAAACTCCTCCATTTTCATCCCTACCCAGCTGCCTTCTCCCACCACCAGGCCCTCCCACCAGTAGCCAAGTCTACCTATCTTCCTCCCCTCCTCTTCCTCCTACATTGTCAATGGAAACCTCGGTTGCTTTATCTCCCTCCATTGATAAACAAGAAATACGTGACCCATTAATACACCACGATTTGGAGTCAGAAGATCACACAATGGAAGTTGAGAAACAAGTCCCAGATGTTGTAGTGATGGAGCAAAAATCGCAGCAAGAGATAAGCCCGCCCTCCATTTTCAATTTCAGAAACCCTCCATTTTCAATTTCAGTTCTGGCCCGACACAGTTGGACACACAGTGCCAAAACTTTACTAACTTTTCGAATTCTAATGTCTGAATTATGTACAACTATTCAAATATTAATTTCTGAATATTGTCAACATTGTTGGACTCTTATATCCGAACATAGAGCCATTTTTCAAATATTAATATCTAAATGAAACTGCAGAGAATCCTGCACTTATAGTTGGACAGACAATGCCAAAACTTTACTAACTTTTCAGACTCTAATGTCTGAATTATGTACAACTATTCGGATATTAATATCCGAATTTTGTGCCAGTTTTCAGATATTAATATATGAATGAAACTGCAGAAAATCCTCCACTTACCTGGTTTGTCTTTGGGTGTTACAGGGTGACACTTCAGATTCTTTCAAATAATGCAGAAGAGTTGCGGCATAAATTGAACTTCTATCAAAGTCCCGCTCTAAAAGGATAGGTGGATGATCATGCCTAAAATGGGTCACCTCATAGCATCTGTTTTTCAGGTGGTGGTTGTGTTCTTATCAAATCATCAATGTCTTACGTTCCTCCCACTACGATATCCGTCCCTTTCCCCTGAGAATTGACATTTGATTGCGCTCGGACACGTTAATGGCGATCACTTTGTAACGGTACATTTGCGACCAAATTCCCCCATCCCACCTATTGCAAGGAATTGGTATATACATCACTACTCATTCGCGGAAGGATGGGATACACAATATTCAAAGAAGATCGACAAGTTTAAGAACATAGTGGGGAACGATGTGGCAACGACGGACATAATCGAACTAGACTAGGTTGGCTCGAAGGACTTTTATGTACAATTTTAGTTCATAGCATCTTATTGTAAAATATGAAATTTATGAACATTATTTTGTTTGTAGTGTTCTATGTTTGTCTAAAGCATTGTCCGTTCGTACGACACTCATTTAAATCAAAATTTTCACATACGAGTATTGTGTAGCGAATTATTTGAGCCTAGGCAAGTATCAAAAATGATTCAAGCTATAAAATTTACGTTTTCGTATCCTACTTAACATTCATATTTTCACGATATCCAATTATCACAAATATCCTAATAGTTATTCGCAATAAAACAAAAGTTATTCCACCACGGAAAGTAGTCCATGAACCATGGCCATAAATTGTCCAAAATAAATACAAGGCCATAAAGTCCATCAAAAGCTCCCTCATAGAACACCAAGTCTCAAGTACGGTCACTGCGCCGGCACCTACTGTAACGACTCGAGCATGTGGCTCATTATATGGCCGATCCTTCCCTACATTATTATATGGCTTATCCTCTCGTAGCTCAGCATGTGGCTCATCCTCCAAATGTACCTCAACCTCCACATCATTCTCTACCTGAGCATGTTGCTCAACCTCCACATCCTCCTCTACCTTCGTATGTACCTCGACCTCTTGCCTCTGTCTTCGTCCTCGTGTTTTGCCTTGTTTACTTTCTGAAGGTAAAACTTGCTCAGCCTTCCTCTTCCTTGCAGAAACGGTAGGAGGAACTCGTTTCATTTCCTGTACATTGCAAACAATACCTTAGAACCATAGTTGTCAAAATCGTACAATTCACGAAAAAATGATACGAATCTATACATGAATCAAGGTTTATGCAAACATTATTGCATTTGGCTAATATGAAACGACATGCAAAACTTTATTGGGATTTTTCTTGTTCGCATGCAAAATTTTTTTGGGTTTTTCTATTGATGTGTGCCATCGGCTTAACCATTAGCCATTGCACACGAAATGTCAGCTCTCCAATGATGAATAAAGATAAACAAATCGGATTCTAATAACTGAAATAGAGGGGACTAATCGGACTATAATGTCCGAATGGGGTATAAATATTTGGATATTAACCCTACTTCTCAAATATTTCCTCACTCCAATAAACTGCTCACGTTTAAACTTAATACATTTTGGATATTAAATTCTAAATGAGCTAACAATTCAACTTTTATAATATTCAATCGGAAATTAAAATCTGAATGAGGCAATCAATTTTAGATATGAAAATCCGAATAGGGGCAAACAATCAAACTTTAATGTCCACAACTGTGGAAAATGATTGGACTCTAATATTCGATCAAATCTGAAATATACGAAATACCAACGTACTTACTGTGGGTTTCTCAAAAAAAATTCAAACAAAAATCGAAAAAAAAAAAACCCGCGTAATAACAAGATTCAAAATTTTACCGATGTTCAACTTTGAAATAGTTGGTGATGCCGGCGTGTTGTGCTTTTTTCTCACACCTCCTTCGCCTCAAAGTTGTATTGCTATTGTGGTGGGATGAGGGTGGTGTTGTGGTGCCTGATGGAGGAGAAGAAGAAACGGGGCAGGAGGAGAAGAAGAAACGGAGAGAGAGAAAGACGGGTTGTGGGGTGGGGGTTGGTGGTGCGGTAATGGTGGGTAGGTAGGTGGTGGCGGTACCCGTGGGTGGTGGAGGAGACTGGAACGAACTGGAGCTGTGGAAGAGAAGAAAACCTAGGTTAGAAAAGATAAGGGAACGACTGGATTGAATTGGGTTGTATGTTTAGGTGTTTATTGTATAGAAGGGCAAAAAGGAGAATTCAGGGATAATTTGTTGGCTGCAAGTAGCAAATCCTTATAAGGTGGTGGTTTTGTAACGACCCGGAATTTTGACCCAATTTTTTTTTTTTTTAATAATAATGTTATTAGAATTATTTTCTTAATACAATTATTATTATTATTCCTTTTAGATACAAATATGCATGCACAACTTCTTTTTGATTTTCCTACAATACTTGCATGCTTGCACAACTCTTCTATCTCTTACTCTCCTACTCGATCTCTACCTCCTCCGTAACCCTAAAACCGAGCACGATTCGTCCGTTCCAAAACCCAATTCCATTAGGACCCGATTTTATTCGAAACTCATCCAATCCTCTTATAAATACATTCCTACTCCGACCCTAGGGCACGCACTTAAAATTTTCACACTCCAATCGTCTAGAAAAAGAGAAAATCGAAGGAAATCAAAGCTCCAAAGCTATGGAGTTCTAGAGAGAGAGAAAAGTGGGTTTTGTAGATCCGTTCGTCCGAGACCCAAATTGATCGCTCCAATCTCATTCTACAATCCCAAGCATCCACTAACATCAACCAATTCGGCCCAAGGTCTCGGGGCGTTACAAGTTTTCTTTCCAAATTGTCAAGTTTCCGATCGAAAACCAATTCCACCCAATTCGAGGTATTATAATTCGATCCGAAGCCTTCTCTAAGTATATTAAGTGTTTATAGACATAACCCAATAGGCCCCGTAGTCCCATGCATCGAAAAAGTACCAAAAAAATCCAAAAAACCGAACTCCCTTAGGCCAGACGCGCGCCTGTTTCGTTTTTGAGATCGAATTGGTTTTGCGACCTTTTAAAAATAGATTTTTACTCCGAAATTTTTATCCTAGGTTACCCACATTCTAAATTTCATACCTTGTTAGTTTCATAATTTTTTTTATTTAATCTTATATTTATTAAATTTCTGTTTGTAATTGTGTAATCGTTTGTAAACAAAAAATCAATACGACCTTATAAACTAATCTATAATTACCCAAACTATTTTCCTAGACTCCCAACATGTTAAAGGTCATAACTTGCTGATTTCGTAGTTAATTTATATTATTAGCTATTTATTTAATTTTTAACTAAAGTTATAAACGAAAATTAATAGCGACCTTACAAAAAAAATATTTTAGTATCGAAAATATTTTTCTTAGACTCCTGACAGTTCAAAGGTGATATGTTATTAAAATAAAATTTTATTTATTTGAATTACTATTTATTATTATTTAAGCATTATTTCTTAATGATAATACCATAAAATATTATAAAGAAGGTTTAAAATTCCAAATAATTTTATTTAGACTTTTCACAGCCCCAGAATGTTATTTTGTAAATATAAATATATTTTCGATTGTTAATTATTTATTGTCTATTTAATCTTGTTTTGCCTATTAATTTAATCTGCTTATTTAAAATAATTCCATAAGCATTCAAACCCAACTTTTAGCACTCGAACTTATTATAGAGGACTGTTAGGACCTTTATTAAGGTTATGATAATTATTCTAATATTTTTACCTAATTAATGTATTTAATTAGTATTTAATTAATATAATTACTTAAGAATAATTAATTAAAGCCTAGAAAAATTATTTTAAATCTTTATTAAATAGTTCATACCTTATTAATGATTTTGTGGCCATACAAGATTAAGGGCAACGGCCCAGTCATAAAAGTTATGTGATTGCATTGCCTAATATTTGTTTTGATCCGTCTGTTATTCGTTTTGATTATTATTGAGAATAAAATTGTGTCGATGCTGGATTTGATTGCTAGATTGGACCCTAGAGACATGGGGTGGTATACGAGATAGAAATCACTTAGACGATGCTAAGTAATGGATAAGTTGTGAAGTTTCTTTCTTTTAGAGATTGCCTCAGGCGTGATTTCGAGATATGATGAGATTTGTGGTGAGAAAGTATATGACGTTGTTATTGTTAAGGGAAAAGAAACAAATGAAAGTCGTGGGCTAAGCAGACCTCGGGGTGGCCTAACAGACCTCGTGTGATCGGGGTAGCCTGAGTAGGACCTAGCAGCCTGAAAGACCAAGTGTCGTTAGGGTGGCCAAGCAGGACCTGGTGGCCTGACAAGACCTCGTGTGATCGGGGGTAGCCTGAGCGGGACCTTGAGGGCAGCCTGATGGACCTAGAATTGTGAGAATGGCCAAGCAGAACCTTAGGGGCAGCCTGACAGGACCTCAAGTATTGGGGGTAGCCTGAGCAGGACCTTGAGGGCAGCCTGATGGACCTAGGATTGTGATTTGAAACTGGCGGGTAGTCCAATATGATTTGAAATCGGCGGGTAGTCCAAGTAATGTCTGGTGATGATTTAAAACCGTGAGTAAGCCGGAGATGATTTAAGATTGGCAGATAAGCCAGTGATGATATAAAACTTGGCAAAGTAAGCCCAATGATATTTTGATAAAACCTGGCAAAGTAAGCCCGGTGATGTTTTGATAAAACCTAGCGTCCGGCGATATTTTGTGATGTTAAAACATGGCGTCCGGCGATATTTTGTGATGTTAAAACCTGGCGAGAGGTCCAACGATGTTTTCGTGACGATAAAACCTGGCGGATGGTCGAGTGATGTCCAGTGGAATAAATCGATGTCCTGGCGAGAGTCCAGGTGGAATAAATTGATGTCCCGGCGAGAGTCCAAAGTGGAATAAATTGATGTCCTGGCGTGTGTCCAATGGTGAATTGATAGACGGGCGCGGTGTCCAAAGCTGATGATTGTGATGTGGTATATAAGATAGGCGAACCCTAGTTGTGATTCGGGCATGATAAGCTAGCCCTTGTTGTAGTATTGTAACTTAGGTTATCTACGGCAAAGGGAAGTGATCTCATGGGACCGAGCATGGCTAGCGGTTGGGGAGGAAAGATCTCGTAGGGAGATTTTGGATCACACGTTAGGCTAATGGATAGTAATGAACTGGTTGACGTGAAAAATCTCTGTTTTACTTATTCGCATCATGATTATCTTGTTTGCTTGCTAGCTGTAATGTAAGAGGGGTAGTTGGGTTGGATTATTCTATTGGGTGATTTATCACTCACGGATACGTCTGTATCCTGGCAAATCGATTGCTTCGGCGATCAATTTGCTAGAGGGCGCAGGATTCAATGGAGGAGATTCAACGATGATGCAGTTCGACACGGAACGAAATCAGTAACAAGGATCGAGGATGCTTAGGATTCGTATCAAGATTAGAGTCAGCTCTGAAGTTGGTGTATCTTGATTCCGTAAATCTATCTTGAGATTGTATTAGCAAAATCTTTATTTTGGAAAATTATATGTATTTAGCAATATTTTTTTTAGAAATTATTTTATTTTGCACCCGAAAAGTCGGGGCGTTACAAATGGTATCAGAGCATAGGTTCAAAACTCGGCCTTGGGTAGATTGGGTAGATTGGGTAGATCACGTTCTGAGAGCGTAAATCCGAATAACTAAACGTTTACGGTATCTATTGCTCCCCTAAAACTACGATATATCTTACCTAAGTATATCATATAAATATTTATTTACCTGATGCGATCCAGACTCCGAGAAGCTAGGAAATCAAACGTTGACTCCGATCGGAAGGAAGCGATAGAAGGAGCCGTTCCCTTTTATCATTTGTTGGTTGATCAAACAAGACGAAGAATCCTAGTACGAAGAAGACAAATAGACAAATCTCGACAATGGAGGATAAGACATTGTCGAATGAGGCTACTCAGTAAATAAAGCACCGTCGAAGAAGAATTTTCTTTCTCTAGGTAGATAATGATCAAATAAAGTAGGACCGGTGTAAGAACGTTATCGCATGCACTTTCTTTTGAGAACCTGATATTTAGAAACCCTTAAAACCCTAAACCTAACCTTGTGGAGCAGTCATTATGAGATTGAAACTAAGGGTCAACAACGTCACTTTCCACGGTCATCTGGGTCAACCCCCGCCAGCAAGGAGAATACGTGTAGCCCTAATGCCAACAACAACGTTGCCGACGTCGACAACAATGCTTACGTGAATTCCGGGATTTATGCCAATTCGAGCCCCAACACAATACGAGTATCAACAAGGATGCGCGACTCATACGAACGATTACCGCCAGGACTATGCCTAAACTCTCGCCTTAAGCTCCGAACGCCCTCGTCCCTGAAAGATGGATAGATTATAGTAGAAGGAGTCTTAGGCCTATGTTTGGCTTGTGATTTTTAGGAATTGACTTCGACAAGGTTCGACTATTAGCCAACCATGCTATTACCAAAAGTGATAAGAAGTGAAAGGTCATTTTCCATAAGAGAGGCCTTACTCATTTAAGGGGGGTAGACAGGACACCCAACACGCACAAAGCAAGATGGCGTGATAAGCCCTCTAAATGATTGGCGAGCTTTAAGTCGAAAGAAATGGATCATATGGAGTTAGGACCTCCTCGGATTATCTGTTAATACAAAGACGTGTTCCGTAAGGAATTGCCAAGATTACCGTCACCAAGAGAAATAGATTGCAATATCAAGCTACAGCCCGGTACGGTACCAATTTCCATGACCTCGTATCGAATGGCTCCGACAGAACTATAAGAGTTGAAAACGTAACTACAGGAACTTTTGGAAAAGGGTTTTATCCAACCCAATACCTCACCTAGAGAGCCCTTACCCTATTCGTCAAAGAGAAAGATGGATTTGGAGTTGTACTTGTGGAAAGATCGTCGCATACGGATCCTAACAATTGAGGCCGCATGAAAGGAACTGTCCAACTCATGATTTGGAACAGGCAGCAGTAGTGTCCGTCCTAAAATCTTGGCGACATTATCTATACGGAGAGCAGTTTGAGGGAAGGCAAACGAGGTCGCTAATGCGCCGAGTCACAAGAATCGAGGACTAAATCAGGAGGAGCAAGCCTATTAGAACCAATGGGACTAACAGAACATGGTCAAGATCATTCGTTAACAACTTCTGGCTTCGCAGAATCAACAAAAGAGCTATGCCAACAAAAGAACCTGACCGCTGACCTTTCAGACTGAGGAAACGTCGAACACTTTCAAAGAACTACCAATGGAAAATCTAGGACTATAAAGAGAAGTGCTTCTGAGGAAAACCATTCAACTCGTCCGAGTTCTTTGGCGACATCGGGAAATTAGCTTAAGAACAAACCGATACTATGCGCGCCGACTACCCAAATCTAGTACGCCCTAATTTCGAGGACGAAATTGTTTTAAGGGGGGTAGGTTGTAACGACCCGGAATTTTGACCCAATTTTTTTTTTTTTAATAATAATGTTATTAGAATTATTTTCTTAATACAATTATTATTATTATTCCTTTTAGATACAAATATGCATGCACAACTTCTTTTTGATTTTCCTACAATACTTGCATGCTTGCACAACTCTTCTATCTCTTACTCTCCTACTCGATCTCTACCTCCTCCGTAACCCTAAAACCGAGCACGATTCGTCCGTTCCAAAACCCAATTCCATTAGGACCCGATTTTATTCGAAACTCATCCAATCCTCTTATAAATACATTCCTACTCCGACCCTAGGGCACGCACGAAAATTTTCACACTCCAATCGTCCAGAAAAGAGAGAAAATCGAAAGGAAATCAAAGCTCCAAAGCTATGGAGTTCTAGAGAGAGAAAAGTGGGTTTTGTAGATCCGTTCGTCCGAGACCCAAATTGATCGTTCCAATCTCATTCTACAATCCCAAGCATCCACGAACATCAACCAATTCGGCCCCAAGGTCTCCCGATCGAAGAAACCGAAGTTTTCTTTCCAAATTGTCAAGTTTCCGATCGAAAACCAATTCCACCCAATTCGAGGTATTATAATTCGACCCGAAGCCTTCTCTAAGTATATTAAGTGTTTATAGACATAACCCAATAGGCCCCGTAGTCCCATGCATCGAAAAAGTACCAAAAAAATCAAAAAAACCGAACTCCCTTAGGCCAGACGCGCGCCTGTTTCGTTTTTGAGATCGAATTGGTTTTGCGACCTTTTAAAAATAGATTTTTACTCCGAAATTTTTATCCTAGGTTACCCACATTCTAAAGTTCATACCTTGTTAGTTTCATAATTTTTTTTATTTAATCTTATATTTATTAAATTTCTGTTTGTAATTGTGTAATCGTTTGTAAACAAAAAATCAATACGACCTTATAAACTAATCTATAATTACCCAAACTATTTTCCTAGACTCCCAACATGTTAAAGGTCATAACTTGCTGATTTCGTAGTTAATTTATATTATTAGCTATTTATTTAATTTTTAACTAAAGTTATAAACGAAAATTAATAGCGACCTTACAAAAAAAATATTTTAGTATCAAAAATATTTTTCTTAGACTCCTGACAGTTCAAAGGTGATATGTTATTAAAATAAAATTTTATTTATTTGAATTACTATTTATTATTATTTAAGCATTATTTCTTAATGATAATACCATAAAATATTATAAAGAAGGTTTAAAATTCCAAATAATTTTATTTAGACTTTTCACAGCCCCAGAATGTTATTTTGTAAATATAAATATATTTTCGATTGTTAATTATTTATTGTCTATTTAATCTTGTTTTGCCTATTAATTTAATCTGTTTATTTAAAATAATTCCATAAGCATTCAAACCCAACTTTTAGCACTCGAACTTATTATAGAGGACTGTTAGGACCTTTATTAAGGTTATGATAATTATTCTAATATTTTTACCTAATTAATGTATTTAATTAGTATTTAATTAATATAATTACTTAAGAATAATTAATTAAAGCCTAGAAAAATTATTTTAAATCTTTATTAAATAGTTCATACCTTATTAATGATTTTGTGGCCATACAAGATTAAGGGCAACGGCCCAGTCATAAAAAGTT
Source organism: Rhododendron molle (assembly GCA_025413875.1). Lineage (NCBI taxonomy): Eukaryota > Viridiplantae > Streptophyta > Magnoliopsida > Ericales > Ericaceae > Rhododendron > Rhododendron molle. Next base: position 3,000,885 of record CM046399.1, read on the forward strand.
ATGTGATTGCATTGTCTAATATTTGTTTTGATCCGTCTGTTATTCGTTTTTGATTATTATTGAGAATAAAATTGTGTCGATGCTGGATTTGATTGCTAGATTGGACCTGTTGTGGTATTTTAATGTACTCGCAAGCGCACGAATCGTACCGAAGTATAGTAATGCAAGAGCGAGGTCGAACCCACAGGGACTTACGATTTTTCTAGGAAAAATAACTAACTTAAACCGATTAAACCCTAACCTAGTTGACAAAAGTTGTGATTGATTTTGAAACTAAAAATGAAAAGTAAAAACAATGAACTAAATTATCAAAGACGAGAAAATTAAAGCTTTCTTTTTAATCAAAGGAGAAAATACTAAGGTTTCGGAATCCACACCCATTAACTCATATCATTATATATTCATGATTATTGATTTTACCCAAAATTTCTTCGTGATAATCTAAAAGCTAATTCTGTTACCACGGAAAATATCATCGTGAAAGTTCATCAAAAAGTCTAATATTTGTTCCTCTCCGCTCGCAAGTATAAAATCAAATCATTAATTGTATCCGCTTTTAACAAATCACAATAAATATCCAATTTTATAGTTAACGATTAAAAACCAGCTTTCAATGCTAAAGACAATTCCAAATCATGAGAAAAACATGATTGAACTCATATCCAGAATCTATCCCTAACAATTGATTTGGAGTAAGAACAATTTTATCAAAATCAAAACCACATATTCAGGTAAAATCAAATCTCATGAATATATAAATAATAATCGTTAATGAGGCTTCATCCTCAACCCTAGTCGAAAAGTTTAGCCGCTCATGGAGTTAAAACACATACTCAAATAAAGATAAAACTCCATTGAACAAAGCTTACGAAAAGAGAACAAATAATTCTTTCTGTCTTTTTCTTCTCTGCGCCAAGATGATGCTGCTTCTGCGTGCAGTGTGCTGAGATGCTGAGATGGTGTTGGCTGAAACTAAGGCGTGATGTGCTTTTGTTCTTCAATTGCCGTCTTCTCTGATGTCCTCCAAAATCCCCCCGTGCCTTCATTATTTATAATGCCGAAAAATGCCTTAAGGACTTCGATTCCTTTTTGAACTCAATCTCCCCATTATTTAGTTTGCCTAATTGGCTACAACTAATATGGCTCTTTCCTTTAGTAGTCTAGATCACGTGCAAGCCATGGGTTGTAGTGCTGCCTTCTCCAATGAATTAACTTTGATACAATTGCTTGAGAAAAATAATAGATGACCAACCACTGAGACTAATTCTTAATCCAACGGCCAAAACATTAAGTAGTTATCATCTTTTTCCTGCAAATTAATAATTCAATATAAGTGATGAAAGATATAATAACCATAGGCAATTATGCACATTTTGGGACTAACAATATGTGATATGGGACTTCCATGTGTCAATAATGTGTGCTCATCAAATACCCCCAAACCTACATTTTGCTAGTCCTCGAGCAAAAGAAACAAATTAAGACAAAGGAAAAGAACAATAATAACTAATCCTTTTTTGGAGGCGTCCGATTGCATTTAGCATATGAAACAAGCCTTTAAACCCCTAGGTTGCCCTAGTGGACGAGTTATAGTCTCGTGAGGGTTTGCCGTGAATATACCCACAAAATTCTTATGAAAGTGACACTCGATTAGAATTCCAAAACATAGTCTATGGCCTCTCAAAGTAACTAGCGTGAGAATAACACAATTTAGAGGCAAGATGCTTCATTCATTAACAAAGTTAAACAGGTGAACATTCTAATCCGAATTAGCACAAAAATTGTTCCTCCCACATATATTTGGATAGAAAGAAATCACAAGGCATGCGTGTAAAGTGAAAAGTCACACAAAGATGTTCATTAACCTCGAAAACAATACACGCACCTTCAATGTCTCAATACTCATCAAAATGCTTATATCAAATTATAGCCCCTCCCTTGATTCATATTGTTTTCTTTTTCCATTTTTTTTCTTGCTATATTTTTCTCTGTGGTTGTGCAATGCCTTGGTCCTTTAAGCTTTCTAATTGACCCTTGTAGCGAGCTTTAGGCCAGTGACACCCAAACCAGACGGCTTTAGGGCACTAGATGTAGAAAACACCCCAACGGACTTAATCACTCGAGTCAAAAAGGCTACGAACCCAAGCTAACCACACATGACAATCGCGGAACTCTTCACCGTTTGACACGAACACTCACTGCTTACTGAGGCAAGAGGCCCGGTTACTAAGTGAAAAGCCCGAAAAAGCATGCACTTTATTCAATTTTTTTTTTTGTGGGAAGGGCATTAAGTATTCTATTAAGACATTCAACTCGTACTGAGGCATCAAAAATATATGTACGATACTCGAGGTCAAATCCAACTCTAAGTGTGATAGTGCTCGTGCAAAGGCATGTAAATAAGTGATTAAAGGTCAAATCCAACTCTAAGTGTGATAGTGCTCGTGCAAAGGCATGTAAATAAGTGATTAATCGCTATCCAAATATAGGTGATACGAACCAACTAAATGCCTCTCATCAATGCCTATGTTCACAAGCTTAACTCTATCGATGAAATAGTATCGAGACTCCAACTTGGGCAACAATCAAACTAGCACTAATTGAAAACCAACAGCCACGTCAAAAATCATAATCAGGTATCAAATTTTTTTTTGGCAAAAATGATAACTATGGAGTTTAAGCATAGAACAGACATAAATAATAGGTAAACCCTCCCCCAAACCTAAATATGACAATGTCCTCAATGTCATGCAAATGCTTAAAAAGAGGTGGACTGTGGCATAAAGGTGAGAAAGGGTAGGATACACCTGATAAGCGCGATGAGATTGAACTGTGCAACACCTGCAAAACAAATTACGGAAACACAAGAAAAGAAAAGAATGCACGAACCAAAATAGATAAATGAAGTCAGAATGTTTTTTTTTTTTTTTTTGGTAATTTGCTTAACCTACAAATAATGAAAAAAAATAATAATAGTAATAATAGAAGATAAACTACTACTCTAATCAAGTACTATACAGTAGCATACAAAAAGATCACTAGTTTTGGGTATAATAAATGGTCAATCTTGATAAACAGGATCCTCCAAAAGGATCTCCTCTACTTCCGGACTTTTCAATTCTATAAACGGTTTCAACCGCTGCTCACTATGGACACGGAACCATCTTTAGGATTCTCAATTTCAACGGCCCCATGCGGATAGCTAGTACGAACGATAAAAGGGCCGGACCATCGAGAACGGAGTTTGCCTGGAAACAAATGCAGACGAGAGTTATAAAGAAGGACTTTTTGACCAGAAGTGAAAGATTTTCTTAAAATGTTTTGGTCATGAACCCTTTTCATACGGTCCTTGTACGATTTGGCACAGTCGTAAGCATCATCCCTAATTTCCTCTAGCTCAAGAAGTTGAAGCTTTCTGCGAACACCTGCCTTGTCAAGATCAAAATTGAGTTGTTTGGTAGCCCAATATGCCTTGTGTTCTAGTTCTACAGGTAAGTGACATGCCTTGCCATAGACAAGTCGGTAAGGAGACATTCCAATGGGAGTTTTAAATGCCGTACGGTAAGCCCACAATGCGTCATTAAGTCGTAAAGACCAATCTTTCCTATTAGGGTTCACTGTTTTCTCAAGTATATTTTTAATCTCCCTATTAGATATCTCAACTTGACCACTGGTCTGGGGGTGATAAGCAGTTGCAACTTTATGCGTTATGATATATTTTTTCATTAAATGCTCAAAAACTCGATTGCAAAAATGCTTACCTCCATCGCTAATAATAGCACGTGGTGTCCCAAAACGAGCAAACACATTATCTTTTAAAAACTGGACCACCACTTTGTGATCATTAGTCTTACATGCAATGGCTTCAACCCACTTAGAAACATAATCAACAGCGACAAGGATATATAAATTACCAAAGGAATTAGGGAATGGACCCATAAAATCAATGCCCCATACATCAAATATCTCTACAATCAGAATTGGGTTAAGAGGCATCATATTTCTCCTTGTAATACGACCTAACTTTTGACAACGCTCACAAGCTATACAGTATGCATGTGAATCTTGAAAAATAGAAGGCCAATAAAATCCACACTGCAAAATTTTTGCAGCCGTCTTATTAGCACTAAAATGGCCTCCACATGCATAATCATGACAAAAAGAAATGACACTTCGTTGGTCACTTTCAGGAATGCACCTTCTAATAATTTGGTCTGGGCAATATTTAAATAAGTATGGATCATCCCAAAAGAAGTACTTAACCTTGGATAAAAATTTAGATTTATCATGTTTGGGCCAATGTAAGGGTATCTCTCCAGTTACAAGATAATTTACAATATCTGCAAACCAAGGTGAAGATAATTGAGACACATGCATCAATTGTTCATCAGGAAAATTTTCAGAGATGGGCAATGAATCCTCGGTGAACTCTACAATTAATCTAGACAGATGGTCAGCTACCACATTCTCAGAGCCTTTTTTATCTCGAATCTCAATATCAAATTCTTGTAGTAACAAAATCCATCGAATTAATCTAGATTTAGCATCTTTTTTAGACAACAAGTACTTCAATGCAGCATGGTCTGAATAAACTAAGACCTTAGAACCCAATAAATAAGCTCTAAACTTATCAAGCGCAAAAACAACTGCTAGTAACTCCTTTTCTGTAGTGGAATAGTTTAATTGTGCATCATTTAACGTCTTACTAGCATAATAAATTACATGAGGGAGCTTATCGACACGTTGTCCTAAAACAGCGCCTACTGCGTAATCAGAGGCATCACACATAATTTCAAAAGGGACATTCCAATCGGGTGGTCGAATTATAGGGGCAGAGGTCAACTCACTTTTTAATCTCTCAAAAGCATGAAGGCATTCCTCATTAAACACAAACGGGGCATCTTTGGCTAGCAAATTACATAGAGGTTTAGCAATTTTACTAAAGTCTTTAATGAACCTCCTATAAAAGCCCGCATGACCCAAAAATGATCTAATCTCCTTTACAGTACGTGGGGGTGAAAGGTTAGATATCAAATTAATTTTAGCTTTATCCACTTCAATACCTTTATGCGAAATGATATGCCCTAATACAATTCCTTGCTTAACCATAAAGTGACATTTTTCCCAATTAAGCACAAGACTTTTTTCTTTACATCGCACTAACACTAGGGTCAAATGGTGTAAGCATTCATCAAAAGAAGATCCAAAACTAAAAAATCATCCATAAACACTTCCAAAAAACGTTCTACCATGTCAGAAAAAATACTAACCATGCATCGCTGAAACGTGGCTGGTGCATTGCATAATCCAAATGGCATGCGGCGGTAGGCAAAAGTACCATAAGGGCATGTGAACGTAGTCTTTTCTTGGTCTTCCGGTGCAATGGGAATTTGATTATAACCAGAATAACCATCGAGAAAGCAATAATACTCATGTCCCGCTAACCTTTCTAACATTTGGTCAATAAACGGCAAAGGAAAATGATCTTTTCGTGTCATGGAATTTAATTTTCGATAGTCTATGCAAACACGCCATCCTGTTTGAACACGGGTGGGAACTAATTCATTGTCTTCATTTTTTACTACCGTCACACCCGATTTCTTAGGAACAACTTGAACAGGACTCACCCAACTGCTATCAGAAATTGGATAAATAACGCCAGCATCTAAAAGCTTAAGAATTTCCGCTCTAACTACTTCTTGCATGGCAGGGTTTAGACGCCTTTGTGGCTCACGTGAAGTTTTAGCATTTTCCTCTAAATGGATTCTATGCATGACCAATGAAGGACTAACTCCCTTGATATCATTTATGGACCACCCTATTGCTTCCTTGTGCTCCTTTAGGACATTCAACAATTTTTGTTCTTGTGTATCATTTAAATCAGAGGCTATGATTACTGGTAAAGACTCACAAGGGCCAAGGAATTTGTATTTAAGAGTGTTTGGCAATGGCTTAAGTTCTAACTTAGGTGGCTCCACAATAGATGGAAGTGCTGGTGATGTAGACAGTGAAAGAGGAACCACTTTTGGTTGCCATTCATCAATGCTCATTAACGGGGTAGCATCTAATAATGCATTAACTTGCTCAATTGACTCATCTATGTCAAATTCATACCCAAAATGTGCTAGGCAAGCTTCTAAGGGATCCTCATAACTTGACTGAACAAAAGTATTTTCAACCAAAGTGTCTATCATACAAACTGCACTAACCTCATCTTCATCTAGTGGTTGCTTGCTTGTATTAAAAATATTAAGCTCAACAGAGTTATATTACCAAATGATAATTTCATCACACCATTTCTACAGTTGATTAAAGCATTAGATGTAGCTAAGAAGGGACGCCCTAAAATAACAGGAATTTGCCCACTAGAGTTTTGGACAGGCTGAGTGTCAAGGACTATAAAGTCCACAGGAAAGTAGAATTTGTCAACCTTAATTAGAACATCCTCAATGACTCCTCTAGGAATTTTGACAGATCTATCAGCTAATTGGAGTGTTACTTGAGTGGGTTTTAACTCTCCTAACCCTAATTGTGAGTACACTGAGTAAGGTAATAAATTGACACTAGCCCCCAAATCTAACAAAGCCTGATCGATATGATGGTTACCGATAATGCAAGAAATTGTTGGACAACCAGGGTCTTTGTATTTTATTGGAATTTTGCACTGGATAATAGAGCTAACCTGTTCAGTTAAAAATGCCTTCTTTGGAACATTTGTCTTCCTTTTAATTGTGACTAGATCTTTCAAAAATTTAGCGTACGAGGGTACTTGTTGAATGGCATCTAAAAATGGAATATTGATTTGTACTTGCTTAAACACTTCTAGAATGTCTCCAAATTGTGCACCTTTTTTAGGGGCTACTAGTCGATGAGGATAAGGAGCTTTAGGGACAAAGTTCCTAACAGGTGGCTCGATTATACGTGGTGGAGAAACAGACTCTTGAACTTTAGCAGGATCAACATGATTTTCTTCTTTTTCAGCTTCAGCTAATTCCTCAGTTGGCATACTAACTTTATTATCAACTTCTTTCCCAGATCTAAGGGTAATGATTGATTGAACATGGTGTTGCTCGTTTGAAGAAGTGGAGGTGGTGCCTATAGAAAACTGTCCTTTTGGATTCACTAGAGTTTGACTCGGAAACTTCCCTTTCTCTCTCTCTGCAACTTGATTAGCCAATTGACCCATTTGATTTTCCAGTTTAGTGATGGCTATGTGAGTGGAATTTTTAATCTCTGTAATGGCTTGAGTATTCAAGTGAGTAGTATTTTTCATTTCAGCCATGAATGCTTTAAGAGTGTCCTCTAATGATGACTGTTGTTGTGGTGCAACAGATTGGAAATTTGGTTGAGACACTGGAGTTGGAGCATAAAAAGGCTGAGATTGATGAGGGTATGATTGTGTAGGAGGACGAAAACCTGGGGGAGATTGGTTTTGTGAATGGAAAGGTTGTCCACCTATATTTGTAGAAGGTTGGTTCTGACGCCATGAAAAATTTGGATGATTTCGCCAATTTTGGTTGTATGTTTCTGAAAAAGGACTAGCAAATGATTTTCCATAATTATTAAGTGCATTTGCTTGTTCAACATAGCTTTCAGAGTATCCAATAATGGAAGGACATGTTTGTGTTGTGTGCATGTGACTACTGCAAAGAGAACACACCTCACTTTGAACTTGATTGGCTGACTCCATTGTTTTACTTAAAACTAACGCCTCAACCTTTCTAGTAAGATTATCTAACTTTATTCTCATATCTGAATCTTCTTTCACCTCATATAATCCCCCTCTCTTAGGTGTGGAAGTTGGTTTGTCTCGATGAGAAGTAAAATCCCACTGTTGAGATCTCTCAGACAAATTTTCAAGAAACTCATAAGTTGCCTCACCCGTAAGATTTAAAAAATCACCACCGGTCATTGATTCAATCATATTGCGATTAGACTGAGTTAAACCATTATAGAAAAATTGAACCAATCTCCATGTTTCAAAACCATGAGGGGGGTACTTTAAGATAAGATCTTTAAATCTCTCCCAACTCTCATAAAATTTTTCATGTTCTTCTTGACAAAAATCAGTAATCTCCCTCCTTAAAATAGTTGTTCTAGACATTGAAAAGAATTTTGAAAGAAACTTTTTAACGAGAATGTCCCATGAAGTGATTGAGCCAGAGGGTAGAGAATTTAACCATGCCTTTGCTTTATCTTTCAGTGAGAAGGGAAAAAGGCGCAATTTAACAGACTCTTCAGAAAAGTTTTGATATCTAAAGGTAGCACAAATTTCGAGAAAGTCTTTAACATGCATGTAAGGATCCTCTCGTTCAACCCCATGAAATTGAGGAAGAAGTTGTATTATGTGATGTTTCAGCTCAAAATGTGTCGCATTTGTCGTGGGTAACACAATACAAGAAGGAGGATTTGTGGTCACGGGTGAGAACAATTCTCTTAAAGGTTTTGTATCTTCAACAAGTTCTCCCATTTTTAATTGACTACGTTCTACTCTTTGAATTTTTAAACTGCGTCTAAAGGTTCTCTCAATTTCCGGATCAAGAGGTATTAATTCTATGTTTTTCGAACGGCAACCAAACATAAACTTCCGAATTAAAGGAAATAAGGGACCAAAAAAAAAAAAAAATGCAACAGAAGTGTCTAATGCTAACAGTGACTAAAGTAATAAATCTTTTTTTTTTTTTTCAAACACTGACTCACCAACACGTTAATAAGAAAACAATAAATAATAACAGTAAAGTAAATTCTACTAACCTTCAATTAGTCGCTTCTAACTCCAATCACAGTAGGTGCACGGAAATTGCACTGATTTCCAAAGTTATTGCAATAAAGCCCTGTAGCTTAAGTAGAACTCACTATACTATAAAACCAGGTACCACTTCTACTAGAAAAGGAACAACAGAATAAAACAGAATCAGATGGTAAATAGACTAAATTAAATGCAAAGGTTTTTTTTTTTTGGTTTTTAACTGTTAATCAAAACTAGTAGAAGAGTGAAATCAATTCAAATCTTTAGATTTCCTAAAAAAATAATTAAGTCCCCGGCAACGGCGCCAAAAACTTGTTGTGGTATTTTAATGTACTCGCAAGCGCACGAATCGTACCGAAGTATAGTAATGCAAGAGCGAGGTCGAACCCACAGGGACTTACGATTTTTCTAGGAAAAATAACTAACTTAAACCGATTAAACCCTAACCTAGTTGACAAAAGTTGTGATTGATTTTGAAACTAAAAGTGAAAAGTAAAAACAATGAACTAAATTATCAAAGACGAGAAAATTAAAGCTTTCTTTTTAATCAAAGGAGAAAATACTAAGGTTTCGGAATCCACACCCATTAACTCATATCATTATATATTCATGATTATTGATTTTACCCAAAATTTCTTCGTGATAATCTAAAAGCTAATTCTGTTACCACGGAAAATATCATCGTGAAAGTTCATCAAAAAGTCTAATATTTGTTCCTCTCCGCTCGCAAGTATAAAATCAAATCATTAATTGTATCCGCTTTTAACAAATCACAATAAATATCCAATTTTATAGTTAACGATTAAAACCAGCTTTCAATGCTAAAGACAATTCCAAATCATGAGAAAAACATGATTGAACTCATATCCAGAATCTATCCCTAACAATTGATTTGGAGTAAGAACAATTTTATCAAAATCAAAACCACATATTCAGGTAAAATCAAATCTCATGAATATATAAATAATAATCGTTAATGAGGCTTCATCCTCAACCCTAGTCGAAAAGTTTAGCCGCTCATGGAGTTAAAACACATACTCAAATAAAGATAAAACTCCATTGAACAAAGCTTACGAAAAGAGAACAAATAATTCTTTCTCCGTCTTTTTCTTCTCTGCGCCAAGATGATGCTGCTGCTGCTGCAGTGTGCTGAGATGCTGAGATGGTGTTGGCTGAAACTAAGGCGTGATGTGCTTTTGTTCTTCAATTGCCGTCTTCTCTGATGTCCTCCAAAATCCCCCCGTGCCTTCATTATTTATAATGCCGAAAAATGCCTTAAGGACTTCGATTCCTTTTTGAACTCAATCTCCCCATTATTTAGTTTGCCTAATTGGCTACAACTAATATGGCTCTTTCCTTTAGTAGTCTAGATCACGTGCAAGCCATGGGTTGTAGTGCTGCCTTCTCCAATGAATTAACTTTGATACAATTGCTTGAGAAAAATAATAGATGACCAACCACTGAGACTAATTCTTAATCCAACGGCCAAAACATTAAGTAGTTATCATCTTTTTCCTGCAAATTAATAATTCAATATAAGTGATGAAAGATATAATAACCATAGGCAATTATGCACATTTTGGGACTAACAATATGTGATATGGGACTTCCATGTGTCAATAATGTGTGCTCATCAAATCACTTAGACGATGCTAAGTAATGGATAAGTTGTGAAGTTTCTTTCTTTTTAGAGGATTGTTTGCAGGCGTAATTCTGAGATATGATGAGATTTGTGGTGAGAAAGTATACAGACGTTGTTATTGTTAAGGGAAAAGGAAACAAATGAAAGTCGTGGGCTAAGCAGGACCTCGGGGGTGGCCTAATAGGACCTCGTGTGATCGGGGGTAGCCTGAGTAGGACCTTGAGGGCAGCCTGAAAGACCCAGTGTCGTTAGGGTGGCCAAGCGGGGACCTCGGGGGTGGCAGCGAGGACCTCGTGGGGGTAGCCTGAGCAGGACCTTGAGGGCAGACTGATGGACCTAGAATTGTGAGAATGGCCAGGCAGGACCTTAGGGGCAGCCTGACAGAACCGGGGTAGCCTGAGCAGGACCTTGAGGGCAGACTGATGGACCTAGGATTGTGATTTGAAACTGGCGGGAGTCCAGTAATATGATTTGAAACTGGCGGGTAGTCCAATGATGTATGTGATGATTTAAAACCGGCAGAGTAAGCCGGAGATGATTTAAGATCGGCAGAGTAAGCCCGGTGATGATATAAAACTTGGCAAAGTAAGCCCAATGATATTTTGATAAACCCGGCAAAGTAAGCCCATTGATGTTTTGATAAAACCTGGGTGGCCCAATGATATTTTGTGATGTTAAATCGGTGGCCCAATGATATTTTGTGATGTTAAAACCTCAAGCAGAGGTCCAAATGATATTCAGGATTTATAAAACCTCGGCTGATGGTCCAAAGTTGATGTTTTGTGGAATAAATTGATGTCCCGGCGAGAGTCCAGAGTGGAATAAATTGATGTCTGGCGAGAGTCCATGGAATAAATTGATGTCCTGGCGTGTGTCGAGTGGTGATTGATAGAGTGGCGTGTGTCCAGTGATGATTGTGATGTGGTATATAAGATAGGCGAACCCTAGTTGTGATTCGGCATGATAAGCTAGCCCCTTGTTGTAGTATTGTAACTTAGGTTATCTACGACAGCAAAAGGAAGTGATCTCATGGGACCGAGCATGGCTAGCGGTTGGGGAGGAAAGATCTCGTAGGAGATTTTGGATCACACGTTAGGCTAATGGATAGTAATGAACGCTGGTTGGCGTGAAAAATCTCTGTTTTACTTATTCGCATCATGATTATCTTGTTTGCTTGCTAGTAATGTAAGAGGGTAGTTGGGTTGGATTATTCTATTGGGTGATTTATCACTCACGGATACGTCAGTATCCTGGCATCGCTTCGGCGATCAATTTGCTAGAAAGCGCAAGATTCAATGGAGGAGATTCAACGATGATGCGATTCGACACGAAAAGAATAGTAACAAGGATAGAGGATGCTTAGGATTCGTATCAAGATTAGAGTCAGCTCTGAAGTTGGTGTATCTTGATTCCGTAAATCTATCTTGAGATTGTATTAGCAAAATCTTTATTTTGGAAAATTATATGTATTTAGCAATATTTTTTTTAGAAATTATTTTATTTTGCACCCGAAAAGTCGGGGCGTTACAGGTTTGTAGGTAGCAATTGACTGCGAGTAGCAAGAGCTGGGCTGCGAATAGCGGCCACCTTTTTTATAAGTAATTTGTTTGGTTTGAGTTTTGAGTGAGGTTTTCTAGGTAATGAATGGAGATCAGATAGAAAAAAGAAATAGTAAAGCTTAAGCCCTCCAAAAATGTCCAAAAACTAAAGTCTCCACTTGTTTTTAGTACCTAGTGTGTGTGTTGCTATAGGGTTCAATTTTTAACCAATGAATATATTTTATATATGGCCCAATGGCCCAGTAAAAATGGAACGGAGAAAGGAAAAAAAAAAAGCGAAAATAAAGTTAGATCATGGGACGTCGGGATCGCTAATCTCCGGAAAAATTATTCAGAGTAATGACTGCATTATTAACATGGATGCATTTTTACCTCTTAAACGTAAATCTATAGATTTCACTTGGAAAAAAATGGTCTTGGAAATTTTAAAACCTAGAAAAAGAAAAATACTTATTTGAAATCTCCTTTCAATATATTTTTTTTGTCTCCGAATTTTCGGAGCGTTACAAAATCTTCGCACCGATTCAGCCGGATTGAAAATCAGAACATTTAAATAATATTAAATAAATAAAAGGAAAAAGATATAAAAATTATTAAGTAAATAATAAAAAGAAGAGAAAATGGGGTTAAAGTATTTATTTAAGAGTTTTTTTTGGAAACATCCCTCAAACTATCCACTATGTTTTTACTTAGTCCTCAAACTATCAAAATGGTTTACTTAGTCCTGAAACTATTGGCTTGCATTCTATGTTATCCTTGCCAACTCCTATTAAGTTCCAAACGGAAAAAAGCTCACGTGGGCCGCACATGCCCTAATCCCCACAACTGAAAGGGCAAAATTGCCATTCCACGCACAAAATTCCCACGGAAAAAAAACCACAAAATCCCATCGCTCTCTCTCTCTCTCTCTCTCTCTCATATACTCTGTTCCACGCACAACACCCTCATCTCTCTCTCTCTCTCTCTCTCTCTCTCTCTCATATAATCTGCTCCACGAACAAAACCCTCATCGCTCGCTTGCTCTCTCTCTCATATACTCTGCATCCATACGACTCATCACTCCACACACGATTCTTACTCACGCAAACCCAGAATTTCTAACGATGAAGGCTTAAAGGGTGCAATGGACGGTCGATTGAGGCAAGGAAACGAGCATTCCCCAAACTGTAAGTTTGCAATTCTAGTTGGGTTTTCTGTTACGGTGTGCGATAAAGTTAGGGTTTTTAAAATCTGGATGGGTTTTGTTTAATTTTCGTTTGTTTATGATATATATATACATAGAAAACCAAAGTCCAAACAAAATAGGGAAAAAAAAACCTTACCTGTGTGACAGACATGGATAATGACTGCATGAGATAATGAACAATAGTATACCCTGTTCGGTTATGCCCATGTGTGCACAGTGCAATGGACAAGAACATATTTCTTCGAGTGCTTTTGACGGGAGACAAATTGTGGAATCTGAAAAAACGCAGACACAAATTTATTTTACACAAAACATCATAATAACAAAGCATAACAGAGTTCAACTTTTAGTTCTCTGGTATATAAAGAAGAGGGAATTTGCAACTAAATGGGTAGATGACTTGGGTCCTAAGATACATAAAAAGATAGAGAAGATTAAGAAGTATGGTGACTTTATCATAGTACCATGTGGGGGGCGAGAGTTTGAAGCAAGAGCCATACATGGTGTTGGTCAGTACACAGTGAATCTAGAAGCACAAACTTGCTCTTGTAGGAGATGGGACCTCACTGGAATTCCATGTGAGCATGCTGCAACAGTCATAGCTCGAGAAGGTGGACGACCAGAGGATTATGTGAGTGCATGGTACCATAAGCTTAGTTTCCTGGCTTCTTACAACCACATAATGCATCCTATGAATGGTTCTGATATGTGGGAGAAGTCAGGTAAACCTCCAATTGAACCTGCAGAGTTCACTAGGCAACCTGGGAGGCCCAAAAAAGCAAGAAGAAGGGAACCTGATGAACCTCCAAAGAGCCAATACAAGTTGGGTAAAATTGGGGTAAAAATGACTTGTAGAAGATGTGGGACACAAGGCCACAACACCAGGACATGTAAAGCTCCTGTGGATTCCCTCCCAAGTGGATCTAAAAACCCTACTCCAGTTCACAACACTAACACCAACACCAACACAAGAGGAGGGGGAAGGGGAAGAGCAAAAGGAAGAGGAAGGGAAAGAGTCACCAGCAGTGCGCAATGAATCTGAGTCATTTGAATATGTTTTTTTTTGTAACTAATAGTAGAACCATAATGTGGTCTGTTTTTTGGTAACAAATGGCAGTTACGCACTTCTGTGCTTTTTGTAACTAAATGCAGTAGATAAATCTGTATTGAATGTTGGACCTAGACCTGCTTTTGTGTCTTGAATGCTCTGAATTTGTATTCAATTTGCAGTTCTTTAGTTAACATGCGGTTCCTTAGTTTCAATGCTCTGAATTTGTATTGAATCTGTTTGGTTTGGCATGCTATAAGTTTGATTGCTGCACTTTTCTTTTCCAGTTTTGATGCAGTTTAGAATCTGTTGGACCTGCTGCAATTTTGTCTATTCTGTGCACTGAATCTGTATTTGAACCTACTGAATTTTTTCTGAATCTAATAGCAATTTAACCTGCTGTAATTTGATGTATTGTATTGTCTTCAATCTGCTTTCAATCTGTTTCATGCAAATAGGGTACTCATTTAGAGTGCTTGAAGAGGAAATAAGGAACCCAGATTAGAGTTTGGTGTTGATCAAAAAAAAAAAAAAAAAGATTAGAGTTTGGTTGTATGTATGTACTCTGTTTTTTCCCCAGATGAGGAACCCAGTGGTGTACTCTGTTTTTTCCTTGACTGTATGTATGTATATTTAAGGCAAAATGGAGGGAACCCAGAATAGAGTTTGGCGCCAGATTGGTGGATTGGTGTGGAATGGCATTTCTGCCCTTTGAGGTGTGGAATGTACTGCCCACATGTTTTTTCCCCGTTTGAAACTTAACAGAAGTTAGCAAGAAGGACAATATAAAATGCAAGCCAATAGTTGGAGGACTAAGTAAACCATTTTGATAATTTGAGGACTAAGTAAAAACATGGTGGATAGTTTGAGGGATGTTTCAAAAAAAACTCTTTATTTAATACTTCATAGGAGTACTATTCTCGATTTATATGGTGTGCTTATATATTGATAGGATATTGCCCTTCCAGAGAACTGTTTTCCTGGATTGTTGCGAGGGTTCAGAGGGATGACTTCTGGCGACTGGAGTTCGCTGCCATGTGAGATCGTGCAAGTCATCGGAAATCTACTCGGTGCTGTTGAAGATTTTCTTGCGATTGCAGCGATCTGTCGTTCGTGGAGATCTGCTTTTTCCAACAAGAAAATCTGGAATCCGGCCATTCCTAGGCTTCCCTTCCTGATGCTCCCTCAAAGCGTTGATGGCGTCGATCCCTGGTTGCAGAAGATGCCGCCACAAAGCAGCGCTGAAGGCAACCTCTCTCCCTTGGCCGCCGCCACATATTTCTTCAGTTCCGAAAGGAACAAGTTGTATATTATCGACGTACCAGGTATTCATGGTAGGCATTGCTTTGGATCTCAAATTGGATGGATCTTCACTGTTAATGAATGTGTCCTTGACCATGAGGCTCATCTTGTAAATCCCCTATCTCGATTACGAATCCTTCTCCCTCCCTTATCTTCCTTGAAGCCATGGTTTGAGCCAAACAATTTTGTGCGTAAAGCAGTTACATTTCACCACCGCTATTTAGACATAGTTGTTATGGCTATTTGCGGTGACAATCGCAATTTAGCATTAGCCAGACCAGGATATTCAACTTGGGTACCAGTGGAACTGGAAACCCTGTATCCCTGTTTCGAAGATGTCGTCTGCTATGGTGGCGATCAAATCTTCGTGGTTCGAAAGGATGGAAGTCTTGTGCTTTGTGAGATTGATGATGATGATTCTGCTACTCCTCCAAAAGCTAAGGCCGTTTCTTTTGCTCCAGCTCTCGGTCGGCAGCAGCTGCCGCGGGTAGAAGAGGTTCGGCGAAAGAAGGTTTACCTGGTGGAATCAGAGGGAGATCTGCTTCTGGTCCTACGACTTTGGAGAGATCCTCCTCGTCCTCCTCTTCTTACGCAAGAAGTAGATGTTTCCTCTTTTATCATCTTCAAGCTCAATTTCGGCACCAGAGAATGGGTCGAGTTCGAATTTGGGAATCGCACTTTATTCGTCGGCGATAGTTATTCCATGTCGTTCTCTGCAAGGCATGGTCTCCGCTGCCAACCTCACAGCATCTATTACAGCGATGATTTTCCTCGTTGGAGTGGATTGCATTTTAGCCGCAAAGCTCGAGCCCGACCCCAAGCCAGGGGACGAATAGTACGTGACATGGGTATATTTGATGTGGGAGATTCGACCTTCCGGTATCGTTACCTTGAAGGTGTCGATGATGACCGCCCCCCTTTCTTTTCACCCCCAACTTGGGTGGTTCCCAGCTTTTAACTTAAGTAGAGCATCTCCGGCCTCAAATTTTAACTCAAATTGTACTCTAAAGGTTCAATTTGATATGAGCATCTCCAGTCCTTTACACAGATTTCTAGGGTTCCGCCGTGCACCGCCACAACAACGCCCTTCACCACCGTCTGCTTGGCACCACCGTCCCCTGCTGCTGAACCCGAGAAAAATCTGAGTAAAAGGGGCCAGAGATGCTGATAATAAATTGAGCTTATACTCAAATTTGAGTAAAAAATTGAACAAGGGCGGGAGATGCTCTCACAAGTTAAAATCCTTTGCCCTTTGATCTGCAACCTGTTAATTTTCTTAACTTAGTTATTTTTGTGAACTCATCCTGGCCCTCCACAAACAGCTAGCTTTGTAGATACATCAGTTTTTTTCGTTCTCTTTTGTTGGTTATGGCTTGATGTTCATAGGAATGAATTTGAACTCTGGTCTTCATTTGGTTAGTTACCTTTTCTAATGTCATGTAGCTGTTATTGTTGGTGAAAAGTTTATTTCGTCTTCTTCTTTCTGTTGGATTTGTGAAGAGAGCTGAGACACTGGGACTGCATTTCAAGATGCAGTTCTGAACCTTTTTATGTCAACTAGTGTAATGCACGTGCTTTGCATGTTTTTCGCGTGGTCATTTGTTGATTTGTTGTTTACAAGTTTTGTTTGGTTGTCATAGTGTTTTAAGATGTGAACTTTAGAGGATAATATTAGTATGCTGTCACGAAATTGTATTGCCAAGCTCAAATGCTAAGTGCTTTTGTATTAAGCTCTGAACTTAGAGCATAATATTGGCAGTTTTGTATGTGTCTTAAATTTGCAGTAGTTTGTTGGTATGCTGTGATGTATTTTCGAATGGATACATATGATTTTTTGGTCTTGAACATTAAGGCGAGGAAGAGCGTACATAGTGCTTTTCTTAAAAGGTCATAACGATGATATTTTTCACAATAATAGAGTTTAGCTACCAATTTACTGTAAAGATGAGTAGCAAAATAAATAAGAGTTTGTTAGTAATTGCTATGAATACATGTGTGTAGATTCTAAAACCTTAGTCACTTTTCTTTCATCAAGTTCGTTCAATCATCAACTTATTTACTTGTTTTCACTATCATTTTATAGTTCTTAGTTAAAATACAAATCAAAACTTTTGTTAACTAGGGTAGGGTTTAGTCAGTTTAAGTTTCTTTAGTTTTTCTATAAAAATACACAAGTCAGGTTCGACCTTGCTCTCGCCATACTATATTGCAATATGATTCGTGCGCTTATGAGTACTTTAAAATTTCACAACACTATCCATAGCCCTAAATTCCAAACACCCACGACGGAACTCGAACCCTATCCTCCCACATTGAGAAGACATGAGTTACCAGCTGGGACAAGAGCTCATGGATCACATTCTTCACCTTTTTTTTGCCAATATTGTATTCATTAGCAGGGTGTTAGTAGGTTAGTCAAAAGAGGATTTCAAAGGCTATCCATAGCCCTAAATTCCAAACGTTCACAACAGAACTCGAACCCTAGCCTCCCACATGGGAAAGACAGGAGTTACCAATTGGAATTTGGAACAGGAGCAGTGGGTCACATTATTCACCTTGGGTGTTCCCAATTCTTGGAGGGACTTGCAATAATGAAAGAAGACCATTTAATGATGAAGCTAGGTGGTAGTGGAGTTGACCAAGAAGTGGGATGTTTGCTGCATTGCATTCTCTGTAAGTAGCCAATGTTTCATCATTTTAATACTCAAATTTAAATCTATTCTCATAACAAGATATCCAGCACTTTTATCCATGTACAACAAAAACAATACATATCCTGTGCCGAGATATGAATATTATTAGTTGTACAGTAATACACCCTAAGTAAGATGGAGCAGGATCCCGTATCCCTCAGATTCTGCACACTATTTCTTACAAAATACACATACATATACGTATGGCTGTTCCCAACAAGAATCTGAGAAACCAAATTGAAACAATGAAAGGGGAGGTAAGAAAGGAAAACATAAGAGACAGTTAATAACAGCAGATAGCTCGAAAGCCGAAACCAGAAAGTGCCAAGGGAAACTAAAACGAGGCAAACATAGAATCATTCAACATATCACTTCGACCCAAGTCTCTATTTTGAGGAGAGTATTGAGTGAAGGAGCTGTTGAATCGCTGAGCAAGGCCTCGAATCACAAAAGCATCTCGCAGATGACAGCAAGTCTACCTCATTCTCACTGTCCACTATATCCTCATTCGATGATGGGTCAATTCGGAAAAGCTCCATCTGGACGATATCATTCCCAGGGTGCGTTCTACTGGCTCATGGCAATTATCAAGTTGTTTTCGCTAAATAATATTTTAGTTTATGTATGTCAAGAGAATGGCATGCTTAGAAATCCATCAGAACATGGGCTTTAGTCCATTTATCAGTGGACAGCAGCTCAAGTCCATATTTCCCTGCAAGATCGATATTGTACTAGCATCATTTTCTGTAGTTGTTTCCCGAATCTTTTGATATACTTTCAACGTAAGTTTTCAAAAAGAAGACAACAAACACCAAATCTCTATAGGCCACACACACAGAAAGAGGAGAATAACCTGCTGAACTAACGTAGAGAGGAGCTAGAAGCTCAGTTTCAGTTCCAACAATGTGAATTTCCAAACCCAAAAACTGCATGAACCGCCGCCACAGAGCAAAACCATCGACTGCTACGTCCCTTCCCTTCCCCCCTCCAACTGAAAAATCGCCAACCCACCTCCACGATTCCATTCTAATCAAGCAAAGCCACTATGCCGTGGTCTTCAAATGTTCAACCACCAGTTGAAGATTTAAGGACACTAGAGAGTGGGTTTGGTCTATTTCCAACAGGAACTGTAGGGTTGGTCTATTTCCAACAGAAAATGTAGGCTTGTATAAGCAAATTAACATAGATATGTAGTGGGTTTGCCGATTGGGAAACAACTTGATGGTTTTCAATTGGGGATTGTAGAGTTGGCATTTTTGGTTGCGGAGAGAGAGCCCCTCAAAATTGAAGTGTAATGCCAATTAGGATACAAAATTGGATATCGTAAAAACGTGGTATCTTATGAAATCACATATGGGAAAGATATTGAATTCTAACAAAAAGCTTACATGGAATGGAGGAGCATACATAGTGTCCACGCATATCAGTTGTAGGAAAATAAGTCTTAGAACCAGGCTTCACAACCTTGATTATCTTTCTATATAACCTCCAGAACTCTTCTCTCCAGACTAACCAATCCTGGAACCTGGATTTCATAAGCAAAGATGAAGCTACTGAGAAGGCATTCATTTACCAAAAACCATTGCTTGACAAAAGAAAACAGAAAATGGAAAAGAACAAGTCTTTGGAGATTGGTCATCACACTGCCTGTACCATTTACCAATAACCATTTATTATGTGTTTGTTTTTCTTGATTGAAAATACATAATTGAGATAATCTATGCCTAGAGAAGATGAGTCGTGCCTAGATCACCAGGGCTTGTAACTTCTAGTGAATCATTATCGTTGTGATAATTAACTTTCTTAAATAGTATAATTACTTGGTTGCAAAGTTAATGTGGATTCGAAACCCTAAGGCCTCTCCAATCCTTTAACTCACATTTAATTTAGTCTTCAATTGCTTAGATTATTTTAGTTAACAAAACTCCAATCTATTTTCTTGAATTAAATTAAGAATTGATTTTGAAAACATAATAACTTAGCCTCTTGATCCCCATGGTACGATACCTTGACATTAACCGCTATTCTATTTGAATTGAGGTTTTCGCCCAGTACCATACCTCACTGATACAAATTCAAATGAACAAGTAAAGGCAAGTAATCTTGTTTACTTAATTGCATAAGTGGAGGAAATTTTTTAAGAGCGTGAAGACCTGCAAAATGGGGGCAGCTTCGGATATGCTGTGGCTGACTTGACCTTCCAAACATATCATTCACAACATAGACACAGGCCAATATCCTCTAAGTGCACCTTACAGGAGCAGGAAGGCGGAGAAGGTAATGGCTCGAAGGACAAGTCATTTCCGGCTTCAGATGAACAAAACTGCAATATTCTCTAAGTGCACCTTACAGGAGCGTGATTCACACTCCTGCGTGAAAACCTGCAAAATGGGGGCAACTTCGGCATATGCTGTGGCTGACTTGACCTTCCAAACACATCATTCACAACGTAGACACAGGCCAATATCATCTAAGTGCACCTAACCGGAGCATGAAGGCGGAGAAGGTAATGACTCGAAGGACATGTCATTTCCTGCTTCAGATGAACAAAACTGCAGCATTCCTCTAGTCATGCATTTGGAAAGCAAACTAGAATACTAAACATTAATGATTTTTGTCATAGAACTATTCCATATTCCAATAAAAATTCTTGGTTTCTGGGAAACTCATCAAAGCTTCTTGTTCTAATCCTATCCCTATGTTAGATATTTATGAACAGCCGTACAGTATGCTGGCAAAGATGAAACTACACACAGACTGCATGCTGAAAAAGATAAAACCAACTTGGACTATTCATGCATTTTAATTAGAAGTAAGACCAGAAAAAGGCACAAACATTATATTGTGCCACTGAATTGTCTTCTGTGATAAACACACTTGGGCTGCTATTGTAACTCACATAAAGAAGCATAAAGTGACGATTTCGAAGGGATGAAAAAGAAAGCCTTTATGAAAGCTATCCAGATGCTTCTGAGAGATTCTCGCAACTAAAACATTGAGGCTTGGCAAACTGTTATGCAAAGCATCTCTAGAACAGAGTGCTATGAATTCTTGAGATATAACACTATACCATTGGTATCTGATAGAGAGCCCCTTTCATACTGGACAATATTTGTTTCCTCTCCTCAAATGTAATTCAGAATGCTGCAGGAACCATGTAATTAAATAAAGGAATGGAAAATGCATTAAAATGAACGCATAAAAATGCGTGCTTGAGAATAACATATTTTGATTTTTTCCAAGTACTGGTTTTTCTGGTCCAAGTGTATCTCGTCTTTACCATGGGATAACTTGAAATTCAATACAAGCCAAGAGATGCCCTCTCAGTGAGAGGTAAAGAGCTCTACATGAACCCAGAGAGTAGTTGCACGTTACTTAAGTTAAACAACTCAAAACTATCGGCATGAAAACTATCCTCCCACTATTCAGATCACTGATAATTTGTTCAGAAAACCAAATACCTAGAGTGACACCACAAAATAAAGCCTTACCAGATAAAGATTAACAACAAACAAAAAGAATGAGTGCCAGAGTAGTAGCCTAAGGAAGAGTAACTAGCAAAGGTAAACAATGGCCTCACAAGCTTTCATACGTCAAAAATGTTGATTCTACTGAAGTGTTAAACAAATATTGGAAATTGATGGTAAAACTGACAGCAGCAACACCACCAAGGAAAAGAAGGAACGACTTAGACACAACACACTAATAACGCATCTACCTCTATATTCCACTAAGATCTGCAACATATGGAAAAGGAAGACAAAAAGACCATAAAACCCAGTTTCAATATCTAATTACAAGTTACAAATATATGGTAGTTCTAAGAAACTTGCATACTCTCTGAGTACTACAGGTGACGGGCAACAAGCATCATTAGAGAAACATCAAAACCTGCATTGATAAGTCTTTTACAACACCCATGATAGTGATGATACACATGCAAATAAAAAAGGACAGTGCATGACAGAAACTGCAGCATAAATAGATGGCTATAGAGACCAGCAAACAGGAGAGGTGAAAAAAAGGAAAGAACCACATAAATGGATCACTATAGAGGCCAGCAAAAAGAAGAGGTGATAAAAAGGAAAGAACCATAGCCGATTAAAAAGAAAAGAAAAGGAAAGAACCATAGCAATATAAACAACGACATGGTGACAATGCGCTTAGCTTTAGTATGAAAAAACAAACAATTTTATACTACAACAAAGGCAAACTTTTAGTATGACAAATCCCCTATCTCTCCAACATGTATAAATGCTGAACATCTTGAAATACCCGAGACAAGGCTGCAACGAGAAAACACAATAAAAGGGTTGGGTGGTTGTACATTTAGGGTGTTTGTGAGTGTAAGTGTATATTGCTTCTTCCTATATTCCTCGGTTGTCAATGGTAGAAATAGTGACCCAATATTAGAACAAACTCCGAATCGAAGTTGTCCCTGGGGAGTTTATAAACCTCCTCAGCAGCCTCTTGAAAGACGCTATCCTCCGGGTCGATGTGGTCAAAGCATGACACGAATGCTTCCATGTCACTCTCGCTAGCCTCAGTGCCGTCATCCTCAACCTGATCAACTACCGTGTAGACAAACTTGAGTAAGACAATTTCTGCATACGGCATCCGCTCGCCTGATGGGAGAAGAAGCTGTGGAAAGGTGGTAGAGATCTTCTTGATGTTGCACAGACGCCTTGAATCATAGCGCCCCCCCTTGAGTTTGGCGAGTTCCGGACCCGTCACCACGGTATTCAGACCCCTACGTCGGGGGTCAATGATTGTGAAGGATTGCAAGTTAGGATGGTGATGAGATAGTTGGACCAACAAATCTGACCTTAACGTTGCATCACTTATGACACCCGCCCAGGGAACTCGACCAGAAACTATCCGATCCTTCACAATCGCACTCACGCTGTGGAGAACACCATCCTCCAAATGGGCACCCCACTTGAACAAAATGTTCAAGTGATCAACAAATGACGGAACTTCAATGGTGAGATGCTGAATTTCGCGCAATCTTGAGAGAAATCGCAGCACAGGAAGATAGTTCGATAGAGGTGGAAGACAAGAAACCGTTGGTAGGTTGTTGTAGGGCCTAATCAATTTGTCCAAGATGTTTTGAATCCCCTCCTCATCAATCTGAACCAGACCTGGTGTATGATGGGCCGTGAGAGCGGAAGCATCATGTCCAAAACACTCGCGAGAAACACGTACAATTCGAACCTTGCTGACGAGGTATGCAAAGCGGTGGGATATGAGAGACGTAATGAGTAGCTCCTTTGCACCGGAAAATCTATCGAGGATCTCCAGAACTAGTTCATCGGGAAGCTTATCGTTCTCTTCCATTTCCCTCTTTCTCGAATTTTTCAGAAAGCTTGTAAAGACTAAAAACGTTGAAGACAAATAGGCGGCTTGCCAATTTTTGTTCTCTCTTTCTATCTATTTTCCAAGTGTATCCAAGATTCAAGATTTCCAAGAGTACTCCAAGATTCAAGATTTCCAAGAGTATCCAAGAGTATATAAAAAGAGCCAGTTTGTGGGTTGTTTTATCCATATCCATGTCCATGCTCCTAAATAGTAATAAGAACGGGATTGGGGGATTTCATTTTTGGTCCCATTTTTTCAAAAATGTCCCGGGAGGTTCCAGGCGGGAGGAAACAGGTTTGATTGAGGGATGGGACAATTTTGCCCCTTGATTGCAAACAGTGCAAGCTTCGTCACTTGGGTAGTTCGGTCTTTTCCGCTGGTGTGCTAGGTGGCGTGGTCTGGGGGCTCCGCGTTGCATCTGCACCGTTCGTTCCTGTGGGAGTAGACGTGGTATTCTCCCTTCCTTCTCCACTTTACTCTCCCTACCTCGCCATAAGCGCACTCCGAGCAATGCCCCTCTCTCTCTCTCTCTCTCTCTCTCTCCTTCTGCTTTGAAGAACGAAGATCGTCAAAGCCTCGATCCCCGATTAACTGGTATCTCTCTCGACCTCTCGATGATGGGTTTTATATGCTTTTGTTTGATTTTCTATTTTGTTTGTTGATTTGATACCGATTGATATGAACGAGAGAACTCAGACCTGTTCCAGCGGGCGGTGAGACGGAATCGGTTGCGAGAGCCGACTCAGCCAAGAGGCTTGATGGTGGACCGGTGGTTTGTAATCGCCGCACAAGTTGAGAGAGTTAGAGACGAGAAGTTGGACTGTAGGAAGACGTCACTGTGAGAGCCTTTTAAACCTGGGTCTACCGAAACTTCTTGGTTATCAATTTTTTTTTCCCTTAACCTCTTTCTCTAACTATATCTCTACCTCTTTCTATCTCAGATATAGGAATTCTACTCCACGGTGAAGTTTCGTAGAAGTAAGATCTCTAAGTTTTCATTTTTATTCAGCTTCTTGAATTCTAGAGCTCTCATATTTTTGATAAATGGTCAAAGTGAAAGGCAAAACTTGGTGGTGAAACTATATGGAGAGCTCATCAAGTCCATAGAAATGCATATTAATTTGTGTGAGTGTAAAAGATCAGATTTTTCAACGTTGATATTGCTACGAGGACATGGGAAAGGATAGGAAAATCTGAATCTAGGAAAGAGATTCCTTGAGAGAAGCTTCCATAGGAATACACTTCAAATTCTCCGGTTAGAAACTTTACCATGATTTGTTGGCCCCCATTTCAGCTCTTCAACTTTTGTTTTATTAGCAGCCAAATAAAGCATGAACACTTTTGTATGCATAGCTTGAAAAGACTTAAATCTGAGATGGGGTCATTTGAAACTTGAACGAAAATTAGTCAAGCACCATTTTTTTCTGAAAGTACTCCACTTCTGCGATAATAATACTTCTTTGGTACTAAAGTTTTTCAGTGTACTCATTCTATTTTATTCTACTATGTTCATAATTCATGAAGCACTATGTTAAGTCGACGGATATCAATATAGGAAATTCCTTCGTATTACACTCCTCCGTGGATGAATCCGTGGATCGGAATATCCTATCCCATAGATAAATAAGAGAAGAATAACAACAAAGTTGAAGTTAATCAGACATCTTTGATTGGTTCCTAGACAAAATTGTTTAGTTATCATAACTGCAATGAATGGCAACTTCTAAGATTAGTCTGTTTTGAATTCTTTATGCAGGCCAAGAGGACTATAACAGGCTGAGGCCTCTTAGTTATAGAGGAGGTGATGTCTTCCTCCTTGCCTTTTCTGTGATTAGTATGCCTAGCTTTGAGAATATTTCAAAGAAAGTATGCTTCTTTTTCGTTTATCTTTCAATTTAACCCATCTTACATGGGTTTATCTTTTGATTATCAGGTCAATAATACCCTTATCTTGTCTAATCACATCTTTATGTCTCCTTTCTTTTGCCTTTTGCCCACCTTTTATGTTGGTGAAGTGGGTCCCTGAGCTGAGGCATTATGCTCCATTAGTGCCTATTGTTCTTGTGGGCACCAAAATGGGTAACTATGTTTTCATCCTACTTGATTTCAATGCTTCTGGAAATATTTGTGATGGATGGTGTGTCTCTTGCTTTTTAATGAAGTTTCCAAAGATGATTTTCAATTGACCTTTTTTTTTGGAAGAGTTACGAAAGTGAAAAGTAATGAATTGTCGCCGCCCCCCTCCCCCCCGCTTCTTTTTTCCCTTCCTTTTCTTTCTTTTGCCTTGTGAAAACTAAGTGAAGAAGCTTTAATTGTATAATATGACAGTCAGTAGTAGTTTATATGTGCACATGAATGTATGTACGTACTCTAAACCAAGTACATCTGAAATTAAGGCTTTCGGAGTTGAGTTCCACGTCTGTTTCGCTGAGGAACTGAATTAGGACAAAAATAGGTTGCTTACGGAACCTTTGAGGTCAGCATAGTCATTGGGGACTTGTGTGATGTTATGTGACCTCTCTCTATCTATCTGCCATCTTCATGTTCTGGCGTCTAAAATTGTTCCCTCAAAAGGCAGATTTGAGAGAAGATAAGCAGTTTCAAATGGATTATCCCAGCTCTTGTACCATTTCTACAGCACAGGTATGCACTTTGCATTTGGAAGCCCAGTGAAGTGTTTGTCATGTTTAGTATGCAATGACTCTCTTAAATTGAAGTGCTAATGTGATAGTATTAAAAAATGTCTTGGAGTTAAAAATGGAATTGTTGATAATATTTGTCCAAGAAGATGAATTAAACTGACTTCTTGACTTGTACCATGAAGTAAACTGCTTCGCTACTCTTCCACTATGTTACAAGAAAAATTAAAGCACAACAACTATAGTAACAATTATCCCCATTCCCAAGAAATGGATTTCCATTTGTACTGAATAGTAAAATCAGTGGGGCTCCATCAGTTGCTGGCCGGCCATTGGATTGTCCTTTTTTGCTTTTTGTTTAATGCCAAACGTATTAAACCACATATTTGGCTCCAGGTTATATGCAGAGTTTTAATTTTTTTCCTTCCTTATGATCACAGGGTGAAGAACTAAAGAAGCAAATAAGAGCAGTGGCATATCTAGAATGCAGCTCCAAAACACAGCAGGTTCGTATCACCTCTGTATGCATATGTAGTTACTGACGCACAAACCTTCCTTGAGGATTGAGTCTACATTTGGCATACCGAAAGAGACCATCAAATATTGTTATCGCTAAGTAGTCCATTGACGGATAGCCATAAATAGTGCCCAACCCAGATTAGTGTTCATTCTGAGGTCATTAGCAATAGGGTATATTATTGAGTACAAGAGTGACTCCCATATTACAAAAATTGTTCAGTAAATTTGGTTTCCAAGGCTTCAAGTTTCGAGTAGGGGGAAATTTACACCACGGGCTTAGTTGAGGACATGGCTTCTCTCTTCCAGAACAAGTATCCTATTCATGGTAATTACCCGTCTTTGGAATTAGGAGTTTTTGAGATGGTATTTGATGAAATGTGTAAATTTCTCACCTAATGAATCATTTAACTGGTAATGGCTATCTTCTTTGGTTGCTTTTCTTTGGATTGATCAACTTGACTTTATTTTCTTTGTATGCAAAGCTTATTTGGGAAGCCAAATATTAGGAGTTAGGTTGACGAGGGTTGATCACAAGACAATACGATTGGTTTAGATTAGTTTGAGAAGGGATCAAGGGCAAAGTTATTAACTGTCATATACCCATGTAACCCATCTATGCAATGACAAAGCAAGAGGCATGAACTTCTCTACGACGATGTTACTTTAGCATCTTTAAATAGGGCATGTGACTTCACTCCATTCCCCATCTGTACTCACTATTATCTCCATATTATTCCGAATAATGATAAGTAACGAATTTTTATTTTTTTCATTATGGCATTTCAGTTTTTGTGGAGACTTTATGTTTCCTGCACTTATTTGTGGAAGGTTGATTGCCCATAATCGAAGAGAATATACATTTAATCTTGGCTGCTCTTTGTTATTGTGGTTTGCAAATTAAATTAGTCCCTTTGTTTCTAAGTGTATTTTTTTTTTATCCCCATCCTTCCCTTTAACCTGTTGGCACAGAATCTCTTCAGCTGATAACCTTGTAGAAGTTAGCGTTCCATTTGTGTTCAGATTTCATGTGGTGGCTTGGTACTAATCCACTGTTTCTCTTTACTATTTTCCACTTTATTAAGCTTAAGTTATTTTCATGCAGGTTTTAATGAAGGTTGTGCCTTGGCAGCTGTGTGTGGGTTGAGGAATCAGCCTTGTATCCTCATGCATTTCCATATTGTGGCATATGTTGTTGGTTATGAGCCCGAATGAGAAATTATATTAGTTTCCTTCCAGTTTTCAGCTGTTTTTATATGTATGCAGGCCTAGATTAGTTGTGGGATGGCATGTATTGTTGGTTATGATGTAAATTTCATATATTGTTGCCTATGATGTTTAAAAATCTAAGCTAAAAGGCATATAGTGCAGTTTGAATATAGTTTTGGGATTCGCATTGGGATGTCTTGGAAATAGCAAATCTAATTTGTATGTGGAAACTTATAATTTTTTCCCACAAGTGTACTTACTGAGGACTTGCTCATAGGCCGTAGCCATATTTTTCAACTCTAATGAAAGATTTAAAGCAATGCCGAGGTTAGGTTTGCCTTTGTTACAAAGGAAAAAGGTCATAGAAACGTTAAATTTACTGATCTATGTAACTTTGTTCAGCTTGTGCTACCACACTCACACTGGCCGTGGAGCAGCCCTATGGCCAAACCTCTAATATAATCCAGCAAATTTGACCATTTTTTTAAACTAACTTGCCATTTTGCTTGGCTCGTAGACATGATTTCAACGCATCCCAAAACCATCTTATACCTGGACTGGATTTGATGAGAAAGTAAAGGATTAAGGGCTAAAAATTGAATTGGGCTATTAGTTAATCTATTATATTTTACTTAGTGTTGATATCCTAAACCTATATAAATAGGACGACTTTGTGTTATTGGCGTCTTGCTATATCTAAAGCTTTAAAACTAAGAGAGTTGAAGCCAATTGGACCGCTTGCCAATTTTTGCAATTGTGCCCCTCAATTGAGGTGCTACTGACTTTGCTCTTGGGGGCAATTCCGTCTTTAGGCCTAGGAGCTTGCTGACGTCGTGCTCTCTTGCTGCTTGTATATCTATCGCGTCTCTCGCCTCTCGCCCGAAACAGATGCTTTTGGACAGTCAGAGAGAACAGCATTTGTGGTTTGCTGCGGGAGCAAGCCGATCGATTATTCCAGTGGTGTTGGTGGTTCAGGGTGGTCACAGCAGGTCAGATTCTTTCCCTTTAGGGTTAACATCGTTTTCCCCCTGTCCAGTTTGTCTTCTCCTTTTGTCTTGCCCACATGGTGTGAATAGATTTGTA
The DNA here is from genome assembly GCA_025413875.1 of Rhododendron molle. Taxonomy (NCBI): domain Eukaryota; kingdom Viridiplantae; phylum Streptophyta; class Magnoliopsida; order Ericales; family Ericaceae; genus Rhododendron; species Rhododendron molle. The sequence continues at coordinate 3,029,869 of CM046399.1, forward strand.
GATTGATCACGTTTCATAGATCGATCACGTTTTGTAGACGGTCTGAACAGATTTGTAGATCGATTATTGTGATTTTGTCGTCCAATTTCTCGTGTGCATGTGACCGGAGTGAGTATGGAGGTGTGGGTTTCGTGTTATGGTGTTTCTAATTTTAGCTGCTCACGGACGGTTTCCAGGGTAGTGGGTATGAGTTACTGGAGGAGGGGGGTATTAGTATTTCGAAGTGCTATTTGTGTAGACTTACTGTGTGCAACTTCTGTAGGGTTCCAATTCTTGTCTGCGTGAATTTGTCCCAGTTTTCCAGATGTTTATGCTTGTGGCCCATTGTGATGTCTTCTCGTAAACACATAAAAATGTCTATTTCCTGGTCAAATTTGGCATTCAGATCTTTTGGCAGACTAATTGTTGAGATGTGTAGTTTTCTTATGGCGTTCTTAGGTGCTCGTGGATATTTTGCGGGATACTGAGTGCAATTTTTTGTGGCCCATTGTACTATGTTCTCTGTATGGTTTTCTCATGCCTTAAGTGCTTTGGACTTTTTGGCGATGTGGTTGAGTAACTGCTTTTCCGCTCTGTTGGTTGAATAGATTGAGCTGTAATTGGGGTGTACTTTGTGTGGTCGCAGTTGTTGGAGGTCCTTTTAGCTTCTTTATCGCATAAAGTCGGTTGTAGCTTGGGTAACTCAGATCAAGGCTTTTGTCACGGCGAAAGGAAAATTCTGCTGTGGTTTTTTTACACTGGTTTTGTGTTTTTTTAGAGTGCACATTTTGTCCGTTTTGTTTGGTTGCATCTAATTGGCATTTTGGTTGGCGGCTCATTTCCATTATACGTGGCCCATTTGTTTCATTTGCGCAACACTGGCATAACTTATTGTATCGGTCAGGAATTTAAGCCACTGTGCTGTGATGGCCAATTCTGGTTAAGATTTATCATTATGCCCAAGTAATTAAATAACTCCTCCTGTTTATATGTAGATGAGTGTTGGTAATTTTATGGATGTTGCGTTTGCTTTTGCACCTATTTTTCAGCAGCTTAGAACCAATGACTTTGTTTTATCATAGTTATCCCAAGTGTTGGCAGACAGACCCATTTTTTCCATGGTTGAGCCCTAAAAAATTGATAAACAAATATTTAGACCCTTAGAAATAAGAAGAATTATGTCAAATATAAGTGAATTTATCACTTTTAAGGCATGATTGATGGAGAAAAAAAAGCCCGATTTTATGATTTTTTAGATTGCATTTTGTCCCTGTTGAAAAAAGCAGGTAGAAAAGATGTGCACTATCATTCCATGCGTTTTGTATGTATGGGTTAGGAGCTAAAAAGGTCTTATTCCTCCTTTGTTCTTGACGTTGTCTGAAGTTCTGTTTCTATTATCCTTGGAACAATCTGTACATGCTCACTTTACAATGCTCTGTAGCTCATGGAATGTAGTTTCGATGGGTTGATCTTTATATCTTTTGGCCTGTACCTTTCTGAAAAGGTATTTGGGCAAAGGCGCTTCGTGAGAATTTCACATTCATGATAACTTGCCCAGTCTTTTTCAATTCAGTGTCTCTTCTTGGAAAAACCATTTTACCTATGCTTGCCCATCTCTAGGTTATGGACTTGGGCAAAACTTTCTCTGGGGAAAAAAATTCCGTGGCCAATTGTTAATTGCCTAGCTTATAACGTTATATATGTACAGAGAGTGATTGCCTTGGACTGCAACATTTGTTGACAAAAGAAGTTAAATTTTCAAATATCTAAATTAATAATATGTTAAATTTCTGCCGTTATCATGAATTGTGCATCCGTAGTACCGCATTTATTCTATTGAGGGATCCCACCTCCTTCCTCTTTCTGTCTGAAGTGGAAAGTTCGTTTGCTTTACCTGAGAGAATGTCTTTGTTCGGGGTAGTAAAGTGTTCTTTTCTGCTATATGGCCGAGTTTGAGAGTTCTTTTATGCTATATGGTAGTAAAGAACTTGCCTATGATTAATTTGTTTTCCATCTGTTGGGATTCAACTATTGTCCCATGGATGCTTTCCAGTGGAACTCTCCAACTTGGTGACATACATCCAACTACTAGGTTAAGGGAATACCCATTTGGAGTTTGCTTCAAAATGAAGCTTTGAAAATTTATCACTTTCCAAAATCGTCCTACAATAACATTCATGCGTTGTGTTATGAAACTGAGAAAATTGCGCGGACAATTCTCCTGCCAGTTTTCAAATGCCCTGGGAATTTGACAATGGATACAACTAGACAATCAACTCTCATTTTGGACAGTTTGACTCTTGATTTTCCAATCACCTAACCCATCTTAATACTATTATGCTGCCATTTTCTTTACGTTGCACAACAACTATGTTTTTTGGAAACTTTTCCCATATGTTCGGTTGGATGCCTTGACAACGCATCAGTTTGGAGTTTTCTGTTTGAGACTTCCTAATTTACACACATACAGGGATGGAATTAGTTGTCGATAAGAAGATTAGTTATAGAAGCTGTCTTTGAGTGTTAATCTTGTGGTTCTCATCTATTGTTTTTTGCCCTTTGTAAATTGTGTTCGTTGTCATTTGACAACTTATCTTGATTTCTTATTTGCATCTGCAGAGGCTTCACAACTTCTCAATTGGTAAATTTCTAA